>JARHVA010005591.1:482500-1156393 GCA_037957365.1 Torreya grandis | reverse complement strand
TCTCGTGCATTGATTGGTTCTTAAGAGTTAATTGATTAAGATTTATGTAGTAAATATAGAGATCATGTAATATCTTTAATCAACTTATAATATAGCTTTATCTCATCTCTCTTTTATTATATTATTATGTAAGAATTATATAAATTATTAAGTATTTGAATTTGCATATTGGATAAGTGAATAACCACGGTAAGATTAATTGGTAACTTGAAGAGATCGAGAAGAAAGGTTGGGTTATTTTGTAGATCATTGTTGGTCTAGTATGTATTATATTAAGTCATGTCGTGATCCCTTATGATATTTAATCTCATGAATACTTATATGTTGATGTAATAAACATCTAAAATAACCATTAGTGTGTCAAGGGATATGTGTGGCCAAATTGTGGCTTACATACCTCTTTTATTTACTTGTTACATTTCTCTATGTTCTTAGATAGGTTGGCCTATGGAATAACCTTGGCTAAGTAGACTATATATAGGAGTTAGTGGTTAGTCTTTATGCATTATGTTAAGTATTCTATTATTAGCGCATTGATGTGGAGGTTGCCCCTTTGAATTGGTTTTTCTATATTATTCAATATTCTATTATGCTATTAATTATCGTTGTGTGATCTCTCATATTTTCTTATTCTGTGTAATGTAAAATCATTATATGAAAATATCTAAAGAGAGAGATAAATATATTTACCTATTTGTGAATATGAATAATGAATTGTAAATATTATTTTTCCTATAAATTTTGTGAAGTAATATTTAGAGAACTCAATTAGTGATGATGACCCATCATTCTCATTTTATATTATGTTAAACAATCTATGAGATCATGGGGAATCATTGAGTCAATTAACAATAATGAGAAAATTGTAAGACTTGGGTTATTTAATATTATTGTTGGGATGTAAATTAAATTTCATATGAGTTAAGATTTGTGTTTGAAATATACATTTTGTATTCTAGGGATCGTTATTTTTATTCCTCAAAACATTGATTGGTTCTTAAGAATTAATTGATAAGATTGGTGTATTTATGTTGTAGTGGAAATTTATGTAGTAAATATAGAGATTATGTAATATTTTTAATCAACTTATAATATATATTTATCTCATCTCTCATTTATTATATTATTATGTAAGAATTATATAAATGATTAAGTATTTGAATTTGCATATTGTATAAGTGAATGACCATGATAAGATTAATTGGTAAATTGAAGAGCTTTAGAAGAAAGGTTAGGTTATTTTGTAGATCATCATTGGTCTAGTATGTATTATATTAAGTCATGTCATGATCTATTATGATATTTAATCTCATGACTGCTTATATGTTGATGTAATAAACATCTAAAAGCATAAGTCATGATTGTTATCAATAATGGTGCAAGGGTATGCTTGAATATTATCAAAGTCTATCTTTGTTAAGTTGTTTGTTGTTATGTTTTAAATAAAAAGAGCTAATGTATTGTTTTATAGACTCATCAAGATCATCAATAACTGCAATAGAGATATGTAGGGAATTTAGTAGGGTCATGATAACCTGATGAATGGTTATTTTGGGTTGCACTCAAAAATTTTAGGTAGTTGTTTGATGCAGTTAATTCTACATGTCATTTTACCATTTTGAATAAATATTTAAGTCTCTAGGATCTGTAAGTGTTCCTAAAACCTAATAAGATCTCATGGATGGCATTCGATATGTATAAGTGAATACGCATCTAGAATATAATCCAAATAAGTAACATGATTATAGATGCTTCGAGTGTGCTTGTGTAAATAAATTTATTTAGTTTAGAAAGTTATTTGATGTTGTGTTAAAAGGAAATAGTCTATTTTCTAATTTGTGGCTATATAATGTGATGATCATTTATTGGTTTTATTAAGTGTTTAGTTATGTTAAAACTAGTGATAAAGGTGGTTTAATTGTGGTTATGGCCACAGATGACACTAATGACCTCATGTAAATTTAAGAGGTGTTCAAGATTAAAAGACACTAACATGGAGTTCAAAATTTGTGAATGATTTTCTTCCTATTATTTATGGTTAAGTGAACTTGTTAAGGTTTAGATGTGATTGAAAGGTTTTATTCATTTTATTAAGTGCTCATATTTTGTGTTATTGTATTCCTAGATACTTCTAATTATAACATGGATTACACTAAAATGTTATGTATATTTACATTTTTAAAGTTAGTTATGCAAATGATTTAGTCACTAATTGGCCTGTATGTTGGTTTTTGTAAGTATAACTTCCTTAAAGTAGATTTTTTGAAAACTCAAAATTTTAGGGTTATGAAAGTTGGTATCAAAGCCTTTTTTATCTAAATAAGTAAAAAATATGAATTATTTGATTTAAAAGGCATGTTTAATGTATTAATATGGTTATAACTAGAGTAAATTATAACCTTAGAATAATGGAACTGATCTATTTGATAATCATGAAGTAAATCAACACGATCATGTTGACATAGATGTGGAACATAGTGTATACACCTTATATTTTTTAAATTTATCAATTACGATGTTTTCTCTCTCAAAATAACCCATCGAGACTTAATATATTTTGGTTTGTGCCTTAAAAGGTGCATTGGGAAAGGGGTGGGTAGACCATTGGTACTTTGAAGTATTGTTATTCCTTATACCAACATAAACCTCTCTTATACATTTCTCTAAGCTTTTAAACCTCCTTTAAACACTCCTCCAATAAATTCACCACCCCAAATAGCCCTTATCTAAGACAAAACCTCTTTTTATCACCCACAAAACATAGTCACATGGGCTGACCCTGTTCTTAGAAATGAGCACGTTATGGGATTAAGTCAACCCAGTCAACTTAGTCTAGACCTAATATTTTATTTCCTTAAGAAATGGGTCAACTATGTTAGCTAAAAATTCAAAAGGGTTTAGGGTTAGATTTGGATATATAAACACCTCCTTTTTTCTATTTTCATTAGAGAAATATAGAGATAATCATTTATTTGTGCTTCTTTATAATTTGCTCCTCCACCATTCTACTTAAGGAGTCATTGATTAGGGTTTACACTTGGAGAGAAGAATCTTGTCATATGGGAATGTCTTAGATGCATATAAGAAGTCATATATAATATATATAACTTATCTTTGTGATACTTATAAAATTTAATGACCTCCTACAAAGCACCATTGTCTAGGGGAGAGATTGAGCCTCGATGGGTTCATCTTCAAGATAAGTTTCCTAACTCTTATTCCTCTACTTTGTAGATAAAAGTAACACAAGTAATGATTTGTGAATGTATTTCTCTCTCCATATACTAGGATTACCTCAATATTGACTTGATTAGAGTTATTCTTTGCATGTTTAATTTTATGTTTATTATCTCCATTTATGTCACATGCTTTATTGAGCACTAGATTAGATTTACTTTACTTTGTCATTTACTTTGTTAGAAACCAATGGACCTAGCTAGGGTTATCATGTGGTATTTATTAACTCAAGGATTTTAAACCCTCTCTAATGATATTTTGTGGTAAGAGACCCCTTAGTTAGGTCTTAGTTGATCCATATTGGTCATGAACCTGATTGTCTAAATGTACCAAGAAGCAAAAGGGATAATGTGATTTATCTTCTTCAAGCTAGTATTGATTTATAGATCAACATCAATTTACCTTGTTGTATAGTCTAGTGAAATTGATGTGAACTAACCTTTGTAGGTATTATTTCACACCTTTATTTATTATCATTTATTATTTATTTAATTTTTACATCACTAGAACAAATATATAAACTTGGTCTAATGTTTTAGATGCAAATTAAACACACATTCAATTTAATCAACTCTTTTCTTATTTATGTAAGTCATCTTCAACCATAGGCAACTGGATCGATCTACTCAACTCAGTTCACTTCTTCACATATAGGTTTTCAAACTTAGTCAACTCAATTTACTCTATTAGCAAGTTAAAAATCTTCATCCAGATGGCACATTATAAAAATAATAAATTCAACATATTGAAATCATCATGTTCATTCTCACCATCTCAATCATTTATTTTCCTTCATGTGAATTTAATTTTTCATAGTTTTTAGTCTATAAAAATGTAATTTCTATAATTAACTTAGTTGATTGGATCGACTGAGTTCTATAGTTACTTATTGACTAGGAGACATAGTTGACTCATTCAAATATGCTCCTCTATCCCTCGCTTCAACAAATAGAATAAACCTAGCTGATTCTATCTATATCATTTTCATAATCGATTGACTGAACTGACCCTATAATCTTCAAGCAAAGGAATTAAATCATATTGCTAATAGTTAAATCATCTTTCATTGTATTGCTTGATTACTTAGAGCAACACACATAGACTAAATAGGAAGTTTTAATTTATTGATTTAGTCACACTATTTTTATTTTATTCACACACTTTCAAACCACATAATATCAAAAAGCATTAAAAAAATTCTACCCAAGGTCTACCTACTTAGATTTCATCACCAAGGGGGAAACTGACTTGGTTTTCTAGATGAGTATAATTATGTGGTTGATGGTATATATTGGTAAAGCACCCAACACCCTTATCACTGTAAGATTGTGAAGTGAGGGGGTAGGATTGAATATGAAGCTAATACCATCACCAATATAGACCCCTTTTAGCCTTAACTATCTGAAACCATCCTTAGAGTTCCTTTTTATACCCAACTCCCTGTCAGATTTATTTAAAAAATTATATTTAAAACATTCAAGAATGACCACATAGATTAGCATTTCTATTTTTTTTCTTTCTATTTTATAATTGTATATTTTATTACAAAACTTGTATCTGCTAATGTTGGTACAAGGTTTGTGTTGTGTGTTGTAACTGGATCTACTGGTTTAACCTAGTTACTTTTATGTTTATTTCATGTATTCTACAAAATAACACTAGATTTTCTAGAATCAAAACTATCAAAACATATATTTACCTTCAAAACATATTTGATCTACTCAATTGTGTCTCATATAGTATCTATTTTCCTATAAAACATAGTCAACCTACTCAACTATGTCTCTTATAAGTCCCTAATTTCCTATAAAACATAGTCATTCTATTTGATCTAGTCTCTTATAAATATTTTGCTCTATTTTCCTGCAACAAATAGTCAACCTATTTTATTGTATGTCTTTTATACTCCCTAAATTTCACCATTTGTAGAACATAATCAACCAATTTGACTGTGTCTTTTATAACATATCCTATTTACTATCTTACAAGACAATGTCAATTGGTTCGACCCAATATCTTACCAATTGAGTCTCACTTCTAACAATTTTTTATCTTACCTTTATATACACATAATATTTTCAAACTTTTTCAATTAACTATGCTTTCTCTCTTGTAGGAACCCATCGAGTCTTAATATCTCTAAGTGCATGCGTTAGAGGGTGCACTAAGAAAAGGGTGGGCAGAATATATCTTATAAACTTCCCTAAGATTTGAAACCTCCCTTAGACTTTCCTCCAAGAAATTCACCACCTTATTCAGCCCTTACCTAATCCAAAAACTTTTTTTTATATTTATTGAATAACATCAACCTAGGTTGATCCTGTATTTAAATTAATATTTGCACGTTATAGGTTTAGGTCATCCTTATCCAACCTAGTCTAAGACCTAACTTGATTTTATCAATTAATGATATAAGATCGAATTAGGATGACCTTATCAATTAAACTTTCAAAAAGGTCTAGGGTTAGATTCATCTATATATACACATACATTTTCTCCATTTATTAGGAAGAGAAGAATAAGAATATTATCTTATGATATGCTTATCCACCATTTTAGTTGAAGATAAATTCTTAGGGTTATAATACTACACTTAGATATATGAATCTTATCTTGTGAAAAATTTAGATCCATAAGGAGGTCCTTGGTTAAACCATAGTCCATTGTTCATCCTTAGTTTCTTTAACATACACAATAACCTCTTGTAAAGCACCTTGGGAAAAGGAGAGATTGAGGCTCTATGAGTGCATCTTGAAGGCTAATTATTCCTAAATTTTTTCTTCCTTTGTTAAAGAAGATATATTCGCATTTTTACCTCTCTCCCATGCATTAGTATTTCCTATACATTGGCTTATGTATAGATATTTTATGCATGTTTGATTTTTTATGTTTATTACCCCACTTTGTGCCATATGCTTTATTGAGCACTAGATTATATTTTACTTTAATTTTCATATAATTTGTGAATATGAAAACATAAGACCTAGATAAGGTTATTACATGGTGTTGCTTGACTAGAGGCTTTGAAACCCTCTCTAGTGATGTTATTGTGATAAGGGACCCCTTAGTTAGGTCTAATAGATCCATCTTGGTCATGGTACCATATGTCTAAATGTATCAACAAGTGGAAGTGTAAGTGTGATTTATCTTCTCCAATATAGGATTGATTTGTAAGTCAACTATATTTTTCCTTGTATATATTCTAGTGAACTCAGTGTGAAACAAACCCTTGTAGGTTTCTTTCATGCTTTTATTTTTATTATCATATTATATATTTTTATTTTTATAGTATTGTATCAAACTTGGAGATATAGTCAAATATTCTGTATGCAGGTTTAACACATAGTCACTCCAAAACAACTATGTTTTTTATGTGTAGGTCTTCTCAAATATAGGTAACTAGATCAATTAGCTCAACGTAGTTTTATTATTAAGCTATAGGATTGCATACTTCATCAACCCAGTTGAATCTATTAATAGTTATCTCTTTAAACATATAGATTTTCATACATAGTCAAGCTAGTTGACTCTATTTATACATTATTTTTTTGCACATAGATTTTGTAAACTGCATCGACCTAGTTGACTATGTTTATAGAATATTAAAATCAATATTTTAGCAACACAATGTAAAATTTTCAAACTAAGCATCTTCAAAAATACCAAGGTTCATTATTACATTCTCTATCATTTATATTTTTCATAAATTTAGAGCCTATAAAATTGTAACCCTAAAACAAACTGGGTCGACTAGATCGACACAGTTTTGTAGTCTATCTTCTCTCTAGAAGACATAATAGACCCATTTTACCATGTTATTCAAAATTGTGTTTATGTAGAATAGTAGTGACACTTCCAATTATGTTATAGATTATTTTCATAAAGTCTCACCTAAATTAACTTTGTACTCTTTACAGTCAAAGGAATTAACCTATTTTACTCATAATTAGCTCACTTTTCATTTTAGTTGATTACATGCTTAGAGTAACAAAAATAGATTAATTGTATGGTTATCAAATTTAACAATTTAGTCATACTATTTTTATATTTTTCACACACTCCCAAATCACTTTACACTAAAAAACATTAAACATTCTTCTTCCCAAGGTCTACCTACTTGGATTTCATCACCAAGGGGAAAGCTGACTTGGTTTTCTTAGCTAAGTATAAACACATGGTTGATGGTATATATTTAAAAATCACTTGACACCCTTATTTTTGTAATATTATGAAGTGAAGGGGTAGGCACCAATATCAAGCTAGTTCCATCACCAATACAGATCCCTTTTAACTTAAACTACCTAAAACTATCCATAAATTGCTTTCTAGTTCCTTCTTATAGCCAACTCCCTATCACATTAATTTGAAAATTTATTATAACTTAATAAAATTCAAGAATGACCAATTATTTAGCATTTACATTCAATTTTTTTACTTGCTCTTTGATCATTATATTTTGTATTGCAAAACTTATACTAGCCAATGTTAGTGCAAGGTTTCTGATGCATGCTCCAATGAGATCAACCACATTGATTTAATTACTTGTGTGTTCAATTATATTTGTTTATATTTTTTCTTGTAAAAATTTTCCTTATTTTTAGAACACTATCATCCCTATCAACATAATCTCTTACAGACTATTAGTCTTGTTTACCTTCAGTTCACAATCACCCTGTCTAACTGTACCCTTTTTAGCCTATTTAATTTTTTCCTCTAGAATACAAAATAAACTTGTTTGACTATGTATCCTTTTAACCTATTCTATTTCCTATCTTGTGGTACACAGTTAACCTATTGAACTATCTTTTATTCTTTATTCTATTCTTATATTATAGAGCACTATTGATTAATTCAATTTTGTATCTTATCAATTTATCCTTATTTCCATCAACTTTTTAACATCTTTCCTTCATGAATTTCATATTTGAGTATAATAAAAAATTAAATCAAACAAACATGATGGTTTTTGCCAATCCTAATAGGTTTCCCAAGACACTGCTTGTGGTAGGCACCTTGGATGAAAGCAATGTCCATATTACCACTCACATTACCAATTATGGGACTCTTCCCTATTCATCCTCAATTCATAATCCTTTGTTATCACTAGAATATGAGAATGATTTACATTAAATAATTGAAATGATATTTTTCATCAATAAATTCCCTCAACATAGAGGAAAATACATTTCAACCATTTATATTCTTATGATAGGTCCTCAAGTAAAAGAACCTCCTTCACCATCCCCTACCTTCTCTCATAGATTTTGTGGAACCATTTTCTTTGCCTCTCAAATTTTTCCTTTTATTATGTTTCCTTCACACACCATGACATATTATTCTATGACTTCTTCAACCTCCATGGCAAGTATCTCTACTAACATGGTAGGTTCAACTTATAGTGGGCCTCTTCCAAAGACCTTTCCCCTTAACCATGCTACTAGTGCATACTTTTATACTAATGCTAAATATGCTAATTGTGATTATTTTTATACTAATGCTTATCATACCATTATCATCGTGTATACTAGTAATCATAGTGTAACTTAATCCATAAATACTAATACTAAAGCATCACATACTATGCACACTAGTCAAAATGTTGCCCAAACTATCTAGCTTTTATTACAAACACTTAATCAAATGCATACCTTTCAAACCAATAACACAAATAAGATGAAATAGATGTAAAACCATCTCATTAATCTTTAAAATCAACCTCAATAAGTTCCATGGGGAGTTCAAAATCTTAATGCACCCCACCTCCCCTTAGGGATTCCCATGGTAACCTTATCCCACAACCACACCTCATTAATAAAATAATAAAAATTATACAAAATGAGCCTCTTGTACCTTAAATTACTAATATTGACATAGGAGGTATCACACCCACCATCACCTATAATGGATCTACGGATCCCACATTGCATTGAAATATATTTGGTAACCTTTATAAAGATTAGGTTAAATTTAACACCTTTTCCACTAATAAACTACTAGCTCAATCACTCTCAAGAGATGATTTAGACTGGTAAAATAAATTAAAAACCCATTATATCACTAGCCTTGAAGACTTGGTTAACTCACTAGTCCAAGAATTTCAAACTAGCTATCTTCTTGAGAACAACTTAGCCCACTTTATAAATTATAAATAACTTGAAACTAAAATGGCACAAGCCTTCATTAATGATGGAAGAATTTGTATAACAAATGTGAACATAATATGGTTTATGATAACCTATTACACCTATTCACTAATATTGTTTACCCCAAATTATAATATCGAGTTAGGACTCTCTCTCCAAGAACTTTGGAAGAATCCTTTGACCAAGCTAAGAAACAAGACTTCCTCATGCATCAATTCAAACCATACCAACCTATAATAAGCACTTGTATGATCATTAAAAACAAAAAATGTCATGTAACCAATGATGGCATTAGTAATACCTATGACACTATTCATAACATTCAAACAATCACTCTAAACAACACTATGGAGTATGCTTCCCCTCCAAACAACTCTCCTACTACTATATTTTCTCAAATGAACCACACTAATGTCCATAAAAAATTATTCCTAGCTGAGCTTAAAAACATCTTCCAAGACCTCTACCATAATATCTTGACCACACTCATCCTCTGAAATCATGGTATGATCCAAACAAATTTTGTTGGTTTCATGCAATTTAGGGCCACTCTCATGAGACTTGTAGAAAATTACATAATCTAGATATGTATTTTCTTCTTGGTCCAAACTTTGATCATACGATCCTTATTCATAAGCATGAACAAGCATATGCCATAATTTTTAAAGCCCATCAAACACAAAGTAAAAACCAAGCTTTAAATCAAGCTAATGCTCATCTTGATATCTATAAATATCCTCTCACCAACCATAAATATAACATAAATACGAAAAATAATTCTATAAATAATGTTAAAAGTATTATAACCTCATTAATAATGAATAAAATGTGGTTAATATGACTAACATGTGAAGTGTAGTTGATTTTATTGACTCTAATCCGATACCTACGCATCACACCTCTCAACTATTCTGTGTCATTTAGGGCACTTCCCCATCCCATCTAATGAAATTGGGGCAAGAGGAGCTTATAAAATTCTAAGCACCATTATCAACAACATAACTTCATTATACCTCTCACACCATCTCTACTCTTTGCCCAACATCCACACAAAAATTCAATGTTCCCCAAACTTCTAATAGTATTTCTTCAAACCAACCATAATAAATACCTCAACCAACCATCACACAACCTAAATTCAATCAATATATTTGTAATCAACCCAAACCAATTCACCATATAAACACAAGTTTAATTTCACTTCCAACCCTCCTTCCTAAGAGCTCTTACAACATTATGCACCTATCACTAGAAATCCTCCCATGGGTTATGATGAATGGGATCTCATTGTGGAAATTTATCATCTCCCATCTCAAATATCCTTTCTTTAATTAATGTGAAATTATCCCCATCATTAAAACCATCTAATTTAATTATTATTTGAAATGAACATCCCTTGTCCTCCTCTGGTAGGATGTGAAGCTACCTTATTAGGATATGAAGATAGTATCCTTTAATAATGTGAAGAGATGTCCATACATGTTGATGAAATAATGGATAAATTTTATTCACTTAAGTTTCCTATCACTTCCATGATTATCAATGAGATTTTGCTTCATGCAGATGATGCTAATGAATAGAGGAAATATGGAAATATCTTCACATTTTTGAAGGATTACTATATTCAGATCTTGAAAAGGTATCTTCACATCTAGCCAGAGGAGGATAAGGGATGTTCATTTCAAAAATATGGTTTTTTTATAGGGATAAGTTTTCATTACTTTAATTAATGGTATTTGAGATGGGAGATGAGAAATTTCTATAATGAGATCCTATTCATCATAACCCATGGGAGGATTTATAGTGATAGGTGCCTAATATTAGAAGAGATCTTAGGAAGGAGGGTTGGAAGTGAAATTAAAATTGTGTTGATAGGGTGTAGTTGGTTTGGGTTGATTACAAATAGGTTGATTGACATTAGGTGGTGTGATGGTTGATTGAGGTATTTCTTATGGATAGGTTGAATAAATACTATTTAAAGTTTTAGGAATGTTGTCTTGTTGTGAGGATGTTGGGGGAAGAGTGGAGATGGTGTGATAGGTATAATAAAGTTGTGTTATTGAGAATGGTGTTTGGAAGGTTATAAGGTTTGCTACCCTAATTCTATTAGATGGGATGGGGAAGTGTCCTAAATGATGTAGAATGGTTGAGAGGTGTGATGCGTAAGTGTTAGATTAGAGTTAACAAAATCAATTACTTCTTGCATGTTAGTCATATTAACCAAATTTTATTCATTAGTAATAAGTTTTATAAGACTTTCAACATTATTTTTAGGAGGAGTAGTCTTGTTGATGTTATCTTGTTGGTTGGGAAGAGGATCTTTGTAGATAGAAAGATGAACATTAAATTGATTTTTACTTTGTATTTCATGAGATTTAAAAGCTATGTCATATTCTTGTTGATGATTTTGAATAATGGTTTCATGATCAAAGTTTGGATGAAGAATAAAATACATAGCTATATTACATAGTTGTCTACACGTCTCATTAAAATGGCTCCAATTTGAATGAAACTAAGAAAATTTATTTGGATCATACCATGATTTCATAGGTTGAATGGGGTCAAGATCTCATGGTAGAGGACTTGTAAGATGATTTTTAATCTTGGTTAAGGATAATGGTTTGTGGAAATTGGTGTGGTTTATTTGAGAAAATGTAGTAGTAGTAGGAGTGTTGTTTGGATGGGGAACATACTCCATAGTGTTATATGGAGTGATTTCCCAAATCTTATGAATAGTGTCATTGGTATTAGTAACACCATCATTGGTTACATTATGGTTTTTATTTTTAATGAGTATAAAAGTGATCATTTTAGGTTGATATGGTTAAAATTGACACATGAGGAAGGCTTACCACCTAGCTTGGTCAAGGGCTTCTACCAAGGTTCTTGGAGAAAGAGTCTTAACCCATTATTATAAATTGGGGTAGAGAGAATTAGTGAATAGGTGGAAGATGTTATCATCCACCATATTATGCTCACATTTTTAAGATAAGTTTTTCAATCATTTGATGAAGGCTTTTGCCATTTTAGTTTCAAGTTGTTTGTAATTTATAAAGTAGGCTAAGTTGTTCTCAAGAAGATCACTAGGTTGAAATTCTTGGACTAGTGAGTTAACCAAGTCTTTAAGTCTAGTGATATAATGGGGTTTTAATTGATTGTACCAATATAAATCATCCATTTAAAGTGTTTTAGTTAATAGCTTGGTAGTGACAAAGGTTTTGAGTTTAACCCAATCTTTATAAAGGTTAACAACTGTCTTTAAATATAATGTGTGATATGTAGATCCATTATAGGTGATGGTGGGTGTGATACCTCCTATGCCAATATTATAAATTTGAGGTACAATAGGTTAATTTTTTATATCTTTGATTGTTTTATTAATGATGGGTGGTTGTGGGATAAGGTTGCCATTGGAATCCCTAGGGGGTAGGGGGCATTCAGATTTTGTGCACCCTATGAAACCTATTGAGGTTAGTTTTTAAGATTAATGAGATGGTTTTACATCTACATCATCTAATTTTCATTATTGGTTTGAAAGGTATGCATTTAATTAAGTGTTTGTAATAAGATTTGGTTAGTTTGGGAAGTATTTTGACTAGTTTGCATAGCATGTGATTTATTAGTATTAGTATTAATGGCTTGAGTTGCACTATGAGTAATAACATGTGTTTCACTAGTGGAATGATAAACATTGGTATCAAAATAAGTAATATTATAATGGTTAGCATTAGTATCAAAATATGCACTAGTAGCATGGTTAAGGGGAAATCTCTTTGGAAGAGGCCCACTAGAAGTTGAACTTACCATGTTGGTAGAGATACTTGGCATGGAGGTTGAAAAAGTCATATAATAAGATGTCATGGTATGTGAAGTATACATAATAGAAGGAAAAGGTTAAGAGGCAAAGAAAGTGGTTCCCCTAAATATGTGAGAGAAGGTAGGGGAGGGTGAAGAAGATTATTATACTTGAGGACCTATCATAAGACTGTAAATGGGTAAAGAGTTTTTTTCTCTATGTTGAGGGAGTTTATTGATGAAAAAGAGCATTTAAATTATGTAATATAAATCACCCTCATATTCTAGTGAGGACAAAGGATTAAAATTTGATAAAAAATGGGGATGAGTCCCATAATTGGTAAAGTGGCAACATGGACATTGCTTTCATCCAAGGTGGGTGCCACAAGTTGTGTCTTAGGAAAGCTATTAGGATTAGTAAAACTCATCTGTTTGTTTGATTTAACTCTGTATTATCCTTGAGAAGGAAATCCATGATGAGGCAAAGAGGTTAAAAAGTTGATGGAAAGAAGGATCTATTGATAAGATACATAATCAAACCAATCAACAGTGTTTTGTAAAACATGAAATAGAATATGGAATAAAGGACATAGTCAAATAGGTTGACTGTGTACTAAAATACAAGAAATAGAACAAGCTAAAAAGATACACAGTCATACAAGTTGAATATGTATTTTAGAAGGAGAAACTAAATAGGATAAAAATTATACATAGTTGGATAGGGCAACTATGTACTGAAGGTAAGCAGGACTAATAGTCTATGAGAGACTGTGTCAATAAGGATGACAATGTTCTAAAAATAGGGAATTTTTTAAAAAGATAAAATCTAAGAAAATATAATGAAGTATACAAGTAATTAGATCAATATGGCTGATCTAATTGGAGCACATATCATAAACCTTGCATTGATGCTAAATAAAATAGTAAAACTTGAATGAAAATGATAACTAAATTGGTCATTATTAAATGTTATTAAGCTATAATAAGTTTTGAAATTAATGTGATAGAGAGTTGGTTATATGAAGGAACTAGAAAGCAATATATGGATAGTTTTAGGTAGTTTAGGCTAAAAGAGATTCATATTGGTGATGGTATTGGCTTGGTATTAGAGCTACCCCCTCACTTCACAATCCCATAGTGATAATAGTGTCATGTACTTTTATAATATATACTATCAACCACATGTTTATACTTGGCTAGAAAACCAAGACAACTTACCCCTTGGTGATGAAATCTAAGTAGGTAGACTTTAGGAAGAAAAATATTTAATGATTTTTAGTGTAAAGTGATTTGGGAGTGTGTGTAAAAAATAAAAACATTGTGACTAAATTGATATTAAAAACCACCTAATTGATCTCTATTTATTACTCTAAGCATGCAAGCAACTGAAATGAAAAATGAGCTAATTACTAGCAAACTATGTTAATTCATTTGACTGTGAAGAGTAAAGAGTTGGTTCAAGTAACATTGTATGTCAAAAATATAGAATAGGGTTGATAGGGTCATTAATGTTCTATGAAAACAAGATCTAGAAGAACATATTAAAACATGTTGGCTATGTCTTCTAGAGAGAAGACATGCTATAGAATTGTGTCAAGCCATTTGACCTAGTTTTTTGTAGGGTTGAAATTTTATAGACTAAAAACTTGTGAACA
Organism: Torreya grandis; assembly: GCA_037957365.1. Lineage (NCBI taxonomy): Eukaryota > Viridiplantae > Streptophyta > Pinopsida > Cupressales > Taxaceae > Torreya > Torreya grandis. Next base: position 1,141,563 of record JARHVA010005591.1, on the reverse strand, counting down.
ATATTAATTTAAATGAAAAATAAAAATGATAAAGAAGGTAATAATGAATCTTGATAGTTTTGAAGATGCTTAGTTTGAAAATTTTATGTTGTGTTACTCAAATGTTGATTTTAATATTCTGTGAACAAAGTCGACTAGGTCAATGTAGTTTATAAAATTTATGTGCTAAAAAATTACTTACAAATAGAGTTGACTGGATTGATTATGTCTGTAAACCTATAGGCTAAAAAAGAGAACTAAAAATAGAGTTGATTGGGTCAATGCAGTATGCAATCTTGTAGCTGAATAAGAAAACTATGTTGAGTTGATCGATTGAGTCATATGTATTTTAAAAATACTTGCATATAAAGAACAATGTAATTTTAGAGTGATTGTGTGTTAAACCTATGTAAAAAATATTTGACTATATCGATAGGTTTGATACAGTACTATATAAATAAAAATATATAATATGATAATAAAAATGAATACATGAAAGAAAACCTAGAAGGGTTTGATTCACACCAGGATCACCATAATGTATATAAGGGAAAATGTAGCTGACCTACAAATCAATCCTAGGTTGGATAAGATAAATCACACTTATACTTTAGCTTATTGATACATTTAAACATTCAAGTTCATGACTAAGATGGATCTGTTGGACCTAACCAAGGGATACCTTATCATAATAACATCACTAGATAGGGTTCCAAAGCCTCTTGTCAAGCAATACCATACAATAACCCTAGCTAGGTCCTATGTTTTCATATTCACAAAGTATATGCAAAGTAAATTAAAATCTCATCTAGTGCTCACCAAATCTTGTGACATAAAGTGGGGGTAATAAACATATAAATTAAACATGCATATAAGATCTATACTTAATCCAATGTATAGAAAATCCTAATTCATGGGAGAGAAGTACAAATGTAAATCTATCTACTTTAACAAAGGAAGAACAAAGCTAAGAATACTGACCTTTGAAGATGACCCTTCAAGCCTCAATCTCTCCCTTGGATAAGGTGTTTTTCAAGAGGTTATTTTATATGTTTAAGAAACAAAGGATAGACATGGACAACAATTTAGCCAAGGACCTCCTAGTGGATCCCAAGTTTTCACAAAACAAGATTTTTATCTCTAAGTGTAGTTTTAGAACCCTAAACAATGATCTTTAAGTAGAATGGTGGATAAGCAAATGTAAAATATAATATTATTCTTCTTCTCTTCCAAATAAATGGAATTAATGGATGTGTATACATATTTGAATCTAACCCTAACCTTTATAAAGGTTTAGCCAATAGGATTGACCCAATTTGACCTTGTATTGTTAATTGATAAAATATAGTTAGGTCATAAACTAGGTCAGACAAGGCCGACCTAGACTTGTAATGTGAAAATATTAAAAATAATATAGAGTCAACTTAGGCTGACATTATTTGGTAAATATCAAAAAGGGTTTTTGGTTTAGGTAAGAGTTTAATAAGGTAGTGAGTCACTTGGGGGAGTGTGTAAGGGAGGTGTTAAAGTATAGAGAATTCTATAGGAGATTGTTGTATAGATCAAAAGTGGTGGTATAGGGGACAAAATTCATGTAAAGAACTAAATGTCTACCAACCCCTTTCTTGGTGCTCCCTTAAAGGCATGCACTTAGAGAGATTAAGAATTGATAGTTATTTTAAGAGACAAAACATCAATAATTGATAAAGTTTGAAAATATTGTGTATACACCCTCATTCATCATGAATTTATTATTTGATGATAATACATAATTGAATAAAAAAAACATGATGAGTTTCACCAATCCAAATAGGTTTCCTAAGACACACCTTGTAGCACCTACCATGGATCAAAATAATGCCCATGTTTCCACCCATACTACCAACTATGGGACTCCTCATTCTTCCTTGGCACTTAACCCCTTATTTTCATTATAAGATGATCATGAACTTGAGTACACAATTGAAATGATATTTTTAATCAACAAAAATCCTCAACATAGAGGAAAATATCCTACAACCATCTATAACCTCATGATGGGACCTCATATAGGATAACCCCATTCACCTTCCCATAGATTTTCCCAAGGATTTTAGGAAAGCACTTTATTTTTGTCCCAACCTTTCCCCTCTATTATTTCTCCTTCCCACACCATGACATCATCCTCTATGTCCCCTTCCACCTCTATGCCAAGTATTTCTACAAACATGGCAAGTTCAAATTCTAGTGGGGATCTTCAAAATACCCAAATCCATACCCATGCTAGTAGTGCATCTCATTCTACTAATACCTCTCATGCCACTAGTGTAACACATACTAATACCTCATACCATGATCCTTGTTCATCTCAAGATATTAATACCTCACATAATACTAATGCATCCAAAATTGTGTCCTCTATCCAAAATGTTGCTAAAACCAATCAACTTTTATTATAAATTGTTAACCAAATGCATACATTTCAAACAAATAATGAAAAGTAGATGATGCAAATGAAAAATCACCTAATACATCGCAAAAAACAACCTAACCATGCTCAATGGGGAGCACAAAATCATAATTCACCCCACCCCTCCCCCCTTAGGGATTCACATGGTAACCTCATACCACAACTCCCACTTATCAATAAAACTATCAAACATTTAAAAAAAGAACCTCCAGTACCTCAAATTGTCAACTTTGACATAGGAGGTATCACTCCCACCATCACTTATAATGGATCTATAAATTCTACCTTGCATCTAAAAACATTTGGAAACCTTTAAAAAGATTGGGTTAAGATTAATAATTTCACTACCACTAAATTCTTAGCTAAAATGCTTTTGATGTTTTAGATTGGTACAATAAATTGAAAATCCACTCTATTACTAGCCTAGAAGACTTGGTGAATTCATTAGTCCAATAATTCCAAACTAGTGATTTCTTAAAAATAGCTTAGCTCATTTTATCAATTATAAATAACTCAAAACTAAAACATCACACATTTTCTTCAAATGATGGAAAAATTTGTCTAACAAATCTTAGCATAATATGGTAGATGATGACCTCTTCTACCTATTTACTAATATTATTCACCCTAAATTATAATATTATTTTAGGATCCTTTCTATAAAAAAATTAGAAGAGGATCTTAACCAAGCCAAATTCCCAGTTTTCCTCATGCATCAATTTGAACCTTCTCAACCTACAATGGGAACTTGCATGCTTATCAAAAACAAAAACTATCGTGTAACCAATGATGGTGTTACTAACACTTATGACACCAAATAAACCATCCAAGATATTTATCCAAATAATACCATGGATCATGTTACTCCCCTTAACAATAATTCTAATAATAATCCCACATTTTCTCAAAATAATCATACTAATGTGCATAAACCATTGTCACTAGCAGCAATTCAAAAATGTCTTCTGAGACCTCTACCATGATATCTTGACCCCATTGATCCAATTAAATCATGGTATTAGCCAAATAATTTTTTTTGGTTTCATGAAAGTTGGGGCCTTTCTCATGTGACTTGTAAACAACTAAGAAATCTCACTATTGATTTTATCATTGGTCCTAACTTTGATCATGAATATTTTATACAAAAATGTCAACAAGCTTATGACATATCACTTAAAACTCATGAGAATCAAAATAAAAATCAAGATTTAAACCAAGCTAATGCTCATTTATATATCTACAAGGATCCCCTTTCTAATATCCAAGACAACATTGAACAACTTACCTCTAATACTAACAAATTGAAAGTCTTATAAACCTTAACACCAATGATAAAAATGTGGTTTATATTAATATGAGAAGAATAGTTTCTTATATTGATTCAAACCCAACACCTACACATCAGACCTATTCAATATTTGGCATTATTCAAGACACTTTCCCATCTCATCTCATAAAATTGGGGCATCAGAAACTAATACCCATACAAGCACTACCTCTAACAACACAAATTGACCATACCTCTCATACCATTGATAAAAATTCTACTCCTTCCCCGACTTACATACCTCAAGAAAACATACCTCAAACTTCCAATAGTATTTATTATACTCAAACACAAGAAATACCTCAAAAAACAATCACATCACCTAAGGCCACTCAACATAGGTCAGCAACCTAAACCAACGATACCTCATTAACATAAGTTTAATTTCACATACAACCCCCCTTTAAAGGATGTATTACAACATTATGCACCTATATCTAAGAATCCTTTCTTGAGTTATGATAAATGGGATATTATTCATAACTTTCCCATATCCCATCTCAAATCCCCTTATTATAGCTAGTGATCACTTATCCACACCATCATAATCACCTAATGAAATTATTATTTGAAATAAACATCCCTCATCCTCCACCTATATGGAAATAAGCTACCTTATCTGGATATGAAGATAACATACTTCAACAATGTGAAGAGATGTCCATTCATGTTGATGAAACAATAGACACTTCCCTCTCACTTAAATTTTCCTATCTCTTCAATGATTCCCAATGAGATATTGATTTGTGCAGATGATCCTCTCATTAACATTAAAATAGTTGATATCCAAGTTAATCATGCTTTAATTGATAAAGTTTTAGGCACTTGTGTTGCCTCCCTTGAATTCATTAAAACACTTGGCTACTTTGAATGTAACATCAAGTCCACATAAAATACATGCCAAGGATATGGAAGAAGATAAATTATTCTTCTAGGTTGTGTTTATATTTCCATTACCATTCCTCCCATTACCATCCATGTGAAATTCATGATATATAACTTTCCACTTTCTTACAATATCTTACTTGGTTGACCTTGGACTCATCATATGAGAGAAGTTACTTCATACACATGCCAATGTGTCAAATTTAATCATAATGGTGTTATATATAATATTTAAGGGGACAAGAATCCTTGAAATTTTGAATAATTCTAAGAACTAGGTGTCTTTAAAATTCCCACCCTTGAACCCTTACCTAGTGTTCCACTTTGAGAATCTTATCACTTCAACTATCCTATTAACTCCACTTGAGGTTATAATGGTCATCTAAAATTAATTAAGAATATTAAACATAACCTCTTAGACTTCAATGATGATGAATAAAATAAAATAAGCCTAAATATCAAAACTTGTGATCTCTCCCCTCACATCAACACTCAACTTCCTCTCTCTCTTCAACCTTGATCTCATTAGCAATATTTTGACAACATACTAGTTAATTTAACTAAAAATAGATATTCCATTCTTCATGATTTTTTGATCTATAAAATATTTAACACATGTATTATTTAATTACATACACATAATTATTATGACACATTTTTAGTTGGATTCATCCAAGCTATAACTACTAAGGTTCTTAGATATTGCTTTTATTTATTTTAGTCTCTTCATTCTTAATCTATCATTCCTTATTTTATAGTACCTAATATTAGTTTTCCTACCAATTTTTATATTTTATATATGTATCAATTATATATTATGCTTCCATTCATAACAAATCCTCTTTGGGGTATGCTTATGGATTATGCCATGACACGACCCTATCAATTTTCTAGATATCATGACCTTTTTAGTATGCTTCCTCCATAGATGTTAAACACTTTTATTATATCCAATACATATAAATTATTACCTACATATTAACATAGTATATTTTATGCTCTATCTTATCCCTTCTTTGGTGATGGTCTTCTTCAATTACCTTAGCTTGATCTTGTTATCACTCAGAAGTGCACCCTTACTGAGAACATGTGCATGCTCTCACTTTCATTGATACAATGGAAAATATTTAAGGTGTGGAAAATTATAATTAGAGATAATATATAGATGAAGGTATGGTTACCTTTGGTTCACTCACCTAATTCTATCTAAATTATCCAATTCTATGCTTTCTTGACTAGGAAAAGGTTAGAAGGAGCAATGCTAAAGTTGAAAATGAAATTGAAAACTGACAATTAGGATGATGCACCAATGTTAAGGTCAATTATTACTATAATATACACACTTTATAATATAAATAACTTTCACATATTCACTTAATCTTCATACAATTACTCTTACATAATTATTTCACACAGAGGTCTTTGATAGACACCTACACTAGCTAGGAAGGAATGAATAATGGTTAAATTCACTTCTAGATTAGGTAAAAATAAAATGTAGAAAATTCATATGACCTAAAATAATTTTAATTTTATTATGATATATTTATAAATAAACATATAAAAAAAATCATTCACTAAGTTATATCAATGAATTATAAACACACACTTCATGAAAGCTTGAGAATGGAGGAAAATTTAGCTCTTTTTTTTCAAAGGTGATATAGTACAAAATTTTGGTAGAGTTTTTGTAATACAAAAACATAATATATTATAATAATTTAAAAAATTAATTTACATCTAAAAAATAATAAGAGAGAGAATAAAATAAGCTACAGATGAGTCCACATGCAAGTCCTAGTTCACTCCTATGTCAACTAAAAATTCAACTCAAAATTGAACTTCACTTTCAACTCCACTTTTTTTTCCACCTATTATCCCATGTATAATTTAATTTTAAATATTATTTCATATAATATGGCATGGTAGGAGAGAGGTAGGATATTATTTCATGTTTGAAAAGTCAAAGGGCTCTTCATGGATCTTGAATCTTGAGTTAACTTTTTGTGATCTTGCATGCAACTTTTGATCTTCTTTAGTTAACTCTTTTTGGTATTTAGTTAAATATTATTGGTATTGCATGAATATTAAAATTATATTTTATTTACCTCCACTTTCATCTTGAGTTGAATGGATATATCTTGACTTCACATATGGAGTTCAACTTCACTTATCTTGACTTGCAACTTGCATGCAACTTGACTTTTTGACTTTTCTAAATTTAGCCCAAAGAGGGGTTTATTAAGATAAGGATTGCATGATAATTTTATAATAAGTATTTTTCATGAAATTTTTTCTTCAAATTTTTACCAAAACTATAATTTAATTTCTCCATTTTTGCATGTTTTGAACTCTACTTATCTTGACTTGCAACATTGACAAGCTTCTTGAATGCACTATGGGAGCTAAAAACTTTATGGATATTCATAACTAGATTATATAATGAGAAAAAATATTATTTTAAAATAATAACCATGGTTTCACATATATTTAAAAAAAAAAAATTAGCTCTAAACTCCATGTATAACTCCAAAAACACCATTTTATGCTCTGTGATGATCTCTTGTTCTCAAGAAATCCTGATTTGGATTAGGGGGTCCAAAATAAGCTACAGGACTGATTAATAGTTATTAATATGATTTTTTTATATTTATAAAATTTTAAGACCTGTAAAATTTTTAAAATATTCAAAATTATTCACCAAACTCCCTATAAAATATTCACAAAATAATGTCTGCTTGCTTGCCTAGGGATGACCTGGAGATATTTTTCAATGAGATGCACCTATTTTTAATTAGTTTTAATTTAATTATAATTTATTTATACCTATAAATTTATTATTCACACTTTAAAATCAAAATTTTCCATTTGAGGGACCTAAAACACCCATTTCCAACTCCATTTGTGAGCAAAAAAATGAAGAAACCTTCATTCCCTTCATGATCAGACCTATATATTCAAATTTTATATCTTTAGATATATTTTAAAAAAAAAACATTAACATTAAATTAAATAAAATAATACCCTCATATATAATTACAATAGTTTTTATTCAATAAAACTCAAAATATGCACTTTTTGGTGTTGACTAGCTTGTCCAATTTCATTTTTGAACACCTATAATTCGGTGTTTTATCATTTTATTGAGTTATATGAATCATAAATAACTAATTATTTTTTAATTATTACCTTTAATAAACCCTCTTATCATTCCAATAATTTAATTTTCTCAAATAATGAGTTAAACCTCTCAAAAATTACATTTTTTGACTATCCTCTTGCTTATTTAAAACCCTAATGCTTGATTCTTTGAATTTATTCATCATTTCATATGAAATTTTTATTAATTAAGGTGTATAAAGTTTTTATATTCCCAATAATATCTCAAAAAAACTTTATTTTATAAAAATAACTAAAAAATGCAAAGATACTGGTTAAAACTAAGTAAATGAGGGTTTAAAAGGGGTTTTAGAGCACCTGTTCTTCTTAACAATTGTTCATAAAGTTAAGCCATTATAACCTAAAAAAAATTCATGTCATATTGAGGTAATATGGTAACCAAAATACATCTAATACCATTTTATACAACTCATTTTACCTTTATGTACCAAGCATTTGAAAATTGCCTTCACTAGTTTACAAATTGCTAGTTAGAGGAATAAAAGATACCTCTATCAAAATTTAGACTTATGATTAGTCCCTAAGCATGATTTTTTAATAATAAATAGTTTATGATGATTTAAATAATTTTTTAAAAATTTAATCTATGAATTTATTCTTATTGAAAACCTGCACATAATCAACTTTGACCAATGGTGGTAAAATTGTCAATAGATCCCTTACTTGCACAATGGGCATATGAGCCTTATTGTGACATTCATAAAAATTTTTGGTCATTAGACCAATTATTATCATATATATCGGTAGTTTCATGATTTTTATTATACCCATTTATCTATTAAAACTCTTTAGTCTACTAATAAATGTATTTATTATTTACATGGAATAAATAACCATTCGTATACCCACTGCCAAAATCATAGGCAATACATTGATACTTTATGACCATTCATTTCCCATCCCATAGACAAGACTATACCTCCTCCCAAGATACTTATAGAGTACATTCCTATGTAAGAGTTACATTCATTGAGACGGGGGTAAATCAATGATGCAATCAAATCAACTTCAATTTCAATCCTTCAAACTTTTAACCATTCAACATAAGCATTCATGAAGCATATAAACCATTGATTGTAATGAATAAAGAAATCTATGCAAGATCAAAGAACATAACACATGAATTATGTGGGAAACCCTCATGGGGGATAAAACCCACTGAAATAAATTTTATACTATTATCCTATAAATCAATTATTTCAATTTAGACCAGAACCAACTAATCAAGGAGCATCCACCCCTCAATTTACTCAAGCACCCACTAGACCTTTAGATAACACTAAATAACAAGGAGGATACAACCCCCTAAATGATAAAGCACCAACTAAATCACTTAAAAATTGATTTTCACCTTTGATATGATATTTGACACACCTATTGATGAAATTCTCTTGCTCTAAAACTTAAAAACCTACTTTTCTACCTTATACAAGCCACTTAGTCTCCTTCGCTCAACTAGGTCACCTTCTTTACAATTTGGTCATTCAACCTAGCTCTCCATGCATATAACTCCTTATCAACACTATAATTACTTATGAGATATTCATATCACTTATTTTATATGTTTCACCACCTATATTTTTTCTTCAAAACATCTATATCATTCGCTTAATATCCCACACACACAACTAGTCAAAATAGGCCAATTAGGCCTTGCCTTTATACCTTACTTCATCTAACCCATCTTGGTTGGCCAAGATAATTTTCTTAGAATTCAAGGCATCTATTACACACATAACTTAATCAAACTCAAGCATATTGGTTGTCCATAACATCCATATGCCACACTTAAGCAACAACATCTTTCAATTAGGCCTAAGTAGCCCTTTTAGGTCCATGGAGACCTATTCATCCTTTTAACACTTCATCAAGCAAAAATAGAAATACAAGAACACTTAAAAACACATAGATCCATGCCACATAACCCATAAGACATATTCAAGTGATTAAATTCATCACTACAAACATATGCATATGTAAATTCTATCAATCATTTACATTGTACATGAAAACTTAATGAACAAACAAATAATCAACTTCCAAGTAATGGTTCATACTAAATATGGATTGGTCAAACCTTCAAAATACATATAGATGATCCTCAGGGAGTATAAAACATTATCCAATAGATAATTCAATATTAAACATCCAAACACCATCAATAAAATCTCAAACATCCTTCTCAGGTCACTTATAGAAGAAAGTCAAATCCTCAGTCAACTTTGAACCATAATAAATGCAATTGTACTAGTCAAACCTCTAAAATAATTTTCTTGGATTGACCTTGAATTTCTCTAATAATTTTATTTTTAATCTATCAAAATTTATATTCAAAACACTATAGACTAGTTTTCCTTTGTAAAATGAAATATTTGAATTCCAACGGTCACTAAAAAATGCAAATTTGACTATGGAAAATGATGAAATTAGTTTGGGAGAGAGACTTTGCACTATCATAACTTTTGATAGACATCATGTCAAGCTATAAAATTTGAAACACATATTTTATGAAAAAAACTAAATAGACCCATGTGGCCACTTTATTTTTACACCTTCACATGTGTGAATGCTAATGTTATCAATCTGCTTACTCAATAAACTATGCCAAGATAACTAGGATAACCTAAACCTTCACAAGACTATTCAGACGGATTCCTTTCACTTATACAAGTACACCAAGAAATAATTACAACCCATATAAAACCTAAAACATGGTGAAAACATAAAAAACATCCATAATCATGCCTAACCAATTAAACATTGTAATGTCCATGCATGATCAGTAAGGCACACTTTGTCATTGACCTACGATCATACTTGGCACCTCATGAAAACTCTTGGCCACCTTGGAGACATCATTGAAAATACATAAACAATATACCCCTTTTTCATTGATGTCAACACTTTTAAACACCAAAACAAATCTATGCACATACTCTTTCTCCCTCTAGAAACACTTTTTCCCCCTTTGACACAATGACAAAGTGGGCTTACCTACTGATCTTGAGGACCTGTAAATGTTTTCAAAGCCAACATCAAGAATGGACCTCATCTGATAGATGAAAGAAAATCCTACCATTTATTAACATGAATAACTCAAACCTTAATAAAACTAAGAGGAACTCTCACTAAGTCACCTGAACTTAGGCACCCCTTGAGCACCTTCAGACCATCTCCAACCATGATGAAACTTCATAGTTGCCTTCAAATTTTCTCTCAAAATCCAACTCCATGATCACCAAAAAATGTTCAAACCATTCTTAAAATGTGAAATGTGCCTAAAATATATTTATAAACTCATATGAGAACAATCATACCTTAGTCTTTTGGAGAAAATGACTAAAAAGTCCATTTGAACCACATAACCTTGTCTAGAAGCCTAATAGCCTTACCTAAACCTTGAAGAGCCTAATTTTTTTTATGTATAGACATTCATGAATTAAAATTAAATATATAATTCACACTCATATGCCCCCTCATTCATGCCAATTTTCATCATCCAACTCTTCCTTTGCACCATAGTTCCTTCATAAATTGACCTACTAATTATCCCTCCATTTGCACAAATGCTCAACCATAGAACAACCCATATAGTTATAGATGATTTTAAAGTAATTTTTGAGTACCCATTTGGCCATTTCAATAGATTAATTAGCCTCATGCCTCAAATCCTTTGGGAAGGTCATTAAGCCACATGGGCTAAAACATTGGGGCATCAAAAAGAAATGTGGTCAACTTACTATCTTACAATCAATTCCAACTCCTAAAAATTCTCTCACACCTAGATATCATAAAATAAAACTACTAAACCAATTCTTGAGGTCTAATTCCTTGGGGAACCCATAGAACTATGAACGTGGTTTTTGTCCTATTAGCCTTTAAGTAGGGACTGTCATACTCGAGAGGCATCAAAATTATTCAACTTACCCTCAAGAGGCATTCAAATCTTAAAACTACCTAGATCACATTTTTATGAGGTGAAAACACCTTTATATACAACAAAGTCACCTTGAACACTCACCAATCTTCATTTGACACTTGAAAAGCTCATGACTATGCCTATAGACCCTATGTATACCCCTGTCACTATGCCAAAACATCATATAAGGATCATGGGAGTATTCAAAAATATTCACATCACATTTTGAACTTAGACACATCAAGTCCAACTAGACTCAACCCTTGGTTATCCTCATAGACCTCAAATACACCAATTTTGGGTGATTAGTGTTTTAGAGAATTTTAGCTTATATTCCAAGAGGGGAAGAAGGAAGAAAATAAATATAGGCATGGTTAAAAAACATATTTGGTTGTGCACACATTGAATTAGATGTTGTATAGATCTCCTCTTTGACTTGGGATGATGACCTATAAATAAGATAACACTAAAGCAAATGGTTAGTTAGATAGATAACTGGGTGGATGCCTAGCGCTGGCTATATCTTACAAGCAAGAGCTTTCTCAGGGGCTATCAATCCAAACATTTTAAATAATTAAGTTTATAAAATAGAAGATAAAGTACGTACATGAATAATAAAATATAATACAAGAAATGCTAGATAAAGAAATTGATGATATTGACTAATATAGCAATAAGCAGTTCAATACTAATACTAAACAAGTTGGGTGTGGTTCAAAAAATATGTTGGGGGTCTGTGAACAGGTAGAGGAAAAGAAAGTTGGATTTGGTTGATGGTAGGTGGGTGAAAATATTTTTCTATTATTTTGTGCTAGAATGACCGTCAGTGGTTGAGGTGACCATTGGTAGTTGAGGTGACCATCAATGGTTGAGGTGATTGTCGATGGTTGAGGTAACCATCTATGATTAGATAGACCATTGATGATTAGGGTGACTATCGATGATTACTATATATTATGTTTAGGTGATAAAAGGTCAGATTGATGAGATCACAGAATGTAATTCTAGGAGATTGGTTTATGCTAGACTATTTATGAAATGAAAATAAAGTAATTAATAGATTGAAAACAAATACTTAGCTTGCCAAAGATTGATCAAATGAATGGTTAAGGTGGTTGGCTCATTGATGGAGCCTAGCATGGTTTTGACAAAGCAATAGTACTTGGCTATTGATTGAGGGGAGATGGTAAGTCAACTCTCTGATGTGATGGATGGATCATTGGATTGCTAGAAGAAGTGACCTAAAAATAAACTCTAGATGTAGAAGCTCTTGAATTCATACTCCATTTCACCTCCTACTTCTCTCTTCTTATAGGAAGGAAGGAGAGGTATAATAAGATGTTTGATAAGAGGTGTAACTTGTTGTCTAATTTTAATTTTGACATGCATTGGCTTGTATATGAATTAGATAATCTAATTATAAAAAATCAAGGTAGAGTGAAGAGTCAATTAAGTGGTTTAGATGGTGAAACCTATTTAACTCTAGTCAAGGTGACCATCGATGGTTAAGGTGACCATCAGTGATCAAGGGTTGAGGTCAAGTTGAGTTAAAAAGGTGGGTTTAGTCAGTAGGTTAAGTTGACTAGGGTTAGATAGGTTTGGGGTCAAATGACCAAGTTTGGGCCTAAGGGAATCCTAAGGTGGTCCAAGGGAGTTGTGACATTCAAAACCATCATGTGTGGATTTATGGTGTCTTCATTTTGACCCTTTTTGTTATGCAATTTGTATCAACAAGCTATAGAATAAAAATGGATTATAGATCGATGGTTTGGTTGCCCGGAGCATAAGAAGAGGTGTTCCCCCTCAAATAAAGAGTTAATGGGGTGAAATAGAATCATGTGTAGGTTTGATGAGTGGTGAGGGTGATGATGAAGTTGGACATCATGAAGGTGGGTGATAGGTTGGGCACTAAAGCATAAATATGTGCACATAATGTGATAGAAGTACAATAACCAAGATCATGCATTGACTAGGTTACCATTGTTGGTAAAAATTGAGGTCAGTACTAGAAGGACAAGTGACAATTAGACTATGTGATTGTATTTAGGCATGGCCGTTGGGTACACTCATAAATGTAAGTCTCCTAGGTAATGTATATGTTTCAATGGGTATCCAAGGTAAGAAGTGTTCCCAATAAGAACATAAATTGGTCAAGCGTAGTTGTAGTTATCCAAGGTATAAATTGCTTCTAAGAAGACATAAGTGGGTTTGGTATGTAAAAGGTACCGCAAATTTAAAAATTTTGTTAACATAATTTTTTTTTATCATTATAGTCAAAAGGACTAATCAAAAGTCATCACAAAATGTGAATTATTTAGGTCAAAATAGGCCAATGGCAAGGTGACGTGGTGGTGGGTGAGGTAGGAAAATAAGGTAACTCCATTGGTGGGTACTTGGTGTGGGTGTCAAAAAAAGTTGTTGCTAGGGATAAAACCAAAACATAAGTCCAACACCTTGACCATTGATGGTCAAGGGTCTTGAAGTCAATCGTCAGTGGTCATGCTGACCATTAATATTCAGGTATAAAATCCTAAAAGGGTGGAGGTAAAAAGTGAATTTGAGGGTCATTTCACTCATTTAAGATTATTGACTTTGGCAACTTATGCTTTGGAATTTTATGGTGAAGGTCATTTTCCAAGGGTTAGTGACTGGTTGGATGAGGTACTGGTTGGATTGTTAACCTATCTTTAGAGGGTGGATCTATGAAGGATGTAGGGTAGATAAGGACATGGTTAGGAAACGGGACCTAAGATTCTTCTTATATGATAGTTGAGGAATGAGGAAGGGGCTATATTCAATTGATAGATGAGTTTTTAATTTTGAAAGTACATTATTGTTTGGTAATTACTTAGTTTTTTGGTTAAAGATGTGGGTTTGTTTATTATTGACGTAGGTTTAGGAGTTGTTTGGATTTTGGTAAAATTTATGGGTAAAAGTTGAAATTGGTTAGGGTATGTTAGTTAGGGGTGGTTAGAGGAAAAATTAAGGTTAATTAGTTATCATATTTTGGTGTTTGAGTGGGTTTTGGGTAGGTAGGGTTTGGGATATTTCTACAAAGGGTCACACACAGTGAGTGACAGTAGTTATCGTAACTATCAATGGTAGATGACCATTGATAGAAAGGTTGCCTGACCATTAGTAGATTGGTTTTTTGACCATCGATGGTTATAATGACTAGTGTTGGTCAACCAAGTGGTAAATTATGGTGATAAAAAGTGAAGTTAATTTGTTTAATATTCTAGACTGTTTGGATGTTATAAAGTTTTTTATATGGGGTGTCAAGGGTAAAACCTTAGGTAGTAGCTTTGAGGTTATAGTGATGGATGAGGTTGAGGGTAGAGTTGGAAGACAAGGGGTAGTGGTAAAATAGTTGGAGATGAGGGTATAGGGTGATAGGTCATGGTTTTAAGGGTTAAGGGTAGATAAGAGAGGTTAAGAGGCTAAGTTCATAGGCAAAATAGTATAGGGAACTAAGTTATTTTCTATTGAACATTTATAAGTTTAGGAGTAGATTTAGATGCAATATTGAGTGCTTTAAATATTTGACAAGATTTACCAAGGTATGACTGCTAACGACTAGGCACACATGAAGGAGGTAGGTCTTGGAATGATGTTGTACTACCAACACATATTGTAAGATGTAATGATGATCATGACCCTCATCAAGAGATGGGATTTGACCATGAACACCTTCCTTCTAACCACTAGTGAGATGATGATATTATTAGAGGGTGTGCACAAAATCACATGTATACCCATTTGGGGTGAGCCAATTTATCACATTGAGAGGGAGGAGAGAGATGAGTTATGGAATTGTTATATGATGATGACCATAATTTTTCTAAGTGGCACACTAGAGGTTTTAGCTACACTCCATTATATCAAAGGGATAAAGATGATAGGAGGCTGATGAACATGATGATGATAATGGTGGTATCATGCTTTTTTTACCTAATTTGATTAGTGTGAGGTTTCTTTATCTACTACTAGGGGTATTGGTTGAGATGTTGTTGGGTCACATAGTGTTTGGTTGGGTACCTATGTTGCTAGTCTAGATATATACGGAATTATGGGGTTTTAGAGCTCACATGAGATATGACATCAGCATTAGGTTCATGATACACTATTGGACATATGAGCACATCCAAGTTCTATGATCAATGGGGCTGATGTGGGAGGGTTATGTCCATATGGAGTTTAGAGTTGGCTTTATAAGGTGGATAGCTAGTTTTTTCCTCACAAGAGTAAGAGGAAATGTACATGATATAAATTGGTTTAGAGGTGCACTAGAGGCCTTAGTTATTAGTGACATGATTTAGAGACCCTATGTTAGGTTTTCAGACTAGACTAGATACAAGAGACATACACTATCCATATAGAGCTACAAGTGGATCTTCGATAGGAGGGATGGGGAGACAAAGCTTATCCCATTTGACAGGGTGTAGTGATAGTTTATCCTGGTAGAGGGAATTCTAGGTCTATTCCTAAGGTATAGGTAGGAGGATGTAGAGCTTCTTCTCCTAGAGCCACAACTTGTTCAGATTTTTCTTGATCATGAGGAGTTGCCAACTAGGGTTGAGATAGACAATGTAGGTTATGTAGATGGTTACCCTACATGGTACCAGGCACTATATGTAGTAGCCAATTTTGGGGGTGATGATGGTGATAGAAAACTAATGGATATTGACCCAACTGGTAGAGGTGGCTAGAGGGCATAAGTTTAGGGGGTCGCCCTAAGTGCATAGGTAGGAGTGGCACTAGTGATAACATATGATTAGGTGGTAGCTTTATAGGGTTAACTG
This sequence comes from Torreya grandis, assembly GCA_037957365.1. Taxonomy (NCBI): domain Eukaryota; kingdom Viridiplantae; phylum Streptophyta; class Pinopsida; order Cupressales; family Taxaceae; genus Torreya; species Torreya grandis. Next base: position 1,125,022 of record JARHVA010005591.1, on the reverse strand, counting down.
GCTATAACATAGGGTCAAATAGATATAGTTACAAGGGAGAGGGACTAGGTTAGAGCTACACTATCCTTGGTTACCTAAGAGAAAGACTCCTTGAGACAAACTAGAGGAGGAGCCATAACACCTTCAAGACCATCGAGCACTATCCCCATGGCTCGATACCTAGCCATAGTGGAGGAGATACATGATTATGAGGCCATAGTCCCGAGACATTATCTTGATGAGCCTCAATGGGGTGAATACAGAGCTAGTTTGACAAGTGGTACTAACATGGTGACACCAGGTCAGTGGGATAATTTTGTAGGTGGGGTAGATAGGTACCTCAAGAGGATAGGAACTAGGAGATAGCAGTGCCCCAAGAGACAGTGGTGCCCTAGGAACATAATCATGACATGTTATGAGATATTATATTTTTTTGTATATCATTTTGATACCAGCCTATAAGTTAATTAATGAGATTTACATTTTGAGAGAGACATGTATATTATTGCATACATTATGATGTTATTGAAGATAGACTCATTATTTATAGATATGTTCCTTATATATTGCTCATGGTTCATAGTTTACTTTTATGTTTATGATGTGATGTTTGTATTTATCATTGATGATGTTATATGTATTATGGTTGTGATGTAGTTATTGGTAGGCTCATGATGACATTGATATGGATTTATCTTAGCTAGGTATATGATGAGATGTCTTTTGTTTATGTTCATGATGATGCTTATGATATTTATGGTTATGATGATGATGCTCATGCTTTAAACTTAATGAGTATATACTTCCTTATTGATACATGTGTTGAAAATGATTTATTTATTTATTGTTCATGGATGATATGATGTTAATATGATTGTGATGGTTATGATTATGTTTATGGACATGGTTTATGTTCTATTTTTGCTTATGATATATGTTGATATGATGTTATGTGGTTATGATTATGGTTATTTTGCTTAAGGTAAAACATATAAAGTAATTTAAATAACAACACTAGATGTAAGAAAAAGATTATAATCAAGAGACAAACATCTTAGTGAATATATCAACCAGTTATAATAGGATAAAAAGAGGGCATGAGGCTTCTTTTTTGGTAAGGGCTAAAATAATATCGAAGTTGGATTGGCTTAAAGAATATACGCCCTTTGAATGTTTTGCATTAGTGTTCATTAGTTGGTTAAAAGGTGTCTTGATCACATAATGTTAAGTGAGTTGAAAATCCCTTGTTTATAGTGTAAAAAGGGGAGATGAATGAAAATGGAACCTTCTTGTGTGACTATCTCTTCTAGAGATTACTAAAGAGTCAGTATAAATAAGTCTATGTCATATAAGGTGTAGACTAATCAATGTGGGAAGTCTACTCATGAGAGTTGATTACGGCTTTCAAAATTGTTTTGCTTATGAGAGATGATTATGGATTTTAGAATTATTTTATTTTTGCTCGATAATGGGTCTTTTCCTTACTTTATTACATAGGAGGGTTGGGGAAGCTGATCGATGCGAGAAGCTTCCAATAAATTTCTATACTTTGATAAATGCTTTAGTCAACCATCCTTCTAGGGAGTGGTCTAATTTTGTGTGCTTTGCTAAATGCCTTTGATATATTTCCTTCAAAGGAGTAGTCTACCTTATTTTGAGATATTTTGATATGTTTTCAATAGCTTTCTTTCAAGGGAGTAGTATGCAAATTCTAGGAATGACCCATGATTATATTTGGATTTGATTTTGATTTTTGCTTGACATAGACTACTTGTATAGGCTTAAGGGTTCACCTTTATGAAGGTAAAACTAAAATCACAAGAAGGTTGATTAGGTTTTAAAAGGTTTTAGGTGACAACAATAATGGGAATCCATATTGTAAAAGGGGTGGAAAGTACCATGAGAATCATGATATGGATAGAGCCGTGGTACCCTTTCTTTAAGATTAAGCCATGATTATGATGGATAATCACATAATTTAGTTTTAATCAGTTTCCCATAAAATAGGGAGATGAATGTGGTTTGAAATCAAGCAGATGAGCTTAAGTTAAAAAAAATGTGAACTTGATCCTCCTTAAAAAAAGAAAGGATGCAAATACAAAGCATTGAGGGGCTTAGGTTTTGGGTTTCCCTCAAGAGAGGATAACTGATAAGCTCTTGATCTGTACTTGTGGGTTATGATATAAGGTCTAAGCTAATTGAAATCAAACTTGCCCCACTTGATTTTATCCATATTGGTGACATCTTAATTTTAATTTAAGACAAGGTCTTTGATGTTAAATTCTCACACTTTAACATGTTTTTTATAAGCATGTTTGACATGCTGTTGATAGAAATGAAGATGGGCAAGGGTGGCTAAATGATGCTTGTCAAGTAGCTCAAGCTAAGTTAAATGTTGTTGATGATAATCATCTTAAAAAAAGAGATCTTGTAAATATATGTAAAGAGATGGGATTTGGATTTCAAAAGGTAAGATATCCTCTATTCCAAACATAAGAGAGAATGGGTTAGCACTTGTAGGGGTTTGAATGATAGTATGATATGCCCACAAGGTGAAATGGATATGCAAATGTCAATCCCAACCAGAGGTATTGACCATCTTAGTGAGCATGTTGATGAGACTTTTATTAGAGGCTTCTACCTATCCATTCACTTGAGGGTGATAGGGTGATGAGGAATTTAACTTTATGCCAAATGTGTAACAAAGACCTTAGACTTATTTATTTTTAAAATATTTTCCACTGCTGATGATAATTTTGTGAGGAACATCCAAATGGTAGATGATGTGATGGTTGATAAATTCGATAATCTTCTCTACTTTGGTTGAGACTAGAGGAATAACCTCTACCCAATTAGTAAAATACTCAATTGTAGTGATGATATAATGTTGTCACTATGAAGAATGGGGGTTGATTTCACTAATAAAATTTAGACCCCATTGTGAGAAGGACTAGAAATCAATGGATACATAAAGACTATAGCTAGGTTCATAATGTAGATTGGCATATTATTGACACTTAACACACTTTTTCACATAATCATAATAGTATTGGTTAAGGGTAGGCTAGTAGTAGACAAGGTAAAGGATGCATTTAGCCACAATGAGGCCACTAAAGTATCCCCCATAGATCACATCACATGTTTCCCTGATAGCATGATAACATGATTGTGTAAGCAGTAGAAGAGGAGACCATCAAATCCATGTTTGTAAAGAATTCCCCCTATAATGGTATAGCATGAGGTAATATTGATAAACACTCTTTGAGAATGATGGAAAGGTTAAGATAGTCTAAGGTCTACTAATACCAAAGGTCAGGTTGGGTCTCTTCCATATTGAATATGATGGGAGAATCTATTTTGACATAAGAGGGTTGGGTAAGTCTGTGGACAATGAAAGATAGCTTAGAATTAGAAGGTGAAGATGGGATATAAGAGGTGAGGGAAGCTATGGTGTTGGTAGACTTGTTGGTATATTATAGGGTTGATTGGATATGGTAGTTTCCAAATGATGTTAAGAGTTCATAAACTAGTTATTTTTACTGTTATAAAACATCATTTTTGCAGTGGTAAGAGCTATTGATTTGATTAGCCATAAGTTGGAGCAACCAAAGATATTCATTATTTTGACTCCCAAGGCTAAGATAGTTTGAAGGCTTATTGCTAGGGATTCATACTCAGCCATATTATTGGTACATTCGATATCTATCTTGAAGGATAAAGGGAGGGGTTCTCTATGAAGGGGGATAAGGATGATACCAACTCCCCTACCATGTTGACATTTTGATCCATCAAAGAAGATGGTCACTTGATAGATGAAACATGCTTGAGAGAGGGTCATGATAGACTCATTAGGGAACTCAAGAGGAGGAGGTTGGTTATCTACTAATGGTGCTTTGACCAATTGGTTAGTAATGACTTGCCCTTTAACTAACTTCTGATGAAGAAACTCAAGGTCAAAATTTACTAAAAGTGTGAGCCACTTGGCCATACATTGGTTTTGGTATGGCTTGGAGTGCATATGCTTGAGTGGGTCAATATTGGTTATGACATAGGTCTTATGGTTAAAAAGGTAGTGGTGAAGTTTGGTGGCGATGAAGACTAAAGCTAAGAAAAGTTTCTTGATATGGGTGTACTAAGTCTCATATTCTAAAAGCATGTGATTGATGTATTAGACAATTTACTCTTTGTGTTATTCATCTTGATGAGAAAGCATTGCCCCTAGGGAGTGGTCGGTGGTGGAAATATAAAGGTAGAAAGGTAGATCATCCTTGGGAGGGGTGAGGACAAGTAGAGACAAAAAGTAATTTTTGAATGAATCAAAGGCCTTTTGACAACCATTATTCCACTTAAAAGATACATCCTTATTCAAAAGGTGGTGGAAGGGTTGGCATCAGTTCAAAAGATGAGAGATAAAGTGATGAATGGATTGGATATTTCCTTACAAACTATGGAGTTACTTGAGGTTGATTGGAGGAAGTATGTCAAAGATTACTTTCATTTTGGCTGGATCGACTTCAATTCCTTGAAGGGAAACAATAAAGCCAAGGATATTTCCTGAGAAGACCCAAAAAATGTACTTCTTGGGGTTAAGGTAGACATGGTAATGGATGAGGCATTCAAAGATAATTTTGAGAATGGCCAAATGGTCCTTATGATATTTGGATTTCCCAAGAAGATCATCCACATAGTCCTCAACAATTTTATGCATAAGGTTATGGAAGATGTAGGTCATAGCATGTTGGTAGGTTGTACTAATGTTATTTAGTCTAAAAGTCATGAATCTATAGTAGAAGGTCCCCCATGGGGTGATAAAGGAAGTTTTGTTTTGAATTTTTAGGGAAATTAGGATCTAATTATAGCCCAAGAATCCATCCATAAGAGATAACATCTCATGGCTGACTATAAGATCAACTAGCTGATCAATGCTTGGTAAACTAAAGTCATATTTTGGGAAAGAAAGGTTGAGGTTATGAAAGTCCACACAAATGTTTAGTCCCCCTATGGCTTTGGTGATAGGCATGATGTTTAAGACCTATTGAGGATAGTCAATGGGCTAAATGAAATTGATGGATAAGAGATGATGAAGCCCTTCTTTAACAAGAAGGGTTATGCAAGGGTGCATTCATCAAAGTTTTTTCTTAACGAGCTTGGAATCACAGTTGGTGATGATGTTGTGGGTAACTATGGAGGGGTAAATTCCTAGCATGTCACTATAAGATGAAACAAATGTTATGTTACAGTATTGTAGGAAGGAGGAGAAGTTATAAAGCTCGTCAAAATCCAATGATTGGCTAATTTTGATAATGTGGGGGTTATTCAGAGTGCCTAAGTTGATATCCATGATGTATTCATTCAACATGGTCAAAGTATCAAGAAGAAGAGATTTATGGATGGAAGAATTCAGGGCACTAAGATAGGTGAGAATGGAATCATCATCTTGACATTGAATGGTGTTAATGGTAGGAGAGTCATATCCTATCATCTCAGGATGGGTCACTAGGATGGTTATGATCACCCCTTACTTTTGATAGGTCAGGCATATGAGGCTGATCAATTTGGTGAAAAAAAAGTTAGGGGGAATGATGTTGGAATCTTTAGCTATTAATGGTGAAGAAGAGGTTGGTGAGGAAGGGATGTCTTCCTCAACAATGGTGGTAGTGGGTAATTTGGTTTTATTTTTGGGTAGAATGAATTCAAGGCCATGTTTCTAATGAGGATTTTTGGTCTCAATTGAAATAAACTCATGTGGCCCATGCTCATATCATCCAAGACCAAATCCATTTTGAGCACACCTATGGAGGTATGTCTTGGCAAACTTGGGTTTATCCAAGTAGGAGAAACCAGAGGTGAATGGTTGAGGTAAAAATGAAGTGGCTAAAGTGTCAAAAAGTTTATCAAATCCCATATAAATGAAATGGGTTTGATAGTTTGAAGGTTCAAGGGGAAAAATGGCTCCAATGTTGGGGTCATACCTAGGTTGGTTATTAATTTTCCCATACTCATGGGGAGTAAGGAAGGCATCAAGGGTTAAGAGCTGATATTCCCCAAGTGAAAGATATTGGAATGTTGATTCTAAGTAGTATGTGGTGGGGATTTGATTTAAGGGGATTAATGAGCTAGTGGATGCCTCATTAGTAGAAGAAGGTATGACTTCATCTTTTATGGTTGAGGGCTTGTCTTTAGCTAATGAGGGTGTGCTAGATGGAGGTAGGATGATGTTGTTAGTTTGATAATTCATGTTGCATTATGAAAACGGACTTGATTTAGCTTGTATAGTGACAACCTGACCTTTGTGCTCAAATTTGATGCAAACATGAAGGGTAGAGGGTACATAACCCATGAAGTGGATCCAAGGTCATCCCAATAAAACATTATATTAGAATTCACCTTCCACTACATATAAGATCTCTAGGAGCGTGTGAGGTTATAAATAGATATGAAGGATAATAGCTCCCAAAGTAGTGGCCATGGTGTCATTGAAGGATTAGAGGATGGCTGAGGTTTCAGACATGGTATTGTTTTGTAGTTTGAGTTGATCATAGGCATGGGAGGAGATGATATTAATGATATCTCCCCCATCAATCATGAACCATTTGATGTGAGTTTGGTTGATGTAGGTAGTGATATAAAGAGGGGGATTTAGGTCATCAGGGTGTATAGAAGGTATTTATGAATCCTTGAAGGTGACAAGGTTGGAAATTTGGAGAGCACCAACAAAGGCTACCAAAGGTTGAGGGTATTTAGGTTGGATCTATATTGATTGTAATTCCTCTATAATTATTTAGAAATTATGAGATGAGGTATAAATCAACTCATATAGGCTCATCTTTGTTGGGGCTTAGTGAAGTTGTTTGAGAATCACCCTTCTGATTGATTCAGAGGGGTTAGATTGAGAGGTACCCAAGATATATACCTTGGGTTTGGCCAAAGGTGAAGGTGATTAAATTTGATTTGGTTGGGATGTGGAAGATGGGTATGTCCATGAGAAGGACACTTTAGCCTTCCCCTTATCTTTTTACTAAGCATGATTAGGTGACCGCATAGATAATATGGATAGAGGGAAGAGTTGGGCTAGGAGATTGGTTTGGTTCCTCATCACTTTGAGGTGAGAGTAGGGGAGTAGGTAGCATTGGGTAGTGTTTTTTATTTGTTGGATTGGTAGTGGGCTCATGGGAGGTCCATTTATTAATAGATCATCCTCATCATAGAGTTGATGGATTATGGTTTGGAGAGATTTATAGTTCTCTATGTCATGCCTAAGTGTCCTATGATAGGAGCATACTTGTAAATAATTAAACCAGATGGGTTTAGGACCTAGAGGATCAAATGGTTTGATAGGAGATAAGGTCAAACAAGAAGCTTGCAATAACCTTTGAAAAATAGTTAAGTAAGATTCAATTAAAGGTGGCAAGGATTTAGAGGCTTTGGTCTTGTTTTGTGAGATGGAAATATTTTTAGAAATAGGCTTGGTGGTAAAGTTATTGGGTAAGGTGGTGTTATTAATTGATGATTTTAGTTTAGGTAAGGAAGTTTATAAGTTGGAGGTAGAAGATGTCAAGGTAACTAGTTTAGTTATTGATGGCTCGATGTAGATGGGTTTGGCAAAAAGCAAGAGTGATGGTGTAACCAAGAGTGGTGGTTGGGTTTTGGTTAACATAGTTGGTTTATTAATAAAATTATAGAGATGAGGCCCCAAAATAGAGGGCAAGGTTGAGGGAGGCATAATTTTGGCTTTTTGGACTTTTGGTGGCTTTACCTCCTTGGTTGACTTGGTGGTGATGTGAGTTATAGTTTCAAGGATGGGTGATTGAGGCTTTACATAGGGAAGATGCCAAGGTTTTTGGTTGGTTTGGTTGAAGTGATAGAGGATGATTTGGTTATTTTAGATTTGGATATTTTAGATTGTTGAGAAATGGTTGGGTTGGTTGGGGATCTTATTGGTTTGGTTGATATGATAGTCAGTTGAATAGTAGAAGTGGTGGGTTGGTCTACCAAAAGTGTGGTTGGAGGTTCTTGTTTCATGATGTAAGGGAGACATAATTGTTTCCAAAATATGGATCAATACGTGTTAGGTTTTCAAAAAAATTCCAACCTCTGAATAAGTCTAGAGAATGGTTTATAGACTGGTCTTGTTCCTTGGGCAGTGGAATCAAAAGATAAACCCATAGGTTGATAATGAGGGGTCGTGACCTCATTTTTTTCCTCAATCAAAGGATGAAAGTTTTATATGGGTGGTTCCTCTATGGGAGGTACACATATGTGTTTTATTCCTTGGGAATGATCTCTAAATGGGAAGTAAATTGTTCAGTAGTTGAGGGAGAAGGTAAAGTGTTGATGGTTGCTTGATTTGGTATGTCAGTTAAAGGAGGGGTTGATGACTCCACTAATTCAATAAGTGGATGAGGGTAAGAGGTTACTTCCTTAGTTTGGGTCTCTAAAGGAAGATAAGGTAACTCCACTACCTCAATAAGTGAAGAGGGCAAAGAACATGTAGATTGGGTGCTAGATTCTTTAGTAATGGGCATGTCAAGAACCATATTGATGGTATAGGCATCATGAGAACACTCAGCTTTATTTCTCTCACTTTTGATAGGTGCATGATTGGGAAAAAGGTTGTCCAAAAATTTTAAGGGCTTGGTTAAAAGGTGAATTGGGGTTGTCCAACACAAGTTTCCCCTTGTCAGTGAGGGTGTATAAAACTTTTTTAAAGCTATTACACCTACTAATGTCATGCCCCACTACTCGATGAAAAACACATAGGTCATTCTCATTATACCAACTAAGTGCTAGATGGGAAAAATCAAATTATTGAAGTGGCTTGATGGGAGGAAGTTTTATGATATTAGCTTTCATCAACTTCTCTAAGACTGAAGCGTAAGATTCCCCAAGTGTAGTAAATTGCTTCTGATTGTTTCAGTTTTGGTTTCTCATGTTTTGATTTGAGGAGTTAGAAGATTTAAGTTGTTTGATAGATGGTGGAGGAGGATTCTTAAAGATAATTGTATTTGTATTTCCCTTTCTCTTGGCATTGGTATTGGTTTGGTTGCTTGGTTTAGATGAAAAGGCCTCATTGGTTTTGTAGGTAGAGTTTTTGTTTTTTAACTTTAACTTTCCTTCATTGATAGCTCTATTTTCTAGTTTATAGGCCATGGTAAAAGCTTCATCAAAGTTTCTAAGGCTTTGAACATGCAACATAGAAGATATGTGCTTAGCACATACCCAAGCAAAAAGTTTTATTAGTTTGGGTTAGGGTAAAGAGAATGAAATTTGATTGATTAGGATCCTCAAGCTATAAAATTAGTAATAGATTCATCATCAAATTACCAGATATAATATAGGTCAGTGATGGAAACTTTCTTGGAGATGTTTATTGAAAAGTGATCCAAGAACATTTAGGCCAGCTGGATGAAGAAGAAGAGAGAGCATTTGGATATGGAACTATACCAGTCTAATGTTGGACCAAATAAGGACATGGGGAAGGTATAAAGAAGGAGAATATAATCATAGGTAATCAAATAACATGGATGCCTAAATTCCTTTAGGTGCTCTTGGGGTTCCTCCTTACTCTAAAAATTAGAAAAATTGGGAAGCTCTCACTGAGGAGGATATGGTCTGATAGGGACATATGGGTGAATGGGTTCATTGCAGATCTAGTCATATGATAAGATTTTGTGAGCTCCATAAATGGATGATTTTAGAGTTGTCATTTTATCCATTAGAATTTTTATTAGATCCATTTTGGGTTGTACACCTAAAAGGGTGTAAGGTGCATATTATTATTTTGGTTGGGTGACATATTGATAATTGGTAGGAGGTTGAGGAGCTATCACATATTGATATGTGGGCATAGGTGGTTGGGTGGGTGTTATGTAGGGGTAGGTGGATGGAGTTAGTTGGGTAGAGGGACATGCCCCTATGGGTTAGGGATGTAACCCAGGTTGGGTGTGATGGGCACATGTTTAGAGGTTAAGGTGGGTTGGGTAGGAGCTGTAGTTGGGTTTGTAACTAAATGAATGGTGGTAACCTTTGTATTGATTAGTGGTAAGGTATAAGGTATAGATACCACAAGATTTTGAAGTGGAGTAGTGATTAAAAGATTGAGGGTAGCTGAAGGAAGGTTGGAAATTTTAGTAGTAGGTGATCCCATGGTGAGGGGAGTATAGGTGGTTAATAGTTGGGTAAATCTTAGGGTAGAGGAGTTATTGTTGGGGGTGAAAGGTGTAAGGGTGTTGATTCATTGGGGAGGTTGGATTTCCATATTATTATCAAAGGGATTATTGGTAGATGAAGAAGCTTGGGTAGTCAATGGTTGGGTAGTGATTATGGAAATAAAAGGGTTTCCCATAAGGTAGGAAGGCATGCCATAAGGTGGGTCCATAGGTGAAACCAAATCAGGGGTATCGTGAGGCATAGTACTAAGATAATGTTGAAGGGACACAATATTTTTATCTAAGAAGGTGGAAAAGTCTATATCTGCTTGGGGAAGTACCCAAGGGAAATAAGGACTTACTTGAGGGTGAAAATAATCTTATGGTTTAGAGACATACTCCATGGGTGAGGAGGTAGAAGAAGTTGATTTGTTTGGTGACAAGTTCTATTCTACTAGGTTCTTTCCCTACAGGCAAGTTAGAACCATGAAAGATAAGGGAGAGAGAATACCAAAAACAATCTCACCACTCAAATAAAGAGAAGACAATAAATGAGCATAGAAATCAAACATAAACTAAAAGGTACATTAAGTCCTAAAGTTATTTTTAGTCTCTTTTTTGGCTTATGCCTTAAGCTTTAAGAACCATGTGATTGAAATTAGCTTGTAGAGTAGGTAATAGAAAATAAGTTTATGGTTGGTTTTAGGTTGTATTTAGGATCTCAAAAATATATGTATTGGCAATCAATATGTGGGTTGGTATTGGATCCTACCCCCTCACTTCACACACCACAACGGTAAGGATATCAGGTGCTTAACCAATATATAAAAATTTCTAGAGTTTATACTCAACTAGAGACCTAAGTTATTTCTCCCCTTGGTAATGACCTCCAAGTAGGATCACTGGGAAAGGGTAAGGTGACCACTAGGTGATGAAATATTAGTTGGGCCTTATGTCAAGTTTTTTTGATGTTTAATTAATGTAGGTGGTTTGGTTTATGTGCGTGATATAAGTGATGCTATGATTGAATTACTTTGATTTAATTTAACTAAGTGAGCCTAACTTGCAAGCAAATAATGTATGCAGTTGGTTTTAAAGCCCAAAAGAAATTTTAATTTCATTTATGAGCATATAATAAAGAGGAGCATATAGATGCAAAAAAAATAAAACCCAAGTAGAGACTCAAGGGTCCCACTAGGTGTGTCAAAATGTTTTATCAAATTTTAGCTTATATTGTAAGAGGGGAAGAAGAAAGAAACTAGATATAGGTATGGTTGAAGAACCTATTTAGTTACACATGCATTGAATCAAATGATTATAGAGAGATCCTCTTTGGATTGGGAGGATGACCTATAAATAAGATAATACTAAAGCAAATGGTTGGTTACATAGATAGTTGGGTGGATTACCTAGCATTAGATAGATCTTGGAAGAAAGAGCTTCCTTGAGGGTTGTCAATCCACATGTTCTAAAAATTTAAGTTTATAAAATATAATATAAAGTAATTGCATGAATCATAGAAAATGCTAAAATTTAATACAAGAAATTCTAGATAAATAAATTGATGAAATTGACTAATATAGAAGTAAGTGGGTTGATACTAATGCTAAATAGGTTGGGTGTGATTAAAAAAATAGGTTGGGGGTATATGAACAGGTAGAGGAAAATAAAATTGGATTTGGTTGAGAGTAGGTGGGTGAAAATAGATTGCTATTATTTTTTGCCATAATGATAGTCAGTGCTCGAGGTGACTGTTGATGGTTGAGGTAACCTTCAATGGTTGGATAGACCATCGACAGTCAGGGTGACCATCAATGGTTACTGTATATTGGGTTTGGTTGATAAAAGGTCAAATTGATGGGATCACATAAAGAAAATTTGGGAGATTGGTTTATGTTGGGTTGTTTATGAAATAGAAACAAAGTAATTGACAGATTGAAAAAAAATACTTATCTTGTTAGAGATTGATCAGGTGAATGGTTGAGGTCGTTGGCTTTTATGGAGTTTGGCATGGTTCTAATAGAGTAATGGTACTTGGTTGTCAGCTAAGGAGTAGTAGAAAGTTGGCTCTCTAAAATGATGGATGCATCACTAGATTACTAGAAGAAGTGACCTATAAAGAAACTTTGGATGCAAATCTCTTAAATTCATCCTCCATTTCACATCCTACTCTTATCTTCTTATAGGAAGGAAAGAGAGGTACAACAAGATGTTTAATAGGAAGTGTAACTTACTATCTAATTTTAACTTCAACATTAATTGGCTCACACACAAATTATACAATCTAATTATAAAAAAATAAGGTGGAGTGAAGATTTAGTTAAGTGGTTCAGACAGTAGAACCTGATCATCGGTGATTAGGGTGATCATTGACATTTAAGGTAACCTTTGATAGTCAAAGGTTGAGGTCAAGTTGAGTTAAAAAGGTGGGTTTAGTTAGTAGGTAAAGATGACTATGGCTAGGTAGGTTTGGGGTTGAATATCCAAGGTTGGGCCTCAGAGAGTCTTGAGGTGGTTTATGGGAGTTGTGACATTTGGAACCATCATGTGTAGATTTTTAGTGTCTAAAATGGGCTCTTACTAGGTAGTGAACACTACACAAAATGGTCAAACTAAAAAAATGGTCATGAATGGTTCATTTAACAAACTTAACAAATTTGAACCCATGGAATACACTTGGATAAGTCCTCTCCACACTCCAAATCAATCTTACATTCATTATTCATGATTTGACCAACTAGACCAAACTTTAAAGATTGACAAGAACTTGTCTTTAGAACCAATGTCTCTAAATAGGTTTCTTGAAGATTTTCATCACAAACCTCTAGAGAAAATACATAAGCTTATTGTTCTCACTTAATCAATAAACTTCTATTGTTTATGGCATCTTTTACATCACTTACAGCATACACACTTTCTATTACATATGAAATATGTCTCTTAAGAAGCATAGGTAGAGACACATACTTGTCAAAAAGAGACCATAAGTACCAAAACTTAGGATATTCCCACATATCCATGTTCTCACTTGGCTTATAGTCCTACCTCATCATAAATTTGAGTTTGAATGAGTTTTTAACTTCATTATTTCCTTCAAAATTGAAATCTTGCTTGATTCTTTTATCTACTTGGGCAGATAAGGCTTGTTCTTTGACACTTGAACTTGTACCCTGATTTGTCATGACAAACAATACATTTTGAACCTATTTTTCATTCACTTCCTTGGGTCTCCATTCATTATGTATAATTTTATTCATTTTTGGATCGACATTATTTGAAGTAGAATTATAACCATTCCTGTAAAACCTTGTTATGTGACCTCTCTCTTGACATTCTAAATAAATGAAGTTTCTCTGATTGTGCATACCTTATGTATGGACTACATGATGAATTTTTGAAGTTTCATTATCCCATTCATTCATTTGATCATTTGATTCTTGATGAATGCATTATAAGAAATTTCAATATAACTAATCCCTTAGCACCTGTAACATAAGATGCCATGTTTTCCTTGTGGACCGGTTGATTTCTTGAGTGATGATATTCTTCATGCTAGTCATTATCTTGCTCATAATTCCATACAAATATCTTACTAGGATATTTTATTTTTTAATCAATGATCCTATGACCAAATTTATGACAATAATAATAGTACCCATTGAAGTATTTATCATACCTTATTGCATTGGGTTGCTTGATTTGATTTGAGATTTTGTAGCTTTTGAATTTATACTTCTTATTCATATTGACATTCTTCTTGTCTTTACTAGTACTCTCCTTAACATGATTAGTCTTCTAATTTATCATCATTGTCTTTTCAATCTTCCTATCCCTTTGAACATCTTCATGGAACCCTAGGCTTGACTTGTCATTTGAGATCTTTTGACTACTCAATAGGTCATTAAGATCAACTATACTTTTATATAATTTTTAATATGTTTCAAGCTTGTTCATAGCTTGATCTAGTTTCATCTGCAAAGACCCCATCTCTTATTTATATTTGACACATTATTCATCCTTTATCTCTACCTATTCATCAAGGGTACAAACCTGAGTTTAAATATGTTGAGTGATCTCATCATACTCTTTGACTTCATTGATCAACCTTTCTTCAAAGAAGCCAATTTTCTCCTCATATGTCTTGATCAAGGGTGTTTTATTTATGTTCTTGCCTTATAGAAGCTTAAAATCTTTCAAGGTATTCAGATATTTATCTTCAAGAGTGACTTGCTCATTTTTTTCCTCTGATCTATCTCTACCAAATAGATATCCACCTAAAGAACATTCCCCTTTATCATCCATAAGATCCATGAACAATGTATCATTTTTCTCATCATGAGATGAATCATCACTGTCTGATGTGTTTCCTTCTTCTTCAGTAGATGATTTACTATCTTCTTCATGGTAAAGATTCTTACTACCTTTGTATGATTCCTTACAATTTTTTCTATTGAATAACTTTTTGTACTTTTCAGGACCCTCAGATTTCTTGTGCCCATTTTCATGAGATTCTTTTTTATCTTCCTTGTATTTAGACTTGCCTCTATCTAGGCACTTAACTACAAAATTACCAACTTTACCACATGAAAAACATTTAAAAGGAAGCTTCCCTTCATATTTACCTAATCCCACATTCAATTTTATTTCAATCATGGCTTCAATTTGATATTCATTAAGATCAAAGTCTTCAAGACTTAACTTGCTCTTCCTGCATTTTGTCTCCTTGATCACCTTGAAGGTTTCTTCCTTATTTGGTGGTTTTTCCTCATTGACTCTCATCTCATAGGCAATAATAATTCCATGCAATTCATCTATCTTCATTTTGGTGAGATCATGACTTTCTTTTACATCCAATTTTTTGAATCAAACTTAAGGGTGAGAGACCTTAATAATTTTTTTAATATAGTAGCTTCCTCAATCTCCTCTCCAAAACCTATGATCATGTTCACCACCTCATCAAACATTATAAGATAGGATGCCATAGTATCTTCTTCCTTCATTTTGAGGCCCTCAAATTACCTTCAATAGGTCTATAATTTATCCAACTTAACCTTTGAATACATTTCATAGATGATCTATAATTTATCCCAAATTTCCTTGGCAAAATTTTAATAGATTACCTTGGTGAAATCAGCCTCTGATAGGCCACAAATGATAGCATTCATATCTTTAGAATTTTTCTCAGTCAACTTATTGTCAACTTCACTAGTTGGAGGAATAGGGGGTGTAAAATACCCATCCATCATAATAGATTGTCAAATGTCAAAACCTAGAGACATGATGTAGGTATTCATATTTACACTCTAAAAGCATAGTTAGGTCTATTGAATAGTGGTGCTTTCTTAGTAGATAAACCAACTTGTATTTGATGATTACCCATTATACCTTTGATCAACTTCCAGTGGTTAAACTTGCAAAGAAGGTGTGGCTCTGATACCAATTATTAGAGGTACAATCACTAAGAGGGGGGGGGTGAATTAGTGATATAATCAAATAAAATTGAATTACAATATTTAAAACTCTTAAACATTTAACATAATCATTCATGAAGCATATAAACCATTCATTACAATGAACAAAGAAAACTATGCAAGATCAAAGCACATAACACTTGAATTATGTGGGAGACCCTCATGGGGGATAAAACCCATTGAAATAATGTTTGGACTACTATCCTATAAAATAATTAGTTTAATTTATACCATAACCAACTAATCAAAGAGCACCCACTAAACCTTTAGCTAGCACCAATGAACAAGGAGGCTATAACCCCCTAGATGATTAACTACCAACTCAATCACCGCAAAAATAATTTTCACCTTTGATCTAATATTTGACACACCTAATGATGAACTCATCTTTATCTAACACATATAAACCTACTTATGTACCTTACACAAGCCACTTAGTCTCCTTCGCTCATCTAGGTCACCTTCTTCATAATTTAGTCATTCAACCTAGCTCTCTATGCATAGAACTCCTTCTTAGTACTGTAGCTGATTATAAAAGATTCATATTACTTATTTGATATGTTTCACCACTTTTATATGCTATTTAAAACATATATATAATTTTTTTGAGCTCACACACACACACAACTAGTCAAAATAGGCTAATTAGGCCTTACCTTTATACCACACTTCATCTAACCCATCTTGGTAAGCCAAAAAAATTTCCTTAGCATCTAAGGCATATATTACACACATAATTTGATCAACCTTAAGCATATTGGTCATGAATATCATCCATAGGTCACACTTAAGCAACAATATCTTTCAATTAGGCCTAAGTATCCCTTTTAAGTCCATGGAGACCTATTCATCCTTTTAACACTCACTGAGGAAAAAGAGAAATACATGACCACTTCAAAGAACATATGTCCATGCCTCATGACCCATAAGACATAATTAAGTTATTAAATTCATCACTACAAACATCTATATTTGTAAAACCTATCAATCATTTGCCTTGTACATGAAAACATCATGAATGAACAAATAATCAACTTCCAAACAATGGTGTATACTGAATATGGATTGGTAAAACCTCCAAAATCCATATAGATGATCCTCAAGGAGTCTAAAATATTCTCAAATATATAATTAATTATGAAACATCAAAACACCATGAAGAAAAAGTCAAACTTCCTTCTCAGATCACTTGTAGAAGAAAGTCAAACCCTTAATTAACTTTGAACTGCAATAAGTCCAATTATATGACCAGTCAAACCTATAAAACAATTTTAGTGGATTGAACTTGAATTTATCTATCAATTTTATTTTTAATCCATCATCAAATTCATACATCATCAAAATTTATAGGTAAAAGATTGTAAACTAGTTTTCCTTTATAAATTCAAATATTCGAATTCCAACGGTCACTAAAAAATGCAAATTTGACTATGGAAAATAATGAAATCAACATGGGAGAGAAAATTTGCACTATCATAACTTTTGATATACATCATGTCAAGGGCTAAAATTTAAAATACCTATTCTAGGAAAAAATGAATAAACCCATGTGATCACTTTATTCTGATACCTTCACACATGCAAATGTTGATGTCATCAATCTGTTTACTTAGGAAACTCTTTCAAGATGACTAGGATAACCTAGACCTTCACAAGACTAATAAAATTGATTAATTTTACTTACACAAGTAAAAAATCACTCCTTATACCCCATATGACCCCTCAAACATGGTCAACACATTAACAACATCTATTATCTTGCCTAACCAAGCAAACACTGTAAGATCCATGCATGATCACTAAGACCCACTTTGTCATTGAACTACTAGCATACTTGACACCTCATGAACACTCTTGTCCACCTTGGAGACATCATTGAAAATAACTCAACACCATAAATATTGGGAAGTTTATTTTCTTTACCATCAATGTTTTACCCATCATACTGATCAATGTCAAGTGATTCAATGTCTATGAGATTTCCCATGGTCTACACTAACATCATTTATTCCTCTTCCTACAAGTCACCTGTAGTTGAAGGCTACTTCTTCTAAATTGGTTGCAACTCCTCCTAGATCCACAAAAACCTATTCATATTGAGATACCTATTCCTTGAATTGAGTATCCCACATAGGAGATACCACACGAGCATCACTCTTCTTATTTTATGCCTACCTTTTTAGTAGAGATGATATGAAAGAAAATATTTTCATAGCTTTCTATGAAGATAAATTATACTCTAACATTATAATTGATCTGGATAGGGATGTGTCAGGTGTTATGGATAACATTTGTGGTCAAATATATCAGTATTTATGAACACAACATGGTGTTTTCTCCCATTATTTGTTATTTTATTATATGATTTGGATTGGATGATGTGTAATATACCTATATAGGGGTATATATTGTATAATGGGGGTAAAATACTAGTAGAATGAATAGTAGTGAATTGTAAAGAATAGTAAAGAATATTAATAATAATTCCACATGCATAGAATAAAATAGTGGGATGTATTAGAATAGTATAAATAGAGGGGCATAGGCGATTCTAATCCATCCAAACAAATATATCAATCAAGAGTTAAATAATCTAATAAGGAGGTAGCCCCCTCGAAGTGGAAATCAATTTGTGGAGTGATTCATTCCCTAAAAGAAATGCAATATTAATATATTCAGTATATGTGTGTATTTTATGTATTAGTTATAATAGGTTTTTAACATCTAGTATCAGAGCTCTTTCTAGGGCCATTTCCATATATATTTTTGCTTGTAGATGGTTGAGTGAGTTAGATATATCTTTTGATGGTCACCATATGCTCTCACCTTACCTTCAAGATCCTAGTGATTAGAAAGTGGAAATAGACAATTAGTAATAAGTTGTTTAATCCTTTGATTTGTGAGAATTATGAGAGTATTATATTTAGATATTTGTGAGATGTTTTATAAGAAAAATTTATAGTTGGAGAGTGCAAATTGTTGCAGACATAGAGGTATTATTGTGAGTGTTTCTATTATAGGTATATTTTAGGGCTTCATAGAGAAAGTATAATTTATCCATTGCATATTAAATATTTAAAAAAATCAAATCTACATATTTATCTCTTGTCTCAGTCATAAATTGAAGCCCAAATTTGTCATTTTCAAGTGCTGATTTCCATTTGTTCATAGAAAACCCAACTATTTTTCTTCAAATTACTTTCAAATGGTAGTGAATTGACAAAATAATTTATGGGTTTGGTGTGACCCATTTACAAATTTATATAATAGTTTAAAGTTTTAAATTTTGTTCATTATTGTGAAAATTATTGTATTTTTAGTAACTAATACTATTATGTAATTAAAAAAGAGAGAAAAAAATAAAAGGGTGTTTTATGGAAGTCTAGGTGTAAGATGCATTTCAGTTGAAATTGACATCCACTCAATTTTAATAATGGAATTTCACATTTTATATGGTGTATCTATTATAATTCATCAAATTATCATAGTTAGGGAATATCTAGTTGAGTTTAACAGACTCACTGATCCACTTGAAGGCCTATCAAATGATTTCTACATGGGGTGCTTCATCTGAGGACTTAAGGATGAGATCTAATCCAGGGTCAAAATATTCCACCATTAAACTTGGATGGATGCTACTAGATTAGATAATATCTATGAAGACTATATACAACTATGTAATAATGAGGCATCATCATCATTTCACCATCATCCCAAAATAATAACCCCTTTTAGGCCCTCACCAAGCCCCAATAGACATCGATAGAACCTAAGTTAGCACTATTAATATTTGTTCTAGCACCAAAATCACCTGAGCAAGTGCCTACAACACCTGAGTTGGCACCAAAATCACCCACTAAGGAACCTATAGAGACTAAGTAAATAATAGATGTGACCAAGCAGGCCACCAACAAGCCCATTCAGGTAAGCACCATACTTAAGTAGGGCCTTCATGACCCCAAGTTGATAATTGTAGATCCCAAACCAAGAACTGAGACTTTAAATATTTTAGAAAATAATGTTAAGCGGGATGCCATGTATCCTCAGTTATCTCACCAAGTAGCCTATTTTGTACACCCTCATTCTCATTTTGATATGTTGATCACCATGAGCCAAATTACACTTCAACCTTTGGTTATAGTGCTGATATTCACCATGTTACTATATATACACATATCCAAACACAAGATTTTGATATGTTGATCACCATGAGCCAAATTACACTTCAACCTTTGGTTATAGTGCTGATATTCACCATGTTACTATATATACACATATCCAAACACAAGAAGTAGAAGCAAAAAAGAATGCATGGATGTGCCTCCATCTGGTCTTGTACATATTTTTGATATGTAATTCTTTGCATGTTTTAAGGATGAAACATGTCAAGGGAGATAGAATGTAATATACCTATATAAGGGTATATATTATATATTAGGGGTATAATAATAGTAGAATGAATAGTAGTGAATAGTAATAATAATCCCACATACATAAAATAAAAGAGTGGGATAGATTAGAATAGTATAAATAGAGGGGCATAGGCCATTGTTATCCATCTAAACAAATATATCATTCAAGAGTTCGATACTTTGATAAGGAGGTATCCCCCTCAAAGTGGCAAGCAATTTGTGGAGTGATTCCTTCCCTAAAAGGAATAAAATATTAATAAATTTAGTATTTGTGTGTACTTTGTGTATTAGTTGTAAGAGGTTATTAACATATCAATTCATTTATCTATCTTATATTTTTGACCATTTTTCAAATACGATATCATTAATCTCTTTTGCATGAACCATTATATTATGATTTGTTTGATTTACATGGTTTCATTTTGTTTCACTTTCTCTTATGCCTTATTCTCATTGTTTTCATGAATGCAAACTTATGCTTATGGTTTCACTTCTTTCACATGGATTCCTTTATTTTCTCTTCAATGATTAGTTGTGATATTTAAAACTCAAATAAATAAAATTATTATTATGACTTGGTTCTACAACCCTCATTACCTTATTATTTTATCTTTACCATATGATCAGTTAGCAATCATGACTTTTCATTGTAATACTTTTATGCAATAATCTATTTGCTACACCCTTAACCTTTAGCATGTCTTGGAATATGTGTGGCCAACTTGTGGCTTACATACCTCTTTTTTATTCTTGTTGCATTTATCTATGTTCTTAATTAGGTTTGCCTATGGAATAACCATGGCTAAGTAGACTATATATAAGAGGTAGTGGTTAGTATTTGATCATCATGTTAAGTATTTTGTTCTTAGTGCATTATTCTGGAGGTTTCCCCCTCAAAGTGGCTTTACTATATTATTTAGCATTCTACTCCACTATCAATTATTTATGTGTGATCTCTCATATTTGCTTATTTTATGTGATATAAAATCATTCTATATGAATATATAAGTAATTTAATTACAAGTGGTATCAAAGCTTTGATTTGGGCAATTTTACTGTGGCATTGATTTTTTGGATATGGCAAGGTGAAAATTTTACGAGGGGAAGGAGCAAAAAAATATAACTTGCAATCTAGGAAGAAATTTTTTTCTATCAGTGAAATATTGTTTGAAACAATTTTTTGAATTAAAATAATTAAAAAAAGTTCTATAAATTTTTTTCACCTTGCACAATTGTAGTCATTGGATTCATCTCGATGAGATGATCATAATGGTATGTTCTACTGGTACACTTTTTTTATGCCAATTTTTTTTACCCTAGTATGCAAAAGCAGTATTTAGATTCATCTTATCAAGGAGATTGCAATGGTATCATCCCCTGGTATTTTTTTTAGGGCAAAAACCCTCTTAGGGTTTGTATATGGATGATCTTTCTACATAGGGATGAAAAGGGGGGAAGAAACTCCTAAGACTCCTACCAGTGTCATGAAATCTAGAACTTTAGATCCATTGATTTCTCAAATTTATGATGACATAAAAGGCTTGATGTGGCATGATGACTGTGTTTTAGTTCAAACTAATGTTTCATGGATGCACGAAGAGATTAATGGGGTTAATAATCAATTAAATCAGATCACTAATTTTTTGGCTACTCTTTCATCTAAGTTACAGTTAAATAACCCTCCACTTCATCATTTGGGTCCTCCTCCTCTTAACACTAACAAGTCTAATTTTAGTGTGAAACCATTGTTTCCCAAAGTGGATATGTTTAAGTTTGATGGTAAGGATCCTCTCACTTAGATTACCTAGCTTGAAAATTTATTTGATCTACATCAAACTCCTAGTTCTTAGAAGGTGATCATGGTATCTCTATATCTCAAACCTAATCAGTTCATTTGGTATCATTGGTTATGTGCTAAAAAAAAAGAATGGTGCTTTTATGACATGGTATATTTTCACTGATGAGTTATTGGCTCATTATCAAAATAATGTCTCTTAGAACTACTTTAGCTAGTTACCCAAACTATGGCAAATGAGAACTGTGAAGGATTATATTCATCAATTTTACAATCTATCCTTATGGGTGGAAGACATCACTAAGGAAAATTTTATTGATCTATTTTTGGGTGGTCTCAAAGATAACATCCAATTAGAGGTTTGAATGTTTAACCTAGCATATGTATCAGAAGCTATCCTATAGGTTCGTATGCTAGAGGAAAAAGTGATGGTCAAATAGAAAACCTTCACTACTGTTCATGATCATACCTTTCTAGCATCATCATATCCTCAACCCACTAGACTGACACCTCAAAAAATTAAGGAGAAGCGAGCCAAAGGGTTGTGTTATGGTTGTAACAAAAAATGAAGCAAAGACCATTATTGTGCTAAAAAGAAATTTTTTTACATTGAAGGTGCTAATGAAGATGATGATGATGATGATGTGGAAGAACTTGGTGAGGATGAAGAAGGTCCTGAGGAGGAATCTAAAGATTCTTAGCCTACTATTTCCTATCGTTCCCTTTCAAGTATTAGTACTCTCCAAACTCTTAAGGTGGTTAGTTTCCTAAAAAATAGAAGGTCACTATTTTTATTGATTCTAAGAGCACACACTACTTCATCAACAATAAGTTGGTTTCTCATTTAAATTGTTTCATTTATCTCACTCTAGAATTTTAGGTTATGATTGTATATGGTGGTATTATCAGATGCTCAAGAAAATGCCATAGTATTCATCTAGCCATGGGAGACTACTTTTTGGATTCTCCTATGTTTGTTATTCCCATGGGGGGAGCTGACATTATTTTGGAAGTACAGTGGCTCACCACTTTAGGCACTATTGAGAAGGACATTTGAGCTAAGGGGATTAAGGGGTAAATATCCATAATTTTTTAGCTCCCATAAAATGATAAAGATTCTCCAAAAGGGTGATAAAGGATTTGTATCTCATTTGTTTTCCATGGAAGCTCATCTAACTCAGTCATCTATACCTCCTAATCTGTAACAAGTGATTGATACCCATTCAATTATTTTTGGTGATATGCCAAAAGGACTTTCACCTAGCCACATGCATGATCATGATATAAAACTTATTCCTGGTATTACACCACCCAAAATTAGGACATACAAATATCCCTATGCTTAGAAAATTTAAATTGAAAAGATGGTACAAGAAAGTTTGGATGTAATAATCATTCACCGTAGCCAAAACAATTATTCTTCACTAGTTGTCATGGTGCGAAAGAAAGATGACACTTGGAGGATGTGCCTTGATTATAGGGAAATCAACAAGTAAACTATCAAAGATAATTTTCCTATTTCTATCATTGATTATTTTCTTAAATGGTGCACTTTATTTTATCAAGTTAGATCTATGTTCTGGGTATCATCAAATCTGGATCCATGATGAAGACATACCCAAAACTACTTTCATGACTCATAACAGCCATTATGAGTTTTTGATTATGCCTTATGGAAAAAAAATACACAATCTACCTTTCAAAGTTTGATGAATACTATTTTTATGCTATTTTTGAGGAAATTTGTTTTGGTATTTTTTGATGATATCCTCATTTATAGTAAAAATTGGGAAGACCATTTGCACCATATGAAACAGGTACTCCCAATTTTAAAACAACATTAGTTGTATGTCAAACCTTCCAAAATTACTTTTTGAGCTTGTGAGGTTGAGTATTTGGGTCATTTGGTTTAACATACAAGAGTAAAAGTGGATCTTAAAAAAATCCAAGCAATGGTGGACTGGCTGATTCTTAAGACACTCAAGTAACTAAGGGGATTTATGGGGCTAACTGGTTACTATCATAGGTTTGTCAAAAATTATGTTATCATTATAGCCCAAATCACATATTTGTTGAAGAAAGACTCCTTTCAATATATTGATATAGCTACTAGGGAATTTGAATAATTAAAATTCATATTGTACACCACTTCAGTGTTGGCTACTCCTAATTTTTTCAAGAATTTTATGGTTAAATGTGATGCATCTGGGTATGGTATGGGTGTTGTACTCATGCAATAATGTAGACCAATTTAATTTGAAATTCATCAATTGAAGGGTAAAACTAACACAAGCCCATTTATGAGAAGGAAATGATGGCCATTTTGCATGCAGTCAACCAATAGAGGCCTTATTTAATGGGTCATCACTTTTAGGTAAATATTGATCATGATAATCTCAAATATTTTTTGGAACAAAGGTTATCATTTGAATAACAAAAAAAATGGGTAACTAAGATGTTAGCTTATGATTTTGAAATAGTTTACAAGAAAGGTAAGGATAATGTAGTTGTGGATGCACTACCTAGGTAAGATGAATCGGTTGAGGCCTTGCTATATGCTATGACCATTCTATATGTAGATTGGATAGAATAAGCATGATTAGAATGGGACAAGGATAGTGCTACTTATGATTTGATTTAGAATAATCAATAAGGTTTGGGTGGATTTGAAAAATTCATATGGAAGGGTGATGCATTATGGTATAAAGATAGATTATACTTATGTAAGAATTCTCTTCTTAAACAAAAAATCCTTTAGAAACTTCATGCAACTCTGATTATGGGTCATTTAATATTTTTGAAAACCTATCATAGAATCAAGTACAATTTTTTTGGGAAGGACTCAAGGGGGATGTCCAAAAATATGTGGCTGAATGCATGATCTATCAATAAAATAAAGGAGAAACCATCAAAACCCTAAGTATTTTGTAGCCTTTATCCATCTCAAGCCAACATTAGGAAGAGGTGTCTATGGATTTCATTATAGGGTTACTGAGATATGATGGTCAAAATGTTATTATGGTTGTGGTATATCATCTCAGTAAGTATGCCCATTTTTTTTCTTTATCATAGCCATTTTTTGCTAGTATAGTAGCTTCTACTTTTTTCAATACAATTCATAAATTACATGGTACCCTTAAGATCATTGTCAGTGATCAAGATCCCATTTTTACTATTAATTTTTGGACTGGGTTATTTGCATGTTTTGGCACCCAGATTGCTCATAGTTCATCCTATCATCCTCAATCTAATGGAAAAATTGAGGTAGTCAACAAATGTCTAAAAGGATATCTCTATTGTTTTGTTTTTGATAAATAGGATAAATGGGTTCATTATCTACCATTTATTGAATGGTGGTATAATACTTTTGTTCATAGTTCTTCCAAAATGTCTCCTTTTTTGGAACTATATGGATACCACCCACCATCTATCACTTCAACCTTGAATGCCCATCCTAATGTTTGTGTAGTTAAATAACATATTCACCTTCAATAAGAGGTCCTTGTCAGTTTTTGTGAAAATTTAGCCATGGCCTAGAATTGCTTGAAACAACATGTAGATCAACACAAGAGTGAGAGGCTCTTTAACATTAGTGATTGGATTTTTTTCACTTACAACCATATAAGTAGATGTCCTTGAAGCAACATAAAAAGGATAACAAATTGTCCCATAAGTATCATGGGCCTTATCAGATCTTGTAAAAAATTGGTAGTGTGGCCTATAAGTTAGAGTTTCCTTCCTTCACTCGCATACATCCAGTATTTCATGTATCATGCTTGAATAAATTCATTATACATAAATTGGCTACCTAAATTAAGTTACCAAAATTGGATGAGGAAGGAAGAGCTTTTTTTATCCTGAGGTGATCTTTCAAATTCACACTAACTAGTTGTGGTCTCAAGTGATTAAGGAGTACTTGATCAAATGAAAGACTCTGCCCTATGAAAATGCTACTTGGGAAGATGAATATTTTATACAACAACATCTAGAGTTGACTCAACATTGAGGATAACATTATTTTGAAGGGGAGGGGCATGTTATGCCCTTAAATTTTAGCATGTCTTGGGATATGTGTAGTCAACTTGTGGCTTACATACCTCTCTAATATTCTTGTTACATTTCTCTATGTTCTTAGTTAGGTCTGCCTATGGAGTAACCATGGATAAGTATACTATATATAGGAGGTAGTGGTTAGTCTTTGATCATCATGTTAATTATTCTACTCTTATTGCATTTTTGTGAAAGTTTCCCTCTTGAAGTGGCTTTGATATATTATCCAATATTATGTTTTGCTATCAATTTTTTTGTGTGATCTCTCATATTTTCTTATTTTATGTGATATAAAATAATTCTATGCAAACACATAAGTAATTTCATTACACTATTTGATCTTCCTTTTTACCTTATTTTCCTTTCAAATACTAAGAATACATATGGTTGAAAATTGAGTTTACATAATAGTTCATAGGTAAGCCTAATTATTTAGTTTATCATATCTCTATTTAATTAGCTTCATTTAATCAAAGTCTAAATCTCATTTTCTTGTATCACTTTTATCACTCATGTTGGTTATTCCAAATGCATATGAAGGAGGAATCACAAAATCCATAAAAAAGTTAAAATCCAAATCATTTTAAAAAACCAATGATTTAAAAGTATGCATAAAATTAAAAAGTCTAATCACACTAAAAGACATGATTCTTTATCACACCTCCTATTTCTAATTAGAATATCAAACTCCAAAGTTGGTCTCATGATAGAGAGAGGTCTATTTGGGTGTTGTAGGCCAATTTATTAGAATAGGAGAACAAATATATCTTTACCACAACATGTTCCCCATTCCTTAGGAACCTATTACAAATCTATCAATCTCCTTCAAAGATTGAGTACTTGTGTGATAAAGTAGGTAACACCACACACACACACACACACACACACACACACACACACATAGTGTTACATACTTTATCACACAAGTGCCCAATATTTGTAATAGACCAACAACTTTGTAAGAGGTTCCTAAGGAATGGGGAACATGTTGTGGTAAGGTAGGATCATTTTACTTTCCTTATTCATATAACCTTCATGAGTTGATCTTAGTTTTTCACCTATTTTACTATATAACTTTGTGCTTATTGAGAGAAGGTGTCAATTGTATTTTGTTGGTCACTAACTTCTTAGTGTATATCCTTCTTACATAGTATGCCTCATGTTTACTAAGGTTTCCTCATAAATGCCTATGCCATGATTTTTATACTCACTATTTAATTAAAACAATCATAATATTTCCCTTTGGTTAATATTATTTTGTTAACTGATCATACCCCTCAAGGTTTTCTCTTTGTGAGTTGCATTGTAAGACCTTGGATAAGACTAGGCATTCCTCACAAAATATTTCCTTACTTTCCCCCTATTACCATTCACCTCATTGGTGTTCACCTTGTGATTTTTAGTATAATACCTTGGATAGGACCAATAATTCCTCAAAAATTACCACATTAAATCCCTATAAATGGTTTCAACATCTATATCCACCTCATTATTGTTCCCCTTGTGATTTATAACGTAAGACCTTGGATAAGACCAAGCTCTCCTCACAAAATATTTGAATAAAAAGATCATACTATAACCAAGTCATAATAAAATTACATGATTCAAATTTGAGATAATTTGTGTTACATTATGATTTACATGTCATTTAAATACTTATCATATTTATTTAGTATGTTTTATGCTTACTTCAAAAACACTTCACTTTTATCTTCTTAGTTTTTGATTGTGTGTATGTTTATAACTATTTTATTAAATTTTTTATACTTCCCATCTTAATCTAGTATGATTAATTTGATTTATACTTACATTTTTTTCATACTTCCCATCTTTATTTAGTCTTATTGATTAATTTCATTGTGTTTTTCTCATTATATTATTCATTTTAACATGTTTACCACTTTATTAAAAATTTTAATACTTTATAACTTGATATAGTATGACTTATATTTGTTTTAATTTGGTGTGATTTTTACTTATACATGGTTTGAAAACAATTATTACCTTTTACTTTACCACTTTGACTTATTATATTTAGTCATCTTTTGTTTTTACACATTTCCCATCATGATATAATGTATATTACATTTTATGATTATTTATACTTTTCCAAATCATTTGATCTTCTTTTTAACCATGCATGTGCATCATATAAAGCTATAAAAGAAAGCATACATCATATATTTTCCATATATATACAAAAAAATTAAAATACATGTGCTAGAAAGTAAATACATCCATACATCTATCCATGATATCAATACAACTCATAGATTAAGAAATGCCCATATCAATATATATAACATGAGTTTGATACAATATATTACAAATACAAAATACAATAGCTATAACTCTAAGGTTGTGCTCTATCATGTATATCATGTTGTAGATCCATGCTACCCATGGATGCTTACAACTAACCCATCTAAATGGTACACTATAAAGAGGCATTCTATAATCTCAAACCATTGACCTATCCCTATAGATTGGCCACCTAGGCCTACACATGTCCAAGCTCTATAGTAGTCACCATATGGGTGGCTTGATCTTATGATAATCCCTTCCAAGATTAGGCCTCTCCCTCTCCTACTCTTGAAGGTGGTTGTAGGCCATCTCCTCACACTTATAACTATAGAACAAGCTCCAAAACAATTCTAATCTAGCTATCATAAGTTGGGGTGGATGGTACCACAAGATCTACCAAGATGGATGGTTCATAATGTGAAAGGACCCCATCTAAAATATCATGGTGTGAAACCAAAATCATGGCTCTCCATTTGATCTCCTCTACATCAGTCCCTACAAAATAAAAACCAAATATACATCAAATCTCATGTGTGTGTCTCAAATTGTGGTCTAGGAATTTAACTCAAGAGAGGGTGGTTAGTATGGTGTTAGTTCCAAAATGAAAACAAAATGAAAAAAACACAAATCTTTAGGCCTAGACACTAGGGAGAGCTTGGTAACAAAAATAAATTACAAACACAACTAAAAAGTAAGGAACAAAACACAAGAATTCCTTCACCTTCCTTGGATGCTCCAAATACCTTTGTAGTAGTGGCTTGCTCAGTTTTGTGCTCATGAAGTCCTTGGAAATGGAAGCTTGGCTAACTCCATCTCTCCTTGGCACCTTTTGCTTGTGGCTTGTCTTGGCTTGGAATAAATTTGGCATGGTAACACTAGTTTCATGAAGATTTTAAAACAAATCTTACATTATAACTTTGCATTTTCAAGTCTTAGAAATGATGTTGTGAGGCCTCTTATTTATATATTTTTGCAAATGTCTAGAATCAATCTAAACCATCCATCCTGAGATTGAGATGTGTGTTTGAGGATTAATTCAATTTTTGGAATTAATTTTGTAATTATCCTCATCATGAAATTGGAAGAAGGGGTAATTAAGAGGCATGGAGGGCATCATGGAAGGCATTGATGAGGCATGGAGGGCATGAATCTTGATATTTGTAGCATTTATGGCCTAAGGATGTCTTCCCAGGAAATGAGGTCACCTAATGATGTAGATATTTAATATTCATTTCCAAAAAAAATTATTCAATAAGTTTCCATGGATGTAGGCCTTGATTTAGATTAATTAGCTCTTAAGCATGTTTAAGCACTTTATGCACAAGTTACTCAAATTGATCAGAATGACTTGTTATTGGTCCAAAATTTGACTAGATTGGAATTGGAAGTCACTGCCAGATGTGTTGAAACCATAATCCCATTTAGGATGTTATCAACAAAAAATAATGAAGGCATGCATCTTGTGCAAGAGATTTGATAGGAAAGAGCAATCTAAAGCACCTAGGTACAAAATTGGCATTTTGACTCGAAATGATTTGACCAAAGTTAGCTAGCCCATAAATTACATTGCCCCATTTAGGGATACCCTGGCCAAAATCAGCACTTGAATATGTCATTTTCACATCATTTAGAATGTTTTAGTGTTTTTAGGCCAAATTGTGCATTTTGGGTAGAAATTGGTCAAAAGCCTAGTTGGAGGTTATCTATGGCTAGTTTTAAGTATCTACACAAACCATCTATCTACACTAAATACATAAACAAAAATGCAACTAGTGATCTATTTCAACAACTTAATAGATTAAAGTATTTATTGATAGTGTTGATGTCACCAACCATGGTCTCCCTATTAGATTGAACATCAAGCACCTCCTCTATAGA
Source organism: Torreya grandis (assembly GCA_037957365.1). NCBI lineage: Eukaryota > Viridiplantae > Streptophyta > Pinopsida > Cupressales > Taxaceae > Torreya > Torreya grandis. The sequence goes on along the minus strand of JARHVA010005591.1, from coordinate 1,094,985 downwards.
CTACCTCTATGTAAGTGAAAAACCTAGAGTCACCACCCATCTCCATTATGGTCCTCTCCTTAGTTACCTCTCTATAGACCAACTATGTACATTAGTCACCATCGGATATCTATATGTGACTGCTATCACCTATGTTCCCTCCCTCTAATGGTGCCATTGTTTCGTATGAGCTAATAATGTCTACTATCATCCCTATTCTAGCTCCATAGCCACCTATCCTAAATCATCACCTTCTATATCTAGAACTATAACATCCTCTATATTAGGCCTTACCACTCCCTCTTATTGTGTATGACCTACCCATGAACTCATTTATTGAGGCATAATAACATGTCTCTATAGGCACCCCTATACTACCTCTACCTCTCATCTCTTTAACATGTCATGCCTAATAATTAAGCACTACTAGGGGAGATATAAAATGTGGCAGGCCTATATATTGAGGTGCATGTGCTACTAGATTGGCTCCACCCAAGAATTATAATGGCCTATGATGTGAACATGCATCAAACTTATAACAATAGTAGACCAAGTCAACTAACTAGCCACACTATCAGTGTAGGGATACCATACTATTTGCCCTTGTATCATAGTCTTTAAATTTAGGGCATGAGGTATGACATGCATAACATGATCTTATCTCTATTACACCACTTGAGTAGCCTATCATAGACTGTATGGGGTAACCCAACTAGTCCAAACATAGGGAAGCTCTTATAAATCCAAGCACTCAATAAAATGGTAGGTCCCATAGTCTTTTCCCCCTAAGTCAGCATACCATACATATCATGCATGAGATATACCCAAATGAAAGATCCTAGATCATACATATCACCATATTCTAATATGGACTAACATAAGGCTTCCATGTATAAAAATACCTTCCCATACATCTTGTGACACAACATATGTGCTAACACAAGTCATATCATGGCCTTTCGAATATCTAGAATGGTTGAGATATACACATTAAAAAAAACAACCTATAACCTAGGGTAAATCCTTTCTGAGCCTATCACCTAATGGGATAGGGTTTTCCTCTCATCCTCTACATTAGATGCATCACATATGGCAGGGTCTCAATAATGGGAAGTCTAAGAAAGGCATGGATAAAATCCAAGGTGATACACAACTCTATGGTATCCCCCTACACTTCTCATCAAAAAGATTTGGTTAGTCACTCCCATAATCCTAGGAACATGATGACCAGATCAACACTAAGTGGGACCCTCTTCATCTCCATGACACCTCCAAATCCTAAGGAAACTAGTTTATCTTGATCCACATCTGATAGTTTCTCTAGAAAATCTGGTAGCCACGATGCATCAACCAAGCACCAAAATATTTACCATCTCTGAAAATATCAAACAATAGAGAATGTCTTAGATATCGATGTAATAATGATAAAATGCATTCTTATAATTATTAAAATACTAAAAATTAACTACTGAATGAACTTATTTTTCCTATTTTTTTATTTATCACCTTTTTCCTATGTAGTTGGCACTTTTAATACTAAATCAACCCTGTTACCTCTTTTGCCATACTGAATTGGCCATTACAACATACATTATTGGATTTTTTAATACTAAATAATACCTTTCCCATCCTTTTAATACTATATCGACCTTCTACCATGCATTGGGGCTATCAACCCCTATCACATACTGCATCAACTAAAATGCACTAAGTTGGACATGTCTTTCTTTCCAATTGAGTCAACCCTCTGATATGCATTCAACCCACCCTAATAATACTAATTTGACCCTCCTATATGTAGTTATCCTCCTTTATTCCTCTTGCCTTTTCTAACTAAGTCAATAGTGTTGACTTTGTTAAAAATTGATAGTGACTTTTGAACCATTTACCATAAATGCCTTAAGCATTTATTAGTCTGATTCTTTCCTACCCAATATCCCATTTTACCTCTAGTTTACCCAAAAATTTCATAGGGTCATTTTAGGTATCTATGTTTTTCCTAACATCTATTTTTATATATTTAGCTTAATTTCAGTAAAATTTTACCAAAAAAATTGAAATTAATGCACCACTTTCTTGAGCTACACTCATTGTGGCTGCTAGGCATCCTCCAAGTCATAAATGTCATCTCCTCACTATCATCACTCACTGGGTTTAACCAGGTCTCTTAGAGAAGCATTTTCTCAGAATAGTAAAAATAAAAAATGAATTAATTTTTACCCTATTTATATTTATTATTCAAAATTATTTACCTATAAATTATTTACCAATAGATTTTGTTTTTCACCCATAACTTTATTTATACTAGCTCTTTTTCCAAATTGAAAGATGTTATGGAATCATGACATCATAGAGAAGTTTTTCACATATTACATGTATATTTAAAAAAAATAACTTTCATTTATTTTACAGACTCAGCTAATGTTCCCTACATTGGACACCTTTGCATTTCTCTCACTTTATTTTCACTCTACATCACTAAGTTAAATAAAGTTATGTAATTTTCAATTTTGTCCTTTCATTTATTTTATTCACTTATTAATATAATTTACTTAGTTTAGAATTATGTGTTATTTTATTCTTTTCTCAAAGCACCATCTTATGTTACAACTACATGACACGTGATGAGATTTGAGTGAGGCATATACACACACATAATATTTTAAAACTTTATCAATTATTGATGCTTTATTTCTTACAAGAACCCATCAAGACTCAATATCTATAAGTACATACCTTAAAGGGTGCACTGGGAAAGGGGTGGGCAGACCATTGGTGCTTTGCAAGATTGTTGTTCCCTATACCACCATTTAAAAAAAACACAAACCTCTCATATGCATTTCCCTAAGTTTTGACACCTACCTCACACACTCCTCTAAGAAATTCTCTACCTAAAATATGCCCTACCTAAGACAAAGCCTCTTTATATCACCCACCAAACATAGTCATATGGGCCTACCCTGTTCTTAAAAATGACATTTACAGGATTAAGTTGACCTAGCTGACTTAATCCAGAACTAATTATTTTATTTTTTTAAGAACTAGGTCGACTGTGTTAGGTAAAATTTTGGAAGGGTTTAGGGTTAGATATGGCTATATAAACACATCATTTTCACCATTTTAATTAGATAAATATAGAGATAATCATTCATTTTCACTTCTTTACAATCTACTTTTCCATCATTATACTTAAGGGTTAATTGTTGAAGGTTTACACTTGGAGAGAAGAATTTTGTCTTGTGTGAAATTCTTGGATGCATATGAGAAGTCATATAGACTAAATCTAGCTTATATTTATGATACAAACAAATCATAACAACCTATTAAAAAAACCATTGGCTAAGGGAGAGATTGAGCCTTGATGGGTTCATCTTCAAGGTAAGTATTCTTAATCTTATTCCTCTATATTGGTAGATATAAGTATCATAAGTAATGGCTTGTGAAAGTATTTATCTCTTCATGCATTAGGATTACCTATATATTGACTTGATTAGAGTTATTCTTTGCATGTTTACTTTTATGTTTATTATCCCCATTTGTGTCACATGCTTTGGTGATCACTAGATTATATTTACTTTACTTTGCATTTACTTTGTTAGAAACCATAGGACCTACCTAGAATTATTACATGGAATTGCTTGACTAGAGGATTTGGAATCCTCTTTAGTGATATTGTGTGGTAAGAGACCCCTTAGTTAGGTCTAGTAGTTCCATATTGGTCATGAGCTTGATTGTCTAAATGTACTACTAATAAAAAGGAATATCATGATTTATCTTCTTTGAGTTAGGATTTATTCGTAGATCAGCTTCACTTTCCCTTGTCATACACATAATGGTAATCATGATGTAAATTATGATAATATTGAACAATTAGTTATTGAGGAAAAAATGTTCTATTGCATTATATCTTGGGTTCATTACATGGAATTTAGGGATAAATGGAAGGCTTCGTTAAATGGTTGACCCATTTAGAAAACTTGCAAGAGGGTGGGTAAGAAAAAAAGATTCATAATGAACATCCATGACCATAAGAGATTGTAGAATCTATTATTAAGGAGATAAAAAATCTTCATCCTCCCATATTCTTTGGTGAAGACATTGGGGATACTACTAAAACATGGATTATTAATTTACAGAAGTATTTCACTTTGCACAATATGGGTTATAACCTTAAATCACACATTAGATCTTATCAATTGGTAGGTGATTTAACTTTGTGGTGGATTCATTTAAGTGCCCTAAAAATAATTCAAAAAATGATATCTAAATAACATCTATAAAGAACAAAAAATCACATAATTTCTACTAATAAAATAAGAAACTATGACAATTTTTGAATATGAGAACAAATTTCTAGGACCCCTATATCGTGTAAAGTACATACATGATGAGGAAATGAAGGTAACAAAGTTGAAAATGGGGTTGAATGAGATATTCATGCATGATGTAAACATGACCTATTATCAATAAAAGTTACACCCTTGCAGAGGTTGTTCAAGCCTCCTCACTTAAGTGATAACATTGAGACATTATTTTGGGTGGCTTCATTAGTGAGGTGAATCTCTAGATAGGGCTATCTCCCTTGATACTTTCACTTAGAATCACAACTAAACCTATTTCTTGTAAGGGAAATGGTTAGAGATAACTGAAAATAAACTAATCTAGGAGGTGAAGCACAAAACTAATTGATCACTATCAACCAAATACATGTGTACATGTAGACCATGAGACTAATTTGAACATACACTGCTCTTAATTTAAATCTCTTACATCAACATTTTAATGTAGATATTATGATATATACTTAGGCTAGGAGGAATAATTAAGAGGTTTAAAATTACAATAATGAATAAGTAAATGCACTCAACCATTTGATCCAAAACTTAGAAGTTTTGATTGAAAAATATTTCAAAAACACAAAAATAACACAGTAACAATGAATTCTCTGAGAAGAGGTGTTTTATTACTCAAGATTGCAATACAACCATATGCTTATCTCTAAGAAGAGATGTCTGATTTCCATTTTAGGTTACATCTTCATTTATACACATTTTGAAGGTATGAGGAGGATGTGTAAGGTCACCAATATTGAGGGAGATTAAGTGGTTTGACTTCCACAATTTAAAATAATATATAATTCAAGGAATTACTATTTTTAGACTGCACTACTAAAATTGAAATTTGGGGCACTTCCATTGGGTTTTTGGGAGTCAAAAACCATTGAGTAGAGCTCATTCCATCTCACTACATTCTCCTCATTCTTAGATTTCTAATGGTTTAAATGGGGAGTCAATCAGAGCTATGGTGCAAAAGTTATAGCTCCCAAAAGTTTCATCATCAATTGGGGTAGAACCATCCCCTAAATTATCACATGAATTGCCACCTAGATCATTCCTCCCTCCTTGAGAAAAAATGGTCCCCATTATATTAATATTCCTTATCAGGTGTGGTAGTTGTGTCTTAATTTTATTCTCTATGATCCACTCACCTTGGTGGCTAAGCTAGCCCCTTTTGACCACTTGATAAATTAGAATAGAGCATCCTCTTGTTGTCTTCATCCAGGTGTCCACAATCTATCCTCCTCCATTGAAGCAAAATTATGAAAATCAAGATCATCAATGTCTAGTTGTTTTAATATGACTGAAGTGTCCAATAGAGGTGGATGATATGGTTTGAGGATATCTACATTAAATATTGGATGCAGACCAATGTAGGTTGGTAGGTTCAACTCAAAAGCATTTTCTCCAACTTTTCTAGTGATGGTGTAGGGACCATATCATAGAGGCAATTTTTTTTTGTTTGGGCTTACAAGTCATTATTTTTGAAGTCACAACCAAACCTTATCACCCACATTAAAATGGTGTGCAATCCTATGTTTGTCATGGCATTACTTATACTTCTGATTCATCTTCTCTAAGATGTCATGAACTTGCTACTGGATGTGTTGCATTTGTTTAATGAACTTTGTTGATTTTACTACCTCATATCTCTCATGAGGTGTATATTCCATGGTAGAGAATGGAATGACTATATCAATTTTTGATATGGGTTGGAACTCAAAGCATACTTGGAATGGACTGTGCTTGGTTAAGCTATGTAGGGCTCAATTGTATCCATGTTGTATGAAAAGAAGCTCCTCATCCCATGTGTGTAGATGTTTGGAGTGATACATCTGAATCATGTGAACAATCAAGAAGTTCACTTCTATCTGACCATCAATCTATGGATGGAAGGCTATGGACTTCATCAACTTGGTATGCATCATCTTCCATAGATTAGACCAGAAGATGCTCAGGAGCCTACTATCTCTATTTGAGACAATGGACTTGGGGAGACCAAAATGGAGCCATACATGACTAAAATATAGTTGAGCAGTTTCTTTAGTAGATATATTTTTCTTATAAGTAATCATGATAGCCATTTTTGAAAAATGATCAAATACAACAAAAATATAGTCCTTTCCATGTTTTAAAGTGGGAAAACTTGAGAGAAAATCCATTGAGATAGATTCCCAAGGCCTTGTTGGTTCTGGCAATGGCATGTACAATCTTTTCTTCTTATTTGTTAGCTTGTCTATCACACATGGGGTGCAAGATTTGAGGTACCTATCTACATCCTTTCACATATGGGGCTATTAGAAGTGTTTTTGAAGAACTACTAATGTCTTTTCTACATCAAAGTATCCAGTTGTCCTACTGAAATGTGCTTCCCATATCATTTTCTATTGCTTTGTAGCTAGAACATAGATGTGCCCCATATGACAGAGGACATTATCTTTCAAATAGAAATTAGAAACATGTTTACCTTATTGAAGCACTTGATATGTATTAACAAAGGTAGGATTTTATTCATACAGAGCACCCCAAGTGGCAGTCTCATGTCAGGTCAAGAACTATTATGAGTGCAATAATTGGTGGGTGGCCTAGATAATCTATAGTTGTATTTGAGCTCCCCTTTTTGTATTTGATTATCAGTTGAAATTATTGTAGATATGTGGCCTAATTTTGGTGCCTCTCATTTCATATTTTTCTCTACATTTAGATGAATTCCAATGGTCTATGGTCAGTGTGGATGATCATCTCTTTCCCCAAGATGCGGTGTTTCCATTATTTGTAGGCTTCCACAATGACATAGAGCTCCTTATCATATATCAGGTATTTAATGATTGCATCAATGAATGTTTCACTATGATATGTAATAGGATGGCCATGTTGTATGATGACATATCCTATGGCATATTCAAATACATCTATCATCAACTTGAAAGGTTGATGCGAATCTAGCAAGGCAAGAATAAGGGCTAAGCAAAGTCTGTTCTTCAAATTCTAAAATGCCCTTTGTTATATTTCACCCCACTAAAATTTATCCTTAGCTCCTCCTTTAGTCACTTGGGTTAGTGTCCAAGCAACATTTGAGAATCTAAGAACAAACCTATGATAGAAATTTACAAGACCCAAAAAGCTATGAAGTTCTATAAGGGTCCTTGGTATAGGCCATTCTTGAATAACTTGAATCTTCTCTGGATCAACATGGACCACTTCCTTATTCACAAAATACCATAGGTACTAAATTGTTTTCATATTGAATGTATATTTGTCAAGATTTGCATACAACTTGTGCTCCTGAAGAGTTTAAATCACCTTATGAACATGTTGCAGATGTTTCTCCCATGTTATACTATAGATGAGTATGTCATCCAAGTAGACAACCATGAATGAGTTGGTGAAGGGTTTTAGGATGTCATCCATCATCCCCATGAAGGTTACAGGTGCGTTAGCTAAGCAAAAAGGCATAACCAACCATTTAAAGAGTTGCTCTTTAGATTTGAATGCAATTTTCTAGACATCAGTGGGATTGATGGGAATTTGGTGATAGCTAGATTTGAGATCAATTTTAGTGAATAACTTTGCACCATGAAGTTGGTCCAGTAGGTCATCAATCTTGGAGAGGGGGTAGTGATTCTTCATAGTGATTTTATTCAAGGCTTGATAGTCAATGAAAAGCCTCCATGTTCCATCTTTATTTGGTGGTAAGACAATCAGGATGCCACAGGGTGAAGAGATTGGCCTAATGTGACCATTTTGAATCAATTCCTAAATCTATCTTTCTAACTCATCATTATCCAAAATTGATCTGGATACATAGGACTATTAGGCAAAGGTGATCCTGGGATGAAATTGATATAATGTTTTACTTGGTAGTGAAGTGGAACTCCCGTGGGTGACTTGAATAAGTCATCATATTCTCCTATGATTTATCCCATCTACTTATGTTTTTGTGTTGATTATGTAGTTAGGACTGTAACATCAGCCTTCTTGGATTTCTATGGTTTGAACACCATGAAAATTAATTGATATGTCTTCTCTACCAATATTTTACATTGTTTGGCACTAATTAGGGAGATAGATATGGGAAGTGGTACCTCTGGTACCCTATAACACCATGTTCTAAGAGTGAGGGTGATTATTTGGATTCATTATTCATAGATGCCATGTCGATCTTACATGAATGGTTGACCAAGGAGTACATCACAAACATCTAGATTGACCACATCACACAATACTTCATCATGGAAAGGTTTTATTGCATATGAAAGAAGACATAGATGGGTGACATGAAGGTCTCTCCCTAGGCTCAACCATCCAATACTATATGGCTTTGGGTGAGGCTTCATGGATAGATTTAGACTTTTCATAACTTTAGTAGAGATTAAATTCTTTTGACTCCCATTATCAAAAATTAAATGTAGAGGCTTACCTTTTACCCATAATTTAGAGTGAAATAACCTTTCCTTGTCATCTAGACTTTCCTCGTGGGTCTATGATGATATCGGGCTCAACATCTACAATCTCTTCTTTATCCTTTTCAACTATAGGTTGTGTATGAGATAGATTAGTAGATGTCATGTATTATGACTCAGAAAGTAGTGACTTGATGGCTCAACATTCTTTTTTGGAGTGAGTTCAGTTTTGTGGTAATCACACCATTTTTTAGTCTTCCCCTTTTGGGGTTTCTTATCTTGAAACTACTTTTGCTTCCAATTTCAACCTCATGTTTGACCTTCCTTGTCACTTTTCCATTTCAAAGGTTGACTATTCATATTCTTTCTTCCATGCTTCTGCTCAATCTTCACTACGAACTTATATGCCTCACCGAGGATTTCCAAATTAAAGAGTTCCATTTCCCCCCATATTTACCATTGTAGTCCACAATGATATTTGAGAGTCTTATGTTTCTCACTTTCTTAGATGCCCAATATTTTAGATAGAGAATGAAAAATGTCAGTGTAATCTTTAATAGATTGGTCTTTACCTTAGTGAAGTTGTTGCCACTGTATGTACATATCATCATATGTTCCAATGGGATAGTATTCTTCCTTTACCACTTCCACAAAATCATCCCAAATAGGTTCCAACTCAAGGATAATTTCATCTATAATGAACCTCTTTTTGTAAAATTTCCACCAATTTTTCATGGGCAATGATGCTTTTAAAAGAGAAAAAGTGATCTTTTCTCTATCAGTGAATTTATTTACAAATAAGTAAGAAGACAATTGATCTAAACAATTTTATACTACATCAACATTGATTTTGCCTTCAAATGTAGGGATATTAAAATTCACCTAAACCTTGAAGGGTTTTGGGGCATTGAAAGGACATTCCAAGGATGAGGAGCTAGGAAGTGCAGATGAGGAGCCAAAATTTCCCATTGAGATTTGTTGGAGAATTTGGATGAATTATTGTAACATCTACACTTTTTACCATTGGAGGGATTCATTCACCATTTCCTTGAAGGTATCAGATGTCTTGGTATCATCCACCATTTGAAGTCATTTGGAGTGAATAGGTGGATAGTTTGGAAGCTCTGTTATTTTCCACCCAAGCTTCTTATAGCCTAACCTCATCCTCAGGATCATACACTCTCAAGACAAATTGATTTGATACAACTGATCCAAAAATCAAAATTTTTGATTGACAAGTATTTAAAGAACACAAAAATATCATAGTAACAATGAATTCTCTAAGAAGAGATGTTTTATTACTCAATATTACAATACAACCATATGTTTATCTCTGGGAAGAGATGTCTAATTTCCATTTTGGGTTACATATTAATTTATACACATTTTTAAGGTAAGAGGAGGATGTGGAAGGTCAAAAATATTGAGGGAGATTAAGTGGTTTGACTTCTATTATTTAAAACAATACAAAATTTAAGGAATTGCTATTTTTAGAAACTTACTATTTTTAGATTGCACTACTAAAATTAAAATCTAGGTCACTTTCATTGGGTTTTTAGGGGTTAAAACGCACTAATAAAATCTTCATGCCATCTCACCACATTCTCCTCATTATTATATTTATAACAGTTCAAATGGGGAGTCAATCAAAGCTATGGTGTAAAATTTATGGCTCCTAGAAGTTCCATCATCAATTGGGGTAAAACCGTCGCCCAAATTGTCACTTGAATTGTTATTTGGATCACCCTTACACTTAAATTGAACACTTCACATAACCTATAAGATAATATTTCAAACTTAATATAGGTGTTTCAATGAATTTCTTACTTATTATTGAGAAAGAGGAAAAGAAGAAACTAAATATGGGTATGGTTAAAAAACTTGATTGATAGTGCGAGCATTGAATCAGAAGATTATGAAGAGATCCTCTTTGGCTTAACCTATAAATGAGAAAGTACTAAATAAAACTTGTTTGTTAGAAAAATATTTGGGTGGATTGCTTATAAATAGTTAGATCCCAAAAGTGAGAGCTTTCTTAAGGGTTATCAATCCACACGTTTTACATAATTAAGCTTATAAATAGAAAAGAAAGGTACTTGTATCAGTAAATCAAAAGTTACTAAAATTGAATACAGATTGATTGCTAAAAAATAGACTAGAAATGATTAAATTAGTAATGAACTAATTAACACTAGTGCTAAGGTGTTGGGGTTTACTTCAAAAAATCAAAAAGGGGTCTATGACCAAGTAGGAACATAGAAAATTAGGTTTGATTGGGTGTAGGTAGGTGAAATTAGCTTGTTATATTTTGGTGCCATAGTGACCGTCAATAATTAAGGTGACTGTTGGTGGTCATGGTAACCATCAACAATTAAGTAGACCATCGATGGTTGTTGTGTGAGGATCTGGGTTGGTAATTTGGTTGATTAACAAGATCCAAAAAATAGATTTTGAGAGATGGGTAAGACGTAGGTTGATTGTAAAATATAAATAAAATAGATGAATACTGAGAAACAAGTACTTATCTTATTGAGATCTACAATTATTATTAAGAGCTTGTGCATCTAGGAGTTGATTAGGTGGATGGTGGATGGTTGAAATAAACTCCTAGATACACAAGATCTTGATAAAAAATGTAGATCTCCTTTCACCTTTAGGCTCCTTTCTTCTTATACGTACAAGCAAGAGGTGGAAGTGAAGGTTTAATTAGACTATCTAATTATAAATTATCTATTTAAAGGCTCTTAATAGGATTTAGATAAGTTGTAATTAGAAAAGCAAAGTGGGTGGTTTGTATTTTCTTGGTTGGGGAGGTGCACCCTGATCATTAATGGTCAAGTGCCAAAGGGTAAAAAGATGCAAAAGGTTAGGTTGAGATAAATGAGACAAATTTATTGTAGGTTAGCTCTATTAGGGGTTAGGGTTCAAAAGGTGATACTAGTCCCAAAGGGGACCTAAGGCAGTCTAAGAGGTATTACGACATTCAAAATCATGGTGTGTGGATTTTTGGTGTCTACATTTTGCCCCTTTTTGTTGTGCAATTTGGAATCAACCAGTTGTAAAAAAAAATTGATATTGGTCCAAGGTCTAATAATTACCACAAGTATGGGAGGAGGTGTTCCCATTCAAACTAAGAGGCGATGAGGTAAATTAGAATTGTGTATGGGTTTAACATGGTTGTTAAAGGTGATGATGAGGGTGGATGTCATTGGGAACTAAAGTGCAAATAGGTACACAAAGTACAAAAAATGGTTTGATAGCCAAGATCACACAAAAAAGGTTGTCATGGTTGATAATAATAAAGTTTAGTACTAAGGGAAAGTGACCAGTGTACCACATGATCACATTGAGGTGAGGTGGTTGGGTACACCTATTAGTCTCCTAAATAAGGTTGGTAATTTTATGGTTATCTAGGGTAGGAAGTACTCCCATGGAAAAAATAAATGGGCCAAGTGTCATGGATATTTTAGGTAAGAAGTAATCTCAAAAAGACACACTAGTGGGTTAGGTTATGCACTAGGTGGTGCTAGTTTAAAAGGGTCAACATGGCAATGTTATCACTATAGTCAAAGGACTACGAAAAACATGTCACAAAATATGCATGAGTTGGGCCAATGGGAAAAATGGTGAGGTGATGAGATGTTCAGGGTGGGTGGAGAAAATAGCCTCCATAGGTAGGTAAAACTAGGTTGGTTTTGTTAAAAATGGGGTATGTTAAGGTGAGTGTTAAAATGGGTCACCCTAACTATGGTTTATGTAGAAACCCTAAAAATATGGGGGGTGAAAGAGAAAATAGAATCACTTTGATTTTACTTGTGTTGAATTTTTGCCCTAATTTCTTATTATTTTGGCATTTTGCAATGAGAGAGTTGAATGATATTTTGGTTGAGTTGGCAATTAGTGGTTGGTTTGAGGTATGTCCTTGAGGTGATTTCTTGTGACTGAGATGCAGGGAGCACATAGATGTAATCAAGCAATAGGATGTGGTCTCCATCTATGACAAAGGTTGAGGAATAAGGTAGGTATTGTCTTAAATTGGATAAGATAGTTTGATTTTTTCAATGTCATTAGGTTGGGGGGTCAGGGTAGGTTAAAATTGCTTGGTAGGGTTTGATTTGCCCTAGTTAAGTTGATTATAAAATTTAGGTAATTGGGTAGGTAAATTTAGTAATTAAAAGGGTGGTTAGGTTATAAGGATGGGGTAGAGTGATTAGGGTAGTTAAGTAGGTGTTTTAACTAATGGTTCGCTAAAATTAAGGGTATCTAGGTTTAGACATTTTGGCCATGGAATACCCATAGTGACCATTGATGGTTAGGTCTGATCATCGATGATCAACACCCTAGAAATTATGGGTGTCTAATTTTTAGTAGTCACCATGACCATCGGTGGTCAAAAAGGTAGGGAAGCTTTAGCTAAGTGTTTTTAAAAGGCTAAGGTAAGTAAAAATCATGCGTGCCAGGCCTAAGTGAGAAAGGTAGGTCTAGAGGGTAATGTTAGTGGGCATAGGGTAGATGGCCAAGAGGAACAAGGGAATAGGCTAGGTGTTGAAAATGTTTGGGTTGGGGTAGACATCAATAAAAAAATGATTGTAGGTGGTAGTTGGAAGAAAAAGGTAGGTATTAGTTTGATAGGTTAAGGTAGGTATTAAAATGTTTGGTAGGTGAGGCTCATGAGACGTTAGGTGGTAGATGTAATGGGTGTGAGTTAGGGTAGAATAGGTTGAATTTAGGTCAATGTAGATATGTCAATTTGTAAATGAGAAATGCTAATGCATGCTAACCTTTATGTTCATAGGCATGAGAGTAGATCCAAATGAGGGATCAGGTCCCTAAGATTTTTGTAGATATTTAGTAGGGGATGAAGTGGGGTTGGGAACTATAAGACACTACTAGCATGTGCCTTAGGACACATCTATGGTCATAAAACTCATCAAAAGATGGGATCCTACTACAAAACACCTTCCTACTTTTGACTGGCAAGATGACCATTCTTCTTGAGGACATGCATAGGATCACCCAACTCCCACTACATGGAAATCTAATATACCATATCAATCATGAGGGCAAGATGATCATGTCAAGCTCTTGTATGGATATGAGAATGATCAGATTAGATGGCATGTTGGGGGATTTAGGTATATGGTATTATATCAGAGGGCTCCAATTGAGAGGAGACTCGTGACCATGCTCATGATTGCTATGACCTAATTTGGTCTTCTCGACTTGAGTAATGGGATATTTCTTTATTTTTTATTGGGGGTTCTAGTCAAATTATTACTAGGTTAGATAATATTTGGTTGGGTTCCTATCTTAATATTATATATATATATATATATATATATATATATATATATATATATATATATATATATATGGGGAGCTATGGGGGTTTAGGTCCCATAGGAGATATGGCATCAATGTAGGCCTAGTTTTGTATTACTAGACCTACAAACACATTCAAGTGCTGAGGCTAGTCGAATTGCCATGGGTAGGGTTTTCATAGATATATTTCCCCATTATTTTTATGAAATGGAGGGGGGAATATATACATAAGGTGTAAGAGGTGGGGCTCATGATGTGGAATGGTTTAGGGGTACACTAGTGATAGGCAATATCACATGGAGGCCATACCTCTAGTTTTTTGTATGGATAGGGTATAGGGGACATACACTCTCCTTCTAGAGTTATAGATGGATACTTGATAGGTGAGAGGGAGAGGTGGAGCTGATTCCATTTGATAGGGTACATCGATAGTTTGGTCTAGTATAGGGAATATTCCCTAGGTATAGGAGAGAGGACTCAGAGATCTTATTGTTAGACCCACATCTTATTCCTACATTACTAGATGGTGTGTACGAGGAGCTATCAGTGAGGACTTTGATAGATGATGTTGGATTTGTTGATGGGTACATGGTATGGTACCATCCCATATACATGACTACAAACATTGGTCAATATTATAGAGGTGATAGGTTGATGGTCATGCATCCAACTAGCCATGATGGATAGGCGAGATGGTTTTGGCTATAGTATAGGGAAAAGTACAAGTTTTACAAGGATAGGTAGCCACATTATAGGGCCATATTATCACTTTATAGGGCTAGGTTGCGACATTATAGGGTATGCTTTCTACTATCATATGGGATAAGGATTAGGCTAGGACCTCTCTAGGATTGGTGACTCAAGAGAGGGACTCTCTATGGCAAAGAGGAGGAGGAGCATCAACAGGATAGGTAGCACCACTTGGCTTTACCCTTACATCATGATACCTAGCTATAATGGAGGAGTTATAGTACTATGAGGCTATTTTTTAGCATAGTGTATGAATGAGCTATTATGGGGGGAGTATAGGTCCATCTTAGTAGGGGAGCTAGTTTAACGACACTAGGGCAATGGGAAATGTCTATACCTAGATAGATGGGGATAGGTGGTAGATCAACAAGACAAATAGGTGGATAATCACTAGGACCTAGTGGAGCTCCAAGAAGTAGTGGTGCCTCTAGAGCATACATATAGTTGGATATGTATATGACCTTTGTACATAATTTTACTATTGGCTTGAAATCTAATGCAGTGAGATGTACATTTTTGAGAGAGAAATCTATCTATCTATATGTACACATTTCTATGAGCATTTGACGTATGAGATTATATATGTGTTTTTTATGTTCATGTGCATGGTTTTATGGTTGATGGTTTGATCTTGATGATTAATGTGTATGATGTGATGATTATATGTGATCACATATTATGCTTATGCTATATATTCTTAGCTTAGGGATGAGATGGTTTGGATTTATGGTTATGTTTATGACACGCTAAATATTAATGTGTATATACTACATTTTTAGACTTTAGACACATGGTGAAGAATGGTTTTTTGTTTAAATGCTTATGGATGGTAATTTTTTATGATGTTGGTCATGGTTATGGTTATACTTATAACATGCTAATTTTTAATGATTATTTTGGATTTCATTATGCTTAGACATGTTAACATTAATTTTATTGCTTATAGATGTGATTATCATGTATGGTATGATAATGCAGATGGCTATGATTATGCTTATGGTTCTTTGTTTTTAATGTTTATACGAAAATACATGAGATAGTTTAATAAACAATAGTAGATGGGAGAATAGAGAATATAACCAAGAAGTGAATGCCACAATGGAAATATCAACTAGTCATGATAGGATGGGCATAGAGCATGATGCTTCTTCATTGATAGGGACTAAAATAAAACTAAAGTTGGATTTACTTAATGAACATAAGCTCTTTTAATGCTTCATATTAGCATTTGTTAATTGGATAAAAAGGTGTCTTGACGACATAATGTTAAGTAAGCTTGAAAATCCCTTGCATATAGTGGAAAAGGGGAGATGGGTGAAAATGGAACCTTCTTGTGAGACTAGCTTGCTTCATTTGTAGGTATCTAAAGAACTAGAATAAACAAGCCTATGTCAAATTGTGTAGACTGATAGATGCAGGAAGTATACTTGTAAAGGCCGATTGTATCTTTCACTTTATATTGTTGTTTGAGAGTTGATTGTGGATTTTAAGAGTATTTTGCTTTTAATTTTATTGTGATAATGGGTCTTTTTATATATTAATATATATGGGAAGTTGATCGATGCAAGAAGCTTCTAGGAAATTGTTATGCTTTTGACAAATGCTTTACTTAGCCATCCTTCAAGGAAGTGGTCTAAGTTTATATCCTTTGTTTAATTATCTTGATAACTGTCCTTTGAGGGAGTAGTCCACCTTATATTTTGCCCATTTCAGAAAGGTTTTAAATAGCTATCCTTCAAGGGAGAAGTTTGTAAAAGCTAAGGATGACCCATGATTACTAGTGGTAGGAATCTTATTATTTTCTTTGATTTTAATTGATATATACTTTTTTAATCTAGCTTAGTGGTTCACCTTTATGAAGGAAAAACTAAAATCATAAGATATTTTATTAGGTGTGAAGAGCTTTAGGTGACAATGACCAAGGGAATCCATCCTATGAAGGTGTGAAAAGTACCATGAGAACCATGCCATGGGTAAAGCCATGATACCATTAATAAAGATAAGGATATGTCGGTGATTGTTAATCACATGATTCAGTGTTAATCAATTGCCCCTAAAATAATGAGATAGATTGTAGGTAAATAACAAAGGATGATCATAAGTTAGACAATAGGTGAATGCGATCCTTCTCAATAAAAGAATGGATGCAGATGTGAAGCATTAAGGGGATTAGGATTTGGGTATCCTTTGAGATAAGATAACTAGTAAGCTCTTGATCCATACTTATGGGTTATGATATAAGGTCCAAGCTAATTTAAAGCAAACTAGCCCCTCTTGTTTTTCCCCATATTAGTGATGTATCATTTTTCCTTTAGGATAAGGTCTCTGATATTAAAGTCTCACACTTTAATGTTTTTGTTATAGGCACATTTAATACATTCTTGGTATACATGAATATGGGTAAGGACTTCTAGATAATGCTCGTTAAGTACCTCAAGTTGGGATAAATGGTCTTGATGATAGTCATCCTCTAAAACAAGCTCTTGCAAAGATATGCGAAGAAAGGGGATTTGGAATTTAAGAGGCAAGATAGCCTATAATCCAAATATAAAATAAAATGGGGTAGCACCTATAGGGGTTTGAATGTTGGTATGATATGACCATAAGGCTAAGGGGATGTGAAAATTTTGATCCTAACCAAATGCACTAACCATTTTAATTAACATGTTATTGAGAGTTTTATTAGAGGATTCTACCTATCCATTATATTTAGGGTGATAGGGTGAGGAGAAACTTAACTTAATTTTGAATGCATCATATAGACACTAGACTTGTTTGTTCTTAAAGGATTTACCATTGTTGGTGATAATATTATGAGAAACATTGAAGATGTAGATGATATGATGGTTGATAAAGTTGATAATGTTTTTTTCTTTGGTCAAGACTAGAGTAATAACCTCTACCCACTTGGTAAAATACTCAATTGTGGTGATAATAAAATGGTGTCATTGTGAGGAATGGGGGTTGATCTCACCAATGAGGTCCAGACCCCATTATGAAAAGGTCTATAAATTGGTGGAAACATGAAGGCTATGATTAGGTGAGTGATACAAATTAGCATGTTAGTGGCACTTAACACACTTTTTCACATAACCATAGTAGTCTTAGTTAAGGTTAGGTTAATAATATCCAAGATGGAGGATGTGCTTAGCTATAACGAGACAACTAAAGTGTCCCCCACATATTATGCAAGTACATAATATAATATTGTATAAAGATAAGTTTAAAACCAAACTAAATATTCTAAAATGAATCATAATATCTGAAAGTAATGTCCAAAAATAATAACAATATCAATAATCGGTCAATAATTAATGCATTAGGTAAATGTGGTCATGACATCCACCCCTTTAATAATGGCACCATTATTAGATCCTTAAAATAAATAAAGATAGTATTGATAGAAATTATTTTCATCTTCCTAGGTAGTACTCCTTTCTCCCATTTGATCCCATTGGATCAAAACTTATTGAAACTTTATTTTTCTTAGATCAATGTTACATTGAGATAGAATTTTGGTAGGTTAGATATGAATTTTCTCTTTGTCCTCCACCTGGAGATCATTTCAACTTAAAACATATTAGGGGTCTAAGACATATTTTTGCAATAAGGCTACATGAAAAACATCATAGATTTTAGTTATAAAAGAAGGAAGAATAAGACTATAATCCATGAGGATGATTTTTTCCACTATGTCAAAATGTCTAACATAGCATTGTGTAAACTTAATAGTTTTTCCAAACTTAATTAATTTTTTTCTTACCCTAAAAAATACTTTATCCAAAACTTCAAATTTTGTATATGATTTTTTTAAGTCTGCATAGATTTTATGTAGATCTAAGGTAAATTTTAATCTATGTCATATGATAGACATTTGTTCATCATACTCTTACAAAGTTTCAAGACTTGAAAACACATGGTTTTCTAGGATGTTCTAGTCCAAATGAGTTATGTACTTTTATCCATACAAGGCCTAAAATGGTGCCATCCTGATCACATAATGGTAGGTGTTATTATAGGAAAACTCTACCAAGTTTAGGAAATCTTCCTACTTATATCCATGACATACATTCTTAGCATGTCCTCAATAATCATGTTTAGCCTTTCAATTTTCCCATCCATTTTTGGATAGTAAGTTGATCTAAAATTAAACTTTATACCAAAAGCAACCATCATTATTTTCCAAAACTAAGAAGTGAACAACTTATCCCTATTCAAGATAATCACATCAATCACTCCATGAAGGTGAACCACTTACTTTATGAATCTCTTAGCAAGGATGGAAACATCATTTGTGATATTACCTCTAACAAAATGTGCCACTTCAGTGAGTTTATCAATCATCACCATGATTGAATCAGATTCATTATGAGATTTAGGCAACCCCATGGTGAAATCTATATATATTAAAAATAATTTATTTTCTAAAATATAATGAGGATAAATCAATACTCCAGGATAACCATTCTTAGCTTTCACATGATGGCATTCTAAGCACTTGAGTACAAAGGTAGATACATCCTTCTTTAACCTAGCCCATAAATATAGCTCTTTTATCTCTTGTGTTTTTTTATTGACATTTGGATGAGTGTAATGAGGTGAAACATGTACTTCATTCAAAATATGTTCCCTTAGATTACCTAATTTTGGAATGAAAATTACACCTTTGTGTCTCAATAGATCATTTAGATCAATTAAAAAATTAGAATCAAAACTTTCAAGTCTATTCCAACACATATTTCAAGGCATTCAAAATCAATTTTTTACTATTCAAGCACATAATCTTTAAAATTAGATTTAAGAATAGTGATGACATAAATTTAGGTTCACCTACTTAGAGCATCAATCACCTTATTTTATTTGTTTTTTACATAATTAAAATCAGTATCAAAATTAATGATAAATTTTATCCATTTTTTTTGCCTTGCATTCAAATCATCTTAAGCAAACAAGTGTGTAAGATTATGATGGTTAGATTTAATCTTGAAATTATTTCCTAACAAGAAATTCTTCCACTATGTTAAGGCATGAACAATAGTTGATAATTTCAAATAATGAAAGGGGTAATTCTTCTCATGATTTTTGAGTTTTTTGGACTCATAAACCACTTTACCATCTTGAGTCAAAATAACACCAATGCCTAGCTTGGTTGCATCAACCCAAATTTCAAAATTTCCAATTGGATTTGATATAGTTATAATAGAAGTTGAAGTCAACAAACACTTTAGTTCTTAAAAGGTAGATTCATAATTAAGGGACCAATAAAATTTATTCCCTTCCTTTGTAACTAAGTCATGGGGTGAGAAATCCTTGAAAAATATTGTACAAACCTACAGTAGTAACCATCAAGCACTATGAAGCATCTCACTTCATGTATAATCCTTGGAATTGGCCACTCATTAATGTTTATAATATTTTTAGGGTGTACTTCAAGTCCATCCTTATAAATTACATGACCTAAATAGTAAATTTTAGATTTAAAGAAAGAACACTGGATAACTTACCATGTAATTTATATTGAATTAAATTTTGTAGTACAAGCCTCAAGTGTTGCTCATGTTCTTGTTCATTCCTACAAATATATTAGAATGTCATATAAAAATACCAACACAAACTTATCAATAAAATTTTAGAATACACTTTCATTAAATTCATGAATGTTTTAAGAGCATTAGTTAGTCTAAAGGACATAACTATAAATTCATAGTGTCCATATCTAGTTTTAAATATAGTCTTATGGACATCTTCATTTTTGATACAATTTTGGTGGTACTTGGTCAAAGATCCATATTTAAAAATATAGTTGTTCCTTTCATTTAAAAAAAATGATCTATGCAAGGAAATAAATAGTTATTATTGATTGTGACCTTATTGAGAATTCAATACTCAATGCACAATCTAAGTATTCCATCCTTCTTCTTGACAAACACCATTGGAGCTCCCTAAGGTGACACACTAGGGAGTATCATTATATTATCTAATAGTTCTTGTAAATGAACTTTAAGTTCCATTAGATCAGTTATGTTCATCCTATAAGGTGATTTATATGTAGGTGTTATTATAGGTTTTACAAATATTGCAAACTTAAATATCCTTTTGGGAGATAATCTTGATAACTCTTCCTAAAAAAACATCTACAAATTCCTCTAAAATTGAGTATTTTTAGAGTACATAGGTGGTTTCCTTAGTAATATTATTTAATTTTATGGTATACATTTGAAATATCTTTCTAATAGCCTTATTAAGTTGTATATTTGAAATAATTCATCGAGTTGAAGGTTTATTGATTCCTTAAATAATTACCAATTTTCTTTCAACATCTAAACATTGAAATATTTTATTGAAATAATCCATCTTAGTTTATGTGATTTAAACTAATTTATAACTATGATAATGTCATAATATACCAAAAGATCAAGGAACATGTTCATAAAAGTCATGAAATTGCCCAAATTAAGTTTATCTTGCTCTAGCATTCATTAACAACCAATTTCTTCTTGATGCCAAACTCTACTTTCCATCCTTATCTAAGTCTAGTTAGTTTGATTTTACACTTTAAAGAATTAAAAAGAGAAATAAAATTATATATTACTCCTAAATCAATCAAAATATAAAATGAAAAACCTAAAATTATACCTCTAGTGTCAATAGGTGTTGATTGAAATTCTGCATTTCTATTATCTAGAACTGTGTAGACCTTATGGTTATTCTTCAACTTATGAAAGTATTTACATTAATAATTATCTTTACATTCTCAAAATTTCAAAATAATATTAGTTGGAAGAGGAATGGTGTTCACTTTGGTGGATGGTCCGTAAAAGCTTTGTTGATTACTAGTTTCAACATTCTTCTTTACAAAAGAGTATGATTTACAACTTTTTATATCCTATTTCCAAAATTGTAACCTTTTCCAGTAGTCCTCTTAGAATCATTTTTATTTAGATTATTATTTATTATAGGTATTGATAACTTAGACTTTCCTTGCTACTTGATTTTCTCACATTCTTTTCTTTCCTTTTGATGACATTTCTCTTTTTCTTCAGTACAAGGTGCTCATTCCAAAGTAGTAACAAAGGTTTTTGGATTGATCATGTTAGCAAATTTTGGATACCATAGGTGGGCTTAATCATAAACTTGACTTTTGCACTAGGTCTCCCTTTTCAAGGGGTCTAAATGAATGTCTTATATAAGTTTAGCATTGTTTAAGATATTTTTGAGGAAATTAAGGTAAAGTGGTTTCTTAGTGTTAAGCTTGTTTAAGTAATCTCTAGTGTAAACCCTTGATAGAGGTCCTTTATGTCTAATTTTAATGTTGACCTAAGCTTAATGAAGTCATTTAAAGTCTAATAAAAGATTAATGTACATACTAACATGTGTCAGATCACTTTAATTCAATTTCAAATGAGAAGAAGCAATTACAAAAGGTTTTCAACACTAAAGGGAGGGTAGTCATTCACTTACATGGATTTGGAGGGATCATATTTAGATTTAAATGTGTTGATTATCAAAAATTCCACATTAATGAATCATCCCTTTTGCATATTGAGAAGGATAAAGTGAAATCTTACCAGTCTAATGGTTAAGGTCTAAAAAATCATAAATGATCTAAAAGATGTGCAAAGGGGTTTTAAATATCTGATAAATAACAAGTATGCCACATACTGATCAATACTTAATTATAGATTTATAGATCAACTATTCTCTTTAATTCAGATGAAGGAAACAAATGTGAGTATATAATATAAACTATCTGATAGAGAATACCTAAAAATAATATAATCTCTTGAAAGAAAGATTTTTGTTCCTCAAATATTTTTGTTTTATCAAATGCTTTATAATCTTCACATTTCACTCAGGAAAGATCAAAATAAAAGAAATAAAAATACTTAAAAGATAAGAATAATATATTACAAATAATTTCAAAGAATGAAATTGAAATAAAAATTTACATAATCGCACAAGACACTAAATTTGAAGAAAGAAACAACAAACAACTAAATCAAAAATTAAATACTAACCTAAATCTAATACTTAAAAATAAATCTAATTAAAAAATAAACTAAATAAATGATTCACCACTCTAATAAAACTTGATTTAAATTAATGTGAACAAAAACTATAATAGACACTAACTCTATTATAATATTTAAATTAAACCTAAATTAATTTAATTAATAAATAAATAACATAGAAAATAAACTTAAAGATTTAAAACTATAATATCAAAACTATCAAATAAGATTTAATTATTTGAGAAAAAGACTAAAGATTTAAGAAAACACAATAAGTTATATTAGTTAAAGACTAAAACCTAATAAAAATAACCGATTAATCTAAATTAAAAATAATTACCTAAATTAAACAACAAACAAAATAAAAAAAATAAAAATAAATAAATTAAAGTAAAAATAAATAGATTGTGAGTCTTAGAAAAGATTCATCTTAGTAAAGATAAACTAAAATTTATTGAAAAACAATATTTTCAGTACATAAATCCTTGATATAATAACCAATACGATCTGAATGGATCAACAACATGTTGCATACAATGAAGTATTCATTAATATTCAGGTCAAGTAGTTTGGATTTTGCTCATATGATTGTGAATCTACAATCACCATAAGATATTAAAATTAACAACTTTTAGATAATTAGTTTGTAAACTAAACATGAAACTTAGATATACATGTGCTAATTAAGTATATTATTTAATTGTCAAAGATTGTGTTCTTGATCTATGTGCAAAATTTATTTTATCTCAAATATATTGTACAAAAAAAAGTATAATGATGAACTTTGAAGCAAATTAGAGTCTTTAAAAATACCTGTGTAATGTTCCTCCTCTCATATGTCCCTTTGATCTTATTTTATATTCATTTTCTCAAGATATGATTGAGGAATAATTTATAACTAACTTTAGTTAGTTATTATTTAAGTCTTAATTGATTTTAATAAAGTTAATCAAATTTCAGTTATAACTTAATTTTATTTAAGACTTTTAAATAAGTCTTAAGGTCAAAATAAAATATTAATAGACCAAAGGAGATAGATGCTAAATGGATGGGGACCCTTAGACATCACAATCATCTAAAATACATATTTCAAGTTAAATCATTTAAAACAACATAAGAAATTCAAATGAATATTAAATACATCTAACATTAAACTTTATGTATTATCCATAAAAATTTGTATGTTCCACACCAAAATATATATACTATCTAAATGTTTTAACTATTTTCAAATACTAGAATAAAGTTTGAACTAGTATTATAGCATATAAATTATCTAAAAGTATCAAAAAAGAAAACTAAACATCACTCAACATTTATTCATTAGAATCAAATAACATCTCAATCAACAAATATCATTTATTAATTAGATACTTTGTATAATTCATTGTTGTAGAAGAAAAAATTATTAGCTTGCCACCATCTTCATTACCTTCATCATCAACATACAACTCGACTTTATTAACCATCCTAGTGATAGTTGTTGAGGTTGAGGGACTTATCTCTCATCTCTTATGGTTGAGAGGTAATGACATTTTCCCATCAAGTAAATGAGAAGAAAAATTTGTGAAATTCAATTTAGAACAAGTTTCACTGGATTAATAAGCTTAGGGGATAGAATTTTAGTATTAAGAGGTACTAAGGCTCAAGAATTAAATTTGACAATTTGGGGCAAGTCATTTTTAGACAAAGGCTAATGGTGTTATGGAGAATGGTGAGAAATTGAATTATGCTTAGACTACAGGGCAATTTACATATGTTGAGTTGAATCACTTGGATTTACACATTTGAGAGGATGAGATATCCAATGAGACCTTCTGAATCCTTGGTTTCCTTGAGTGTTTATATGATTTAATGGAAAATCATTAATAACATTCCAAAATGTAGGATCTAAGGCATCAAAATAAATTGACATACAAGTTTCTCTATTGAATGGTCTAGGAAAATTCTTACCAGGCCTCGTACCTCTAAAATGTTGTATTTTAAGAGAAAATCTATGAGAAGGTGAATCTTCCCTATCCCAACTCTGATCATTCTTCCAAATATTACTAAGAGAGTTATTATAATGAGAATGTGTCTAACCTAACATCTTCTGAAATATGAAACAAATCAAAAACCTCAATTATTTTTAATGACATTGTTCTCTAATATATGTCAAATCCATAAAAGTTATATCTGAAGGTACATAAATTTTGATAAAATATATTGAAATTTTAAAATTAAAAAATCAAAATTATTCTGATAAAATGATCAAGAGTTTTTTTCTCATGAATCAAAATAAAACAAACTCTATTAAAAACCAATTGAATTTTCATTCAGAAATTGGTATCTAATAAACACTACCAACTACCATGATACAAATATTCATATTATTTATATAGTTTTGAAACTGATTATGAATATAAAATTGAAATGAAATCATGACATTATCAAACTAAAGAATATAACCTCCACATATCTGCTTTATAAAAATATAACTAGGTTAAATCAATAGATTTTCCTCAACCCAGAATTATTCATAGCACAGAAACAATTTTTTTGAAAAAAAATATTTTTCATATTATAACTTAATCCTCATCCAAAACAATCATATTTTTTTATCAAGGCTTGCATGTAACATAATACGAACCATCACCTAAATTTTTGTGTATGTATTATCACTATATAACATTTTAACCATCTTCAAATTTTTACACAAAAAAACCAAACTTATATCTAAAAACCCAACACTTTCATGAAACAAAGATCAACGTGTGACACGCATTTACCATATCTGACTGTTAACATTTTTAACCCAACCAAATAGAAAATATGCTTATATCAAAAACCTAACACAAATATGAAAACAAGAACAAACATGCAATGTCCATCTATTATCCCATATTTAACAACCACCAAATAAAACCCAAAACTTTACCAAACATTAGATAACCCCTAAAACTAAATTTCATCTATATGTTTTGCAAACTCATAATATTAAATAAAACATTGTATCCATCAAATTATTTTACAAATAGATAAACAATAGGTAGTAAAAGTCTATGTTTATTTTATAGATGAACCTTATAACTAAACACTGATTTTTCAAACAATAATAACACTTTGCAGGTTCCTTATGTATATGTTCATAAAACCATATAAATCATCATTTATCATGCAAAGACACTACTAAATGTAATAATCTTCAAAATCCTTACCCTGTCTATAAGTTTCCCAAACTTTTTCCTTGCTTCCAAAATGTGGCTTCCACAGTAAGCTTTGTCCAAAATGACTGTTAGTAGTGTAAAATTACCTTTTATATGTTCAATATCCATAATAACTATCTACATTACATGTTTCTATTATATTGGATGCCTAAATTTTCATTACCTTACCGCCAACTTATCTAACTCTTTTGGTAACTCTTACTAACATAATCATGGCTAATGTTGCCACCAAAACTATTGCTAAATTCTTTCAAATGATGCATGTACCTCAGACTTAAATTACATAAAATTTGTAGGTTAAAACCAATCTCCAAGAAATGACCATATTTACAAATAATTAAAACCACAAAATTTCCAGCTAGCATGATTTAAATCAATTGCTTCGAACTCCAAGTCAATTAATCACCTAGGTCACTCTTAGATTCCATTTTTAGCACCCTTTAATCTTTATTACCATTGCCACCAATTTTCATAGGTCCACTAAAATTTGAACCTTAGGTATTAGGTTAAAAAACCCTTAGGTTTAATTAATTAAAAACTAAATCAAATAATCAATAGTCATACTCAAAATTAAATCAAATAATCCATAATTATATATTTGATTTAACAAATCAGAATACGCTTATAACATTATCCAGTATAAATAATGTTAACATAAATCATTTAATGTATGACATCATGATCATAATTAAAATTTTATTAATTGATCTATGCATCGAATCATGAATTCCTTTGAAAATTATGACCACTAAGCATTGTATTCATAGGATCAAACAAATCATTCTTCTGCCAATTTCTGTACATATCGAATATTTTCATTGAGTCCACTTAATGCTTTCAAAACCACTTAATAATGTTGAGAAATAATTTCATTAAATATAATAGTCATAATAAACATTCAACATAATAATGAATATTCAAATGATGAAATGAACTGAGACCCCCATACTAATAATTTTAGATGTCATGACATAAGCCATCAATATGAGAAAAACACTTAATACACTTGGTTTTAGAAAATAAAAAGAGGGGTATTGAAAATAGGAACAAAAAAATTCTTAAAAATATTTATCTTTATCTCCCTCAATTCAAATCTAGGTTCAAGAAGCTTTCACAGGTCCAGATCATGCAAATAACACTTCCCTTCTTCAATCAAGATCTTGACAAACTCACAATGGCTATTTTCAAATGATTTTTATGAAAAGGATAGAGAATATCATGTAAAAATATCTTGGTAAATAATTGGGGACCTAATTATATTTATTTTACATGCATTATTTTATATTTCCATGGGCTAGGTTTTATGAACAAATGTTAAGAAGGTAGGGTAGTCTAAAACCCTACAAAAACCCCACTAACTCAATTTTCTTTTTGGAATGGAATTCTAAAACTTATTATAATAATGAAGCCAAATTGAAAATATTTGAAAGGATTTTAAAATAATTTCATATGAATTTTCAAGCCTCACTTTGCACGTGTGATCTCAAAAGATCAAGAAGCCTTCAATTTTTCATAGGTTGCATGTTGAAGATAATGGTTTTCTTGATGTTTTAGGGTGTTTAATAGTTGATTATATGTTGGTGAAGTTATTAAAACCCATAAAAACTTCCTTGATGATTTATATATTCATTTAAGAGACATTAAATTCTTGTGTGGACCCCTAAAGCTTCACAACATGTTGGTGACTAACTATTTCCCACAAGTGTTCATCACTTATCAAGATAACATGCAGAATCATAGCCACATGAGAGTCTTGCATTGCATGGGAGGAGTGATAAGTGGTTTTTATGGTATGTTATTTTATTTAAACCTAATAAGACCTCATATAATAATTTTTATAACTAAAAAGGGCAAGGAGACCATATTCCCATGTTCATCAACAAGACTATGTAGACTGTAGGTGTAAGAGTTCAATATGCTTTGAGTTTGAAACTCAAAGAAACAATGGGAGAATTGGTTTCATGTAAATTTTAATAGTTTAAAAAGCCTCAAAATACTCCAAAAATATTTTTAACCTCATCACCAAATCCTCCAAGCAATCACATAATTACCTCATGTTAGAAGACCATGTAAAAGTTTGTTTATGTAAGAATAAACCGAAGGGATAACTCTTGCCTTGCATATGAGGTATGAAGGTATAAATTACCATGAATTATAGTAGGAGGTGATGTATATAAATTATTTTATGGACAATATTATCAATTAATACAACTTTAATAGCTTAAAATGATGAAAATACAGACCTGTCGGTCTTCATTTTTGAGGAAATACAACCAGTCACTGTGTTGAATGATGAATTTTAAGGGTAAAATTAGGTGTAATAAACATGATTAATTTTTTTTAATATTTTTTAAGGTTAAATAAATAAAAAATATGAGTTGAAGGCCCACTTTTGAGTTCCAATAGGTTTTAAGCCTAACACAAACCCATAGGGTTGTTAGCATACAAAGAGTAAAGGAAGCATGTTGTGTTGGTATTTGAGCGATTGAAAGGTTGTATAGCATATAATATAGATATGAAATGAATTATAATATAAATTTAAATCACCAAAATACAAATTAAAATATAATTCATCCCGAAGCTTGTATTCATACAACCTTTAAGCACTTACAAGCCTAATGGAGCATTTTTAGGTCTACCCTCAGATTATGAGGAAACATGAAAATTTACATTGAGATTGGTATTTAATGATCAATAAGGTTAATAAATTTCATAAAATTAGTTTTCATAAGGATTATATCCTTATAATGATGAAATTAAACCTCAAATAAGTGCATTAGGGCTAGACTAGCCTAATGGCCTACAAACCCTCAAATTGTGAAAATTAGGTTGTTAGACCTTTTGGAAGGTCAATAAATTTGGATAGCATTGAGAACAATGATATATAATATTTTAAACCTAATTTTATTATCTTATAACCACAACATGCACTTTTAGGGGTTTTTCAATCCAAAATTACTCTCTTTTGATCTCATACATAGTCTTGCAAAGCATGAGAGGTAGTCTTGAGAAGGCTCAAAACTCCATGGATGACGTGCATGGTGAAAAATGGATATTTTAGGATTTGGGGGATGTCTACTAACTATAACCCATGGCATTGTTATTTTTACCAAGGTCCTATATTCTATGAACAATCCTTGAGGAAGGGTAGTCCAAAACCCTATTTTGCACTGTAAAGAGCTCGAGAGACCTCAATTTTTTTCTTAGATATTGTAGAAGGATTTACATGGGATATGAATTTATTATCCATGGAATAGGAACCTTATGTACTGCAAACATGTAGCATTAGTTTCGAGATTAATTCCATCATCTTTATTAATCATCATTAAGACAACCAACCACTTTAAACCCTTCTAAGAGCTCGATGGATGTATAGATCTTTATAATGACCTAAAATGACATTAAATTGCCTAAAAACTAATTGAATGACCTCTGAACACCTAATATAACCTGAATGAGTTAGTATTTCACATTTGTGAAGGAGTTTTATATGAAAATGACCTAAAAATAATAGTTGTAGGACTATTTGTGAGGATTTTTAAGCTTGGGTAGAGGTTATATGGCCCTCTATGACCCTTTACAAGTCTCCCAAGATGATAAATGAGATATTAAAGTCACTAATTTAGGCCAAAAAGGTGATTGTACTACTATTTTGTCTAAGAATCCTAATTATAGACCTATGGAGGATTATGGAGAGCTTGATCACCCTTGAAAATGAGCCTAATTCTATTTGGAACCACATTAGATAATGAACAAGTCTAATTAGGTTACTATGAGTAGGATTGAGCATGATATCCTACTATATCATTGAAAAAACCTTGTGAGAGAGGTGTAATGAGATTGATGGGTTTAAAAAACCTAATAAAACATGATTACCTCTGCAACATCAATATAAAGAACTATCTAACATATGAAAGGTGTCAAGGAGAAGGGAAGAGGGTATTTCAAGGTGACTTTGATGATCAAGAATGCCATTTGTCACTTCTAGATAAAGAAGAGGGAAGTTTCAAACAACATTGATGAGCCATCTAGGGAATTAAAGAATCTCTTCTATGCTTTTCCTCTAGAAGATCATCATAAAATATCCAACACATTCCAAAGAGATGGATGAACTAATCTTAGACTCTCCTCTTGGACTATAACTGGCTGGGATGAAGTGACACTTATCATTGGATTTACTCTTACACCTCTCTTTTCTCTCTCCTTGATTTATCTAATATATATTGTCTAGTATGGATTTCCAATGGATCATCCACCTGAGTATGGAAAATCCATGCTCATTTTTATGCCTTTAATTAATAAGACTACTAGTTTTACCTCCTTCTAAGACTGTACTTAGTGTGTATGTATTGATAGTTTGTCTTGTTAAGTGATTTACTTAGTCTTCCTTGACATGTTGTCCTATTATATCAACTATATGTAGTTTGAAATATTTAATTGTAGATCATGTGAAGTGTTTAAGTTAAGTGTGTTTACCTATTCAATAGTGTCATTTTAGACCTCTTGATTAGTCCTCCTAGCCTAAGCATCTATCACAACCTCCACATTTAAATGTCGATGTAAGAGATTTAGATTAGGAGTATTTTATGTTTAGATTAGTCTCATGGTCTACATGTACACATGTAATTGGTTGGTAGTGATAAATTATTTTGGTGCATCACCTCCTTAGGTTATTTTTAATTATTTCTAACTCTTTCCCTTACAAGAAATAGGTTTATAAGTGATTCTAGGTGAGAGAATTAAGGGAGTTAGCCCTATCTAGATAATCATCTTGTGGATTAGGCCATCTACATCCTAGAGGCATCTCTATGCTATCACTTGAGTGAGGATCATTTAACAACCTCCTCAAGGGTACAACTTTTGTTGATAATAGTTATGGCATGCCTAGTGGGATAAGAAACTTCATCCATTGAAGAGTTATTGGTGTGATCTTCAATACATTAGCCTTTGGAGGCATGAACATAAATACCGATGGTGACTCTAAATATCTTCATCTAGTTTTAGTATCCCAATAATCTTTAAGAAAGTGATTTTTTTATTCTACCTTCCTCATGGAGTTTCATGGTTGAGTTTAGAGTCTATTTCTATTTTAATCAAGTTGGTGAATCATATTAGCAACATGTTGATCATTATCATCCCAATATTGAGTCATGTCAAGCTTATGTTGATCCCTATCAACAATTGGTTGACCCTTATTAGTATTATGTTGAGCCATACCAACCTTGCTACCAAGAGTATCATCTTTTTTCTTTGCTTCAACAGCCTTACCAAACTAGTCATCAATCCTATATGCCACATCCCACCCAAAGTTCACCTCATTAACAACCTATTCATCCTTTTAAAAATCTTGCTACTCCTAGTCAAAATAGTGTCATTTCCAATTAGTCTATCCTAATCTTCAATCAAAATCTCTTAAGCTATAAAAGGCATATGATAGAGCTTGATAGACAAAGGGAGTATGGTCTAAGTGTTCTTAGTTATCTCATTCAAAATGTGAGAAATTCTTTGCATATGATTAAAAGATAATCAGAACTTATTGAGAGAAATAACTAGCAAAGAATCAATAAAAAAATGTTGGACATAGGTGGCCTAATTCAATGCATAGAAGATAAGCTAATGGTTCATAAAGGGCAACATGTTTAGTCTATCAACCTTGTATGCTTCCTCCTACTCTACCTCAACATTATTTTAATCACCTATTCTCTCTCAAAAGGCTGAATCAAGTTATTTATGAAACATCCCAAGGCCTTCACATATTCCTCAAGCCTTCCCATCTTGGAATTCAAGCCAAGAGAATATCTAAAAGAGGAAATAAATTATTATTGATAGGGTTGATGATTAAAAAATTCAGAATTAAAGTGTTTGATTTATACTTAGAAGAAAAATAAAGAGGCTATTTTGGCACAAAATTCCATTTCCTTTTCTCAAGAGCCTCCCAAGAAGTCCCTTAAGATTCCAAGTTGGAATCAAGTGGTGAAATCATGGGATAAATAAATTGTAACATGCCTAGATATGGGAATTGATACCAAAGAAGAAATTGAACCTATTCAAGCCCCACCCATCCATCCTAAAGAGCCTAAATCCTTCCCATATTGGAAGTTAATTCAATAAGGAATCCAAGGCAAAAGAGAAATCCTTGTTGATAATATTGAAGAACCTAAGACTCTCCCATCTTGGAAATCAACTCAAAAGAGAATTAAAATGAAGAAGGAAGTCCTTTTGGAGAAGGTTGAAAACCAAAGAATTTCAAGGTTTGAAGGATTCATTGGTGAATGAAAGGAAGAAAGGGATAAGTTCATTGTTCATGAGAGATCAATTTGTTTTGTGAGGTTAAACACCCCCTCCTCTAGGAAGAAATTCAAATTGCAGTTGTAGATCACTCTCAAGAAGGCTATGAAGAGAATACTTCAAGTGTATGTGATAAATAAATCATCATTAGAACACCAATTGGTGAATAAATATGCAAATAAATATTTAGAGATGAGGAGAAATTAAAAATTGATGAGTTAGAAATGTTGGAATCATAGGCAAGTATTCAAAGTGCCATCAATGACCAAATAGATAAGTTACATTGGCATGGATTTGATGTTGATGAGCGGGTTTAGGATGAACATACAATAGTGGGTAAAATGGCACCCAAATATGAGGAAGTTAATAAGGTAAATTTATTCTTTTAACCTCTTTATTTCCTTCAAGCTGATGAGCCTCTCCCTTACTACAAAGAGGAGTCTAATTTGCTACAAAAAGTCCTAATTTATCTATAAGCTACTGAAAGGAATTTTGAAGACCTGTTTGAGGTAATTGGATAAGGTTTCACTCATCTATAGGGAGAGTATAGGATTAAAAAAATAGAAGAAGGCATCTTTGGTAAGCAAGTCAATATGCAATAAAGAGTTAGTCCAATTCTA
The DNA here is from genome assembly GCA_037957365.1 of Torreya grandis. NCBI lineage: Eukaryota > Viridiplantae > Streptophyta > Pinopsida > Cupressales > Taxaceae > Torreya > Torreya grandis. The sequence continues at coordinate 1,062,068 of JARHVA010005591.1, read as the reverse complement.
ACATTCCAAGAGGTAATTATACTTAATGATGACTTGTTTGATGTTCTTAAGGAAGGATATCAACCTCTCAATTAGTTTGTAGACTTTTGCTCACTCTTTTAAAATGAAATTGAGCTCTATTAGACTCAATATCTCAATAATCAAGGTGCATTTACCCTTGAAGCTAGTTGTACAAGAATGCCACAAGGTTCATCTTAGTTTGTTCAGTCTGATTAGGATCAACCTATTAATGAGGTAGAGATAGTATAGTTCATGCCAAGCAACCAAGTTTGGGGTAAGTATGACTTTGTTATTTAATCACATAGTCTATCCATGGACAAGGTAATGAAGCAAGAAGGTCTGGTTTCTATTCAAGGAAACCACAAGTATGCCAACATCTCAGAATATAGGTGGAAGCTTTCACTCCATGAGCAATACCTAATCAAACGTTAATTATTATATGATAATCTAATTTCATGAGAGTATTGTGATCTCAATAAATTTAAATTTAACCCTAGAGGAGGAAGAAATCTTGAGGTCTGTTATGTGTATTAGATTGCTTATGTTTTATTTTACCTAAGAGCTTATTAGCACATATGTGTTGGCTTGTTTATTGTTTTATTGTGTGTTGTCTTTTGTGTGTGTGTGTGTGTATGTGTATTTTTTTGGTGTGTTTTATTCTTGATTTTTTATCTTGGTGAAGATACATTTTAAATCAAGTTTCAAGGTCAACTCAAATTTGAAACCCAATGCATATACTAGGCAACTAGTCTAATGAGCATAGTAAGCATGCAATCCTAGGAGATCACCAAAGATGTTAGCCAAGTTTGGCTACCATAGGTGGGATAAATTAAAAAATTGATTTTTTCACTAGGTATACCTTTACAATGGTTCTAAATGAATGTCTTGTATAAGTTTAGCATTTTTTAAGGTATTTTTAAGGAAATTAAGGTTAAGTGTTTTCTTTGTGTTAAACTTGTTTAAGTCATATCTAGTGAAAAACCTTAGTATATGTCATTTATGTATAAGTATAAAATTTCAATAAGCTTAATTAATTAATTTAAAGTCTAATAAAAGGTTCTTTTATGTGCTAACATGTGTTAGATCACTGTAGGCAAGTTTAAAATGAGAAGAAGCAATTACAATAGGCTTTCAACATCAAAGGGAGGGTAGTCATTCACTTGTAAGGATTTGGAGGGATCATATTTAGGTTGAAATTTTTCAAAATGTTTATTTTCATATCCCACAATTCAAATCTAGTTTCAATAAGATTGCATAGGTCCAACTCATATAAAAAACACTTACATTCTTCTATTGAGCTCTTAGAAAGCTCACAATGGCTATTTTAAAATACTTGGTATAAACAAGAGAGAGAAGTCAAGTCAAAATATAGTGGCCAAGTGTGGGGGACATAATGAGATTTATTTTACATGTATTATTATGTATTTACATTGGCCAAGATTTATGAACAAATGTTAAGAATGTAGGGTGGTCTAAAACCCTACAAAAACCCCCTAGCTCAATTTTCTTCTTAGAATGGCATTCTAAAACTTATTATACGCATTAATTTAATTGGAAAAGATCTAAGAGGATTTTAAATCCTTTATTGGCATTTGTGAGCTCAAAAGGACAAAAAACCTTCATTTTTGCATAGGTTGTAGCTTGTAAACAAAGGTTTTCATGATGTTTTGGGGTGTTCAATAGTTAAAGCTATGTTTGTGAAGTTATTAAAACCCATAAACACTTAATTAATGATTTTTATATCAATTTAATAGACATTAAATTCCTTTTGTGGACCCCAAAACCTTCACAATAGGTTGATGACTAACATTTTCCCACAATTGTTCACCATTGATCAAGGTAATAGGCAAAATCATAGAAACATGAGAGTCTTAAATTAAATGGGAGGAGTGATAAGTGGTTTTTTTTGTATTTTAATTTATTTAAACCCATTTAAACCTCCTATTATAATTTTTAGAGACAAAAAGGACAAGTATACCATATTCCCATGTTCATCAACAAGACTGTGTAGCTTGCAAGTGTAGGAGGTCAACATGATTTGAGTTTGAAACTCAAAGAAACCAATGAGAAAATTGGTTTAATATAAATTTAAATAGTTTATTATTCCTCCAAGTAATCCAACATTATTTTTCACCTCATCGCCAAATCCTCCAAGTAAGCACATAATGACCTCATGTTAGAAGATTGTGTAAAAGTCTATTTATGAAAGAATAAACCAAAGGGAAAACTCTTCCCTTGAATATGAGGTATTAAGGAATAAAGTATCATTAATAATAGTATTATGTGATGTATATAAATGATTTAATGTCCAATATGATCAATAAATTCAACATTAAGGGCTTAAAATGACGAAAATGCATATTTATATGTCTATAGACTTGTAGGTCTTCAATTCTAAGGAAATGCAACAAGTCCTTTTGTTGAATGATGAAGTTTAAGGGTAAAATGAGGTTTATTAAACATTTTTTCATGGTAAATTAAGAAAAAATATTAGTTTAAGACCCATTTTTGACCTCTAATAGGTTTTAAGCCTAACATAGACCCACAAGCATGTTAGTAAACAAAGAGTAAAGGAAACATGTTGTGTTGATGTTTGATAACTTGAAAGGTTGTAGAGAATTAAAAAGAGATAGAAAATAAATTATAGTATAAATTAAAATCATAACAATAATAATTAAAATATAATCCATCCCTAATATTTCATTCATATAACCTATAAACACCTATAGGCCTAATGGAGTGTTTTCAGGTCTGCCCTCAAATTATGAGGAAACATGCAAATTTGCATTGAGATTGGGTTTTTGATGATCAATAATGTTAAGAAGTGTCATCATAGGATTTTTCACAAGGATTTTAACCTTTAAATGATGAAATCATACCTCCAACAAGGATATTAGGGCTAGATTGGCCTAATGGCCTACAAACCCTTAAATTATGAAAATTAGGTTGTCAGACCTTTTATAAGGTCAATATATATTAGAGATAATTTATAACCATGATATATAATATTTAATACCTATTTGTATGATATTATATCCAAATTATGCACTTTTATGGGTTTTGGTCTAAAAATCCTCTCTCTCGATCTCATACATTGTCCTATAGACCCGAGACGCAATCTTGAGAAGCTCAAAAACATATGGAGGATGTGCATCATGGTAAATTGATATTGGAGGATTTTATGGAGGTATACTACCTCCAACTCATTACATTTTTTTTGGGATCAATTTCCTACATGTTATGAATAATCCTTAAGGAGGAGGGGTAGTCCAAAACCCTATTTTGCATTGTGAAGAGCTCGGGAGACCTTAATTTTTTGCTTGGATCTTGAAAAAGGATTTTCATGGGACCTAAATATATTAGACATATAAGGGGACCCATGTTTATCAAAAAATTATCTTTAGTTCAGGTAATGGGTCCCTCATCTTTATGGATCATCATTAAGATGACTGACCACTTTAAACCCTCTCTAAACCCTTGTAAGAGCTTGATGGAGGTATAGGTGTTTTCAATGCCATGAAATGCCATTGAATGGCCTAAAAAATAATTTAATGACCTATTCAAACCTAATATCATCTGAATGAGTCTCCAGTTCACATGTGTGAAGGACTATTGTATGGAAATGGCCTAAAAGGCATAGTTGTAGGACTATTTATGAGTGTACAAAGTGGGGATAATCCCTTAAATAAATTAAAAGAGAGTTTAAAACTTTGTTAGAGATTATATTTCCCTATATTCCCCTTTACATATCTCCAAATGTGATACATGAGTATTAAAGTCACTAATTTGGTTTAAAAAGGTGGTTGTATTACTATCTTATCTAATAAGTCTAATTGTAGACCTATGGAGGATTATGGAGAGCTTGATAGCCATTGAAACATCACTAAGATCACTAGTTGATGTTATTTAGAGCCTCATTAGATCATCAACAAGTCTAATTAGGTGACTATAATCAAGCTTTAACTTGATATCCTAGTATATCATTAAAAACCTTATGAGAAAGGTGTAATGAGATTGATGGGTTTTAAGACACCAAATAAAACATGATTACCACTAAAACATCAGTATTGATAACTCTCAATTATATTCAAGGTGTAAATGAGAAGGGTAGAGGGTAGTTCAAGGTGAATTTGATGATCAAGAATTCCATTTATCACTTCTAAATAAAGAAGAGGGAAATTTTAAACAAGGTTGATGAGTCATCTAGGGAGTTGAAGAATATATTCTGCCATTTTACTCTAGAAGATCATCATCAAGTAGCTAACACATGCCAAAGATATGGATTAAATTGATATTATACTTTCCTTTTGGACTATAACTAACTAAGATGAAGTGACACTTGTCATTGGATTTACTCCTACACCTCTCTTCTCTCTCTCTCCTTCATTTATCTAATATATACTTCCTAGTGTGGCTTTGTAATGGATCCTCCACCTAAGTATGGTGAATCCCTATTCATTTGTATGACTTTTATCAATAATACTACTATTTTTAACTCTTTATGACTATAATTAATGTGTATATATGGATAGTTTATCTTGTTAAGTGATTTGATTAGTTTTCCTTGACAAGTTGTCTATCACCTATCATAGACACTAGAAATATACACACCATAATTCTAAATGTCATAATACCTCCTAGACTGAATTGGGTCCCCTTTGAGACTAGTATCAAATTTTGACCCCCTAACCCTTATTAGAGCTAACCCATAGTCACTTTGGTTCAACTAGCTCAACCTAACCTTTTACATCTTTGTACCCTTTGGCACTCCACTGTTGATGTTCAGGGTGCACCTCCCCAACCAATAACATGCAAACCACCCACTTTTATTTTCTAATTATAACTTATCTAAATCATATTTTGATCCTTTACATGGATAATTCATAACTAGACAATATAGTTAAACCTTCACTTCCACCTCTTGCTTGTGCCTATAAGAAGAGAGGAGCCTAAAGGTGAAAAGGGATTTTCAATTATTATCAAGAAATTATGCATCCAAGAGTTTATTTCTTGCAATTAAATCACCATCAACAATCCAAAAATCTAATAATCATATCAGAGAGTCAACTTGCCACTACCTCTCCACCAAGCCTTCAAGTACCGTTACTCTACCAAAATCAAGCTAGATTCTACTAACAGATCAACTACCTTAACCATCCATCCAATCGAATTATGGTAAGACAAGTACTTATTTCTAATTATTCATCTACTTTATTTGCATCTTTTGGATCTCATCAATCATCCAAATTAGCAACCTAGATCCTCACATAGTAACTATTGATGGTTGACTCAACCACCAATGGTCTACTCAACCATCGACGATCACCTTGATTATCGATGATCACCTTAACTGCTGACGAACACTGTGGCACCAAAAAACAATAATATAATCTCACCTACTTGCACCTAATAAAACCTAATTTTTTTTTTCCTTCTTGTTCATAGACCCCTTTCTAATTTTTTGAAGTAGACCCCAACACCTTAGCACTAGTGTTAATTAGTTCATTGCTAATTTAATCGTTTCTAGTCTATTTTTTTAGCAAACATTCTTGTATTTAATTTTAGTACCTTTTGATTTATTAATCCAAGTACCTTTATTTTTTATTCATATTATTAATTTTTTAAAACATGTGGTTTGATATCCCCTAAGGAAGCTCTCGCTTCTGGGATCTAGTTATCACTAGGAAATCTACCCAACTATTTATCTAACAAACAAGTTTGCTTTAGTGCTTTCATATCTACAAGTTATCATCCCAAGACAAATAAGAGATCTTCACAATGTTCTAATTCAATGTGCACACTATCAATTAATTTTTTTAACCATGCCTATATTTAGTTTCTTCTTTTTATCTTTCCCAATAATAAGCAATAAATTCATTAAAACATTCTGGCATGCCTGGTGGGATCCTTATGTATTTACTTGGGTTCTTGTTTTATTGCATTATCTCCCTATTGTTTTCTCATTAATGAACTCAAAATTTTATTTTTGGCTTAAAATTAAGTGCATACATTGATTGCTTGAAATTTTAGTTCACATAGCTTAACTTAAAGGCAAAGTAATCTATCATAGCTTCACTCTTTATTACACACACCTAACCAAATCACTTTCATCAATTAAATATAAAAAAAACATGAGACAAGGATTGACTAGGATCATCACCTAGTAGTAACCTTACCCTTTCCCAATAATATTACTTAGAGGTCATTACCAACTCAGCTCTCTGGTTGAGTATAATCTCTAGATATCAATATATATTGGACAAGCACCCAACACCCTTATCATTGTGGTGTGTGAAGCGAGGGGGTAGCCCCAATACCAAGCCATGTATTGATTCTAATTATTTTGAGCACCTAAACATAACTTGAAACCACCCATAGATTTATTTTCTAATACTTGTTCTAAAAGCCAACTTCTGTCACACACCTTCTTAAGACATAAGCCAAAAGAGATATTAATTAAAACTCTAGGTCTTAACGTCTCTTTTAGAGTGTGATTTGATCTATTTGATCACTTTTTCTATCTTCTCTTTATTTGATTAGTGAGGTTGTTTGTGATTTCTATTTCCCCTATCTCACATGGTTCTCACTCACCAGTAACAAAGAGACCTTACAGAGCAAAACCTATCACCAAACTAGCCTACCTTTTCCAACTCTTCATCGATGGACTATACCTCTAAACTAGTAGACTCTCCTCACCCTTTAAGAAGTCCTTCCTTACCTCTATAGGTTCCTCTAGGAGACGTATATTTTTACACTTTCTTAGATAATAATCCTATAGCCTTGTAATATTATCTTATAACCACATCTTACCATATTTTAGCTCTAGCCCTATCCATAGATTTACCTTATGGCATGCCTCCCCATCTCATAGGGAACATCATCATTACCATTTTTACTATCCAATCATTAACCACCCAAGCTTCCTCATCAACCAAAAACCCCTCTAAGACTACTCTTGAGACCAACAAACTCAAACTACCACTACCCTTATACTTTCTACTCCTAACAACAACTCCTCCACTATAGGAGTACATATCTATAGCACTACTAGCCTTCACTTAGATACCTTCAACCCATAAACCACCATTCCACTTTAAATCCTTGTGGTGTCCATTCCCTCTACCTTGCCACCGATCAGCACAAGGGTCACCACCCTTCCAACAGTCACCGACACAACTACCACTCTTATCCAACAATCACCCCTTAGACCAACCTTTGGCTACATCCCTAATACACAAGGGTATGTACCCACTACCCAACCACCTACCTATACCTACCCTTATGTTTCTTTGACCTAACCATTGACATCTACTTACTCATATGTGGTAGCCTCCCAACCTTATACCCACTATCTATATGTTTCTCAACCACTGCAATAATATGCATCTTATAACCTTTCAGGTGCACAACCCCAAGCCAACATAATAAATATTATTATGGAAAATATGAACACCTTAGAGTCATCCATTTCAAGTGTTCACACCATCTTATCATATGACCAAATCTATAATGAGCCCATCCATCCATCCATCCATACCTATCAAACCTATCCTCCCTAATGAGAACTTCCTAAGTTCTATAAGTTTTAAAGTAAGGAGGATACCCAAAAACACCTTAGGGAATTTAAGAATGCTTTCTTTCTATTCACCTATGATGATTCCCTTCTCTTCTATACCTTCCCCATGTCTCTAGCCAGTATGACATTAGATTGGTATAATGTCATACCTAAGCACTCCCTTTTCTCTTTCACCCAATTGGCTCAATCCTTCTTGGACCACTTTTTGATCAATATCTCCAAGAAAGTTTCTATCACTGACCTCGACTCTATCTATAAATTTGAGGATGAGTCCATTACCAATTTTGTGTCTTATTGGAGGAGTCTTGTCAACTAGCTATCCTTCTCCCTACCTCAACCTAAACTCCTAGAGCTCTTTGCTCGGGCATGTGCCAAGCATATCTCCTCTACCCTACATGTCTAAATAGTATGAAAATTTTATGAAGCTTTTACTATGGCACATAATTTGGAGAACTGAGCCATTGACAAAGGTAAGCTTAAGCTCAAAAACAAAAACTCAACCTATAAAACCAATGAGACTTCTTCCTCCAAGTCAAGCAACTAGTCCAATAACAACACAAGGAGAAAGGGAACCATGAATGTAGTTATCCTTAAATCCACCCCTCCACCTTTTGTTAACCAATCTAATTCTTCTAGTTCTTTAAAGGAAAAACTAAGGAACCAAAGCTAGAACAACGAAAAGCAATTTACTCCACTTGGAGAATCTTATGCTTCCATATTGGAGAAGTTATTGAAAGCCAACATCATTCAACTTCCTCCTATCAAGAAACCTCAACAATTTAACACTTCTCATCTGCACCTAGTTGGTATAATGAGAATGATCTATGTGCCTTTCATAGGGTGATATGACATAATGTCAGTAGGTGCAATACCTTCAAGAGCCTTGTCCAATCCCTCATTGATAAGGGGGAACTTACATTGGACAACCCTAGTGCACCATCAAACCAAGCCCTTGATATATTTATGAAACCCTTCCTAAACCATTCTCCTACCAATAATGAGAGAAATAATGTCAAATACTCTCATGATACCCATATAGTTAACATGGTCTTTTACACACTCATTGCTAAAGATATTGTTGACTAACCCATTTATCTCTCACCCTCTCTACTTAATAATGTAGTGGAATTACCTTCCTTTCCTTTAGATACCTAAGATGAGGAAACACCATCTTCTCCCCCTCCACTTATTGAGGTAGTGGAGTCACTAGCCATCATTTTATTTGGTACATTGGAACAACCAACCACTTCCACCTCACCCTCAACTTTAGATACTAGGTGAACCAATTCCCCTTTAGAGATCAGTCCTGAGGAGAAAACCCCCATGCCTACTCCTCCCATAAAGGAACCACCTATCTCAACCTTGCATCCTTTAATTGAGGAGGAAGATGAGGTTACCATCCTTATGCCTCCACCTAGGGGATTATCTTTTAGATCTACCATTTAAGGAATAAAACCCACCTATAAACCCTTATTTAGGCTAGTGCAGATATTAGAGTTTATCTCTAACACTAACAAGGATTGAGCCACCTTTTGGTGACAATTAGGCCTCCCTTACATTACTTGACCAAAACATCCAACCCTTCCTCAGTCAGACCAACCTACCACTTCCATTAACCAACCTCTAACCATATCTATGAAAAAAACAAAACCCTCTAACCAACCAACTAAAACCTTTATTAAACCAATTAACCCTCAACAACTTAAGCCAACCAAGACCCAAGTAACCAAACCCTCTCCTATCATCCCAACTAGATCTGCTAAGAACCTTGGTATCCTCCCTACACCAAGCCTTAGTCAACCATTTTTGAAAGTGTACATAATCCCTTCAAGCCCACCAACTAAAAATTAGACTAAAGAAATCAAATATTTAAATACACATAAAGGTTGAAATACCTAAACTTTGCCTCCCTAAAATTTTCCCTCCATTTTATGGCATCATCCCTCTACCTTGAATAGGAAGCCAATTACCTCTACCAAAGCCCTGCTACCTCTCTTGATTACACCTTTGCAGCTACTTTCTAACACAGCTTTCTTTACCTCACTAGCAATACTTAGGATACCAACCTTGAAATCCTCTACCTCTATCTCATAAAAACCAAAACCATCAACCAAGTATACCACCTTACCCAAAGCACCTATTACAGAATCTATTTCCAAGTAACCTCCTACCTCAACCACCAAAGCCAAGACTGCTACAATTTTACCACCTTTAGCTGAGTCTTACTCAACCATATTCCATAGGTTATTATAGATTTATTGTCTAGCCTTACCTCCCATCATACCCTTTGACCCAATAACTTCAAGACCCACTTGGTACAATGATCACAAAGTTTGTGTTTATCATAAGACACTAGGCTATGATATAGAGAACTATAAAGCTCTCTAAACCATCATCCACCAGCTTTAAGATGAGGATGATCTATTAACCAAAAAACCTCATATGATCCCCATACCAATCCAACCACCCACCATACATACCCAACACTTACCCACTCCTCCAATCTCAACTCGTAGTGAAGGTGAATCTAACCAATCCTCTACCTCAAACTCTCTTTATATCCATACTATCAATGTGGTCATGAGAGAACAATGGAAGGATAAGGGGAAGGCTAAGGTTTCCATTCCTTGGATATAATCCTCCTCAAACTCCCATCCAACCTACACCTAACCATCTCCATCCTTGACCAAACCCAAGGTGTCTATCTTAAGTGCCTCCTAATCTAACCATTCAAAATCCATCAAGAGAGTTATCCTCAAACAACTTGATTAAACCATAATAAAGATGATTTTGTATGAGTTAATATCTATCTCTCCTCACCACCACCAAGTGATAATAGAGTCTTTGAAATCCATTAAGGTCCAACGTAAGGACCCCCAACCTGTATCTACCTTTATCGATGCCCTTCAGATTTCTAACTTTGTTATATTTAAGGATTTATAAATACCTTTCATCCAACCTAAGGACCTAGATCCCCCACTCTTTATAACAACCTACATCAACCAAACCCACATAAAATGAATCATGATTGATGGGAGAGATAGCATAAACATCATCTCCTCTCATGCCTACAACCATCTCAACTTGCCAGACAATGTTATGTCTGAATATTCTACCATCCTTCATTCTTTTAATGATACCATGGCCACTACCTTAGGAACTATCATCTTTCATATCCATGTAGGACCCTACACATTACATAAACTATTCTACATTGTAGAAGGTAATTCCAATACAACATATTATTGGGATGACTTTAGATTCATTCCATAGGTTGTGTTCCCTCTACCCTCCACCATTACATTAATTTCAAGCATGAATGCCAAATCATCACCATCGAATTTGACCCAAGTCCTTTATCAACATGCAACATGACCTATCAACCCAATGATGTCCTCATACCCCCATTCAACACACCCTCAATAGTTAAAACTCAACCTTTAACCACCAAAGTGGATATCATACCTCCTTCCAACAATGAGGCATCATCTAGTTATTTATACCTGTTGACCAAATTTGACCTTTAGTTAAATTTGAGTCAACCCCTACATTTCTAAACTTTTTATAAGTTTATTCATGTCCTCTAGGGATTTCATATTGATCTAAATATTTTACTTATCCCTAGTCTAGCTTTGGTCCAAGTCTAGCCCCCTTGTACCAGTCAAGTCGATGAAAGTCAACCCTAGTCAAATAGTTTCAAAGGTATAAATTATGTTGATTTGGTCCTAATATGGTTTTGGATGTGTTTTAAAATCTATCATATGTCAAATATGCTTTTGGGGCCACATCTATAGCCAAAATAAAGGACTGGTATGGATGGGTTGAGGAGAAAAACTTGTCATCAAGTTGTATTTAAATTTGGGGAGGTTAGGGAATGTTAGAAATAGTCATATGATAGTCCAATAATTAGTTATGCTCAGAGAAAGGTAGTTTCCCCTTATTTTTAGGGCCTTTTGGGCACTTGTATGAAATAGATCATCTCACTTTCAAGTGAAAACATTATTTATGTGCCTCTTCACCTCATAATAGTAATTTACACATTTTGTTTGTAGATAATGCATAAAAATTTCAATTTTTACTTCTTTTCCTTCCTCCTTGTCTTGGCAAGCAAAAAAGGGTTAGCTTCAAACACTTGTTAGGGGTCATACAAGTGGATTTGGGAAGAGTTATTTTAGGGTGAATAGTAATATGAATTTAATTAAAATCCATAAAAATAAATTTTAGTTTGGTGCCTCCTCCTTTATAAACAATCAATTAGACTCTAGGCAACCTTTTATGCATTTACAATCGTCAGGGGTCTCCTTTTGAGCCAGTTTTTGATTCTTGTGTTTGTTTTTGATAGGTTTGATGTTTTCACATGATTATAATGAATTATTAATATATTTTAAATCACCATGATAGCATAAATGCCACCAAATGTTAAGGAATCCTCTTATAGGCTTGGATGGTTCACAAACTACCAACTCCTTAAGCACTTGCAAGAATCTTGAGGGAGTGTTTTCTACATTGGAATGAAAAAATGAAGTTTATCTTAGAGTTTTGAACATATAAATATGTATTTGGAAATACTAGATCAAGTTTTGAACATTTGACATGTCAAAACAACACCTAAAAAGTTGAGTGTTTCCTCACTGTCAGCCCTTGACAGTCAACATATATGTTTGCAAGTGTCTTCTACGTTGGAAGTTTGATGTTGAATCTATTTCCAAATGTGTTTTTGATGAACATAATGTTTCAAAGGTTTATTAATGATATTGAATGGTTTTTTAAGGCCCTTCCTTGACATAGTCTTATCATATCTACATCTTGCCTATGTAGAGCATGCCAATGCACACCTATAGGTGGCTAAACATATACCTATAGGAAATTGTATGAAGAAATAAGATAGATTGATATTTGGGATATATTACTATGAAAATAAGTCTTTGGAAACGAATATTAGGGTAAAAATATGACAAGGTAAGGTATCAAACCATGTGAAGAAAGTAAGGACTGGTTTAAGACTATCTGCCCTGAAACTACTAAACATAGAACCTCTTGATTTTTGTAAGTATCCTTTTAAGGTTTAGGTTTTTTGTACCTAGTATGGACAAGGAATGAATAAATTTTTAATATCATAGGATAAAGTGAGATAGGTCTTTTATAGGTTCAAAGTTGTCCAAGAAACCATTAAAACTTGACAATGAAAACTACATGATTTTGAATGTAAGTTCACCTTGTAACTCATATTGAGAGTCCTAGACTATGAAAAATAGGGGTAAATGATTAAAAGTGGTAAAAAAGAAACTCTTTAGAAAAATATTCATGAGGTAATATATATTTGGATGTAATGACCTCTCAGGTCCACACCTTGTTCGTACAATAGGGCAAAGATTTGCACTTACAATAGGATTAGTAGGCAGTGGTCAACAACTCATGTTTTGACACTATTTTTTAGATTTAAATATGAATGAAGTGAAATTATTGATAATATTATGAATTTTTAGGAAATAAACCCAACCCTCAAATAATTATTAGGAATCACAGGTGCACCTACATCCTCTATATGGACTGAGATAGAGATCAATCAAGGAAGTCAAGGACTAGGCATAGATTATGATGGTTTTAACCATATAAGATATATTAAAAGTGATAAATAATGTTATGAAATTATAATAGGATATTTATAAGGTATTTTATACCTTATGTCCCTACTCAAACCTATAAAGTGACCTACAACCAAGCCAAAGAGACTATAAAAGGCAGTGAGCAGTGTAAAGCCTTAAAAGTGCCAGTAGGATTTAAGAATCAAGGGAATGGTTTAAAATTGATCATGAAAAACTTTTGAATAAGGATATGTAATGGTTTTAACATCTTGATAAGATATTCAAGGATAGATTCCTATAGGAAAATATCCTAGTTTACTATTGTAGTCAGGCAGGGTCCTAGCTTGAGAGGAACAAGATGAGAGTTTGACTCCCTAAGAAGGAAGGGAATATTTAAAGCATGGTAATATGGTTAAAAAAAATAAAATTAATTTAATATAATTAATAATACACATTAAAAATCCCAAAACACCTTTCTCTCTTGGAAAAATGAACTCAGTCTGTATAGGTAGGCTAGGAAACCCTTGGTTCAAGGGGTAAATATGGAGATTTCAAAAAGGAGGAAGGTTTTAGATGGATATAAAGGTTACATGAGCTTTAAATTAAGATGGATATTATGTATAAAAAACTTATAATCATGAAAGTGGTTTGGAAGGATCATCTATAAGGAGGTTTGGTAAAAAATATGCAAAAAATAGGGGTTTTGAGGCCTTTTTAGGCATACTGAGATGTTAGATCCCCTAACCATGGAATTAGGAAAAAATTTTGGTAGAGTTGTTAATTATGAAATTATAAATATTTTAAAATATTAAATTTTCACAAAAAAAATAGGGAAATATGCCTCTATTTTATCTCAGAGGTAAGGTACTTTTTCCATGTACAAGATTGATAGTTTTGAGGAAAAGTGATGGTTATTGAACCAAAAGTCAGTTTGATCAATCAAAAAGGTTTTCATATATTTAAAACACATGTATAAACATGATAAAATGGTATATAAGGTTTGAATTCAAATAAATTGGTCTAGACAAGAAGGTGTTTAGGTAGACCTAGTGAGGAAACATGCAAATCTAGCTCCAAATGCAAGGTCATTTCAAATTGCAACCCTTTACAAGCATCTTAGTGTTTTAAATAATTAATATGGGGTTGAAAATAATGTGTTCAAGATATAAAGGTGCATGGTAAGTGAAAATAGGAGTACTTTGTCTCAAAGGTGTAGGCCCATTGGCAAGGTATAGACCTAATCTCAACATAGGGGTGTTAGTTTCATTCTAAGCTCTTAGTAAGATATTCTAAGGATTGGAGAATGTTTTTAGGGAATATAAATAAGTGATAAAACCTTTGGTTAGTATGAAAACTTTCTAAGAAACCATTTTTGGCCTAAGATGTGCTTAGACCCTCATAAGAAGCATGAAAATGACTTGAATGGCAACTTTAGACACTCATATATTTCATAACCCTTTGCATGGTTGAATGAATTGTTTAGGTATGATGGATAGGGTCCTTGGAAATTAATAAATTTCATTATAAAGGATTTCCAATGTGCAAACTTTATGAACAAATATTAAGACCAAAAACCTATCTAAAACCCTTATAAACACTCATAAGTACCCAAGTAGAGAAAGATTGAAATTGGAACATAATGATGCAATGGAGATGCCATGAAACCACTTTAATGATGTAAATGAATCTCCAAGGATTATACACATATGAATCAGGTATATAGACTTGTATGAAATAGGCTAGAATAGGGCTATTTTTGACCTTTTTGTGTGTTTTATAAGCATGGTGAACTTTCAAGAGACTAAATCACTTTTGGGAGAAGGTTTAGGAAATTTTATAAGTAAAAATGTTCATTTTATTAGGTATATTAACTCCTAAGTGTGCCTAACACCTCTCTCATTTCAGCCAGTCTAGTGGGTAAGCTAATGAACACTTAGGGAAAATGGTGAAACTCAACTAGGGAAGCCTTTTAAGAATTATTTATTGAAACTAATGATATGGAAACCTTTTAAAAGTGTCATTACTTATTTTTAATGTATAATTTTTCAAAATTGGAAGTTTTTTGGTGCCAAGTGTGGGAGGTGCATGGAAAGGATCCATTTTGAGACTGCCAAGGATGATTGTGCATGGCCAAAATAATAAGAATGGTCAATGGATAATCCAATGCATGTGAGGGATTGTTTGTAACCCATCTTACTTAGAAAAATCATCAAACCTAACCATATGTAGTGATAAGGTGGTTTTGGAAGGCAAATCATGAAGGCAATTTTCTATGCCAAGTCTGAAGGTTTTTTGCCACTTTTCAAAATTCTTATGACTTTTTTGGACAAGTAGACTTCCTAACGTGACATTAAACACACCATATATCTTCCACATGAATTTTTAACTAGTTTTATTAGGTTGAAACATGTCCAAGTGACCTTTGGACTTCCTTTTCTTTATTCTCTTCTCAAAGCTATAAATATGCATTATTTTGGCTCTTTTGAGAAACCTCCGTTGGTTGATGGGGAAACTCTAGACAAATTTGTATTTGAAATACTCTTGAATAAATATACAAGTGATTTTAAAAATAACATGCTTTAATATTAAGTATTTATCCAAATTTTTTTTATTTTGTCTAATGAATGATCTGCTTTTCTAGCATGTCAATCTTGGTTATCTACCAATTTACAAAAAGGGTGTTGTTACAGGTCTTTGTTAGTATTATTTTCTAAGTGTATAGGTATATTAGAATTGATTCATGATTATATATCTTCATATAATAATGCATTACCCTTAAAATAATCAAATACCTTCTTGAATCTAACC
The DNA here is from genome assembly GCA_037957365.1 of Torreya grandis. Taxonomy (NCBI): domain Eukaryota; kingdom Viridiplantae; phylum Streptophyta; class Pinopsida; order Cupressales; family Taxaceae; genus Torreya; species Torreya grandis. The sequence goes on along the minus strand of JARHVA010005591.1, from coordinate 1,046,099 downwards.
TATGAAACACTAATGTGACAATGCATCCTATGTTGTGTGTTTTGTGTGAGATAATCTTGTTTCTCATTAAGTAGTGGATTTTCAGTCAAGTAGGAGGATAATAAATATTGGTGCATCACCTTTTTGGTTTTCTTAGCTATTTTACTAATCCTTTTTAATCTACAATTTGATGGTTAAAAATAGCTTCAAAGAGTGCATCAAGGGAACTAGCCCTTCTAGAGCTTCATCTCTCAACATTGCCACCCATAGCAAGAGGGATGTCTCCATGGTGCCACTTAGATGAAGAGAGTTAGGCATCTCATCAGGGGTGAAAATCCAAGTGTCAACAATACCTTCATACCAAATCCCTACCATGGACCCTTTGGAATCCACATTCTATCACCTTTCATTAAGGGAGTATCACTTTTTGGCACTTGATGCTTTCCCTACTCACGAGTATGGGAAACTCACCAACTAACCAAGATATGAACCCAATGTTAGAACTATCATTCCCTTTAGAACCTAACATGATAAAAATCATTTTATTTATGGGGGACTCAATAAAACCCTTAGCACTTCCATCACCTCTCTCTCCCATATGCCATTTACCCCAATTTTTTTCTACCTAGACAAATTGAGCTTTGCCAAGACATACCTCCATCAGTGTGCTTAGAAAGGCTTTAGTCTTGGGTGGTATGAAAATCAAACACATGAGTTTGTCTCCATAAATATAAAAAAACCACATGAGAATCATGGACTTTGTTTCATCTTTCTCAATAAAAAGCAATCCAAAACACCTACCACCACCATTGTTGAGGAAGATACCCCCTCCTCATTGACCTCTCCCCTACCTACATGTGAGTATGATGACATAATCCCACCTAACCTTTTTTTTTTTCAACATGATCAACCTTGGACCCCTAACTTATCATAAAAATGGGGCAACTGTAACCATCCTTTTGACCCATCTTGAGATGATAGGAGAAGACTCTCTTACCATTAACACCATTCAGTGTCAAGATGATGATTATATTCTCACCTACCTTGGTGCCCATGATTCCTTGATCCATAAATCCCTTCCTTCTGAGACTTTGACAATGTTTAATGAATCCACCATGGATATCAAGTTGGTTACTCTGAACAAGCCCCACATTATCAAACTGGGCCAATCTTTGAATATCAAAGAACTTCAAAACTTCCCCTCTTTCTTCCAAGACCATAGCATAGAATTTGCTTGGTCTTACAATGATATGCCTAGGATTGACCCCACAATAGCTACCCATATCATATTCAACCATCATGATGCCAAACCTATCAAACAAAATATTTGATGCATGCATCCTCGCATAGCCCTTCTCATAAAAGAAGAGCTCCAACATCATCTATTTGTCAAGTTTATATAACCCATTGAATACCCTCAATGGATCTCAAATGTCATACCTATCACAAAATCCAAAGGTTGACTACACATCTATGTGGACTTTCATGACCTCAACCTCACCTACCCCAAAGATGACTTACCTCTACCCATCATTGACCAACTTATTGATCTTATAGCCAACTGCGAGATGATATCTCTCATGAATAGGTTTTTAGGTTACAATCAGATATTGATTGCTCCTAATTATCATCATGAAATCACCTTTACCACCTCATGGAGGACCTTCTACTATAGAATCATGCCTTTCAAGTTAAATAACACTTGTGAAACCTACCAATGTGCCATGACCTTATCTATAATATCATAGAGGACTATGTGGATGACCTTCTCAAAAAATCCAAACTCCAAAAAGATCACTTGGTTGTTATCAAGATCATCTTTGAATGCCTCATCCATTATCATGTCCATCTCAACACTAATAAATGTATTTTTGGGGTCTTATTAGGAAAGCTTCTTGGTTTCATTTTTTCCCTTTGAGGAATAAAAGTTGATCTTGATAAAATCAAAGCAATCCTAGACAAGATCCCTCTTACCAACCTTAAATAACTCTAAATCTTGTAAGGGAAGCTTCAGTCCAATCACCATTTCATTTCCCAACTTTTAGATTGGTGCCAACCATTCCACCACCTCCTAAAGAAGGATGTGTCTTTCAAGTGGAATAGTGACTATCAAAAATCATTTGACTCACTCAAAAAGTACCTTTTTTCACCACCTATCCTTACCCTTCCAAAGATGACCAACCTTTCTACCTATATATCTCTACCACCGATCATTTCCTAGGGGAAATGCTAGCTCACAAAGATGAATAACATAGAGAGTAAGTTGTATATTACATTAGTCACATGTTGTTAGAGTAAGAGAATCAATACACTCATACCAAGAAAATATTCTTAGCTTTAGTATTCATGGACACCAAGATTTTCCACTACTTTCTTAACCACAAAACCTATGCCATAACCAATACTAACCAACTCAAGTACATGCACTCCAAGCCATATTAAAACTAGAATATGGCCAAGTGGCTCATGATCTTAGCAGATTTTGACCTTGAGTTCCTCTAGTATAAGTCAATTAAAGTGTAAGTCATTGTTGAAAAATTATCTAAGGAACTATTAATAGATAACCAACCTCCTCTTGACTTCCCTGATGAGTCCATCATGACCCTATCTCAATCAAATTTCACCTATCAAGTCACCATGTTCTTTGATGGATCAAAATTTCAATGTGGTGGAGGATCAAGTATCATACTTATCCCCTTTGATGGTGAACCTATCCCTTTATCCTTCAATATTGATTTTGAATGTAATAACAACATGGTTGAGTATAAAGCCCTAGTGATAGGCCTTCAGACTACCTTAGCCTAGGAGCCAAAAAAATAAATATCTTTGGTGACACCCAGCTTGTAGTGAACTAAATTAATGGCTCTTACCAATGTAATAATGATGTTATAAAGTAGTAAAAGTAACTATTTGATGAACTCTTAGCATCATTTAAGCATTACCACACCCAGTCAAGCCCACGATCTACCAACAAGTTCACCGATAGTATGGCTTCCCTTACCTCTCGGATACCATCCCTACCCTTAGAATCTAAGCTATCTATCATTATCCATAGCCATCTTATGTCAAAATAGATTCTCCCACCATTTTTAGTGTGGAGGAGACCCAACTTGACCTTCGGATTCGTAAACCTTTGACTATCTTAAACTTGGCATAGTTCCCTCTAGACTCTCTAGGAATGCTCAAAGAGCATTTATTTATGGTACCTCACACTATACCATTATGGGAATAATTATTTATAAATATAGAACATGTATTTAGCTTTGTTGTATATGCTATAGGAAATATATTTGATGTGGTTTATTTTATAGCATTATGAGAAATACATGCATGGTTAAAAATAAATAGGCAAAAAGACTTTGAAAAATTTAATCAATCAAAAATGCACTACACATTCATTCAAGCTAAGAAATGTGTAATAACATGAAAAATGACTAAGTATAAAGAACCAAGAAATGACAAACAAGATTGTAAAAAATGGGACTTGTTTTAAAACTAAAGATGAAAGACTTTTGTACAAAATTAAAACAAGTAAAATCATACTATATCACATTGGGAAGTATGAAAAACAAAGTAATAAAATGGAAGGTATACAGAAGGTCACATAGGGTAAGAAAAACAAATGAAAAGTCAATGAAAATTTGGTCTTAAATTTATCACACTAATTCAAGCTAGGAAGTATGAAAAATTTCAAGAAATGGTTAAAATTTTACATGCACTTGGAAAATATGAAAATAAGAGGCAAATTAAAAATGAAGTAAGCATAAAACATACTAGTTTAAGTTGGGAAGCATGTCAAATGATGTGTAACTTCATAATCAATTAAATATTATCTAAAACTTGATACATGTAATTTGATGGTGACTTGATTGTTAGAAAACTTTGTGAGGAGGGTTGGGTCCTATCCATGGTCTTACACTGGAACTCAATAAAGGGAACACAACATGGGGTAGAATAAGCATGAACAACCAAGTAACAGGGAATAAGGGTAATAGGATAAAACACTCATAAATGAAAAAATCAAATGGATGCCAAAACAACATTAGCAAGTAGAATAATAATATTGGATTGAAATGCAAAAGGGATGGTAATTTTGTGAGGAATTATTGGGTCTTATCCACAGTCTTCTGCTACAACTCATAAAATAAAAACCTAAGGGGCGTGATAAAAAATCAAGACAATATTTCTCAACAAGAAATATGATGAAAGGGAATGCAAAGGGGAGTGTTAAAATTAAAGACTTAGGTGTCTTGAGAAAATACCTTAAGAGATAAGAGGCATAATAAGAACATGAGAAGACACTAAGTAACTAGTGGTAGTCTATGTACAAAATAAACCTATTCCCTATATACACAAATCTTTGTAGATAGATAAGTGTGTTATTAATATCAGCTTATGAAGGTAGATTGGTATAATGAAAATTAAAATGGACCTACCTCCCCACGATGTGTTTCCCACTCCTTAGGACCCATTACTAAGTTGTCGATCTACTATGAAGATTGGGTACTTGTGTGAGAAATTAGGTAGCACTAGAAGATTTTTTTGAATTCCCCTATTCCAATCTACTGGCCTACTACACCCCAAAGGAATTTGGCTCTATGTGAATTTGACTATGGAGTTTGATCTTCGATTGGAGATAGGATATGTGCTTGAATCACATCTTTTAGTGAGATTAGACTTTTAAGAATATTGCATATTTTTTCCTTTTGATAGCATTACCTTTTTTTAAAATGATTTGGCTTTTAAATTTATTTTGAAGGCTTTTTTTTAGATTCTTCTTCCATATGGATTTGGAATGACCAAGCTTGAGAGAGATAGTGATACACACGAATGAGTATTAGGCTAAGGATAAAGGAAGCTAAGTAACCAAAGACAAAAGATTTACTAGGACACTTAGGCTTGACAATGAACAAATATGTGATCTTAAATATCAACCGTGCATATGCTTAGTTTTCAAAAAAAAAAAAAAGAAAGGAAAAGGGAGGTCCAAAGGTGGATCGGTAAAAGAAAATAGTAATGAGAAAGATTATTTGCTAACTGCTCACATGGTAAAAAGAGACAATAACAAAAGGGAATAGGGTAAACACAATCAAGTCACCATGATAATTATCTATGAAAAGTAAGGATAAGAAAATAAACAACCATGAAGATACAAGGCAACAATAAGCTAAATATGGTTATTTTATGAGGATCTACTAGGTCCTATTCGTGGTCTTACAAAGCAACTCATAAAATAAATATCCAAGGGATGCAACAAGAAGAATAGAGGAATAGAAAGTAATGATAAGAAAGAACAAACATATGCAAAAAAGATAGAATATAAAATTAAAAATAAATATAGTACAATAAAGAAGATAATGATATAAGATAAACAAGAATTTGACACAGTGTAAAATGATATAATCATATATAGAAAAATAAATAAAAATGGAGCACACATCTAATCTAAATATAAATGTAAAAGTGCCATACATGTGCTCATAAGTACTGGTAAATCTATCCACACACATTATCTAAGACATTGGATAAATCTCTATGAAGCTATATACAAACTACTACTAATGTGTCATCAATCTTTGTTAAATATTAGGAAAATACCTATTTTCTAATCTCCTGAACTAAAAAAGTAGGAATACTCATTGGATTATACTGAGAAGGGAAATCAATAAAAGGATGATCTAAAGAATGTGTGGGAATGGAATGAATGGGAGGAGGAATCACTAATGGAAAAGGATTTATGGGTGATGGAGGGTCCACAGGTGGAGAAGGAACGATAGGTGGAGGCATAGAAGGAACCACAGGAGGTGTAACTATGGGAGAAGAAAGGGGAACATTCTTGTGAGAATGACCTATGGGAGGAATATTAGCTAGTCCAAGGATAGATATAAGGTGATCCTTAAAATTTTATTGAAGGATATAATAATGATCAATATGATGTGTGTTGCATTAGTGCCATATATAATACCTCTCACCATATTTAGGTATATATTCAAGAAGAATCTTAGGAGGAGGTATGGTAGTGTCTATGGATGGGGAATAAGGATGCAAGGTATCAATATATTATCATAACTTATGAAAATGGGTATAATAATGAGTATCTATCCCATGAAAGTAATAGATACACTTGTGAGTGTGTTTCAGAGGAACACTCATGGGAGAAGGTGTAATAGGTATGGAAGAAGAGGGAGATGAATCATTTCCCCATTTGGTGGGTAAAGGATCCATCTTAGGCAAAGGAATAAAACCATCACCAAGAGGAGGTGATGATGGAGAAGGAATAAAATTAGTCTTAATAGGAAGAGAACTAGTGAAAGAAGTAAGAGTAAGCTCACCAATAGTGAAAGAAGCAATAATAACTAGTTTTGACATAGGTTGCACTATGGGAGGAGTAGGATCAATAGAAGGTCTAAAAAAGGTATCACTAACCTCAGGAGTAAACCAATTATGGGAATTAGGAAACCTATAAAAATGTTAAGGGTCCTTCATAGCATGATCCATGAGCATAGTCCTATGGGGCTCCTTAGAAATTAGAGGTGTCGGTGCCATTTCCACTCTGTGATAAAGAGGAAAAATACTAAAATTAGGAACTATAAAAGTCATAACATGAGAGGATTCAAGAAAAGACTCAAGTAAAGAATAATGATAATGCACAATCTCAACATCATGGGCTTGGACAAGACTACCTAATAAAGTATCATTGAAGGGATAGCCATCATAATAATTAGGTGAATGAAGATCGATGACACAAGTTAGAATAATTTTGTCATTAGAAAAGTCATGGTGAATATAATGAAAAGTCTTGGATAAGACTATAAGAATGTCATTGTAAGGAAGCTTGTGAGAACAAGGTTATAAGGAAATAAGAAGTTACGAGATGAGATAAGGCATGAGATTAAAATTTTTGATCTTGAGATTAATCTCATCAGGCTCATCGTCATCAGATTCTAAAAGGTTAGGAGGAATATTACCAATAAGCTTGGGATACCCATTGTATCCTTTGGTTAAGTTGACAGGAAAATTTAGATGCTAAAATTCATGAAATGGAACTCTAGGTAAAGGCTAAAGAGTAGTAATCTTAAAGACACCACAATCTTAGAATTATTCAAAATTACAAGGGTTAGAATCTCCTTGAATCTTATAAATGGCTCCATTATGAGGGAATTTAATGCATTGGTGGGTATAAAAAGTGATAACTCATATTCAATGAGTCCATGGCCTACCAAGCAAGATGTTATAAGAAAGAGGAAATTTAAATATCATCACCTTCATAAGAATGGTGAAAGGTGGGATAGTAATGGGAAGCCACACACACCCAAGAGGAGGCATTTGCCTTCTATCATATCCTTGGTAGGTGCTACATGTGGACTTAAGACTATATTCAGAATATATAAGGGTTTTAATGAAATCAAGAGAAGTAATAAAAGTGTTATAACCCTCATCAATCAAAGCACACTTAACATAGATATCACTGATTTAAATGCTAATAAATAGGGAGGGATCATCTATATGAAGCAAAATATCATCAAAAATCATACATGCGATGGGAAATTTTAATGAAAGAGAAGTGTCAATAGTTTCATCAACATTGATGGACATTTCTTCACATTGTTTCAAGATACTATCCTCAGAACTAGATAAGGCTACCTCCCATCTCGTTAAGGAAGGATGAGGGACATTCATCTCAAATAATAGTTGCATAAGATGGTTTTAATGATGGGGAGATTTCCTCATGAGTTAAATAAATAGAATTTGAGAAGGGAGATTAGTGAGATCCATAATGGGATCTCACTCATCATAGCCCATGAGAATATTGTTATATTTAGGCATGTAATGGTTAAGGAGGTCTTCAGAGAGAGGAGATGAAGAGCATTGAAATTTGTGTTGATAAGAATGTGAAAGTTTAGAATAAGGTTTTAAATCATGTTGAGATGATGAACTAATGTGTTCAACTTGATTTTGAGAAGTATAAGAGGTGTTAACAAAAGGTTGATTAACATTAGAAGGAGAAGATGATGGAAGATTGTTAGAAATAGCCTGGGATGTGTTATCCAAATTAGAATCATAAGTTAGATCTTCATTAAAGGTTATCATATATTCTTTCCCCAACTCATTTAAATGAGTTGGAGAATAATCTTGGATAACATGTTATTATTGAGAAGGAGGCAAGGTGTAAATAGGTTGAGAATTGATGAAAGCCACTAATCTTCACATATTAGTCATGCTAACCACATTTTATTTGAAAATTGGTTTCACAAGACTTTCTACATTATTGGTGGAAGAGATGGGCTTACCTTGGTTTTATTTAATTGGTTGATGATTAGGTAAATGATCTTAATAAATAGTTAAATGAACATTTGATTGATTTAAGGCTTGAGCTTTATCATGATTTTTATATTCTTTGAATGCATGCTTATAAGCTTGTTGATGTTGGTGCATGATAGAATCATAGTAAAAATTAGGTACAAGAATAAAGTCTATAAATAAATTATTAAGCTATCTATAGGTCTCATGAGAATGTCCCCAACTAGCATGAAACAAACAAAACTTGCTAGGATCATACCAGGTTTTTATAGGATGAGCAGGGTCAATTTCGTGAGGAAGAGGCATAGGTAGATGTTTAATAAATTCAACTAAGGAAAGAGGTTTATGAACATTAATGTTATTTTTTGAGAAATGAGGATTAGTAAATTGTTGATAATGGGAAGATGGTTCTAAAGAAGGGGTAGGAAAAATAGCTTGAACATGGTGAATGGTATCACATGAATCAAAAACACCATCACTAGTAACATTGAAATTTTTGTTTTTAAGTAATATATGAGAACCCATATAATGTTGGGGTGGTTTGAATTGACACATAAGGAAATATTATCATTTATATTGATCAATATCTTCTTCCAAAGTGCATAGAGAAAGGGTATGGACTTGATATTGTAATTTAAGATAAAGAGCATTTATAAAGAGATGAAATAAATTATCATTGGCCATGTTGTGTTCATATTTATTTTATAAAGTATTACATCATTTAACAAATGCTTGGGTGGTTTTATTTTTTCTTTGCTTGAAATTGATGAAATGGGCCAAAGTGTTTTCAGGAAGATCACTAGTTTGGAATTATTAAACTAAAGCATTCACTAAATCCTCCAAACTAGTAATGGAATGAGGTCTAAGTTAATTTCACCAATCCAAAGCATCATAGTGGAAAAGGTGTTTAACTTAACCCAATCTTTATAAAGATTCCTAAATTTTTAAAGATAAAGAAAAGGATTAGTTGATCCATTATAAGAGATTGTGGGTGTTATACTTCCTATATCAATGTTAACAATTTGAGTAGTGAAAGGTTCATTTTGTATATGCTTGATAGTTTTATTTATTAAAGGAGGTTGAAGAATAAGATTGACTTGAGAATCTCAAAGAGGAGGGGGAAGAACACTTTTGTTATGTGTGCCCCAATCCATTGGTTGTGCTTGTGTTTGAAGATGAAGAAGGTGATTTTGCATTCTCATCATTTGATTTGTGTTATGGGCTTGGAAAGCATTCATTTCATTTTGACTAACATTATTAGAAGAGTTAGTGTTGGTATTAGTGGCTTGGGTACCACTATTTTTGTTGTTGAGAGCATGAAATAAATGATGAGAATGAGAGGCACTAGTGGCAAAGCTTGCTTGTGTATAAAAATATGGACTAGTGAATGGAAAACAATGAACTAGTGGAAGGATTAAGGATATTGGATCTTAAGAGAGGTCCACTAGATGTAGAACCAGCCATGGTAGTTAAGATAATATGCATGGAGGTAGAAGAAAGGAAGGAAGAAGAAGAAGAATGAGAAGAGGTCATGATATAAGGGAGAGGTTGTGAAGAAAAAAAATTAGTACTATCAAATCTATTTGAGAATGTAGAACGTGGTGAATGAGGCTCATTGTCTTGACCACTGATCATGAGATTGTAAATGGTAGATGGATCTTTCCCTTTATGTTTGGGAAATTAGTTAATAAAGAAAAGTATTTTGGGAGTATAATATAACTTATGTTGGTTCTCTAAGAGAAAATAAGAATTATTTTAAAAATAGGTATCATGAGGGAACCCATAGTCCATTGTGCGAGTTGCAATATGGACATTACTAACATTTGCCAAAGGAAATCTACTCTGAAACCCTATGAGGATTGGTGAATTACATCATGCCTGCTATTTGAGATTCAATGTTATCACCCAACAATAAATCCATGATGAAAGAGGAAGGAAAGAAAGATGAGAAACTAAAGGATTCAAAAAGTGATAGAAATAAAGCTAGGTTGACTTGATCAACCTAGTGTAAAATAGGGACAATAAAGCTAGATAGGGTCCACAAAACTGACCCAATATAGAGAGAAAGTTTACAAAAAGTGGAAAAAGGCCTAAAAACTATGATAAGTCAACCTAATTGACTTAATGTAGTGCACAAGAGATTTAAAAACTACTAGGTTGATCTAGTGTAGTTGATAGAGGTAAAAAATAGGGTCTGAGACAGTGTAGGGTTGAGCTGGTCAATGTAGCACAATAGAAAAGGAAAGAAAAATGTTTGATAATAAGATGAGAAATGAAATGAGATATACTTGTAGCTAGTCTAGAAAAGTAGCTGATGAAATAAAATACACAGTCAACTAAATTGACACTGGTCAATCCAATTGGTACACATACACAGATTATAATTTTGGAAGAAAAGTACAAAGTAGAGTAAAAATAAAGAAATAAAAATTGACCTTGGTGTTTTGGAGATGAAAATAGAATAAGTAACTGACCTGTAACCTTGGAAAGAACTAGCCCAATTTGTAGAATTGGGTCGAGCTGGTTGACCAAGTAAGATAAGAACTTATTGTAAAAGCTAAAAAAAGTGTGCTAAGTCAACTTGGTTGACCTAGTAGACTGAACTAGATGTCTAGAAATGTACTAAGTTGAGTTAGTTGACCTAGTTGACTAGAATGCAAATATAGAAGTCTAGAATCTTGAACCTACACTATGAATATTGAATAGGAACCTATTGTAAAGTGGATAGAAATGTGCTAGGTTGACATAGTAGGCTAAATAAAAAGTTTGCATAGTGCTATAAAATTGTGTTGGGTCGAGCTGGTCGATCTAGTTGCTTGTTCCTACATATAGATAAAAATAGTTGGGTCGATAGAATTGGGCCAAAAAGTTAAAACATATGATAGAAAATATGACAAAAATAATAAAATAAATGAAATAAACCCTATAAGGGTTTGATTCATGTCAGGTTCACCAAAATGTATGCAATCAAAATTACATGGTACACATGAATCAATCCTATATTGGATAAGATAGATCACACCTACTCTTTCAATTGGGGCACACACTTGTTAAACAAGAGCATGACCAATTTTAGGATCCATGATAGATCCAATTAGGGGATAACTTGTATCATCTATCACAACACATCATGCTAGGTAGGGTTCTAAAGCCTACAGTCTAACACAATCGCACAATAACCCTAAAGAGTCTTATGGTTTCTATATTCACTTATGATAATAAACAAGAAAGTAAACTAATCTAATAAAAAGAAAAGTAAACTAATCTAGTGCTCACTAAAGCTTGTGGCATAAAGTAGGTGTTAGAACAAAATAAGTAAATAATAACTAAACTAAACATGTATAGGAGACATTTACTCACATCAATGTATACAGAATCATAATACATGGGAAAGAAGATTGCATAATACATTATCTATCTACTCTTACAAAGGAGAAATAAAGTTAGGAATACTTCCCTTTGAATATGAACCTACCAAGTCTCAACCTCTACCTTGGCCAATGGTGCTTTGTAAGAGATTGTTGTGGCTTGTAAGGATAACCAAGATAAATCAGCTCTAGGTTACATGACCAACCTAAGCATCCAAAATAAAGCATTAAACCTTAAAGATATATTTCTCAAGTAGAATGGTTGATAAGTAGATGTTTGTTCTCACATATTCATTTAATTCAACTCTCTTATGAAATGGTAAGGATTGACCTTGTATATATAGTAGTATCTCACCCTAAAGACTTTTCGACATGTCAGCGGTACTAGGTTGATCGTGTCGACCTAGCATATTATTGTGCCAATACCTAAAGTTTGTGCTAGGTTGGCTGAGATGTAAAGCAACAAATAAAGGCAAAGTACCCCATAATAAGCTAGGTCGACTAGGTCAACCTAGCTTACTAAATAGGTCAAAAGGGAAACAAGGTAAGAAATGAGGGATAAAGCATTATAAATGGTTAGGATAGATTAGAAAGAGAGAAATAAGTTTAGGGTTCAAGTTTTTAGGAGGAAAGAGTGTAGATAGAAAGTGGAAAAAGAAACAACAATCTTATAAATCACCACGGGTCTACCCACCCCTTTCTTGGTGCACCCCTTAAGGCATGCACTCATAAAGATTGAGACTCAGTAGGTTCCTGTAAGATACAAAGTGTCAGTAATCAAAAAATGTGAAAATATTATGTGTATATAGTTTTCAATCATTATAAAACCCTATTAGGATTTCAACCTTGAAGAGGTTATTTTTAGGTCTTATGCACACATTTAAAGGTTAAATATTTGCATACAGACTTCATTTAAGATGTCGTAAGTGATCATGACATGAGTTTCTTGATTTATAGTAGAGGTCAAGATCAATTAGTTTATCTCAATAGTGGCAGCCTATCTTGACCCAAGTTAGATGATTCTAACCTTTACCAATTTTAGTCTTAGTTTCTAAGAAATTACAAAGTCAATCCATATTAGTTTGTTCTAGCCTTATGTCAACGTCCAATAGTCATATCTCAGATAGAAACAATAAAGTTTATCATTTCATTTACAGTTTATTTTCATTTGATTTTACTTTGTCAAATTTAATATTTAATTTTCATTATACCTTCCTCAATTTGATTTACAAAATTCTATTAGAGTTAATTTATTTGAATAAGGGTTAATATGCTTATAAAATCCAAATGTCGATAAAATATATTAGTGAACCAAATTTTTATTCAAGCATTGTTTTAAAAATATTATCCCAGGGTTTAGATAAATTTTTGAACATTTAAATCTAAAACTATTTTCTTTCAACCTTGTATCTAAATCTGACACTAAAATAACATTATTTTGACCTTGGATTTAAATCTATCACTAAAATAATTTAATTTTAACCTCAGACTTAATATATGACACTAAAACATTTTATGTTGACTTTGGATCTAATATATACATTGAAATTATTTTATTTTAAGCTTGGATTTAATATCTGACACTTAAATCATCTTCTTCTGACTGTGGATTTTATGGGAATTTACTAATCTCCATATATTAAAAAAAATCTTCTTTTTTCTAGCACTTCATTTTCTATAATTGTTTCTAGTATTTTTTCCATGTTATTATTTATAGTATCATTTTTTAGGATATTACATTTCACCTTTCTATTAAATTATTTTAAAATATTATATGATTATATTGGATGAGCATTTTTTGCTTCAATTTTTTCAAAAATCAACTAAATTACATACTAAGACATAAGCACCATTAATGCAAAAAACTTTCAAATCAAATATGACATGGAAATAAGAGAAGTCATATATTTAATATGTTATAAGGCCTATTGTAAAACTTAAAGTCTTACATGTCCTTCCTAAAACCCATCCACATCTCACATATCCTCTTGATGGTGCTTGTATACATATTAAATCAAAAGTACCTAGTGTTGTGCTTGTGAAGCCCTTCAAGATCAAATCATCACTATGGTAAATTTAATAAAAGAGTTACAAAAAATAATAATCAATTTTTATGTTAAAAGATCATATCATTTGGAAATAATACCACATATGCACATAATCTAGAGCATTATAGTTTTAATCATATATTTGCATCTTCATCTAGTTATTTTGTGCATAACAAGACTTCATATCAATATTGGAACTAAAAAAACCATCTATGACTAGAGAGTGAAAAAGTTAACAAAAGGATAATAATAGTTCAAGTGAAAACATAATAGAAATTATTCAAAACTAGTTGATTTAATTACCTCCTATACATCTCCTAAGAAGATTAAAATACTATTATGCATATCATAGAATGCATGGGCATAATATATATATTTTTTTTGGGTTTTAAAGAATAAAATAAAAAATATAATTGATAATGGTGATCCTCTAATAGATGAATCAATCAAATAACCTTCTCACATTATGAATGCATCCTTTGAATAAATAGTGTAAAAGGAACAAAAAAACAAGAATGGATACACAAGGACAAATTAGAGAAAACAAGATTACAAAAGGAAAAAATGATAAAGAATAATTACAAAAGGAATTTATTGAAAATGATAAATTACTAAAAGAGAATTTATAGAAGGTGAAAAACCAAATCCAATATAAAGAAAACATCTTTACTTGAAAGAGTTTCTCATAAAGTAAGTTTAAAATTAAAATGTTTCTAATAAGTTTAATGATCTAAAAATATGGTTTTTAAGGATTCAAACATCATCTCTAATTTATGAATAGAAGAAAAAGATAAGAATAACACTAAAAAATCCTTAAAAATATCTTAAAATCAAGAAATAAAAGTAAAAACTACTTTCCTTCATAGTACTCACACAAATCAAGAAAGATAACAAATGAAAAAATTAGAGGAATAAAGGTTTAAAAATGAAAAAGATGAAAAATTAAGGTTACAAAGATAACAATTACAAATGGAACAATTAAATAAGCAAATGTAAAAATTGGAAAAATAAAAGTTATCAAAAGCATAATTGAAAAAGAATGATTACAAAAATAAAAATTAGAACAAGAAAGGTTGAAAAAGTTACATTAATAGAAGTTACAAAAAAACATTCATTAAAATTGTAAAATCAAATTAAAGCCAAGAAAAAAAATTCTTAAGAGAGGGTTTCTATTAAAAGAGGTAGAAAATCCAGATATACTTTAAAAATCTAATGTTACAAGTATGATTTCAAAGGAATTAATCAAAAAGTGTTCATCATATATAGAGCCTTTGATTATTAGTCCTCACACTTATGGCCATAAATGTACTAGATTGCATCATTTTGTGAAGCTGATATATGTATCATGACACTTCTCCAACATCTTGGGTACAACAATCAACACTTATATAATAACAATGGGCCTCAAGGCTACATTGGATCCATGGAGCTACCAATCATGCTTGTGTTAAATACATGTTTCATTATACTTAAAATTGAGCCTACCTTGGAACAATGCAATGCAAAACTAGGAAGACATGGATAAGAGAAATGGGTGAAAAATTTGGCAAAGATCATGAATATATCACATTTGATCATGAAAGTACAATGGATATAATTTCAAGAGAATACAAATATGTAAATAAATAATAGTTAAAGGAAAATATTTTCATTTACCATTATAGCAAAGATAATTAATACCATCATAAAAGGGCATGTGATATAACATTTATGGAAAAGTAAAAGAAATCATAAATTTAAATACCATTGTATGGGGTAGTTGGTTTTGCATATATAAATACAAAATATTACAAGAGTGACATACCACAATTTTAGGACCAAGAAGATGATTATGATCATGTTAATGATTATGTAGAATATGATTGGAATGACATGACTACTATGCAAGATCAATATTAAAATATAATTGATGGTTATAACACATTATACAAGATTTACATGGAGGCATCCACTTGATGAGATATTTCACTTGTCATAGCATCATTTACTATATGTAAATTCTCAATTATTGCATCATGTTATTGTTGACCATTTTTTGCCCAACAGGCCAAAAATCAGTCCCATTCTTTCCCTACTATTCTGGGCCATTTCATTTTTTGATTTTGCATGAATCTGGAAATTTCTACGGACTCTGTAGAATTTCTATGGACTCTGTAGTGAGTCTTTTAGTGCATGAAGAACCAGTTCAAAGAGTGAAAAGTTTTACAAAGCTTCTTCGGGCTCTTGTCTGAATAAATTCACAAGGAAGGTTAGCATCTTTGAACCATTAAACCAGTTCAATGCTTAGGTTCAACGTTTCGGTTCAACGCTTCGGTTCAACTGAAAAAGATCATCACCAAAGTTGATCGCTTTGGTTCAATCAAATGTTTCATCATCTTGGTTCAATGCTTTAGTTCAATTAGTCAGTTCATCGGCAAAGTTCAATGTATTTTAGTTCAATCAAAGCTCATCAGCTTCGGTTCAATGAGCTTGGTTCAACACTCGATTCAAAGCCTTGGTTCAACAACCGTTCGAACCGTTAAACTGGTTCAATCAATTGGTTCAATGGTTGGTTCAAAGGAGTGGTTCAATGCAAAAAGTTCAAGCCTCCCAAAGGACAAGTGCCCTTGCGAAGGGTAGTTCTGGGTTCAAGAGCCCTTGCGGAGGGCAGGGAGCACTTCAAAGAGGCCACAAAGAAAGCCACAAAGGTAAGTTCTTTTAGAATTTTGTTAAGGAAAAGGCATAATTCCTTCAGACAAAAAGTTTGAAGGAATTCAGAAGGGCAATAAATCCAAAGAAAAGCCAAGAAAATTTTGAAGGCAAAGCAGCCGAACAATTCTTGCAGACTTTTTGTCTACGGGAAAAAGTCTACAAAAAAGCCCTCAGGGAAGAAATTTGAAGGAAAAAGTCCACAAAAAAGGCTAAAGTAGGAAGCTGATGGAAGTCTAAGGGGTGACAGGCCTGAGGACATTAAAATCAAGCATGGAAAACTAGCCATTGGGTATTCAAACATAGTGACAGGTGTGTGAACGTCAATTCTAAGACAATGAAATAGTCATTTGATTTTAAAATACTTGAGTGCCAACCAAAAAAGATCCTAAGGAACACAGTGACCTACCAGAAGATAGCCCCTGAGTGCCAAGGGAGCTAGAAAGAGATGAAGCAATGAATAAGACACATTACAGGAAAAGACAAAGTAGTCCAAGTGGGAAAGGGGAGATGAGTTATTGCCAGATGGTCACCAAATGATGCAAATAGTAAATGGTGCAGTCTATCTTCTCCAATTTGCATTTATAAGGGGACAAATCACATGAATATCTAGAGAAAGTAGTTTTTTTGTAGAAAAGAGGTGCAGCCCATGCTTTCACGTTAATGCTTGAATGCCAAAGTCAAGTTTGACAATTATACAACATGGTTCCAGTAGGCCTCTTCTAGAAGAATGACATCAGCCATAGTGACTTCCTCTTCCCGATGCTTTCAATGCACATGGGCCAGCTTGTCAAAGAGCACCAAAGTATTTTCAAAAGAAGCACCAAGTTCTCTTCCCCTCTTTCTATAAATTGTAAAATTTCTCATTTGAGAAGGATCTATCTCTTAACCTTAAGGCAAAGCTCTGCTCAAAAATCTCTTGGGCTTGTAAGGTAGAACTCTACCAGATTTTACCTTGAATTAGAACTTAGCATTTTTACCTCCATCTGGACTTGCACTCAAGCACATGTATATGTTTTCTTTTTATGTTAAGTCATTTCCTCTTATGCTTCTCATAGATTGATTCTAGCATGTCTAGTGCATTGTGAAGTTTCTTTTCTACAGGTCTGGTAGAAGTGTCTACAGCAGGAACATAGGTGCATGTGAATAGGCTACCAAAGTGTGTCTTAGAACACCTTTGATAGTTCCTTCCTCCCTGTATTTACATGGACCCCTGACTCATTGATGTAGGAGGGTTTCCCACATCAAATGAAGTGTATGGGTGCTTCTTCTCGATGAAAAGTGTATGTTCAGGCCTGAGTGGATCAAACTTTTCTGGTGTATCACCCTTTTTATTTTTAGGTTTAGGCTCTACTTCAGCATCTTTCTCCCTTTTCATCCCCCCCTCCAATTTTTTCATTTTATTTATTAGCAGTAGGAGTCCAAGGCCTAAAAGATACATTAGAGGGAGCTAGCCCTTATCTAGAGACTCTCCCCTCCAGCTTCGCCAGTCCCACAGGTGAGAGGGGAGTTTCCATTTTGACGTGTGGAAGGTAGGAGCTCAGCCTCTTTCCAAGAGTGCAATCCACTGTGTCAATAGTTATATTTCTTACACATGTGATAACCTTGATAAATTCTTATAATTCTTTATCTCTTACTAACTTTTCGGCCTCTTGGCTCTTCTTTTCACTTTCCATATCTGAATGGTCCAAAATAGTGATATATTCTACCATTTACCTTTATGTTTTCATAATTCACACTCATAAAATTACATGTTATGATAAGTTTAAAATACACCAATAAGAGATAGGAATGGCTGCCATTATTTTCCTTAGTTGGTCAATGTTATCTAATACAAATTTTCACACAAAAACCAAAATTAGTGCACACAAGGCCTTATTTTTTTTCAAATCTCAAATATTTCACCCAATTCCAGTATGAAAATTAATACATTCATGCAAATTTATCTTTCCTATGATTTATTTATCATACATGTGACATAATTTAATAACTATAATTTTGATGAAATGAGGATGTACAATCAATCCTCTACATACTTATTTCATTCCTACATATTTTCATATACAAACACATATATAATGGGGGCATATTTATCATGCATGGCCATGAAATAAGTTATAGTACATAATTCACATTGAAACATGTTTTAGATTGTTCATATCTCTCTACATTCTTATACTTTTAAATTGTTGCTTATCACTAGCTTTTAATGTTCTCAGTTGCAAAATTTCAAAAATACAAAAAAAAATCAAATATTAAAAAACATAAAAACATTTAAAATATTATAAAAATCTAAAATCATGGCATGATTATGATTTTTACATATAGCTTACATCATTGTCATATGTTAGTTGTCTCATGATTAGTAGATAACATATTATTTTTCTATCACACATGTATTTCACTGGTATTCATTAGTGTTATGTAGGAGATACACATTTCACATTGATTAAGGTGTTGGAGTTTCCTCTACACAGTAGATTTTATAAAATCAAGGCATATTATTCACATGTTACAACATTTACAAGTGTTTGTTTCACTAAATTTTGAATCTATTTGATGTTTAAGGAGAAATAGAAATGAAGGGTAGGGATTAGAGATTAGAGAGAACCCAGATTGGTTGCATACCGTATCTAGATGATGTTGAGAATTCCTCTTTTCTAGGGAGGACTACCTAAGAATAAGAAAGCACTACCACCAATAATATTTATTAGCAGATATATGAGTGGACTACCAAGCTACGTGCTTGTTCTTGGAAGTGTCAAACTTCCTTATGGATGATAGTCCACTTTTTGAAACAAAATGGTAATGAATAACAAAATGAAAGAGAGAGTAAGAGAGTGATGTTCATACCATTCTTGTAGTCTAAGTGTAGCAGAGAGTGACATAATGTATGTAATGTGACTTCTTGGTGTTTTTTGAGGTTGTTTGAGTAGGTTCAATGAGGTTAGTGGAAATACACAGTCACTGACATTGATTAGGCTATTGATGTCAGTAAGGAGATATGATCGATGTTGGTAGGGGAAGTAGGATCTCAGGAGGTCATAGGAGACTTTTCTAAGGATGTTGGTCAGGTTTTATGAGGTTGGGAAGAGTTGTAAGGGAGTGGGTAAGACTCAGGTGGGTCTAGATAGAGGGTTGGCATATTTGAAGCAGATGGAAATAGGCAAAGGAGTTTTATAACTCCTCCATAGGGAGAGTCAGGATGTTCATAAAATGATAAAGAGTATAATGTAAAGTAATTATAAAATGGATGTTTAAAGGAATTACCAAACATAGAGATATACTTGGTGAAAATAGATGAACTGTGAGTGCCAGATAGATGGCTATAGGGAGGCATGTTGAAGTAATACATGAATAGAAAGACAAGCATGTGCTATCAGTTTAGAAGAATCCAAGCTCTATACAGTATATCATTTCCTAATCTGGACTAATTTGTGTAGATTAACAGTAAGCCTAGATGTAGAAAGTTGAATACTAAAGCCTATATCCAAATGACTAAGTTTTTTTTATAGGTTGGAATTGTCTTAAGTAACTGATGTTGGTGATCCCATTGACATCGGCCATGGGTTGACTAACATCAGTAGCATGAGAATAGGTAAAAGGGTTATTTTTAGCCTATTTTCTATTCTTTCTCCTACCAAGTGTGATATCCATTAGGAAATGGTAGAAATGTGAGGTTAAAAAGGATGTAGTTAGTTAGGAATTTATGTTTGGGGTGAGAACAAGTCATGGGTAGTTAGGATTAGGGGACTAAGTCTTGAGGTGAATCAGAGGGTAAGAATTAGTCTTAGGATGAGGTGTCTAGGTAAGGTAGCATAAATATTTTTTAATTAACTTAATTCAATATGTGAGGGGTGAAGACATGGGTTAGGAAGGCTAATTATTAAAAAGGGGCTCAAGAGGGTTTTTGACACAGGGAGTTATGCATGTGTGCAATGTAATTTTGGTGTTTATATTTTCCCCTTTTATCTTATAATTTGTACTAATAAGTTACAAGATAAAAATAGGGAGTTGGATGCTCCAGGTATTAGATGAGGTATCACCCTTCAAAATGAGAACTGACAGAGGAGAATCTTGAATCGGGTATTAGTTTGATAAGTATTTAATTAGGTGGGTGGATGTTGAGTAAGAGGATGGTATCACTGCTTATGGGTATATTATGATGAGTTATAGTCGACATAATCAATAATAGGTAAATACAAGGAGGATTTGGATAGAAATAACCAAATCCTAGCTTTTAAGTGATAGTTGATAAGGTTAAAATAATCAAAGTTGTAGCTCTAATGCTCTATGTGTTCCAAGTATCCAAGGTAAGAAGTGCTCTTGGTAAACACAAAAGGTTATAGGTGATAGGACTAGCTTGGTCATGATCCAAAACACATACTATACATGCATGTGTACAATAGATAACTATAGTGAGGTAGTATAAGTGATCAAGACAAGAAATACAAGGCTAGTTCAAAAGGTTCAATGGTCGAGGAGATATTTGTGATCTTTGGTCAAAGTCATCATGGGTGGAGATTTAAGTGATCTCTAAGGTTGGTTGTCATGGTTGGGGAGGTATATGTGATCTCCAAGTTGCCCTAGACTAAGGATGTAGTCCAAAGGGTGGTGGTTGGGTTTAAAAACTCTAATTTAAGGGTATCAATGTTGGTTATATCATTGATGTCAGTAAGAACTATTATTGATATCAACGTCTTAGGTCAAGACTACTGATGCCAGTGGGTGACCAAACCCGATAAAAAGGGGTTTGGTGGCCCACCAAAACTCATTTAAAAAATTTAATTGGAGAAAAATATCTCTAAGTGGGCAGATATAGTAGAGCTTGGAGGGGACCTAGTTGGAGGAGTGCTACCACAAGTACCAACTATTCCAACAAAGGAGATAGAGAGATGAGGTAAGATCCTAATTGAGTTGAATTTTGAATGTAAGTTTGTTAATGTGTCATTTGGGCTAATTTGGTGTGGTTAGGGGGAGAGAGGGAAATTAGAGGGGTAGGAAATGGGGTGAGGGTAGGTTTAGGTAAATCTAGGAGGGTTTTGAGGTTAGTTGAAGGGGAAAAACTTAAAGTTGGGAGATAAGTTGTTTGGCCCTAGGGCTGAACTAGTCATTAATGTCAACAGGGTTCACCAACATCAGTTAATAGGTACCAATGTCAACTGGAACCAAACACTGATATCAGTATAGAAGACCAATGTTAATTACTTTTAAAAACCCAAAATAAGAGAAAAGGCCAATTTTGGATCCCAAATTGAGTTATTCAACTAGCCTAATAGCTGAGCTAACCTCAGAAGACCCCATATCGACTAAGTGCTACCTATATAGCCTAATTAAGGGCCTCAAGCCAATGTAGTTCTCCTAGTGCATAGGGAAAAAGGTTGAGGCATGGTTAAATTTTTTTTAAGAGAAGTGGCGAGGAAAAGGGAGGTGAAAATAGGTCATGGGAGCTAGGGCTTAAAAGATAGGTCATGGGATTGAGGGTGTGAGATATAGGCCATGGGGCCTAGAGTTAAAAGATAGGTAGTTAGGCCTAGAATTTAGATATAGGTAGTTAGGAGATAGCTAGTTAGGCCTAGGGTTTATGGATAGGAAGTTGGGCCTAGGGTTAAGAGATAGCCAGTTGGGCCAAGGGTTTATGTGGCTTAATAGGTTAGATAGTTAGGTGGGTATATGGCCAAGATACCCTTAAAAGACCCCTTTTTGACTGAGTGATACCTACATATCTCAAATGAGGGCCACAAGCTAATGTAGTTATCCTAGAGAGAAGGGAAAAAAGGGTGGAGGTTTATATTGTAAAGTATGTGACTTGAGGTTTGTGTGTGTGGACGTAGGCTAGGTAAGAGTTAATGTCATAAGATCAACTACCTATGTTGTTGATGTAGATGAAGAGGGATTTCACCCTAGATGAGTGAGATCACATGGTATTCATAGGGTTAGGAGGAATATGATGATATTATAGAGTTGCATGTGATGTTAGTTTTATGATAACAGTAATAGAGAGGTGAGATCACACCGCCAACACCTTCTATTTGCCTAGTAGAGAGTTGACATTGACATAAGAGGACATGTATAGGATTTTATGGTTATCACTTTAGGGTGAGGAGTTAATCTCTTATTTAAGATAGGAGCATGATATTCACATGGTTTTATTTAGAGAGAATGTTAGCGAGGTGACCTATCACTTAGTGATCTTTGCATATGAGCCACTGTACACTATCAATGAGGAACACCATTGGTTGAGCATCCTAATGATGATAGGGATTATATTATTTCATTACTGAACATAGATGGTGGGAGATTTCCTATTGCATTGACAGGTGTGTTGGCACAAATGGTTGAGTAGTGGACCATGTATGCATGGGGACCAACGTATTTAACACAATTATATAGAGAGATATGGGGGTTGAGGCTATGATGATGGTATAATTTATGCATTAGTTAGTTACTCCATTATTGGGCATATGAGCACATTATGGTGACTAGCCATTGGGAATACCCACCATGATTATAGCTAGTTTCAGGGTCAGGTTCAGACAGTGGAGAGATGGTATGGCCCAGACATGAGTAGATGACATAGTGTAGGACATTGATTATTATAGGCATATGATAGAGGGATTGATTCCCATAGATATTTTTTGGAGGCCCTACCTGACATACCTTGCATTCAAAGGATAATTAGAGTAGCTTGTTATTTTACAGAGTATGTTATGGGTTAGAGGGAGATGATCTAGAGAGCTAGAGATGATACCCATGGCACGAGTCAAGAGACAATTAGGCTTGTTATAGGATGTGCCTCCTACCTTTCCTTGATATAGGAGGGATTATATAGAGGCACCCCTACCCTTTTCATAGGAGATAGATGGTCCAAATTTTAAGGAGCTATCAATAGGCTCAGGTGTGTTAGATCCTAGATGCACAACATATCTTGCATGGTGGATAGGTTTACATCCCATGGTTTAGGTTAGGAGGCCACCACCAAATGTATAGGGAATGATTAGAGAGAGAGATATGTAGTCATACAAGCCTAAGATGCAGTAGTACAGGCTCAAGATGTGGTAATATATGCTCAAGATGCAATATAGGCACATATGTTGGTCTTACAGGGGTAGGTTGTGGCATTGTAGGGACAAGTCAGGGCATTACAGGGCTAAGTTATTGTATTGAAGTAGAGAGGGATATTTTGAGAGTAGAAAGATAGGTTACTCCTCCTCCTTCACCATAGGGACTAGTATAGGGGCCTTTAGTAGGTGTGATGGGTCCATTGTCAACTATATCTCTAGCAAGGTACAACACTGCTCTTTATGAGATTACTTACTATGAGAGGGCCATTAGGGAATTCCCTTATATTTATAGGTATTCTAAGTTTAGAGAGTAGGAAATATTAGTGCCATGTGCCATAACTTCTAAATCATGCAAATGTAAATAGGCTGAGAGTGGTGATGATATTGTGTCTTCATGACCATGACTATAGCCTTGAGGATTTTGAGTGCCAGATTTTGTTATTGATATTGTTGTATATGTTGTATACACACTGACCTACAAGATGAACATGAGAGATGTATATTTTGAGGGAGAGATGATACTAATATGATCCATTGACGTACATTCATATTCGGTGTATATATATATATATATATATGAGATGTGTTATTTTGAGATATGTTTATGTTAGTGTTATGTTTATATTGAGCATTGTAGTTGAGTTAGATTAGCATTTCCCATATGTGTGATGATATACGCATAGTTGATTTGTTAGATTCATCTTAGCATTTTTCCATATTTATGATGGTGTATGCTTAAAATAAATGGGTTGGGTATATTATTTTATTTCAGCATTTTTCCATATTTGTGATGGTGTATGATTAAAATAAATGGAGTAGGCTTGCCTATTTATTGTTGTTTAAAGAAATTATGGTTACATGCTGGGTAGATTTCTCATGAGCAATGGTTTGTTAGTTTGAGTATGATTTTTGGTAGTTATTTAAGATGGATATGTGTTAAACATATAACTCTAAGAATCAAGAAGAATTGGTAGAAAGGTGAGACGATGATCGAATATTTTTTGTGAGATTCGATCTTAGAAGAGAAATTGACATTTGATTAGAATGGGAAATAAAGAGGCACAATGATCATGTATTGGCAAAGAACATAATCATAACATAAATAGGCTCAAGAGTACAAGCCTTTTTCATGATTTGCATGTTTTGACCATTTGTTTGTTAGAGAAGCATTGTACTCACCTTGTGTCAAGTGAGTTCAAAGTCCCTTGAAAGAGTATGAGGGGAAAAGGGTAAAAAGAGTGAGAATGTTTGGGTAGAGTAACCTTCTTGGTGGGGATGGTATGCCTCTTTTGTGGGTGACTTGAGAGCTACTATAGGCAAGTCCATGACTTAAAGTTTTCTTTTTTGGTGTAAGCTGATCAATGTGAGAAGCCTACAATAGGATTTTGTTTGTGTTGAGATCATATGAAGTTGATCAATATGAGAAGCTTCTATGTCATTATTTCTCTTGATAACAAAAGTTTGGCCTAGCCATCCTTCAAGGGAGTGGTTTAATTTTTTATTTTTGATCTTTAATAGCTATCCTTCAAGGGAGCAATCTATTGATAGTAGTAAAGAGAAGTTACATAGTTATCCTTCAATGAAGTAGTCTACATTGAGAATCATGACTTGAGAAATTATAACTTGTCTATATATCCCATTTTTTTAAACTTTATTAATGGATAAGACTATAGAGGCTTAGGGGTTTTCTAATTTTAAGGGCAAAACCATAGCACTTCATAGGTTAAATAAGTGTGTAGGAATAAGGGTTAAGAGGAAGGGATATGAATGTAATAGGGTTTCTCAAGGGATGAGATCAAGTTAAACATGAGGTGAAGTGTCACTTGATTAAAAAAAGAATGGTCATAGGTGCAAAGCATTTAAAGGCTTGGGTTCTGGCTTTCCTTCAAGAGAATAAAAGTGGTAAGTTCTTGAGCCATACTTGTGAGTTATGATGTAGGTTCCAAGCTAATTAGATGCAAACTTACCCTATTTTATTTTTTCCATGTTTGTCACATGTTGATTTTCCTTTAAGATGAGATCTTTGATATTGAAATCTCACTCCTTAAGGTTTTTATTATAAGCACATTCGATATGCTCTTGATAGATTTAGAGGTGGTTGAGGGCTATGAGATGAAGTTCATCAAGTAACTCAATTTGAGCCAAAAGTTCTCGATGAAAGTCATCATTAGTAAGTATGTCTTGTAGAGAGATGTGAAGAGAAGGAATCTAGACCTCAAGAGGCAAAATAACCTCCATCCCATAGACTAAGGAAAAAGGTGTAGCCCCTGTAGGGGTTAGAATGCTAGTATGGTAAATGCATAAAGCAAAGAGAATGTGTGTGTGCCAATCCTTTCCAATATCATTGACTACCTTCATGACGATTTTGGTCAGTGTTTTCTTAAAAGCTTATACCTATCTATTTGATGATGGATAATACAATGATGAGAAGCTTAATTTGATTCCAAACGTATCACAAAGATTTTTGATAGTCTTAATTTTGAAATATTTACTGTTGTCTATTATAATTTTATGGGGAACACCAAAATGATAGATGATGTGATGGTTGATAAAGTCAATAATTTTGTTAGCCTTAGTGGAGATGAGAGGAATGGCCTCAACCCACTTGGTGAAGTATTTAGTAGTAGTAATGATAGAATGGTGACGAAGAGATGAATGAGGGTTAATCTCATTGATTAGATCCAAACCCCATTGGGATAAGGGATAAAATCCTTTGGTGACTTGTAAATCATGGCTTGGAACGTGAAGGAGGTTATAATATTTTTGACATCTGACACAATGCTAAACATAGTCACTAAAATCTTGATGGAGTGTTGGCCAATAGAGCTGAGTTGAAGGATATGCTTGGTAACTAAGATACCATTGAAATGTCCACCACAAATCCTATCATGGAATTATTTAATGATGAAGGGGGTCTCATTACTAGTGAGGCATCTGAGGAGGAGACCATCAAAACCTCACTTGTAGAGAAGTCCCCTTGGCATAGTGTAATGAGTGGAACATTTTATGAAGGCACACCTCCCATTATTAGAGAGATTAGAAAGGGTAATAGAAAAGGAAAGGTAATCTATGAGTTAATTGTACCATAAGTCATGTGGGTTGTGTGTTACATTGCCTATAAAAAGGATGCTAGTTGATACATAAGAGGGAAATGTTAAGTGATGTATAGTGACATAGATTTTTGAGGAAGAGGGTGAAGAGGATATGTGTGAATCAAGAGAAGCCATTGTGTTAGCAAACTTGTTTGTAGATTGAGGAATAATTTACAAGAGGTAGGAGTTAAGTAATTCTAATAACATATCTACCTGATGTTTATATCATTGCATAATTTTGTCTTTGCATAGGTAGGAACCATTGACCTAATTAACCACTAGTTGGGACTCACAAAAAATGGTTATTGATTTGACACCCAAGAAAATAGTTGTTTGAAGCCCTAAGATCAAGTCTTCATATTCAACCATATTGTTAGTACATTTAAAATCTAGTTTAAATGACAAAGGCATAGGCTTGCCATCAAAAGGAATGAGGATGACCCCTGTACCCCACCATGTTGACAATTAGATCCATCAAAGAACATAATAATTTTATGGGAGATGTCATCGGAGGAGAACACTGTAATAGATTCATCAAGGAATTTGAGGTTTGAAGGTTAGTTTTTAGGTAAAGGAGTGGCAGATAATTGGGCAATAATCATTTACCCCTTGATCAACTTTTGTTGAATAAATTCCAAGTCAAATTCAGCAAGGAGCATGAACCACTGAGCTACACATTGGTTTTGATATGGATTGGAATGCATGTATTTGAGGGGATCAGTATGGATGATGATGTAGGTTTTGTGATTTGAGAGGTAATGACGAAGCTTGGAAGCTATAAATACCAATGTGAGATAAATCTTTTTGGTATGGGTATATCAAGTTTCATAATCAATAAGTGTATGGTTTATGTAATAAACTACTTGTTCTTGATGGTGATCATCCTGATGTGCAATCATAACACTCAGATAATGGTCTATTGTAGAGATGTAAAGTTAAAAAGGATAGTTTTCCTTAGGTGAAATAAGAACTAGTGGGGAAAGGAGATACCGTTTGAGTGCATCAAAGGCTTCTTGGAAATTTATATTCTAATAAAAGGAGACATCTTTTTTGAGGAGATGGTGAAAGGGTTGGAAATGATCTAAAAACTGGGAGATGAAGCGATGGATTGATTAAAGCTTACCTTATAGGCGGTGGAGTTGTTTGATATTAGTAGGTGGAGGCATGTCAAGTATTATTTGAAATTTAGTAGGGTCGACTTCAATACCATGGAAGGAAATGATAAAGCCTAAAAGTTTACCGTAAAGGACACCAAATATTCATTTCTTTAAGTTTAGTCAAACATTATATTGGAAGAGATGAGTGAATATGATTTTGAGAATCATCAAGTGATCTTGGAAAAGTTTAGACTTTTTGAGTAAGTCATCAATGTAGTCTTCCATAATTTTGTGTAGGAGATTTTTGAAGATGTAAGTCATGGCACATTGGTAGGTGGCACTAGCATTCTTCAGACCAAAGGGCATGACCTGATAATAGAAATTCCCCCATGGAGTAATGAAATTTGTCTTATGTTGATCCTTGGGAGAAAGCAGGATTTGATTGTAACCTAAGAACCCATCCATAAGTGATAGCATCTCATGTCCAAATATTAGATCAACAAGTTGGTCAATACTTGGCAAAGAAAAGTTATCCTTTGGATAGGTGAGGTTTAGGTCATGGTAGTCAGTGTAGATGTAGATTCCCCCTATTGATTTTATGATAAGAACAATATTAGAAACCCATTGTGGGTAGTCGATGGGTTGAATAAAGTTAACATAAAGGAGGCATTTGAGCTCTTCTTTGACAAGGAGAGTAATACGAGGATGCATTTTACAAAGCTTTTGCTTAACATGTTTAACATCTCAGTTGGTGACAATGTTGTGGGTGATGATAAAAGGGTTAATACCATGCATGCCATTATAAGACAAAGTGAAGGCTTTGCTATGGTTATTAAGAAATGTGGGATAATTTTCTTGCTCAGAGGAGTCTAAAGACTAGCCAATTTTAATGACATAGGGGTTATTGTGAGAGGAAAAATTAATGTCAATGGTTGATTCATTTAACATAGCCTGTGTTTCAAATGTGAGTGATCATTGGATATAGGAATCATATACACCCATGTATGTGAGAATGGAATTATCATCTTGACATTAGATAGTGTTGATAGTGGGAGAGTCTTCATCAATCATTTTAGGATGAATGAGAGGAAGGGACCTTGTTCTTACCTTGGTGATAGGTGAGGGGGCCCAAATGGATAGCATTTATTGAAAAAAAATTAAGAGGTATAGATACCTCTGATTCAGTAGGTGATTGTGGAGGAGAGGATGGAGAAGGAGAAACTGGATCTTTGATAATTTGTGTATGAGAAGTTTTGGTGAGTTTAGTTGGTTCATCATAAACCACTCCATGCCACTTTTTGGCATTTTTAATAGATTTATTGGTGGGATATTCAATGGGTGTATGAACACCCTGATTGTAATGACCCAAACCAAATCCTTTCCAGGCACACCTATAAAGATATGTGTGATTAAATCTAGTCTTTCTCAAGAAAGAGAAGTCATAGGTAAATAGTTATGGCAAAGAGGATGGATTATCAACATCAGGAGCTCAATCAATTCCCCCATATGTGAAATTAGTTCAAAAGTTAAGGGGACCATATGAGATGACCATCCCAATACGGGGATCATAATTAGGGTGCATATAAATATTTCCATACTCTTATGGAGTATGGAACATGTTGAGTGTCAACAAATGATATTCTTTGAGTGAAAGATGCTTAAAATTTTCCTCCACGGGGTCTTTGTTCAAAATTTATGTTGTTGATATCTATGTAACTAGGGTAGTAGAGCTTGTGGAAACTTCAAAAGTATCATGTGGAGAAGATGATGTATTTAATGGAATGAGAACATTGTTGGGGATATAAGTCATGTTGCATGTTTTGAAAGGAGGTAGGTCAGTGGGAATAACATGCACCTACCCATTATGCTCAAACTTGACACATCAGTGAAAATTTGAAGGTGCACATTTCATAGCATATATCCAAGGTCATCCAAGTAATATGTTGTATTAGAACTATCCTTATACAACATTGAAGAGCTTAGGAATTATGTGGGGACCCACATGGATATATAAGACAATAGTGCCCATTATATTAGTTGTGGTATCTTTAAAGGAGCGAATCACCATGTCGCTTTGAGACATGTAATTATGAGGAAGGGCTAGCTGCTTATAGGCATGGGTGGAGATAATATTAATACTATCTCCCCCATTGATCATGACTTTTTTGACGTGAGCTTGATCAATATATGTGGTAATAAAAAGGGTAGAATCCTAATCTTTAGGGTGTTGAAGTGGAATTTTTGAATCACTAAAGGAAATTAGGGAGATGGTGTTAAAAGAGGTAACCAAAGCTACAAGAGGTTGGGGATCATCAGGTTGTACCTCAACTACTTGAAAATCACTAATCAAATCTTGATGATGTTGGGGTGAGTTTTGAATTAACTCATATAAGGACATTTTTAGAGGGTTTTGGTGAAGTTATTTCACCACCAAGTTTTGAATAACTTTTAAATATGTTGGGTTCAGGACATCTAAGATGGAAATCTTGGGATTTAGAGGAGGAGTGTATTTTGAGAAGGGATGAGCCAAAGGGGTAGTAACCTTTTCCTTACCTTTATCCTTTTGATTTTGTGATCATGTGGCCACATTAACCATGTTGATCTAACACATAAGTGAAGGAGGTGGCAAAGGCAGTATGAAAACATCTTTTGGTTTGAATTCAGGTGGAATGATATGAGGCATTATGAATGTCAAAGGTGGAATAACAAGAAGGTTAATGGGATTATCAACAAAGAGAGTGTCAACATCAAAGTGTTGTTGAGTGACTATTGAGAGAGCTTTACTACTCTTAGTATCGTGTCCAAATGAATGATGATATAGATGGACTTGTGTATCATCAAACCAATATGGCTTTGATCTAAGAGGGATATAAAGATTAATAGGAAGAAGAGTTATTTTGGAGGATTACAACAATTGGCATAAGAAAATGATCTGAGAGCCTGCAAGTGGGATATCACTTGTTATTGTAATAGGAGTAGACACCTTATTTAGTTTAGGAGTCATGGGGGTGATTTTGTATGGCACTTTTTTAGGTGATAGTGGAGTCGCATGTTTTGCTGACACTTTGTTGGTGTTAGGTATCATAGTGTCAGATGTGAAAGGCCTACTAGGTGGCAGAGGTAGTAGTGGAGGTAACTTAGCCTTTTGTTTCACTTGGATTGGTGATACTCCAACCAAAGTAGAGGGATGTGGTCCCAAAATTGATGGAAAATTTAAGGGTGGAAGAGGGAAGGATCAAAGAGATTTAGAAAGATTAACATTTTTGTGTAATTTAGGCCACAAAACTACAACTTATGGTTGGAGAGTTAGATCTAATTTTACTTGTGGATGAATTAGATTAGAGACTAGACATATGCCTAAAGACCTAATCTGCTTTAATATGGTAGATTCCTATGAAGGTGAGGGTTTTGATGTAGAAGGATGAGCTACTAGTGATTTTGGTGAAGAAACTCTGACTTTGTAAAAGACATTGGGATAAAGGGTAGTGAGAGGGTTGGTGGTAAAGGTTGACACTCATTGTGTAGGATAAGGAGTTTTCAGTTTGTCCCAAAATGCCACATGATCTAACTTCATGAAGACAAGAAATTATAGACTTTTCACTAACCATGAGAAGGGTTTAGATGAAGTTGATGTAGACCTTACAATTTCTTCTTTAGAAGGCTTAGGTGATTGAGAAAGAGCTGTAATAGGGTCTTATTTGATAGAGACATGAGAAGAGGCATGGTCTTCCACGGGTGGAGGACAGGTAGGTGAAGAGGATTCCTCAAGAGGGTATAACACATGAATGTTGTTCCCCTCAACATGTGGGTGAGGAATAGGTAAAGTGCAATCTTCCATAGGTAAAATAAGTGGTAAAATTGGTTGAAATATAGTAGGCACATTAGGTCTCTCATCTAATGTAGGATTAGAGAACATTGGCTCTTCTAGGTGCAAAGGAGGAGTGGATGTGGTACTACTTTCTATCGGTAGAGGAGAAGTAACCGAAGAGGGTTCCTCAAGAGGGTATAACATAGGAATGATGTTCCCCTAAAAATGTAGTTGAGGAATGGGTAAGGTGTGGTCCTCAAGTGGTAAGAGGATAGGTAACATTGGTACAAAAAGAACTGGCATTATAGGCTCCTCTTGTGGCAAAAGAAGTGGTAAAAGAGGCTCTTACTCACATGGGAATGGAACAGGTGAAGTAGGCTCTTCTACTTGAGGAAGAAGAATGGGATAAACAAATTCCATTGATTATGGGGGAGGATTAGGTAAAATTGGTGCCTCTTATTGTGGGGCAGGTTGGACTGGAGGTAAAGGAAAGACCATATTGACTGTATGGATATTATGATCACATGAGTTATTAGTCATGGTCTGAACAATATTTTGATTGGGTGAATGGTTAGGAAAAGGCTATTTAAACACATCCATATTTTGATTATAAGGCACATTAGGGTTATCTAAGATGAGATCACGCCTATCAAGTATGTCTTGAACAATGTTCTTGAATGTTTTACAGTTATTAGAATTATGGACTTTGACTTGATGATAGCTACAAAACTCATCCTCCTTGTACCAAGTTGGAATATGGTGGGGGGATCAAACTATATAGGAGGCTTGATTTGAGGAAGGTTTATGGCTCCCTATTGCAATAATTTTTCCAAAACACAAGTATCTGACTCCCTAATGGGAGTGTATTATCTTTGTTCATACCATTGTTGGAATTGCTTGGTCAGATTTTGGGAAGTTGAGGAATTATGTTGGTTTATGGTTATGGAAGACGCTGATTTAATGAACACTAAATTGGTGGAGCCCTTAGATTTTTGGTTATAAGGAGATGTTTTAGAAAAATAAGAGTCATTTAAGTTAGAATTGGTGTTCTTATTATGCAACTTGACTTTGTCTTCGTCTATAACTTGAATCTCAAGTTTTCGTGCCATTGTAAAGGCTTCATCAAATGTGTAAAAATTTTTTACTTAGAGTGTGGATGAAATTTGCTTAGCACATGCCCTCTATAAGAGCTCAATAAGCTTAGGTTGGGGTAAAGAGGAGAGTTTATTGATTAAGCCTCTCCAGTGAGCGATAAAATCTATGATATACTCATCATCAAATTGTCTAATAGAATAAAGGTCTATAATAGAAACCCTTTTATAAATGTTGATAGAGAAATGGGTTAGGAATATTTGTGTGAGTTGGGTAAATGAGAAAAGGGAGTTATGAGTTATAGAACTATACCAATCTAGAGTATCACCTAAAAGAGACATAGGGAAGGTATGAATTAGTAACACATCATCGTGCCCTATTAAATAAAAAACATGTCTAAATGCTAGAAAATGATGTTGTGGGTCCTCATTACTCTAGAAATGAGTAAATTTGGGGAGTTTCCATTGGCTTGGATAAGGGAGAATAGGCATAGAAGGATGGATGGGCTCATTGCATATCTAATCATAAGATAACACATTCTTTAAACCCAACATAGATGTCTCTAGATTAGACATCTTATCCATCAACATCTTAATAAGGTCTAAAGGAGGATTGGTTTAGGAGATACCCCCTAAGTTATAAGAACTTGATAGGATGTAGAGGGAGCATATGACATAGCTTTCTATGGTTGTGTTGACATAATATAGGGGTAGTGAATCACAGGCTAGGGGTGAAAATGAAAGGGGCTTATCTTGATGGGTTAGAGATAATGCTTTGGTTGAGTGTTGTTATTATAGGTTGGGTTATTGGCATGGTTATACTAGGTGAAGGGTGAGTCATAACTCATGTAATTTTAGGTGTAAGAGTAGACAGGATGGGTACCACCAAATTCTAAAATGGAGTGAGACTTGATTGAATTGTTTGTGGTTGTGAAGGCAGGGAAGTCACACCAAGGTTTAGGTGGGATTGGGTAGTTGGCGATGCTAAACTTTGGACATTGTTTATGGTTGGGTTACTTGTCTAAGTGGTGGTTTGAGTAACCATGGGGAACATAGTGGAGATAGTTGAAACTGAAGTTATCTCCATTAGAGAAGTTGGCATACCATATAGTGGGTCACCCAAAGAATTGTGGGTTTGGCTCATGGCAAGGTAATGCTGAAGGGCTTCCACATTATGATCAAAAAATTTAAAAAATATTGATCTCCTTCAATCACAATGGGAATTTGGTTGGGGCTAGGAGTATTCTTTGTATTTGAAGTATTCTTCATGATAGAATCAATAATAAGAGGGGAAGGTGGAAGTGGTTACCAATTTGCATAATCGATAAGAATTTTGGCTTGGATTCATGTCAATACCATGCAAAAAGAAGTATAAATAATCATAAAACTATTAGGTTTGGGTGCCAGTAAATAGGTTGTTTTAGCTTGCTATTTTGATTAAACTAAAATTACATAGTCGTCGATGTCAGTCACTTGATTGATGTTGGTAGGTTAAAGTCTATAGATGTTGATGGGTTTAATCAATGTCGGTCACTATGATATCCTGAGAGATGAAAAATCCAATGTTTTAGAAACTTAGAGGAAAAATCTAGGTAAAATAGAGTATGCAAGAGGTCTGTATAAGGAGAATGAACACTCAAAAAACCTGATATAATAGGTTATACAACTTGAGTATTATAAATGGTGTTGATTTTGTAAATCAATGGAAAAACATCCTTACCAACTCCAAAATATAGAAGGTAGTAGAAAAGCATAAAAATAACATATAGCCACTAATTATTAACTAGTATTCTCATGTTGGCTTATGCCTTAATCAGATAGTGAGAAGAGAGTTTGGTTACTAAAGGTACTAGAAAGAAATCTAGAGCTAGTTTCAGGTTAGTTTTGGTGCTCAAGAATAAATCTATGTTAGACCAAGTACGTGGCTTGTTATAATAGCTTGTTCCCTACACTTCATGGACCTAAAGCCAAGCCAAAATATACCTTCTACCTAGACTTTATACTCCACCAGAGAATGGAGTGGGTTCTCTCCTTGGTAGTGAAATCTAAGTAGGATAGTCGGTTAGGGTAAGGTGATCCACCAGGTGATGAAATCTTAATGGGCCTTGTCTCAAGTAAGGTTAGATGTTTATTTTTGTGAGTGTGATCTAGTTGTGTAACATTGGTGTACTATGATTCATTCATAATGCTTGAAATTAACTAGGTAAGCTAATATGCAACAAGCAAACAATGAAGTGCAATAAGTTTTAAACCCAAATCTGAAGTGTTTTGATTTGAATGAAAACAATGATGAAATAAGAGAAGAGAATGAATTTCACTATCCTAATGTGCATGTAAGAAAGTGATAATGAAGAGATTATTTTAACCTGCAAGAAAAATGATAAGTTTCTTTTAAAGACAAAAGAAAGAGAAGAGTGACAAGGAAGAAGAAATTTTAGTTTATTGCCTTTAAATAGAAAATAAAATGTTAAATATTTCATTTTGAGGAAAAAGAGAGGGAGAAAGTGCAAGGAATGAAATTTTCACTATAATGAACCGATATGAATGCTTAAAACAAGTAATAAGCCCAAAGAAAACTCTAGGGTCCCATTGAGCATGCCAAAAATGTTTCACTAAATTTTGAATCTATTTGATGTTTAAGGAAAAATAGAGATGGAGGGTAAGGATTAGAGATTAGAGAGAACCTAGATTGGTTACACACCATATTCAGATGATGTTGATCACTCCTCTTTGGCTAGGGAGGACTACCTATGAATAATAAATTACTACCACCAAAAATATTTATTAGCAAATATATGAGTAGGCTGCCAAGCTACACGCTTGTTCCTAGAAGTGCCAAACTTCCTTAGGGATGACAATCCAGCTTTTGAAAAAAAATGGTAATTTATAAAAAAATGAAAGAGAGAGTAATAGAGTGATGTTCGCATCATTATTTTAGTTTGAGTGCAGTAGAAAGTGACACAATGCATGTAATATGAGTTATTGGTGTTTTTAGAGGTTGTTTGAACATGTTCAGTAAGGTTAGTGGAAATACATAGTCATTGACATCAGTTAGGTTGTCGATTTCAGTAAGGAGATATGAATGATGTTGGTTATATGACCAATGTCAGTTATGTGACTAATGTCATTTATGTGACTGATGTTGGTAGGGGTAGTAGGATCTCAGGAGGTTGTAGGAGACTTTTTTGAGGATGTTGCTTAGGTTTTATGAGGTTGGGAAGAGTTGTAAGGGAGTAAGACTCAGGTAGGTCTAGACAGAGGGTTGGTATGTTTGAAGCAAATGGCAAAAGGTGAAGGAGTTTTATAACTCCTTCATAGGGAGAGTCAAGATGTTTGTAAAATGATAAACAATATAATGTAAAGTAATTGTAAAATGGCTATTTAAAGAAATTACCAAATACAAAGATATACTTAACTAGTGAAAATAGATGAATCGTGAGTGTTGGATAGATGGATCTGAGGAGGCATGTTAAAGTAATATGTGAATAGAAAGACAAGTGTGTGCTATTAGTTTAGAATAATATAAGATCTATGTAGTATATCATTTCCTAATCTAGATTAATTTGTGTAGAGTAATGGTAAGCTTAGATGTAGAAAGTTGAATGATAAAGTCTGTATGTGAATGATTGAGTTTTTTTAATTTCTATTAACCAAAACATTAGGTTGAAATTTGGCTTAAGTAATTGACATCAATGATCCCAACAACATTGGCCATGGGTTGATCGACATTAGTAGCATGATAATAGGTTAAAGAGCTATTTTTAGCCTATTTTTTATTCTTTCTCCTACCAAGTGTGGTATTTATTAGGAAATGGTATAAATGCAAGTTTAAGAAGGATGTAGTTAGTTAATAATTTATGTTTGGGGTGAGAACAAGTCATGGGTAGTTAGTATTAGGGGACTAAGTCTTGAGGTGACTCAGAGGGTAAAAATTAGTCTTAAGATGAGGTGGCTAGGTAAGGTGGCATAAGTAGTTTTTAATTAACTTAATTAAATATTTTAGATTGATTAAATGTGTGGGGGTGAAGACATGGGTTAGGAAGGCTAATTA
Organism: Torreya grandis; assembly: GCA_037957365.1. Taxonomy (NCBI): domain Eukaryota; kingdom Viridiplantae; phylum Streptophyta; class Pinopsida; order Cupressales; family Taxaceae; genus Torreya; species Torreya grandis. Next base: position 1,009,512 of record JARHVA010005591.1, on the reverse strand, counting down.
TTAAAAAGGAGATCAAGGGGGGTTTCAACATAGGGAGTTATGCATGTGTGCAATGTAATTTTAGTGTCTACAGTGTTATCATTCTATATCTCCTATACTATTGAGTTATACACTGTTTAAAAATTTATTAATAAAATATCTATCTTATAGTGTGTACATGGATATTCCATTTTATAGGATATTATCAAAATTACATATACATGGTTTATAATAGATTTCTAGTTTTATGTTCCATTTATGTTATGAATTGTACATATTAGAGTAAATGTTTCTAATCTATTATGTATTTCCTTTGGACCTTGTATGTATTTTTTTTGAAATATCTATGAGATATTGTTTGATATATTTGACATTTGAACATGTCCATTAATTTTAGATCTTGGCACTTTGGTATGTGTGAAATTTGAAAATGTATCATTTTTGAGACATTATTCATGTACTTTGTGTGTGGCCCTTGGCTTTATGTGTGAAAATATTTAATAATGTGAAATGTGAACATGTCCTTTTTCTATAGCCCTTGACCTTATTGTATAACAATGAACTTGTGTTTGTGTGATTTTTGAGATTGTTAAGTTTGATGATTGTCATGATCCATATCATGCACTATCTAATGCATAAGATACTAATTATACATTTTAATACTATGAGATCCATTGACATATTTATATAATACTTTCCTCACATGTTACATAATAATTCAACCAACATATATCTTACTAGGTGAGAATTATTTTCACATATGCTACAATATCCAATGATTGCATGTTACAGTTAAATTTTATTTCTATAAGAGTGACTTTTAGGATCAATTCCATCACCTCAAAAGGGGGAATTTCAATGGGATTTTCATACATGAGATAAGCCTCTTCAAAATAAAAAAATAAATTTTTGGTATATAATTTAGTTGTAAATATTTCAAAATGGTTCAAAATTTAATCATTGGCACAAGTTATGAGAGCATACGTCATGCATATGCACTCACATTATAGGAACAAAGTAAAAATTCATACAAATTTGAGTGCATGATATAGGTTCATGCACTAGTTCCAATTTATTTTTTAATTAATTACATATACATATAATTTTAGATTCTGTAAATGTTAATGGAGACATGATATATATTCATTCATACAATAATATTTTTAAAAATTCAAGGGGTATGATACAGATTCATGTCATGCATTCAATACTACTTTCTATCTATGGAAATGGTAGGAGCATGGATGTTCTCCATTCTATTTTGATCATGTGGTTTATGAATAAAGCTAAAATTGAATATACAATCCATTTTTAGGGGCTTATTTACTTAAAGTTCATAATGCATTTCTTAGAGATTTATTTCCCTCTAGCATTATGTCTCATAATCCATTACGAATTTCAACTTGTTTCATATCAAAGGGTTATAAAGACAAACATGATAAATTTAGGTTTCTACATCTCTTAATGGGTTTTATTTTATACACAATTTCAATTCAAATTTTGACTTGATCACCCTAAAATTATCCATTGGTTTAGTTAAGGATCTAATCTTTTCAAGTTCTTCATATGAAGCACTAAATTTACAATGCTATAATGAAGCATCATCTCAAATAAAATTCATAAGAGAAACATTGATTTTAATTATACATATATAATTGATTTAAAATTTTAGGGTTTATGTAATTAAAAACCCTAGGTTGTTAAAGGGATGGAATAATAAATCATGAAAGAAATATGTGATAAATATAACCACTCACTTGTATAACAATTGACCTAATATAATTATTCCAAAAATATAAATGAATTACATAAAGATGTACTTGGTTTAAAACTAACTTAGATGGATGAATGAAAGGATGGAAATAGGTACAAAAGTTATTCAAAATGTCATCAACTAGAATTGGGACTTAGAACCTCTCTTAAACATAAGCATAGTCCTTTGGATAGTAGCACACCATGCTACTATCTTTAGGGTCATGAAAGTGTCCTCTTGAATAAAATAATATGAACTTATGGATATACCTTCATCTGAGTCTGATATGCCTCTGCCTATGTGGATGAACCCTAATTCCTTATCTATGACCTATTTTTGATTGATTTGAAAGTGAAATCCTATACCTCTATGTTCTTAGGGTATTTGAAGAGCATAAGTGTAAAAAGTGTGATGTTATATAGATAGGCTAGATGTGACCTCAACAACCCCATTATGTCAAGAGTTGCCTACATAGCAATACCTTGAGAGGGGATCAAGCCTAATGGAATTCTACCAATCTAAGTTCTATTGTAAGTGCAAGTGAATGCTATGTGAGTGCTGGATTGATTGCTTTGAGTATGAATTGAGACTATAAATCTGATTAATTTAAGCTTAGGATTGTTGTATATGATTGTATGCAGAAGTAAGGAAAAATAGGGATCAATGACAATGATCTACAATATTTATTTATGAGTTTGTTTATGTGTATTTGCATCTGATTTCCATCGAGTGGGTAAATGGATAAAAGTGGTGTATATATACCAATTTGGTGCTTGCCAAGATGTGGAATATGTCTAGGTCTACCTTAAGGTATCTTGAGAAATGGAAATATGTCTGTTAGAGGAGAAAAGAGGTAAGTGATAGTAGCATAGTCCTTAAGTCACTAGCATAGTATGCTAGTGTCCAAAGGGCCACACTAGTGTAGGTGGTAGAATATGGTGAATTATATGCTTGAATGCCTAAGAGATGGTATAGGACCATTTTTAATAAATCTAGGGATGGATTAGACACACAAAAAATATGGATAAGGATCAGAAGAGTCCCTACAAAAGGTATAGAGCTAAACTAGGGATATAGTGGTCTCAAGTGACATTTTATATGAATAAATTTGCCCTCCATTTATTCTAGAAATATAATAAATTTAAATGACTAGGATAAAGGAAAAATAAGTGTACTTAGACTTTATTTTGAGGTGAATCCCATAAATTTGGGTCTGAGTTTGTGAAGCATGCTCCATTATTTATCCTACAAATAAAACATGGATGAATCAAACCTTACTTAAGGAATATAAAAATTAAATACAAGACTAAGTAAAGAGATAAGAGTGAGAGGAAAATAATGAATACAACTCATTAGGTACTCAAACTAATGTAAAAACTTGGTGACATCCTATGTGTGTGTAGTTGGTGATCAAATCAGTGAATAGCTTAGACCAAGACAATGTCTTGATTAATTCTCATGTGTGGGTGGCTCAAGAACTCAATTTCATTTTGAATCCATCATTTCCCACCCCTGTTCGATGTATCATAATCCATGAATAACTTGGATTGGGTTGATGGCTTGTCCAACCCTCTTATGTAAGTGGCTTGAGAACTCAAGTAGACTATGACTCCATCATTGCCTACCCATGTGTAGGAGGTGCATCTTTGACTAAAACTATATGATGTATGAAACTATATAATATGGATATGGGACACTTAGGAACTCTAAAATATAAAATGGATTATGAGACACTAGGGCACTCAAGAATGTAAATTTGATCAGGGATCGTGCAAGGATGCTAACCACTACAAACAAAATGAGGCATCAATCTAGTGTTTAACCTAGTGCATAAATGGTGAAAATGGTGTTTGGATTATATAATGTGGATAATGACATGTAATTTTCCATTCCATCTAATTAACTAGTGCATAAGTGATCAAATAGAAACAATGTGTCATGCACATGCCCCTAATTTTAATATCTATACATATGAATTATAGATTGAGTTATAATAATCTATATTTGAGAATATATAAAACTAATATGGAAGTGATCATGTTATGAATGATGCCCCCAATCTAATAAAATTGGTATGAATCTATGTAAAAATGAGAATAAATTAAGCATAAAAGATAAATTGTGATTGATACCATGTAAACCTAAACTATAACTACCATACCTTTTTAGAAATTCTACAATTTCTTATTTTTGGGGCTACTGGATAGTAGCATGGTCCCTTGGATAATAACACATCATGATATTTTCCTTTGTGACATGCTAATGTCTAACTGTATTATTTTTATGCAAACTAAAAACTAATCTAGGTGTTAATGTTTTTCACTATGCTTTTCTAATTTTGGGCTTTGTAATCTATGTCTGTGTGTTAAAAAATGCATTTTGAGTGCACCTGGATGGCCTGATCTCTATGAAAATCCCCTAGTAATGTTTGCTCTTTTGAGGGGAGTTATTGAACATGTGAAATAACTATCCTTAAAATTAAAACTCTACATCATGTGAATTAAATTGAAATTATATGATATCTATGTGATAAACTAATGTAATGTGTACACAAGACATTGGAATGTAAAATTGAATGAGCATAAGTTGACAATGTATGATGTATGTTAGATCTAGCATGCATAAGGATATCAAGATAAATATAGCAATATAAGAATGTATATGAATAATATATATATATATATATATATATATATATATATATATATATATATATATATATATATATATATATATATATATATATATATATATATATATATATATATATATATATATATATAAACTACTTGGTGGGATGGGGCATGATGTCCATCAAGGCACCCAAGAAGAAAGGGGAGTCTCATGAGGTCCCTCATGGCATCAAAAATTGAGAGTGTGAAAATATTAAGAGATAAGTGTCATGGCCATGACCCATATATTAAAGCATACATACAAACACATGAGGCATACAAAGTAGGCCAAGGGGCCACAATACAAGGGATATGGGCACATGTCACTAGGTCTAAGAAAGCAATACATGCAAAGACATGTTCAAATCTCCACATACATAAAGAGAAAGTAAGGGTGGTTTAGATCCACAAAGAAGGACATGTTCAAATGTCTACACACACAATAAAAAAATCACACATAAAGACATGGGTACATTTCCAAATCATGCATACCATGAGAGGATGTGGTTTAGAGTTGTATATCAATGGCATATTTAAATTCCCTCAAGTGGATGTATAAGTAGAGAAACACGATCAAGTCTAAACTAGGAAAGCTAGAAGTGAAAATATGTATTAAAATGTGGTACAAATACATAGAAGAGTAAATATGTACATAAGTTGATTCTATAGTAGTAGTATTCAAAAAAAAAATTAGTGTAGTATATAATGATATAATCTAGTAAAGTGGAAGCTATGTATATGATGTCCTCAATGGGTAAATGTATCAATGTTGAATCTATGTATTTGTGTATGTGCCCTGAGTGGGTAGATAGTAGAAAATATGGATTTGTGTTGGAATTGAGTCTTGTAAGAATCTGTGAGCACTTAAAGAGAACAAGTGAAGCATGTATGTATGATAAACTGAACTACACTAACATAGATAACATATGTAGTACCTAACAAATATAAGGAATTCAAACATGGAAATGCATACAATCTAAAGTTTTTGCATTTTGTGAGTAATATTTGAATGTTTTTGTATTTTTAATTGTTTTTATATTTTATAAATGTAATTTATGTACAAGAGGAGAGATAATACTAATAAATTAGTCTTCCAAGAGACTCACAACCAATGTATCATGTATCAAATAGAGGAAGAGTGATTATGCGTGTTGTGTGATGAGGTATCTAATATAGAAGAATCAGATGTACTGAGTGATCTATAGATGAAAGTGTTTGTGGAGTGGATCTATGAATATATGGATTTGATTAAATAGGCCTTTTAATTGTAGAGCACTTGAGAACCCATCTAGTAGAAAAATTTATAACTAGAGTGGATGTTCTATGTTGTAACATTGATTTGTGTGGTAATGGGGTAGATAGTTATCTCTAATAAAAGTATCCATGAAAGAGTATGTATATGTGGTAATGTTTTAGGAGTATACTTCATTGGCACTGGTGGATCAATTGATATCTGAGGTGTGCTAATAGACTCTATGTTTGGAGCTATAATTGGTGATTATTGTATAACTAGTTATGGAATAGGAAAAGGATACTCATATGGATGGCCCTCAACTATATCCACTTGATTATCCTGTATACATTTGAGACATCTATGTATGATGGATGGAATGTATTGAATATATTATATCTAAATCCTACCCAATAACGTATCAAATGTGTCAGCACTAGGTATGACTATGAATCTCATGGTCACATATGTGGGCCCAACTTGTAATGAAAGTATAATCTCCCCAGTGGAGCTCTAGATATGACCAATAAATCCATGAATAACTATATATGTCAAATAAATATCTTACTATGAATATCCCAAGTGATTTAAAAGTGTGATAGTACACATATTCATGCTTAACCAACTATCAACCATGACACTCTGAATAGGATGATGATCAATATAAGCTCATACAAATAGTGCATATAAATCTATGTCATCATGAACTATATCTTGCTCTAAGAAAGAGATGAGAGGTCTATCTGGGACTATATTTTGATACATACCAATGATATTATGTAAAGGATGTGTGTCAACCATATGAGTTTGATAAGATGCTAGTGGTGGTTGTGCCTGATATATATAATGAAAACCTGAAGTGTTTGCTAACTCATTAGTTATATGTTTTGGGAATGAATTTGAAAATATTTTCATTATTTTTTATTCTATTTTTTATGATTTGATTATATCTATATGTGTGCTTCCATCAATGATATTAGAATCTATTAGATCTATCATCTTATGTTGTAAGATGATGCATCTATTTATAGTATGGCTTGGGGCCCTGTAATAGTCAAAAAATGCATTAGAATCATAGTTATGTGGAAGGAGCCTATTCATATCAACCTATTTTATGGGAGAGAGAGATATGATGTTATATTCCAAGAGATGTTGGATAACACATGCTGGAAATTTAGGAATATTCATAAAAGGTCTCTTTAGAGGAGTTGATAAAACCATGTGTAGAACTAGCTATGAGGTTGAATTAACTATTGTCTTTTGACCATTTTTTTTAGTGGGACTCACCTTATATGGGGGCTATTGGAACTCCTATTAGTTGAATATGATATAGTTGTGTACTTTAACTTTCCCATAAAGATAATCTTGACTTCTCACTCTTTCACTATATGGCATAGATCTATGAATGATGAAATCATCTTGAATAGAATAGATTCATGTAATGTCAATATTAAAATCTATTTAAATATGTCTTAGAGTTCTCTATTTGTCATATGTATAGTCATATTTACTAATATAGTTTTATATCACAAAACATATTCAACTATTGGCTCAATATATATTTGATTTATTTGAGCAAATTGAGCATAGGAAACCTTATCACTGATGTTAATCAAAAAGTGTACCATAAACATATCTTCCAGTGGATTTAATGTTGTGATTGATTGATTAGGAAGAGCATAGAACCATTATATTGTATAGTGTTTTAAACTGTAAGGGAACAACTTAGTGAGGATCAAATCATTGGACATGTAATCCAAACATGCTATGTGAAAAACACATAGATGATGCTCTGGGTCACCTTACCATCACATAAATTACACAAGGGTGCCACAAATTTGGATGGCAAAGGAGTTGTTATAAGTTTTTCCAAAGGTGTATGTAGAAAAACATGAGAATCCAAGGTATGTGATGGCCTAGTGATACTTTAATCAATATGTAATAACTTGGCCTATAGAGAATGGATCTCATACATAAGGGATTGTACATTTGGAGAGTAGGAATGCACAAAAACCATATAAGGTGTTGCCACTAGTGAAGGTTTCCTAGTTATAACATGTTGTAGAATATGAATTAACTATATTAACATCTATGGGGTTAAAACATTGACAAATAATGGAATTTTGAAGCTATCCATGGACAATATAGATAAGGTCATATTTCATATATGAATTATTGGATATGAAAATTTAAAATTGTCTCTTATTTGTCTCATCAAATTAGTTATCGAATTATACCATTATAGGTTTGAAATTAGGAAAACAAAATGTTGTATATTTTGAACCTTTTAGGAAATTTAATCTATGAAAGATTGTAAAAATAAAATAATAAATCATATATGAGATTTTGGAGTTAATATCTAAGCATAGAAAACAAAAGGATACAAACCCAAAGAGCATCTAGGTTTAGGGTGTAGAAAATATTTGAAGTAAGTCAGGTTCACCAATTGATTTATATTTTTAGGGCTTATAGAATTTAAAACCCTATGTTGTTAAAGGGATGGAACAATAAATCAAGGAAGAAATATGTAATAAATACAACCACTAAATTATACAATAATTTCTAATCTAATTAACATAAAAATAGAAATGAATTACATAGAGATGTAATTATCTGGAAACTATCTAAGACAAATGAATGAAAGCTTAGAAATTAGTACAAATGTTACTTAGAGTATTTTCAACTAAAATCAAGACTCAAAACCTCTCCTAAATAGAAGCACAATCCTTTGGATAGTATCACACCATGTTTATTTCCTTAGAGGCATGACAATGTCCTCTTGTAAAAAATAATATGAAATTTTGGATATGCCTTTATCTGAGTCTGATATGCCTATGCTTGTGAGGATGAACCCTGATTCTCTATTTGTGACATGTTTTTGACTAATTTGGAAGTGAAACCCTATACTTCTATATTTTTAGGGTATTTGAGGATCATAAATAGAAAAAGTGTGATAGTAAATAGATAGGTTGGACATGACCTCAAATCCCCATTATGTTGAGAGTTGCCTACATATCAATACCTCAAGAGGGGATCAAGCCTGATGTAGTTCTCCCAATCTAAGTGTTAGTGCAAGTGCAAGTGAATGCTAGTATGAGTGTCAGCTCGAGTGTTTTGAGTGTGACTTAAGACTAGAAATATGAGAAAATCTAATCTTAGGATTGTTATAGATGGTTGTATGTAGAATTAGGGTCTAATAGGGATCAATGACCTTGATTTTCACCCCTTGTTTTTTTATCTTGTTTATGTGTATTTGAATATAATTTATATCTAGTGAGTAAAGGGATAAAAATGGTGTATATATACTAATCAAGTGCTTTTTAAGATGTGGAATAGGTTTAGGCTGACCCTAAGGTATCTTTAGAAATGTAAATGTGTTTATTGGAAGAGAAAAGAGGTAAGGGATAGTATCATGGTTCATAAGTCACTAGCATAGTATGATAGTGTCCAAAGGGCTGCATTAGTGTCTAGGTGGCATAATCTAGTGCATTAGGGGCCTGGATTCCTAAGAAATGGTATGGAACTACTTTAAGTACATCTGGGGATGGGTTAGATCTACACAAAAGGTATATAAAGATTTAAAGAGGCCCTAAGATAGGTCTAGGGCTAAACTAGGGATAGGGTGGTCTTAAGTGACACTCATTGCACTCAATTGACATTTTATATGACTACAATAATCCTTCCTTGTTATTTTCAATATTTTTAAATTCAAGTTACATTTCATTTTTTTAGTTTCACATATGAACATTAACTAATTTTACATCATTGTATATTTTTTTCAAGGAATTCCTTGCATGATTTGGAACTTGTCCCAAAGGAAAAGTGTGTTGTAAAAACTAAGGTTTATCTTTCCTTTACTCTAGTAATTTTATTTCTATCTTAAAGTGGGGGAAGTGTAGCCACTCAAATTTTATTATAAATACTTATGATGTCAATTTTAACCCTATTTAACTTTAATTGACTTGATTATTTAAATTTGACCTATTTCACCACCTCACTCTATACTAATCACCTATATAGACCTATTTATCCACCTCACTCTATCCTAAGCACCTATATATACCTATTTATTTTATAAATTTTTATTTAAAACCTATATAAATGTTTAACTAGTAAAAAAACCTATAAGCATATGTATAGTCATTACAGATCCTAAAATTCATATATTTACGTGTAGGACAACATCAACCAGTATGGGTCAATAGTGGTAGTAGATCTTGACCCCTATTGGTTGATCTTGAACATAACCCTTATAATAACCACTTTCCAAAATTTAACCCTTCCTTATATATTGAGTTGTAATTTTATGATAGGTAGCTTGAGGTTTTCTGATTTTGAATTGTTATACAAACACATCTAAATTTCCTATTATATCACTAGTAAATTTCAATACAAGAGCACACTTACACTATTAGACATTGATATTACAATTATAATCATTTAGATAGTCCTCAACCAAGTCTAAATCCTTTTTAATCCAATCCAAAAAAAATCATGGTCAAGTATTCAAGCCATTTGTACGTGCATTCATATAATCAAAGGAATACATTCACACAAAGCACTTTAAGTGGGATAACTATGTGGGATTGATTTCCCTAATTAGAGTATTGGATACGTAGGTATTTTTTAGTCATCATAGGTGTGAACAAGACCAAATCAACCTATTGCATGCCCCTTTTTATATTTGGAGGTTTTTTAGTCATTATAAAACCCTATTAGGGTTTCAAAATTAAAGAGACCATCTTCAGGTATTCTACACACATACAAAGGAAAAATCTTTGCATAAAAACATTTTTTAAGTTTTTAAAAATGATCACTACCTATGTTTCATCATTTTCAATAAAATGTCAAGATCGACTAGCTCGAGTTAATAGTAACATTCAATCCTAAAATAAGTTGGATGATTGCAACCTTTACAAGTTTTAGTCTTAACTTATGGAAACTTGTAGAGTCACTCCTTGTCAATTTGTTCTAGCCTTCTGTCAGCTTGACACAATAAGATATCAGACAAAAATAACTATGTTTTCCATTTCATTTATAGCTAGTTTGTTAATTAAACCATTTTAATACTTTTTTTTTCAAAAAGGATACAAAAATTTATTATGGGCATTGTAATGTTGATATTCATTGAGAATATATTTGTTTTAAGTTACATCTAGAATCACATCCATATAAAATAAGAAAAAGAAAAAGGCTATGACTTCATTATATGGGAAGGAAGGTAGTGTATATCCAATGTAGTTCATAAGATGTGTTTTACCTTATTTCATAAGGAGGTATGTTTGGGTATTAATAATTCTTAGGAAAAATGTGAACTTACCAAATTTTTACATATAAAATTTTAGATTAAGAAAACAAAGTTGATTTCTCATTTTGATTCTTTCTCTCAAGAAAATTTCCTTAGAAAATATCTAGTAAACATGTTTGGATTAGAAACATATAGTCATCCTATTCTTAATGTTTTGGATTGGAATTAACAAGGTGTAAAGATATAGTTAATTTAAAAATGCAAATTTGATCAATGAAATTATGGTCAATGTTGTACCTATTGATGTTTATGGTGTAGTCATTGGAAACCCATATATGTTTATATAAGATGCTATCTTTAGCTAACTGATACCATTTATTCAAGGATAGGGTTAGTTATATCATCAATTTATAAGAATATAAATAAAATATATCCTTGGTAAGTGCCTCTCAAGCTAATCAGTTGATAAATGCAAGTGGGAAATTTTATTTTATTCTTTTGAGGGATATGCAAGATGAGTAAATTATAGAATATAAAAATTATAATAGTATGCTTACTATAAAAGAGTATAAAAAATGGAATAGATGTTTTAATAATTTTAGGGAGTTTTCTTAAAGCCCATGTGTGTGCCACTAGTGAGGGACATTGATTATAAGATACTTATATTGTCATGTTATCCTATCCCCAACATTTGCCTCTATTGGCAATGCTTGATGGATGTAAACTAGGTAATATAATAGTTAGAGTTATTCTATAAATTTGTAATCCATCCTATTACTTCTCCACATGGTTCAATAGTTTTTGTTGTACCTAATAAATTTTTGGCATGGCTAATGTGTGTCAATTATAGATATCTGAATAAGATAACCATAAATAATGGCTAACCTATTCCTCGTATTAATGATTTCTTGGATTATAACATGATAAATATTTTACCAAGTTGGATATAAAATCTAAATATCATCGAGTAATAATTAAATAAGAGGACATATAGAAAATTACATTAAACACAAGGAATTTTTTTTGTGAGTGACAAATATTGCTTTTTGGGTTGTGTAATACACCATCCACTTGCATGTGTTAAATGAATAAAGCATTGAGGTCCTAATTGATTATTTTTTTTATTGTTTACTTAGATTATATTTTAGTTTGAGAAATACCTAAGACTTATGATAATCATCTAAATCATTTGAAATAAGTTTTGAAGGATAACAAGTTATTTCTAAATAAAAATAAGTGAGTTTTCATAATAATAACTAGTCTGTTTAGGGCATGTGGGTGTAGATGGAAAGTTGAGAATTGATCCAAAAAAGGTAGATTCCATCATGAATTATCCCAAGCCTTCCAATATGACTGAGACAAATATCATAATGGGTGTAGTGTAGCCTTTGAGGAAATCCATCAAGGATTTATTAACCTTTTTTGTGTTATTATATGCCATTTAAAAAATGGTGAGTATTTTAGGTAGGTTAAGAAAAAAAGATGTAATAATCGAGTTTAATCACAAGATTTAAAATGCACAAGTTTTAGCATTAACAAATTTCCAACAACCTTTTATGGTAGAAACATATGCTAATAGCCATGTTATGGGTGATGTCATTTTAAAATGAGGTCATCTTAAAATGAGGCCATCCAATATACTATCATTAAGAGTTAATTCATGGTTGAATTATTAATTACTACACGTATGATAAATTATTGTATACTCTTGCTTAAGTTTTAAAAAAACTGAATGACTATATAATGGAGAAATAAAATGGTGTACACATAGATCATCAACATATCCAATATTTTTAAGCTCAAAATAAATTATAACAAGAACATCATTACAAGTGTATCGGTTTCTTAAATAAATCATTCATGGGAACCAAAACTATACTTTTTCCTTTTGTGTATTATTCTTGTGTAAAAACATATTTGCATGATGCAAATTTTGGGGAAATATTTACATGATGCAGATTTTGGGGAAGCATTTCAAAAGGCTATGAAGATAGAATACATAGGATTTAATCCTAAGGAGGATTATTAGATCCAATATACATATCTCTAAAAAGTAGGTAAGATTTGTGTGATTAAAGTTGGAAGGGTTTAGTCAATGAGAGAAACTCATACCTCAGTGATAGTTGGTCATTTATAAAGATAATATAAAACATGGAAAGGCGTGTTAATTGGATAAATATGTAAGTTTATGTTTAAAAATTATTAAGGGTATGTCTATTGTGTAGAAAAATTAAGTATAATAATAGTAATTTGGGTTTGTATATGCTATTATTGGTTCCTTCTAGGCCATGGGAAAGCATTTCCATGGATTTCGTAGGATGGTCACCTTTGTTCAAGAAAAGAAATGACTATTTGTTTATCATTGTGGAATACTTTAGTAAGATGTGTATTCTTATTCATTTTAATAAAACTCTTAAGGTCATTGATGTATATGAGTTATGTTTTTCTAATATGTGGGTTTAATTTGGTTGTCCAAGTTCTATCATTTCATAAATTGATTCAAAACTTGTGAGAATAGTTTGGAGTACATTATGGGAGAACATTGACACTAACTTGAATAAATCAACCACTTTTAATCAAAACTCAATGGGAAAAAAACAATGGTTAATATACCATTGGTGAAACTCTTGAGAGAGTACAATAGTAAGTATCTTAGTACTTAGGATGATAATTTGGTATATATTAAACATTCCTATAATAATGTTATTCATTCATCTACTAATAAATATCCATTTAAAACATGTTTTATTTATCTATATATATGTGAATTTGATGTTATTTTGAGACAACCATATAATGGATAAGAGATAATGGATCCTAAAATACACAATGTTGATAGTTTTATAAAAAAAAAAAATCATCAAATTCACCTCCAAGTGAAATAGAGGTTGAATGAGTTGCAGACCATGATGAACCAAGGCATGGGTTTAATTTAGTATAAAAATTATCCAAGGTAAACGAAAAATAAAATTAATCCTATTAGATATGGACCATTGGTTATTTTAGATAATTTGGGAAAAAATGCTTTCATATTGGAATTTACTCCTTATATGAAGATCTACTATATTGTGAATGTTGAGAACTTACATATATTTGATCCTTCAATTATATATGAATAATAAGGTCATTTTATATCTTATATTAAATAACTTACTCTAGAAATTCAAGAAGAATGAGATAAATATGCGTTATTTTAGAATAAGGAAATTAGAACAATAAGAAGACTAAAGGAACATTAGAAAATTGGACTGTGTTGTACCCAAAATTTAAATTCATTTAATTTTTGAAAATTTGGTTCCCATATAGGTAAATTAGAAATTTGGAGCTATTCCTTAGTCTCAAAATTTAATTTTTTGAAATCCAAGAAAAATCATTCCCATGTATTGTGATTATCCCAAGGACCATATTTTTCCAAAGTGTCAAGGCTCAAGACTTAATAAGTTTTGCATAAAAACCAAATGGAGAAAGTGGAAGAAGTATGAACTTGGAGAAGTGTTGGAAATACCTAAAACATGTATGAATCATGTTTCTTCCAATTCATGTTATCAAAATCCAACTCTTTTTTGTTTGCACATTTTGTGTTTGTCCTAAGGATCATCTTTTTCCTAAAGTCTAAAACTTAATAGATTTTATGTAAAATAAAAGAAAAAGAAAGAAAAGGAATAATGTATTTGTATTAGTTCTTAAAATTCCTAAAGTATGCATTATGCATGTTTATTTTGATTCATGCTTTTAAAATAAAATTTTCCACATGTTCTGATTTCCCCAAGGATCATCTTTGTAGAAAATGTCAAGGTCCATTAATTAAACATAATTTATGTAGAATAAAAATAAAGAAAATGAAAAAAGAGTGCACTTATATAATATTAAATAGTACCTTACGTAGAATTGAGGAGCATTTCTTGTGGTTCATGTTTTTATAATCCAAAAAAAATTGTTCCCATGTAATGTGTTTGTCTCAAGGATAATCTTTATTCAAAGTGTCTAGGTTTAAAACTTAACATATTTTGTATAAAATCTAAATGAATAAAATGAAAGAAACACATAAATGGAGTGGTTATATCAATACCATAAGTATGTGTGAAGTGTGTTTCTTATAATTCATGTTCTCAAAATATAAAAAAATTGGTCCCACACTTGTGCTTATCCTAAGGATCATCCTTGTCTAAATCGTAAAAAATAAAAGTTTGATATAATTTGTATAAAATATAATTAAATTTATTTCACAGTTTTGGCACCACCTAAAGTTCATATTATGCACAATCCCCCTCCTAATATCTTTGAGGTCATCTGAGTAAAAAAAAAATTGGTATTCCTTTTATGAAAGTGATCCTTGCAGGGTCTTCTACATGTTTAAATTTTAAAAAAATATTTGAGAAAATATAATTTTGGCATGGTTACGAAATGACATCAATTACATGTTAAGTGAGATTACTTATTTTATTAATATATTTAAAACTTGAATTCTATTTTGGTTCCCATCCAAAATTTTGGAAAGGTCTTGTCTAAAGATTTTTTAAAATAAAATTTTAAGTTAAAAAACTTGACAGATTTTATGTAAAATACAAATGGAGAACTTAGGTGCAAGTCAAACTTCAAGGACATGAAATGGATCATTAAATACTCAAGTGAAAAACATATGTGGTTCTTCTATTTTTTCTTATATTTCACATTCAAACTTCATTTCAATTCTTGTTTGAAGCATTGGAAAGATATTTCATTGAAGATCACATTTTTATAAAGTTTCAATGTCCAAAAATTCCTATGTTTTCTATAGACAAAGAAATTATGTATCATTCCAACATATATATCTTAATGGGCCCACTAAAATATTTATTTGTAAAAGTGAAGCATTTTATTTATATCTAGTTATGTCTATCTTAAATCAATGTATTATTGTTTTATAATATTTTGTAATGTACTTGACTTGGGATAAATCTAGAAAATTGGTTTTGCCAACAAAACACTATCAAATCCAAAATACCTTCTTATGAAGAATCTAAAAATGCAAATTCATCTAAAAACACAATTTTGAAAATGAAAGCAATATTTAGAAACTCCTCTACCAAACCCTAAGTGACTAGGGAAAAAATCATATTTGATACTTCTAACCCTCTAAAAATTATGAAATGAGTTTTATATTGCATCCACTAATTTTAGAAGTTAAATTACTCACTCAAAAAGACAAAACTCATAATTCTAGAAATTATTATTGTAAAATATAGTTGAAACTTCATAAATTCACATTTCCCAAAATATTGGGAGTTAAATTGTCCATGATAATTTAAAATGACCATAAAATAGAAGTTATCAAACAAAACAAGAAACATGATTTTCCCACCATGGGAAGTCCACCAAAACTTGTCTCAAAATTCTCAAAACCCTATTTCTTTGCAATTTCTCCTAAAAAATCCTAGGTGCTATCCTATGAATAATTATTACCTTGAAGATGATGCTCAATTACTCCACAAACCAATGAATAACAATGAAATCCCATGAATGGAGGATTACTTAGTTAGTCCAACGGTTTTTCTTCTTCTTGTAAAATATATTGAAGGGGTTTAATCCTTACAATAGATTATCCAAGCATTACATGCTCAAGCTCCAAATGAATTATCCAAATATAACATGCCCCTTCAAATGAATCCTCTTCCCATTAAATACACACTCCCCAAGTAGAGCACCCAAATTAGATGGAAAGTACCAATAAATATAAGGTCAACTTGATTTTAAAATCACTTAAGGGATGAATAAGTCCATGAACCTTAAAAGTCCCCAACTTAAGTGAAAAACAAATTAGATTATAATACTATTATAATAGTATTATTATTTTAGTAATAATACTATTCTTATTTCAAAAAAGGGGACATTACAATCCTCCCTTCCCAAATTTGCTTGCCCTCAAGCAAATGTAAACTTTCATGCCCATGTTTCCTCATGCCAAGGTGAAAGAATATGATTAAATGCTTATATAATCTAACTCCCATGCCCATCAAATGAAGGAGGTTTTGTAAATATAAATTCGTACACCTTCTATTCTTGATGACTTTTGGTTACTTGTGTAATTAGGAAACAATACAACAACTCCAACCCTTCCTTACATGTCCCATTGAGTCCCTATACCTCAAATGTGGAAAAAAATGATGAGGAAAGGAAATTTCTCAAAAATATAAGCATCACAGTGGTTGGAGAAGTTTTTTCTAGCATGGTGGTCTTCTAAATTTTGGGTATTGGTTGCCCCTAAATTAACACTTGCACAAGACGTAAATAATAAGATAAAATAAAATTTCTCCACTTCATGTTTGCATCCTTGACCATGTTTCCCCTATGTGGAGTGGTTGTAAATCATCCTTTTCTAGGTATGGAAAATATCCTAAAATTTGCTTGGATCATTTCTAGCTTCAATCCCTTATCAGACAAATGGTTGCCCTGACTATATTTCCCATTACTAAACATGGAATAATTTTTAGTAACATCTAATTTGATCCTTAAGTTCAAAATATCTTGTTTCCCAAGGTCTATAAGATTTCATATTAAATATATGTCCCCATCCTTAGGTTTCATGTTCAATTATTCCCTCTCCTTAAAGACAATCATCCCAAAAGGAAAACTAAACTTGTTATTATGAGGGTTGTGTTTCCCATTTATGGTCTTGAAAAAACTCAATGAAGTCAAGACATTCAATACCAATTTGACCTTGAATGAACCCTTAATGTCTTCAACTTCAAGGGAAGCCTTTATGATGAGCTGGGTTTGTTTATTTACCCCTTCATCATTTCTAGCATTCATGTTCCCTTTATTTTTAGACCTTTTAGTATGTTTGTTCCACTATATTGGCTCACCTTTTGCCATTTTTAATGAGTAGATAACTAGTTGAGTGGGTATGAAAATCTTATAATTTTCTAAGTGTATCTTAGGCATCTTTCCTATGCACATTTTAGAAAATTTCCCTTCTTTTACACACTGAAATTCAATCCTTGCAAGCACTTGTTTTGAGCCTACCTTTCTAGAATTAGCAAAGCTTAGGGAACAAGAAAAACATGATTTTTTTCATACCTTAGTGGTTTCCTATATTTGATATAAATAGTAATACAAATTAGGGTAGTACTTCTTCCTTCAACCCAAAGGTATCTATTGTTATACTTACTATTGTTTGATAGGCACCAACCCTTAGCACTTTCCTAATTAGTCACTAAACTTATAAATTTTCCAACTAGAAGAGTTGGAAACTCCACCACAATGTTGAAACTCTATCCTTTATCTTTTATCACCCAAAAATTGTCCACATAACCACAAATAATGGTGAAATCATTCACTTTACTCATGATATGTGGGTTATGCATGCATAAATCAAACTTATTATTACTCCAAAAGGATAACTAATTCAACCATAACTCACCCTTTTTATGTGTCCTCTTGCAATCAACCTTTCCCATGTATCTATGAACACTCAAACTCACCAAAAGTGAGCTAGAACTGTCATGGATAAATGGTGGAAGAGTGGACCATGGTTGCTCCTCATGCCTTCTCTCCTCCATGGGTGCACCTTAGAGGGGGTGCACTTTTGTAGGGTGTCCACATACCCATTATGAACTTCAAATGGCCTCAAAGTCCTCATAATGAATGAAGGATATGGATCACCTCTTTCCATGCAACAACCATATTTAAATAAAAGGAGAATCATACCTTCCAAGTAAGCATCTTCATGGGGTGCCAACCTTGCCATGATGTTTCAACAATTGTATATTTATCCCCTCTATGCTATCCTTTCCAAACATGCTTCCCAAGTGTCTCATCATAGTTATCTCTATGCCATTTCCTCAATACAAAATTTTAAACATCAAGGGCGCTTACCATGCCTAACAAGAGCTGAATCTCCATCCTTAGAAGATGTTACCCCACTATGAAATTTCCTAAATTACTTATCTTTGAAATGGTTTGAGTGCCCATTGATAAATCAATTTTTTCAACACATGGATTGAGCTAAGTGTTCACAAAAAACTTAGATTTTTCTCCTCTGAACATGGGTTGAGGTTTTTAAAAAAAATCATAATTTTTTGAGTGATCAAATTCAAAATTCTCTATACAAAGGGTTGAGTTGTGACATAATGAGTGGGTTGTCTTGAAAATGAGAATGAGGGATTTATATTGATCATTACCAAGCCTTATAGATCCCATATGCATAAAAAAACTTGAACTTGAATTGGAAAATACACATGCTTATAGCTATAATTTTTGTTTTTGGCTTCAATATAAATCTTAGCATACCTCCTAGGAACATGCTTATCAACAGGATCAATAAAAATATTAGGGAAGAACATTTTTTCTAGAAATAATACCATGTATTTTGACTATAGGTTAGTCATATATGATATTCAACACATAAATATTTTAGAGGCAAAATCACTGAGAGGGGAGGGGGGTGAATCATTGATGCCAGATAATATAATTCAATTCTTAACTCTTAAACATTCAGCACATACAATCATGATGCATACAAATTAGCCATTATAATGAACAAGGAAGATATAGCAAAATCAAACACATAAGACATGATATATGTGGGAAAACCTCTTGTGGGATAAAACTCACTAAAGCTTTCAAGATGGAATATAGTCCTATAAAGACAAGATTCAACATTTAGACCAACACTAATTGATCAAGCAACACCCATCCCTTAATTTAGTTAGACACTCATTCCACAAGGAGGAACCAACCCCCTAGGTAATAAAATGCCCACTCATATACCTTTACCTAATCACCACCTCTAATATAATGTCTTCTATAATTGATGATGGACTTATCTTACTTTCTCTCTTTCTCCTTTACACTCTCACAAACCTGCACACACAAATAATGCATCTAAAACACCCTTTTGGATCACACTTAAATTCTTAGTACATAAAAAATAAAAAAACCTGAAATAACTCTATCAAAACATCAAAATAATGACCTGTAGGTCATGCACACAATCCTCAACCTAATCTACTCTTTAACCCATCCACTAAGCACACTCACTCAATCAGCCTCTAGGGTTTACTCGCTCAATCTGCCTCTTCTAAGATCATTAGGTATAATGACCTATGTGTTCACCTTCATCACCTTGATTATAAAAGAATTATTGATCCTATTTAATCTCTAAGATTCATCCTCAATAACCTATAACTTTTATTTTAAAGTCTCTCTCCTTCACTGCACTCCATACTTACACAACTACTCAACTCACCTCGCTCAAGTATAGAAACCATCACCTTTGCATTAACTCTTTATAGAGTTTTAATGAATATTATATTTTTGTTCAACCATAAAACTTATCTTAACCCTTAATAATTATATCACATTAGGTACATATCTCAAATACATTATCATAGGTTGACCATTACTTTATTATCCCCAAACCACCATTAGTTCTTGGTGAGACCTAAAACAATTAGGCCTTCATACTCACATGTTACATGTGAGACTACTTGGAAGACCTTCATCCTTTACCAATGATTTAAACACATCAAAAATATATCCAATATCCCCTTGATAAATCCATCATGGGTCCATTCCCTCTATAACACCAACTCACACCTTGAACCTACCAATTAGGTCTCCTTGCTCTTTACGAGTTCATACATAGAAAACACAATCTCAAACTTATGAAGCACAAACTCAAATATTTCACATATCCATATGATTAGATCATATGGTTAAACCATTAAATATATATTCTACACCTCCATGTGATTTATACACTTTAACATAGGCTCTAACCACTCAATTCAACTCACTCAAAATGACCACACAGACTGGTCACATAGAGTCAAAATATAGTCAAGTTATTTTAAATCTATATATCTAATCAGGGGCATATCATGAAAATAAATGATTTATCATAACCATTATAGACTTATAGAACATATTAATACTCATTTTATTCATTAATTTTGCTTAAAACACCTTCAACTTACCTCTGCAAGATGGTCACTCAAACTGCTAGTGCTTTCAACAAACATAGTCACCTTTTAAGCATTTGTTCATACTAAAGATGGATTGGTTAAACCTCCAAAATCTAAAAATATGGTCCTCATAGAGTCTATAACAATATCCAATAGTTATTTCATCTTGAAACATCAATACACTATCAAGAACAACTCAATTATCCTTCTTAAGTCACTTGTAAAACAAGTTCAAACACACGATCAACTTTGGAGCTCAATATCTTTGACTGTATGAAAATTCAAAACTTTTAACCAATGTCTCTGGATGTGACTTGGATTCCTTTACAAATTTATTTTTTTACTGCATCAATAAATTCATTTTGGATCAAAAGATATAGTTCAAAAACTTTAAATAAGTTTTCCCTCATTAATTTGAATATTTAAATTCCAACAGTCACTATGTTAATGTTAAACATCAAACATTTTTACTTCATCTAGTGATCCCTGACAACTTTTAAAAAACACATTCCATTGATTTCCTTAGAAGTATCCTTGTCTATAAATTTCAACATTCACCATTGATATTTAATTTGAGCTCCCATGATTGTGCCACTTAACAGCTTCACATGACTTCTGTGCACCCTATACCATTTAGTTATCATGCTTGTGTACTTGGTAGCTCTATGTGTAATGTTGAATTATTGACTTAATACAATTTTTTGGATCATAAATACATAATCACATGCTCACCATTAATCTCTTTCTAATAGGTTTCATACTCATAGATCTTCATCATATGATTAAACACTCACCATTAGATCTATCAAGAATATTCGACCCTGGACTTTGATGTAGTTAAACTCGATGGTCTTTGGTCCATCACAGTCTATAAGAGAAAATTTTAAGATTTATATATCAAGATATAAAACACTTCAAGACTCCAAATCTTTAGGTTACCTTATTGGCACTATAGACAACATCTCCATGAAAATATTTGATCACTATTGACTTTTTAAGTACCTATAATAAATGCACAAACTTTATGGATCACTCATATCTTCATGATGTGTAGTGATGGTCTAGCTTCTCTTAAGATAAAATATGAATGTTTATAATTCAAAAATATCAAATTACACACTATAAATTCACCAAGACATCTATGGATTCCTCACAACTTCTTCTTTATCCTTACTAACCTGTACATGTGCCATATCTCTCCAAGCTATCAATCTACTCATTCAATCTTGTCTGTCATGATGACTATTTGAACCTAGACCTTTATATTTATATTCTAATGAATTAATTTCACTTAAAAAATAAATAACACCCCATAGGGTCTTTGACACATGTCCATATCATCAATAACATCCATCAATTGCCTATCCAAGTCAAACACTAAAGAACTAAGTAAGAACATTGAATCACACTTCGTTATTATCATCCTAGCACACATGACACCTAATCAACATCCTTGGTCACCTTGGATATATAATTTAAAAACCTATAAAAATATCCTCCTTTTTCATTGATGTCAAACACCAATACAAAACTTATGATCAAACTCTGTCTTTCTCTTCAAGTACTTTCTCCCCCTTTGACACATTGACAAAGTGGGCTCAACTCTTAATATTACAGACTTGAAAAGACTTCAAGGAAAAATAAAAGGAAATGAACACCTTTTATAGGTGATATATACTCCTCTTAACATTTTGAATACCTCTTTTAACCTTGAGCTTCTCAAACATGATCCATGACTACACTCATCTTTGATCATACATAGCTTCAATGAAGATTAAACATACATGAACATCAGAAATTGCATGAACTTACCATGAAAACATTAAGAGGGATTCTACCTAAGTCACTTGAGATTATGCATCCTTTGATCACCTTGGCATTTTGGATAAAAAGACCAAAAAGTCCATTTCTTCATATTAGCCTTGCTTAGAGGCCTTATAGCCCTACCTAAACATTACAACATCCATAACTCTCTATGTAGATACCATCATGTCTTAAAATTACATATATGAAGTATTATCATATGCCCCCTCATGCATGCTAAAAATAAACACTCAGATCTTCTTCTACAACATACTTTCTTCACAAACCTACTAGTTAGTTAACCCTCAATTTACATAAATCCTCCTCCATAGAACCAACTATGCACTTTCAGAATATTGTAAAAGAATTTTTGAGCACCCGTTTAGCCAATTAAACTTATTAAGTATCCTCAAATCTTAAATCATTAGGAAAACTATTTTTCCAACATGAGCAAAAACACTAGGTTTATAAGAAAAACTCAGTCAACGCACCACCTTCCAATCAACACCCATATTTTAAACTTTTCTCACACTTGGATTTCATCAATGCACACTTCTAGACCAAAATTTGAGATTATAATCCTTTGGGAACCCAAACTTCCTATACCATGTTTTTTGACCTACATACCCTTAAGCACAAACTAAGAAACCTAAGAGTAAACAAAATTATCCAATTGCACAAAAAAAAACTTGAAATCACCTAGAAAACACTTGAATGGGGTCAACACACCTTTATATTCCACTAAGACACCTTGAAAACTTGAAATTATTCAAATGTCACCTAGAAATCTCCATACTCAGCCTATAAACCTTGCACTTACAACAGTCAACATGCCAAAACACTAGAAACTGATCATGATATCATACTAACATCACCAAACCACCTCATCCACTTTGGAAAACCAAACTCAACTTGGAATTCTCTAAACCTTGGATTTGATAAACTACTTTTTGATACTTTTAAATGTACCACAAGTGCCCTTAGTGTTTAAAGAACACTTCTCATTTTAGAATTTAGAAAATTCAAAGCATAAGTTGTAGGTTTTGACAATCTGGATGCCTATGGTGAAATAGCAGTAGAGTAACATAAATGTTCCATAATATTTATATAATTTTGGTGGTTGGGAGCCACCTTGGCCCATTTTTTGTGAATCCTTATTGATACTTAGTGAATTATATTCCTATTTTAAGCTATAGTCTAATCTAAATTGATATTTACAATGTGGCTAAATCTAAAATGATCATGGTGTAAAAAAAGGAGCAAAGAGAACGGTAGGGTAGAAAAGAAATAAGTGATTTCCAATTTTAGTCTTGAACATTATGACAAAGTATTAATGGAAATTGAATACACATTTAATAGATATATAATACAACATAGCCTAAACATAAATATCACTATATATCAGGCAAAATTTAGATGAAAACATTTAATAATCACAAGTAAGAACCAGGTCTAATTTAGGGATTTACCACTATAGTCAAATAACCATTGCACGTCTAAATACATAGCAAAATAAGATGAAGTAGAACCTAAGATCTTTCAACTAATCTAGCATAGGAATAAATTAGAAACCCTATGATTAGAGAATGCTATTCAAAATTCAAAGACACTATTCAAATTCAAGACCTATACTAACAACTAAGAGAAAAGATATATTGGCAATTAACACATCAAAATGGATAATCCTTATACAATTCCTTGATTCTATTGATTGCTTCAAGTATATAAATTCGTTTAGAAATCTCTCCCTTTTTACAATGGTGGTACATGCCTTTATAGGAAGAATAGGTAGTATATCACTCAATTACAAAATACAGGTGTACAAAGGTAAGGACAACTATCCTTACAAGCTATATAGTACACATGCATTTTCAAATCATACTGACCTAGAGGAAAATATGATAACAAACTAGCATATGCCTTTACAATGAAATATTCTATTATAAAACGTTACCTAATTTCTATTAGAATATAATATGCTCTAACTTGTTGGTGGGGCCCTTGTTTGTTGTTGGAGGATGCTCAGGGCCCTCTCATGTTGTTCATCAACTAACTCAAGATCCATAGTAGGTTTTGTGATGCAATCCTCTTCTTGGTCTACTAGCTCATTGAATTCTTTGTCATTTCTAGCCAAGGCCTCCTTGATGCTTCTAGCTTCGTTGATCCTCTCACCTATATTGAATATCATATCTAACATCTTGTTTTTATCTTGTCCAGACTGGCCTTTACTTTTCCCTTAGATTTCTTGAGTCACCAAAGTGGCCTTATGCTTTAACTCTTCATCACTAATGAGGCCAAGGGTGGTAGGTTGTGAAAGATTGAAAAGCATGGTCCCAAGAAGTTGCTCAATTATGCTAATGATCCCTTTGTCATCTTTTAGAAGCCTCATCACCTTGGTATGCCAGGTACTCAGGATTTGAACCTTATCAATAACAATCCCTAATATTATGCATAAGTGTCATATACTTATGGTTCTAAAGTTTTGGATTTACTTCTTTAATTGAATGTTGAAGAGCTGAATAGTCTTGTCCTCTGAGGCCTCCTATTAGGTGACTAGGTCTTTGGCTAATATATCTTGGTCCTCTAATTCACTCTTCCTCATCTTCATTGACTTTAATGACTCAAACATGTCATATAATGACTCATCAAACATCTTGATCATGGAATATGGCATCGATAGGAATGCCTAAGTTTAAAAGTTCTCCTTTTCCCTTTCCAAATTTTGGATTCTTTGTTTAAATCCTAGACTATAACCATGGCTTGTTGTGATTATGCTTCTATCAAGATTTACACAACTTCTTCATGTATTGCAGTCTCACCAAGATATTATCCTAAAATAAGAATCAAACCTATAAAAGGTTCCACCTTTTGAAAGATGAATTATTTTATTCCAACCATGGTTATCTTGGTTGTTATTCTCTCTAATCTTGCTATCTCAGGATTGAAATGAACTATGGTAATTGGTTCCTTAAAATTGGGAGGTTTTGGGAACACCACTCTTAAGGTAGTAGATGCTCTTGGAGCATCCATATTTTTACCTCTTGAGCCTTGGGAGACCATAATTCTCCTCTCTTATTGCTCTTTTATTATAGCCTTTATCTAAGGCTTAATGTCATCATGCACATCCATACCAATCCTTGTCATGGCCCATGAGTGGGAGAGAGATGGGATCTTTTACAATTTTCCATAAATGAACCAGTCAAGAATGAGTAGTCCATGGATTGGAAATTCATCACTAAAGAGATTGAATTCACTAGTCAGATGAGTGAAAGTCAATCTAGGTTTCTTCCTTGGTTCCCCTATGACTAAGGTCAATTTTGCTTTTTTCTTCTTTAGAGGTGTTATGGGAATTATCTCCTTTCCTATTATTCCCTTTGAGGGGTCTTCCTCTCCACCTAAGCCATATGATTCTACAAGTTCCTTGAGGGCACCCTCAAGTGTCTCTTTTGTCTCCAAGGCTATCATGTCAACATACTAGACTAGGGAAGGTGGCCTCTATTACATGGCTGAAGGTAAGGGTCCTTCTCCAGGTCTTTCTTCAAATCTTATCTCTCTAACATTCTCCTTTCCTTGGCCTTGATCATATTGAATTTATTTAACCAAATGTTGGGACTGATGTGATTGCTCTACGTGAGGTTGCTCATGAGTTGTCCTAGATGGCCTAGGTAGTAGATGGTATTGCAAAGGATGTAGCTTCCAAGCTTCATCAAATGGTTTGTTATCCCTGACCAATCTATGATCAATCTTGATGCTATGGCCTTGGATCTTCACCAATACCTCTTCATAGTACTTAGCTCTGATGTATATGGTGTAATGGACACCCAATTGGTGTACATACTCAAGCTTGAGCTTTTTGTCATTTAGATGTTCTCCCACTTTGTTCCTTGGATCCCACATTTTGAGTTCATCTAGTTGAAAGCTAAATGAATTAATATGTGTGACCATAACTTCCAACTAATTCTAGTCTTTAATTATTATTTTACCAATATCCAATGGGAAGGGGTGAAACATACCTTTCTTTTTTTCCTTTGCAAGCCTTGTCAATGTCAAGGATGAGCTAGGAAGCAATCTCCTACTCAGAAAGTTTGTTTAGGACATGCACTAGTAGTCTGTAAGGTGTTAAGCATGGGATATACTGAGAGGGGGGGTGAATCAGTATATCATATATCTTATAAAACTTTCCCTTAATCAAATTCCACTTAATCAAACATTCAATATATGCAATAAAAATAAAACAATAAACACCACACAAGATAGAGAGAGACACACCAGATATAACGTGGAAACCCAATGTGGGAAAAACCATGGAGAACAATCTCAAGTATATGAATGAGAACCAACCCAAACAATGTTTGCAAGCACCAACTTGTAGGAGCACCAACCCCTTTACTGAGCACCAACATATCAACTATTCATGAGCACCAACCCATAGGAGCACCAACCCCTTTGCTGAGCATAAACCCAACAACAATTCATGAGCACCAACCCAAAGGAACACCAACCCCTTTACTAAGCACCAACCTAGCAACAATTCATGAGTACCATCCCACAAGAGCACTAACCCCTTTGTTGAGCACCAACCCATAGGAACACCAACCCCTTTGCTGAGCACCAACCCAACAACAATTTGTGAGCACCAACCCACAGGAGCATCAGCCCCTTTGTGTATACCACACGACTATCTCTCAATGTTGCTATCTTAACAAATGATAGTTCATTACAACATCTCTTTTCTCTCTCTCACCTTTGCTCTTCTAAGATAGATATAACAAATACAAATCATATTAATCTCTCACAAATTCTCATCTAAGCTAGATATTACAATATCAAATCAACCTCTATCTCTGATATTACAAATGGCTTCTCAAGCCTTTATTTATAGCTTTCTAAATGACCTCTGGCCTTCCCCCTTTGTGACCCTTCAATCCTCATGGAAAATGGCACCATACTTGTATGACCCTTCATATCCTTGCCTTTGAAAAGTCATGTGGTGACCCTTCATGAGCAAAAACATCCTTCCCTATTTTGTCCTTATCTTGGTGACTTTTCATATTCCTCAAAGTGTCCCTTCATGAGAAATTGTGTCCTTCCTCTTTTATCTTCACTTGGTGACTCTTGGAATTCCCCAAGATGACTCTTCATGGGAAAATGCATCCCATCCTTCTTTTGTCTTTACCCCATGGCTCTTTGACTTCTCCATGGGCCCTTCTTTTGTCTCATATGCAACCAAAAATATATTCATTAATATTAAATAAATATTAACTCACATTAGCCAAAATATATCTATTACAAACAACATTAAATGCAATAGGGCCTTTATCACCAATAATGTTAGACCTTTGACATCAATGACAATTTTTTTAACAATCTCCTCCTTTGTCATTGATGGTAACCTCAATCCTAAAACTACCACATCATGTCACCTACACATACTGTCATCTGAAAACATATAGTAACTCCCCCTTATTGTAGCAACCTGTACCTATTTCTACACCTGAACTTGTACCTATTATTCTCCCCCTTTGACATCAATGGCAAAGGGCCTACCTGGAGCTAACACTTAGCTCCCCATCAATTGATGATGAACATCAATGGTAGGAAGTAATAGAAATTACTCCCAACACCTATTGCAGATCTTTGAATGTATCCTTTGATCATGCCTTTGAGAAGATATCTTGATAAATCATTGCCTATCCTTTGAGAATCTGCAATCAACTCATTTGAATATTTTCTTCTAATCTCACAACCTTCTGCATGAAAATTTAATGTGTATCCTTAAACACATATTTGACTTAAACTCAATAGATTATGCTTATAAAACATTCTTAGTCTTGGTTCTATCATTATCCAAACTCAAAGTACCTTTTTCAGCTATCCTGGCAGTGGTTTTATCTTCAAATTTCACTATGCCACCATTGATCTTCTTTACTCTTATCTCTTGTCATATGCCTCGAACATCTGCTATCAACGAACCATGGATGATCTTTATTTCTTACATGCAAAGTTGTCTGTACCAATAAAGAATCTTCAGGTTATTTCTTCTGCCATGAACATGTCTGAACCTTCTTCTTAATGAATGGGGCTTTGAAACTCTGATCCTCCTTGATTAAATCTGCATGAGTATCCTTTTCCTTCTTTCTAAAACTGTTAGCTCTTTTTCAACATTCTAATTTCTTGTGACCATAATCATTTGAAACACTTTAAAACTTTTAAACACTGCATATGCAAGAATCATTCTAATAGCCTCAAACCTTAACACCGGTGCAAAATTTTCTTCAAAAATATATTCACTCAAAAGATATACAAATTAATCTACCAACTCACCTTCTTGTCATGAAACATAGTCAAGACCCAAAAGCATCTGCCATGCTTCAATTTTTCTTAAAAGTGTCTCCTTGAAGCCTAAAAGAGACACCCCACACAAAGGGTCCTAGAAACAAATCTCAGGAGATTCCCACATCTCCTCTGTTTCTTCCTTGATCTTCTTGTGTTTTTATTTTAAAATCCCTTTAAGCATGTATAACCTTTTTGACTTACTAACCTCAACATTTATGATGTTTTTCATCTTTTCAACTTTTGCAACTATCTTATCTTGACAAAGCTCATGCTCAAATGTAACAAGAGATTCTTCACAATCCTTCTTATCTAATTCTTTATCTACTATAGCAAGTAATTCATTCTCACTCTTAAACTCAACCTAATTAAACTTTACTATTTTAGGTCTCCAAACTTGAATTTGATTCTTCTCATATTTTCTAGGGGCTCTATATCCTTTGACATACCTTGAATATCTCTTTACTTTATTTTGACATAATTTAGCAATATGGCCAACCTTATAACAACAAAAGCAAACAACATTTCTCATAACTTTTTCTTGAATGTGACTGAGATCTCCCTTTGACTGATTACTTCTCCTCATACAGTCTCTTGCCCTATGACCAACATGATGACAAACAAAACAATGGCCATGAAAATAATTTGAAAACTTGAAAGCATTGGGCTGCCTAATTGGCTTCTTTGATTTGACTTCAAAACTTGCATCCTTCTTTCCTTGGACTAATATTTCATGATCTTTCTCAACCTTGATTATAAGCTTCTCAGGATTATCCTTTAAAGAACCTAACTCAACCTTCAACTGATTACACTCTTCTTCTCTTGATTTCACACTTGAATTTGCAACCTCTAACTAATTCTTAAGATCCTGAATAAATATCTTATTTTCTTTTTCTTCTATAGCCAACTTAGAATCCAAGATACACACATGTTCTTTAAGAGCTTTAACCATAGATTTCAACTCTTGATTCTCCTTCTTTAGCTGCTTGGCCATCTTATGCTTTTCCTTGATCTACCTTCAAGCTATTAAACCCTTTCTGAAGAAACCTACTTTGATACCAATTGTTAAGCATGGGATATATTGAGAGGGGGGGTGAATCAGTATATCATATATCTTATAAAACTTTTCATTAATCAAAAATTCAAGATATGCAATAAAATTGAAACAATAAACACCACACAAGATAGAGAGAGACACCAGATATAACATGGAAACCCAGTGTGAGAAAAACTAGAGAGAATAATCTCAAGTATATGAATGAGCACCAACCCAAATAATATTTGCAAGCACCAACTTGCAGGAGCACCAACCCCTTTTCTGAGCACCAACATAGCAACTATTCATGAGAACCAACCCATAGGAGCACCAACCCCTTTGTTGAGCACCAACCCATAAGAGCACCAACCCAGTAATAATTCATGAGCACTAACCCACAAGAGAACCAACCCCTTTGCTGAGCACCAACCTAGCAATAATTCATTAGCACCAACCCACAGGATCACCAACCCCTTTGTGTATACCACACAACTATCTCTCAATGTTGCTATTGATGACAAAAATTGCACTTAATCTTAATCAATCAACAATGGGAAGTTCAAGCTGTGGGACAATATGGATTGGAACAACCTCTAGATTTTAAAGAAGCTGGTCTCTTCTATTTTATATGTGTTGGGGAAAAGGGATAAGAGACTAAATAGAAACACAAAATGCAAGAATTGAAACCTAACTATGGCGATGCGCCTGAGTGTAATCCTAATCCTAACTTGAGCATAGTGAGACTATTATATGATTCAATTACATTTAAGAGCAGACAAGTGCATGATCAATGTAAAAGATTGGAATAATAGAAATAGAGGCTCACAACAGGGAGTCTTTTGCTGAGATACATGAATTGTCAACAAAGGCATAGTGTTCAATCTTCTTAATAAAATCCTCCAATCACATAAGAGGCACACAAGTCACACACAGTTATGTAGAAATTTAGGCTCCAGAAAATGAGAAAAAAACAAATAACATTTCCAATCACAACACTAGAAAATCTACAGTATAGACTACTTTGCAAATGACACAGATAACATCAACAAGGGCATAGTGTTCAATATTCTTATTGAATCTTCTAGTCATACAAAAGATGTAGAAGCACACACAGTCATATAAACCTTTCAACTCAGGAAAATGAAACAAAAGCAAATGATATTATTGGTCAAAACTCTAAAACTATGGAAATTCTCCCCCTCCTTCCTTTTTTTTGAGATTTTACCATCCTTCTTATATAGCCTTGGATGTCTCTTTACATTGCTTTCTTTCCTGCACGATTCCACTCTATCCTTCACTCACAAGGGATAAAATAGATGGTGCATTTAATGCCTTAGATGCATCTTGGTCCTATCAAGAATTGCCCTGACTGCGGCATGGTGATCCCTGTCTAGTACCTCTCTTCATGCCTGAAATTCCTCATTCCATCACCTGCTTGGCCGCTCAATTGTCTACTCTACCTGTACTATTAGGGGACAAACAGATGACACTTTCAATGCTTGAGAGCCCCAAAAATCCACCTGGTGCACTATTCTATCTACCTAGAGTAACTCTCACCGAATTTCCCTCCATTTTTGCTATAATAGGTAGATGAGCACTCTGTTCTGTTAAAATGGAAGAGGACACTTAGTTAATTTATGAAATTTATCTCTTTTTGATCTGGAAGGTACCGAAGGATGACACTTGGCTACTTTTGATTTCTTTATATTTCATTGGGAAATGCTCCACCTTTGACACCTATCGTGGCCCACTTCCTCGATACTTTGTAGCTTTATTAAAACAAAACTCACTGCATTCCTTGCCTTAGCAACCTTTAG
This sequence comes from Torreya grandis, assembly GCA_037957365.1. Lineage (NCBI taxonomy): Eukaryota > Viridiplantae > Streptophyta > Pinopsida > Cupressales > Taxaceae > Torreya > Torreya grandis. The sequence continues at coordinate 977,696 of JARHVA010005591.1, read as the reverse complement.
GAAGGGATGGATGCACGTGGCATTCTTCATTTGTTAACACTCAGTGCTTCCTTAGTCCTTTGAAAAACATTTGGGACCTACTACAATCTTTATTCAATAATTAGGCTCAAGATGGTTTCTTGGAGGTTGACACATGGTGGCCTCCACTGTTCCTAGGAAGATACATGGCATCTTTTGCTTCTCCTTCTGGGGTATGTGGCACCTTCCGCTTTCTCTGGAGATGGAGTAGAGAGGGACCTAGAAGGTGACACTTGGTAGCTTCCACTACACTCAGTACTTAAGTAAAAATGAAATGATGCCTTTATGCATTGAATGGAAGCATTGGGCCCACATCTCCTAGATGCTGACACGTGGTGACTTCTGCTACTTCTTCAAAAGGGGTTCAGGGCCTCTTCAACTGCCACCTGGAGCTTTCCACTCTCTATGCTACTTGGTTAGTTGAAAGTCTTTGTCAAAAGGTAGAATGGAACACAGGTGCCTCTATGAGACTCAGACACTGACATGTGGTGCATTCCACTTAGCCATTATTAGGTATGTGGCACATTCTGCGGCCTTCCCAAAAGTTACAAAAAGGCATTCGGAGGATGCCAATTGTCCATCTTCGTCTCCTAGAAATCGACATGTGGTGACTTCTGCTTGAGTTTGATATTTGGGTAAAAAGAGATGAAGGAAAATTAAAAAAGGGGAAAAAGGGATCCACTATCAGAGGGTGACACTTGGTAGCTTCCACTCACTTTGACACTTAGTCAAAATGAATCAGCCCTCTACTTCAAAATTTTGTTGCGACATCCAAGGTGTGCTGGAACCAAAATTGCAGCGCTCAAACCAAAAATAAATTAAATATGACGTAGAGTAGGAAATTAATCTATAGTTATTGGTGACCTCCAGGACTTTTGAGCCTACTCAAAAAGAACCTGACTCCCACTTGATCAAAAGTTCAAAATTTACAGCTTCAACAGTGTTATTTGGAAGATAGACGACTCATGGTCAAATAATCCTTGCTCGCTCTACAACTCCATAAAAGCCAGATCTAAGTTAATGAGATCCTTATGTGAAATTTTTTGTAAGATCTGGACCATGGCTTTCATCTTGGATTCTAGCCAGAAAACATGAACCAAAATAGTTTCAACCTCTGGGGGTGAGGAATCATCCTGCAGGCTTTAGAAAACTATCTGATCCCTTTGTTTGGCAAGCAGTAATGGTTCAAGTTGATCCATCGTTAGCACCATCCTTGCATCTAAGAATGGGGAAGGGAGGCCTAGTTACACCAGATCTTCAATGTGGCATCTCATCTCGCTGATGCTTTCTTTTATGACATCAAGACAACTTCTACAACTGTTGGCCGTGGCATTGCGATTGAGTTCTTCATTGATCCATCTCACATTAGCCATTCTGTTTGGGATTCCTGTGGCTACCAATGTTGTATCTATTGAGTTGTAGATATTCTCCAGTAATGAATGAGAGTCTGTGACTCTCCTAGAGATCATGGCCAGAGTATTCTATACTAGATTCTCTGCCTTTTCGTATAGTTGCTGTGCGTTGAGTAGGAAGGTGAAAAATGACCTGAGTTGGATAATCTCTGAAGAGATTCTTGTCCATGCTGACTCGTAGAGCTCCTTCACTAGCTGCACCACTCTGACACCTCTTGGCCTATTGGCTAGCTCAATTTCCAATAGCGCAGTACTCTATTGCTCATCTTGGAGCTGGGTTTGAAAAGCTGTAGCTTTGTTCTATTCTTCCAGCAGCCCTTGCTGTGATTGGGTAACCTATAGTTGGAGTCCTTCGACTCTTCCTTACAATGTTGCATTTTCCCTTCTTAGAGATATTGTTGCATCCTTTGCAAGTTCAAGCTCCATCTTCAATGAATCATTTTGGGCCTAAATTGCCTGTTGAGTCTAGAGGAAAACAATATCTTGCAACTATTTCTGTAGAATAGCTATCTCGTTGTCTTTCCTATTTATTTATTTGGCTAAACTATTATAGTTTGCCTTCTCCTAGGCTAAATTGGCCTCCATCTTCTGTAGTCTCCTTGATTTCTTCAAATAATCTACTGTGACCATAGAAGTGGATTTGGTCAATAGTTTGACTCTATCTTGAGGCCTGAATAGGAACATGTCAATGGCCACTACGTTCATGGTGTAGTCTTCTAGCTGCATTTATTCGCTCAGCCTGGCAACATTGGGTGACAAATGGGTCATCGTCAGCTACTATTGAATGGGATCAAATTGTGACCTCAAATGTGGAACAACCAGAGCCTTATTCTCTTTAATCCTTTTCTTCTCTAATTGGGCTTCTCTTGCCTTCCTAGTAGCATTAGCCTACATCTGGAAGGTGGAAGGGGACATAATATGTCCCCTTACAAAAGGAAATCCTTGTGGCCCTAGCCATTGGGTGGGTAGGGGTGAGTTGTAGGGGCATCTTTCTAGGAACAGAGGGGGAGAAATGGGGTAATGTGAGGGCCTAAGGCACTGATGATGGGGTGACTTAAAAAATTGGGATGGTAGTAGTGGCGAGAGGTGTCACTTGGGTAGGTGAAGGCACCATGCTGACAGGGTGAGGAATAGATTGAGAGGGAGGAGGGGGAGGAATGCTTACATGTGAGGAAGTTGCAGTGCTCTACACTGGGCACTATGAATGCTCTTCCTCCTCTTCTGGGTCCAATTGTAACTACACCCTTCTTCTTTTTCTGGGTGTCTCAGTCTCTGGCTATGTTTGTCTCCCTTTTGCCTCTATTGTTGCTGGTTGTGCATGTGGGGAACTGGGGACTTCAATTACTCTTGATGATGTGGAGTCTTGTGGTGGTGAAGACACCACACTTCTTTGTTGTTCTGTGGTAGCTACAACTTGCTCTGAAGTCTACGATTATTGGCTTGGTCCTGCTTCTTGCTCTACCCTGAGTTTCAGTGTTTGGCTTGTGTCTGGGCTAGAAATAAGGGATGGATGCCATTCATCCAAAAGTTATTCCCACCTTTCATCTAAGTCTATGCCTCCAAAGGCATGGGTGGTTTGGGAGATTTCTTGCCTATATTTCCAATAGGCTTCAATTTTCTCTGTGTCCCAACCTTTGTTCCTTAGTGTCCTTCTCAAACTAGAGGTCATCCTGACCTTGCGATCATACTCCCTCTATTTATCATAGAAGGTCTCCCATGGCCTATTCGGTGGGAGAGGCAGGTCCATCAACTCAACACAGAGACCAAGGGTGTCTTCCACAAGATTTTTCCTAGTTTCCCAATAGGGGTAGCTTTCATGCACAATCTTGGCTCCAATTCTATTTATCCTCACTACGGAGGCTATGTAATTAGCTAGGTCATAAACCCACTTGTCTTCAACCAATAAGAACCCTAGGAAGGTTAGCTTCCTCAGCAGCATGGTCTAAGCTTCTTTAGCTTCTAGGCTTACGTTGCTTGCCATCCATGGGAGATTGTACATTCTCCTCTTCTTCTTCCTGGACCCATATTCATTGTCAACCACCAACACCTACCTGGCAATTTCCAAGAATGCTAACTAAAGAGTCAAATTTTTTTGTAGCAACATTGGCTCCCCACAAAATCCATGGACCCTTACGGTCGTGTGATGGGCCCCAAAATAGAAATCACATGGGATGGGACAACTAACCAGGAGGCTCGTGACACTTGGGAATAATCTGTTTATAATAGGCTCAGGGCTGAGGCAATGAAGAATAGGGGTAAAAAATAGTTCCCAAAAATCATACGTGTCACTATTTTTTGATAAAACATGTGTCCATGCAGACATAGGTATAGTTCTTTGGGGATCAAAGGCTAGGTCATATAGGTTCAAGCTCATAAACTGGGAGAAGAGGTTAGGGTTCTGGTGTAGAATGAGATGGAACAAAAAGGAGGAATACCTGAATATCCCTATTGACCTGAATTGGGTCAGCTGCTCGACCATTAAGAAGGTGAGGTGCTCAGAGAAGTCAAGACGGTACTCTTGTGTCTTGTCAACTATTTTTAGCCTGAAGAGGATGGCCATTTGCTCTACATATACCACCGTGTCATCCTTCATGCTAAAGATGAGATCCATAATCGACAGTGTGTCTTGGTTGGCGGGCATGAATTAGGTTCTTGAAGTGGGAGCGTGGGTACCATTGAGTCACCATCTGTTATTTGCAACTTCGACCTCAAGAACCTGGTCTGAGTGTTGATGTTTGCCCACATCCTCTACATCCTATCAATGGTGGGGAAGGTGGTGGTACCATTGTATTATAGGGAAAACATGTCTCTGATGGCTTGTGGGGTGACCTACAACATGAAGGGGCCTTGTTGAATAGAGCAAGATTATGGATGGAACAAGTTTGTGCACAATTCAATTATATCTAGGCATGGGTGCACAGCTAGGACAATGAATTGAGCCAGTTGTGAGGTCCATATCCTCATCTCAAATGTTTCATATTGCCTTGCCCTGGCTCTTTGGAGACACCTTTGGTGTGCTCCTTCTCTGAGGTTCTTTCCACTGGCTCTTTGTAGAATCGGGTCCATGATCCCATCTGCATAATCCCTTACCTTTGAAGGGTCACTGGTCTGACTGACCCCCAGGGCTTTTGTTCTTGCGTAAATTTTTGGTGGTTACACAGGAGCTACAGTGTATGACTTGCTAGCTAGTAATCTATCAAGATATCCAGGTGTCCCTGCTCTTTGTTGTGAGGATGATGCTCCTACCATCTTTATGTTTCTTGTATGATACCTGGTATGAACCTTGTGCAAGATAAAAAAACACACTTGCTGCAACAAATCTCACTAGGTACCACAATCACAATGAGTGGGATATTTTCACAGGAATGCTTGAGAGTTTGTAAACTTTAAAATTTGCTAAGGGATATTTATGGGCATATCAAGTCCCAAATAGCATTAATTTCAGGTGACCATTAGCAAATCCTACTCAATCTTCAAGAAATAGTGAGGCAAACACATTATGCAGTGCAAGGTACCTTGGAGATCTCAAAGATCTGGGGGAAGCATTTATTGCAAAAAAATTTAAAGAATTAAAGCTTCTAAAATGCCGACTCTACATTTAAAATGCTTATTTTTAAAAGAAAATCAGGAAAGCAAAAAAACCAAAACAAAGCAATGTAGGAATGGGAAACTACCTAACTACATTAATTACAAATCCTTATTTTCCTTTGAGATCAAAAATGAACTTTCCAACATCTTCTTTATGACAAGCCAACTTGTGTTGCCATACTAGCAATTGTAATGGGTATACCTTTGATGGGATGTACTTTGCGCCAGCCACACAAATTTTCCTACACTTGAATGAGTCTGAGCAAATCGTGTATTTGACACCTATGAACTCTTCTTATCCTTGAATGCCCATTGAATACTAGTTCTTCATGATGTTGGGTGTCATCAAGAAATCATTGGCTATTGGTTCTTCACTTTGTGCCTTTTGATACCCATTCTCTTTTAGCTTATCTCCTTCAGATTCCAACTGTATTGCATCATCATGCTCCGTGATGACTTCATCCTCTTAAAAGGATGAATCTAAAAACTGGCATTCCTTCTGCTACTCAACTGAGTCTCAATGCTGTCTTCTCCATATTTGGCCAATTCATAGCCTTCTTGTAGGATAGTGTCATATATCTCAATGACTTGGTCAAGGGAGTATCCCTGTTCCCCCATATCCTCTTGCAAGGTGAGGAAAAAGTTAGAAATGAACTCCTCCTCATCTGAAGTGAAGGAAAAAGCTTGCGGCTTATCCTCTTGCTCATCAAAAGGGGAATCTATGGTGATTTCCTCCATATCTATATTTATGGAATCCTCTTGACTAGCCATGAATTGAGCGTACTCTTTTGCATACTCAATTGCTTCCTTCAAAATATATTCTTCTTTGAAAAGGGGTGAAGAAGAAGGCTGTGATGGAAAACAAGAAGCTTCTTGAGGAAGAGTGAAAGGAACTTGAGGAGATAGTGAGAGTTCAGGGTCCTCTTCCCTTGCTGCTATCATAGACTCTTCATTATTGGGGAAGTGACCTTGATAGGTTTGGCCTTGCTTATGAACAGGGATGGCGTATGAATGTGCAGGTTGATAGACTTGATAAATCTGTCTCTCAAGGATACTCAACTTTTCTTCTAGAAATGCAATCAACCCACACACATCCAACATCTCATATGTAAGCTCTTGCTAATTTGCCTTGTGAATGGGATCCCACTCACTTTTGATTAGGTCTATTGCTTCCCTCACTTGATAGATGACATGACAAGAAATTTCTTGGCCATATTCCCTTTTGCTGTCAAGCTCTAACACATATTTTTTAAATCCCAGCAATGCTTTTTTGAAGGTGAAAATAAGGTCAGGTTGAGCATGATATGTGGCATATTGGGGAGATTGGTCATAAGATTGTTATAGCTCATAACCATCTACATCCTTGTTACTTGACATGATTCCAGGAGACGCTTGTTCTTGATTAAATATATAAGGAGAATAAGACTCATAGCTATGAGTTACAGAGTTATACATACCACAAGGGATTTCTTGATGATACTGCTTGATCGGCTAATGACTCAGAGTCATTGTTGGTGTTGCTGAAAAACCTCCAAAGGCTGATTAGCTGAAGAACACACCAAAATTATTCAACTCTTTGAAAGATGGGTCCCACTGGGCATACCAAAAATTGTTGATGATGAAAATTGCGCTTGATCTTAATCAATCAATAATGGGAAGTTCAAGCTGTGGGACAATGTGGCTTGGAACAACCTCCAGATTTTAAAGAAGCTGGTCTCTTCTATTTTAAGGTGTTGGGGAAAAGGGATAGGAGACTAAATAGAAATGCAAAATGTAGGAATTCAAACCTAACTATGGTGATGCACCTAAGGGTAATCCTAATCCTAACCTGAGCACAGTGAGACTATTATATGATTCAATTACATTTAAGAGTAGATAAGTGCATGATCAATGTAAAAGATTGGAATAACATAAATAGAGGATCACAATAAGGGAGTCTTTTGCTGAGATACATGAATTGTCAATAAAGGCATAGTGTTCAATCTTCTTAATAGAATCCTCCAATCACATAAGAGGTGTAGAAGTCATGCACAATTATGTATAACTTCAGACTCCAAAAAATGAGACAAAAGAAAATAACATTTCCAATCACAACACTAGAAAATCTACAGCATAGACTACTTCACAAATGACACATATAACATCAACAAGGGCATAGTGTTCAATATTCTTATTGAATCTTCTAGTCATACAAAAGATGTAGAAGCACACACAGTCATATAAACCTTTCAACTCAAGAAAATGAAACAAAATCAAATGATATTATTGGTCAAAACTCTGAAAGTCTAAAACTATGGAAATTCTCCCCCTCCCTTTTTTTTTAAAGATTTTACCATCCTTCTTATATAGCCTTGGATGTCTCTTTACATTGATTTCTTTCCCATGCAATTCCACTCTATCCTTCAATTTCAAGGGACAAAATAGATGGCACATTCAATGCCTTGGATGTATCTTGGTCCTATCAAGAACTACCCTGACTGCGGCATGACGATCCCTATCTAGTACCTCTCTTCACACCTAAAATTCCTCATTCCGTCACTTGCTTGGCCGCTCAACTGTCTACTCTACCTTTATTGTTAGGGGACAAATAGACAGTGCTTTCAATGCTTGAGAGCCCCAAAATCTACTTGGTGCACTGTTCTATCTACCTGGAGTAACTCTCACTGAATTTCCCTCCATTTTCACTGTAATAGGTAGATGGGCACTCTGTTTTGTTAAAATGGAAGAGGACACTTAGTTAATTTATGAAATTTCTCTCCTTTTGATCTAGAAGGTACCAGAGGATGACACTTGGCTGCTTCTACTTTCTTTATATTTCATTGGGAAATGCTCCACCTTCAACACCTGTCGCGGCCCGCTTCCTTGATACTTTATAGCTTTATTAAAACAAAACTCACTACGTTCCTTGCCTTAGAAACCTTTAGGAAGGGATGGATGCACGTGGAAATATTCATTTGTTGACACTCAACACTTCCTTAGTCCTTTGAAAAATATTTGGGACCCACTACAATCTTTATTCGGTAATTAGGCTCAAGATGGTTTCTCATAGGTTGACACGTGGTGACCTCCACTATTCCTAGGAAGATACGTGGCATCTTCTGCTTCTCCTTTTGAAGCATGTGGCACTTTCCAATTTCTCTAGGGATGGAGTAGAGAGGGACCCAGAAGGTGACACTTGGTAGCTTCCACTACACTCATTACTTAAGCAAAAATGAAATGACGTCTTTGTGCATTGAACAAAAGCATTGGGCCCACATCTCCTAGATGCTGACACGTGGTGACTTCCACTGCTTCTTCAAAAGGGGTTCAGGGCCTTTGCAACTACCACTTGGCACTTTCCACTCTCTATGCTTCTTGGTTAGTTGAAAGTCTTTGTCAAAAGGTAGAATGGAACACAGGTGCCTCTATGAGATTTAGACACCGACATGTGGTGCGTTCTGCTTAGCCGTTATTAGGTATATGGCACATTCTGTGGCCTTCCCAAAAGTTACAAAAGGGCATTCAGAGGATGCCAGCTATCCATCTTCATCTCTCAGAAATTGACATGTGGCAACTTCCACTTGAATTTGATACTTGGGAAAAAAGAGATGAAGGAAACAAAAAAAGGGGAAAAAGGGATCCGCTACCAGAGGGTGACACTTGGTAGCTTCCACTGTACTTTGACACTTAGTCAAAATGAACCAGACCTCTGCTTCAAAATTCTATCATGACATCCAAGGTGTGTTGGAACCAAAATTGCAGCGCTTGAACCAAAAATAAATTAAATATGACATAGAGTAGGAAATTACTCTACAGTTATTATCTCAACAAATGATAGTTCATTACAACATCTCTTTCCTCTCTCTCACCTTTGCTCTTTTAAGCTAGATATAACAAATATAAATCATATTCATCTCTCACAAATGCTCTTTTAAGCTAGATATTACAATATCAAATCAACCTCTATCTCTCATATTACAAATGACTTATCAAGCCTTTATTTATAGCTTTCAAAATGACCTTTGGCCTTCCCCCTTTGTGACCCTTCAATCCTCATATAAAATGGCACCAAAATTTTATGACCCTTCATATCTTTTTCTTTGAAAGGTCATGTGGTGACCCTTCATGAGCAAAAATGTCCTTCCCTATTTTTTCGTTATCTTGGTGACTTTTCGTATTCCTCATAGTGTCCCTTCATGAGAAATTGCACCCTTCCTCTTTTGTCTTCACTTGGTGACTCTTGGAATTCCCCAAGATGACTCTTCATGGGAAAATGCATCCCATCCTTCTTTTGTCTTTACCCCATGGCTCTTTGACTTCTCCATGGGCCCTTCTTTTGTCTCATATGCAACCAAAAATATATTCATTAATATTAAATAAATATTAGCTCACATTAGCCAAGATATATATATATATATTACAAACAACATTAAATGCAATGGGGCCTTTATCACCAATAATGCTAGACCTTTGACATCAATGACAATATTTCCAACATAAGGATGGGAAATAATTCCCTATATCTTGATGACTATGCAATTAGGATAATACCATATGTACACAATCATCTCCATAGACTTTTTGATGAGGGGTGAAGCTTAGGTATGGGGACACTTGTGATGGCCTCAATGATTGCTGGGAAAATGTAGTCACAAATAAATTGCATGTGATTCATGTAATTAAAGATGTGCAGCTTGGAATAGTGGTGTGAGATGGTTGTCTTACCTTCTTGGGACCAATTCCTAATTCCAAGGAAGGTGATATAACCAAGAAGGGTGTAAAGTAGGTGAGACATCATGTAGAATTGATTAGATCTCTTTCTCTTGATGGTGATGAATTTCTTGGCAAGGAAGATGCTGATCAAATCTCTAATTGGAGGGGCAAGTTTTTCTTCCACTAATAAGTGTAGATATGAGATCCAAAACTTATTCACATAAGTGGTTAAAGGGGTACCAAAATTTCTATTCAACATGGTCATTATCACCCTAATACCTTATCTTAACTAGACAATAGGTATTTTTCCATTTAGGGTTCTAAATATGTAAGGTCCTTGGTTGAGCCAAGGTTTGAGGATGGAGTCTAGGTCATGGTTATTGGTCTATTCCCTCATCTTTGGAAGGTCTACATGGGGAAGAGGGAGCTTATAGTACTTTGTGAAAGGAATAGGGGAAATTTAAGCTACCTCTTTTGAGTTACCTTCTCTAATGATTCACTCACTGTCTATCCCACAATAAAATAAAATGGGGGCAAGGACATCCATATAGTGCAATACCTCTAGTTTTGTCATGGCATGATGGAGGCCAACCATATAGATTGCAACCAGGTTAGAGTGTTGTCTATTGGTGGTGGCATTTCTTTTCTCTTCCTTTGAGATGGCATACAATTCTTCTACCATGAAGAATAGCTCTTACCAATTCTTGATGCCATAGATGTTTAGTGCCACGAGGTCTAATTTTGTATCCTTGAATACCTAGCCCCCACTATCTATCATCAAATAAATTTCATCCACTTCCTTCAATTGTTGCTTACTAGCTGCCATGATCCTTGTCTCTACCAATTTCTCATGTCTAACTATAGATGATTTATATGGAAGCTCTCTTATACTTATAAACACAATTAAGTTATCCTTTGATTAAATTGTAGCAAATTGGATCCATTTAGGTTGCCTTTATGTAGGGTTTAGGGTTTTGGAGCTTTAATGGTGGAAGATATCTAGGCTTGGGCTTATACATGTTTGGTATTTGATTTAGACCATTGCCTTTATACCTTTGTGTTTTCAATCCCACTAGATCTTAGATTTTGTTCTTTTCTACTTGTGTGGAGCTTATGTGACACTGGTCTAGATCTTTCACAACATTTTTCATAAATGTCATTTGAACACTAGCTATTGGTATTTAAAATACTTTCTTTATTTTGCACTATAGGATCAAAATCTTGGATTAGTACAAGCCATTTATCATAATATAGGACCTTATCTTTTAATTGGTTCATGGGTTTGAATTCTTATGGTTGTGACACTTGACATGCTCACGCATCTTCCCCATGTTCCAAATCATATGTCAATCCTTTGTTGAACAATCATTGGACATGTGGAGGTCCATGGGTTCTCGAGGTTTTGTTGAAAAGTCTCTAGGGACCTTCATGCCATTGGATCAAATCCGATGATAAATCATGGACCATTTATCTATGAAAATGCCCAAAAATTAAGTTAGTACACTTTTAAAAGTCATGACTTAAGATTACATCCCTTAGGATAAGGTTTGTTTCATGTTTATTAAGCATAGGACAAACCTTAGGCTAAGTATTTTAAACCTAAGTTATGATTTAAAATAGGTCAAGCTATAAGCATTCTAGGTTAATGTATGTATTGTGTTTAGCAAACACAATGAAAACATTGGGATAAAATATTTATGCCATGTGTCATAAACAATGCCCAAAATAGGTTCAATATGAAATGATAATCTAGATTTTACATAGGGTAAGTCTATGATTTAAGGTCCATTATGTAAAATGTAATGTGGATCCTTCAAGCATAGACTTAGGCTAGGTATATATCTCGCATATATCCTTATTTTGAAAATAGAAGCCTTCCTTTTTAAGCATATTTTGAGCATTTTCCTTAGCTTGTAGGGCCATTTTTGAGTTAAAATAGGGTTTTGGCATGTCATTTAAACACTAAGTAGGATATTTTATTAGGTTAAAATTGACAGTCTCATAGATGTCAAATACACCCTCATGGGTGTTAATTAATAGTCATATGGATGTCAAGTTTAAACCAGTGAAGTTTTGATTTTATTGGACTTAAATTTGATGGTTGTGTAGGTATCAAGTTCATCTTTTTAGATGTTTGGGTGATGTCATGCGAACTTTAATTTTAAGTTCATCAAAATATTTAGTGCCAAATGTGAGGATGCCACTTGGCATTTCTTTAGGGCCTCTAAGTGTCTCAGTGTTAATTCACTATGTTTGATCAAATTTTATGATAAAGTGATGTTTGTGGGATCATAATTTGAAGACTTGATTTTGATTGGTTGTAGCATCAAGTGGATCCCTTTTCTTTTTAGTCTTCAAATGTAATGGTGTCATGTGTCCATCTTTTGGGCTCCCTATATCCTTTTAAATTTTTAATTATGTTTTACTTTATCTGATTAAGTCCTTGTGAGTAAGTGAAAATAATCATATTATCTAAGATGCAAGCTATTTATGCTAAAGTTCCTTGTTATATTTGCTCTATTCAATCAAATTTCATGATAAAGTGACAACCATAGGATCTTGGAAAGTGTAATAAAGTTAATGTTAGGAACATGGAGGCAATAAAAACTTAGGCTTAAGGCGTTAAGACTAAGGTCACGATGGTATTAATGAATACATTAGAGCCTTAGTATTAAAGTCTTAGTATAAGTTGGGGAATATAAAAAGACCCTATATAATGACATTTAGTTAGGCCATAAGGAACTTAGAAAAGGAGAAAATAATGAAGGGGTCAAGTTTGCTAGTCAAGTCATGTTAAGAAACATGACTAATCCTAAGATATGCATTTTACATTTAAGTCCATAAAAATGATTCACACCAAATTGGGTTCCCATATTTATTCAAATTTGAACTAAGGGTTTTTTTTAGGGTTTTGGAATGTAGACTTCTCAAGGATACATGCCATGAAACTTGCAACTAATAGTCAAAAAAACTTCATTAGCAATGTTAGTCTAGATTAAAGTAGATTAAGACCACATATGCTTGTCTCTTAAATAAGTGGATGATATTCAAATTCTATAGAAGACCTTAACATGCTAAAATTTCCATGTTTTATTTTGAGGGTTTCTCAAGGGTCCCAATTCAAAAAATGGGTTATGTTGGTCCCAAAAAATGGTGACTCATGGGGGAAACATAGAAATATGTTAGAATCTATAGACTCTAGGTTTAGACGAATGATTAGGTCATCCACTTCAATTGATCAAAAACACCATCTAGATTAGATTATGGTTGAAATAAACCTTGCACTTGTAGACTTAAGGTCAAATACCAAGACATACTCATACTATGTGTGTGATTTGATTCCACTTAATATTTTCCATGTAATTCAAGAAACTACTTTTAGTTTCATGTCCTCAATCACTTACATTGACTTATAGTATACTAAAATATTCATTATGAACCATGTTTTAACTTAGGGAAGGCTTGGACATTACTCTGATACCATTCAGACATCCATAGCCCCAAAATAGATGCCTTTGGCTCCACTCATGGCCTTGATCTACTTCCATTCAGGTGTCCATAGCCCTGATAGAGATTGCCAGAATCACCTTTACCTGAAAGCTTTAGATTTTGGATTGTATCCTATTTTTGTATTTTCTTATATCTTTATGCTTTCAACAAGGTTGGGAACCAAGATATCCAAGTTTTAATATTTGGTCAAGTATTTGATCTTTGGAAAATCATCTGTGGCTATAACTCTTATCCCAATTAAGGATGTTATTTAAGTGCTAGTTTGGGGTATACCCTAATAATTTGAATCTTCATTCCCCAAGTGTAAGTCTTTTTAAAACTAGTTTGAGGTTGAGATAATGGTTAAGGTTTAATGAAATGATTGGCCTTTCCATTGGTATTTATCAATTTTTATAAGATATAACATCATGTTTTATATTTTAGAGCCATGGTTACTCCATGTATGGGATTCATACGTTCATTCCTAAATTAGGGGGCATGTTTTAAGCAAAATTCATAACTTATAAGCTCAATATTATCCCTAGGGACTTATTGGGATCTAGGAACCAAACAACATGAAGGAAACACACAATAGAAAGCAAGATAAAAAGAAGCGACTCAAAATAAAATAATATATACATGCTCTTGTATAAACTAGGGATAAGAAGGAAATAATTGAAAGGAAACTAACTAACCTATCTACACTAATATAAATATCTTACAACTTTACTCCATGAAGACCCCACAAGGAGTAGTAGAAAAATAATGCTTGAGGTATTTCCCATTGGTGGGCAATGTAAACTCTACTCCTTGTAGATCTTTGAGCTTGAAAGTGTTTTTTCCCAATGTTTCTACAATTTTATATGGGCCAATCCACAAGGGTGTGAATTTGTTGTGTTTATCCTTAGGCTTAGGTGCTTTGTCCCAAAGGAAGACTAGGTCTCCTTGTTTGAACACCTTGATTTTGGATCTTTTATAAAACCATCTCTTGACTGTGGTTTGATGTCTGCTAAAATCAGCAAAGGCTTTCTCCCTTTCATCTTCCATTTGAATTATATCCAATAATATAGAATTGTCTATCTCTTGGTTCTCCTCCATGTATTTTTTCATAAATCTATATGTGGGATACTTGAGAGTTATAGGAAAGATGGGTTCCTATCTATATACCAATAGGATTGGTGAGGATCTTAAGGCTTGCTTAATCCTTATCTTATCATCCCATAGTGCAAATTTTAGGATCTTGTGTTGAGTCCTGGGTTTGTATTCAGTATACTTTTTGATTTCCTTCATTAGGTTCTTATTTATTGACTCAAAGACTCCATTCACTTAGGGATAATGGTTGGATGCAAACTTGAGAGTGATGCCATTATCATAAGCCCACTCTATCATCTCTATAGATATGAAGGTAGATCCATTATCACATACTAGAGATACTGGGGTCCCAAACTTGGTACAAATGTTTTATTCTAAAAAATTGATCACTTCTTTAGTTTTGCATTGTTTGGTGGCTGTAACTTCAATCCACCTTGTACAATAGTCTATGGTAGTAAGGACATATTTGTGTCCTTTAGATGAGTTAGGATTGATTACACCAACAAATTCCAACCTCCATTGAGAAAAGGGTTTGTTAATCATGACTAGATGTAGAGGCATTGTTACCTTTGGCTCCTTGGTGCTAAAAATTTGGCATGAATGACATTCCCTCACATGCCTATGAGAATATTTTAAAATAGTTGGCCAATAATAGCTAGCTTTAAGAATTTTATGGGCTATGGTTTTCCCAGATGGATATCCACTACCTAGCTTTTCATGAAAGGTGCTCATGATTTGGGTGGCTTCTTCTTGTGAAACACATCTCAAATGTATTCCCTCAAAGTTCCTTCTATACAAGATTCCATTCTTGATCAAGTAGTGGGCTGCCTTTAATATTAAGGCCCTCTTTTTCTCCCTAGGTAGACTTGCAGGACAAGTACCGCTGATTATTAAATGTATGATTGGGTCATACCACTCACTAGCTTGAAAGTTTTGTTGATTCACCTACATAATATTTATCCTAGGGTTAGTATTAGAAATCATCTGAATCAAACCTTGGCACCTTACCAATTTTGTTGTTTTCATCTCTAGGTTATATTCTCATAAGATTGACATCCACTTACCTCTACATTCTCCCAATTCATTTTGACTTAACATAAGTTTGGTAGTAGGGTCAGGTAAGATGGCATGCACCTTATTTATAAGGATGTAATGCCTAAATTTATTAAATTCCTTGACTAATGCATATTCTTATTTGTCAATCAATGAGTAATTTAACTCAATGTTCTTAAAATTAGTGCTCATGAAAGCTATTGGGTGGTCACACCCTTCAATTTTTTGATTTAACACTAAAACCATAGTGTGGTTAGATGCAAATGAATAGAGGTATAAGTCCCTTGAAAAGTTAGGAATTATAAGGACTGAAGCTTGACTAATGGCTTCCTTGATGTCATTGAATTCTTTTCTAGAATCTTCATTCCATGTGATTTTGGCATCCTTATTTAGCATGTCATTCAGTGATTTGACAATTTTTTCAAAGCCAGAGATGAACTTCCTTACAAAATTTATCTTACCAAAAAATTACTTTATCTCTTTTTTAGTTTTTAGAGGTTATATTCTAGATATGGCCTCCACTCTTTTAGGATCTATGGAGATCCCATCTTTAGTTATAGCATGACCTATTAATTTCCCTTCAATTACACAAAAGATACTTTTCTTAGGGTTCAAATAAACTCCATACCTTCTACATATTTTAAAAGCTTTATATAAATACATGAAGCGATCTTCCCTATTTTTATAAAAAACTATTAAATCATTCATATATATGATAATGTAGTTACCAATCAGGCCTTAAAAGGCATGGTCCATAGCTCTTTAGAAGGTGGGTCCTACATTGATTAGTCAAAATTGCATTCTCTTATAAGTGAAGACTCCCCACTTTGTTATGAATGTTGTTTTCATCATGTCCTCTCTATCAACCAATAATTGGTTATAACCTAAAAAGCCATCAAGAAAGGACATCATAGTTGATCCTGAAATAACTTGTATTACTTCATCTAGGGAAGGAATGGGGTAGTTATCCTTCTCTAATGCTTTTTTCAAAAAAATTAAGTTTATACAAAGCCTAATCTCACCATTCTTCTTCTTGAATGGCACAAAATTGGCCACCTAGGTAGAGTGCCTGATATGAAAGACTATCTTAGCATCTATAAGTCTCTTAACCTCTTTAAAGATCATGGGTTCTAGGACTAGGTTTACAGGCCTTTGTTTCTACTTGAAGGGTTTGTAGCTCTCTTTAAGGGGTATATTATGTGTGATGAACCTTGTATTAAATATTTTTATGTGATCATAGGATTGTGCTATGACATCCTTGTATTGGGAAAGAAGTTCCTTAGCTTTCTTGTTTTCAAAATTTATGCAGGCCTTTCCAAAATTTACCAACTGGGGCTGATCATGAAGGCCTAGATCAATAGCATTATAGTCTCTCCAATTTACCTTGGGAAATTTAGAAGCCTCATTAATTTTGTCTTGATCAAACATTATTTCTAAATAAATCATTCCCTTTGGGATCTTGTTGTCACTCAGTTGAATGACTTTATCGTTAAATTTATCTTCCCTAGATGTACTTCCATTAACTTCATCAATGATATGAGCATCAAATGATCCATAATTGGTCATGAAATACAATAGCTATTGATCATCATTGAATACTTATAAGTGGTTAATATTATCCAGTACTGAAGGATAAAGGATCAGTTTGATACTAAAATTAAGGGAATCTTGATTGGACATGAGGTTAGCTACAATAGATGCCAATTGATCAAATGCTTGATTCTCTTCCCTTGGGATAGAAGTAATGTCAAAGGCATCAAAGGATTAAATTAGATCCCAAACTATAAATTTATACGTTTTAAGCTATGAGAGCCTGCATTGGTACTTGCTTCTGACTTGGTTAACCACTAGCTATGAATCCCCATAAACTAGTAGTTCTTTAACCTTGTTTTTTATAACAAATTGTAAGCCAAAGATAAGTGCTTCATATTCATAAATATTGTTAGTAAAAGGGAATTGGAGTCTATAAAAATCATGGTACCTTTTGTCAATGGGGTTAGTTAAAAAAATACTAACACCTAATCCACCATTACACCTACCACCATCAAAGTGAAATTTCCACAATCTAGGAACATCATAAACATTCTTGGTACCACATACATCATCAACCTCTAGGGTGAAAAATACTGAGTCTGAGTCTAGTATGTTGACCCTCTCATTCATAGTATTGTATTCAAATAGCATATGCTTCATTTTGGGTTCTCTCTCAACTTTAATCTGATTGGGGACACCCTTCCAAGGTATCCACATATATGAGCAATCTATGGACATGTAACCATTCAAAGCCTTAGTCCATTCCTTGCTTAGCAATATTCCATAAACATCATGTATTTCAACCACTTGAATATCACTAAATAATTGCACCCTAGGCTCAAAATCTAGTTGCATATGAATATTTAATCATTCTCCTACAACTTTAACCCTAGATTTGTCTAATTGGGTGACAACCCTATCAAAATTTATAGGTGTTAAACCAAGTTGTTTGCACATTATTACAAGCATGATATTAGTAGATGCTCCTGAATCTAATAAGTAATTATGCAAGTTCTTACCAAACATATTAACAATGAGCAAGAAAGGAGGAGACTCAACCTTGGTTTTATGAACTGTTACATTGGCATGATCAGTCTTAAAGGGACTGTGCTTTCCTGACAAAGATTCCAACAAGAGATCCCTTTTCTATATAATCTATGTGAGTTCATGTAATGTTAAATTATCCTTTATTTTCTTCATGTCCTCAACTATGTTATAACTAATTTTGCTAGAAGAACTAAGAATCTCAACATTGGGGTTTATAATTACTCCCTTTTGGTAGCTCTGGATTATTTCTTGAAGAGGTGTTAGGAGGAGTTACAAAGTTGTTTTGAGGCATTGAGGTAGTCAAGGGTTGCCTATGTTCTCTATTCCTTAAGGGACAGGTCTTATTTAAGAACTAATAAAAGTCTTGGATCTCCTTAGAGACATCATCAGGTTCATGTTCCTCTTGAAAGGAGAAATCAAAGGTGTCCACCATGAAGGCCTATTTAGATGGCTTAGATCCAAAGGTTCTTGCACCACTTTATTTGTTAGGGACCACTTGAAATGTGTCCATATCTTCTTGGAAGGCCTCAAAGTCTTTGTAGAATTTTGTATAGTCAATTTTCCCATGCTTGGTTGTGTAATGTACCCTATAATAGTCAATTAGTACAATATCAGTAAGATTAATATCCATATTCTTTCTAGAAGATGGTTCATTAGCCTTGGTATTATGAAAACTATCATTCTTAAATATATTACTTGGCCTATTAAACCTTTGAAATGAGAAATTCCTACTAGAGTGTTCTATAATGTTGCCCACTTGTTTTTTCAATTAAAGGAAATTAGTGCTTAATTTTTGAACCATTTTTAAGATGGATTCGTTCTCATTTTTGGGAGTTTTAGAATTGTATACCTAGTTATTATTAGTAGATGGTACCAAATCCCTTTGATCACTTGGGTTGAAGCCATTTGTTGGATGAATCAAGAATCCCAGATTTTGATTTGGAGTTGTATGAATTAATGGTAACTTGGTTAAATTTAGGATATGGTTTAAGGATGGGAGATTTTGGTTATTATTAGGGAATAAGTTCATCACAGGTAGGTGTGGGTTCACATTTGGGAATAAATAAACCATTTTCCCTTAAGGCTACATTTGACCATTAATGA
The DNA here is from genome assembly GCA_037957365.1 of Torreya grandis. Lineage (NCBI taxonomy): Eukaryota > Viridiplantae > Streptophyta > Pinopsida > Cupressales > Taxaceae > Torreya > Torreya grandis. Next base: position 958,668 of record JARHVA010005591.1, on the reverse strand, counting down.
TTACTAATTCATAATAGGATTGGGCTAATGAATCTATAACTAGGATAAACATCTTTAGGAATATAGAGGTCATATGATCTACTGCATCTTTATATATCTCTAGGGCTAGGACATCATTATGATTATAGGGTTTCATGGTCAGGCTATACATCTTTTTAAATCTAGCATTAAAGGACCTGATGGGTTCATTGGCATCCCTTATAATAGTACTAAATTGGTGGTAAATAACACAAGGACTAATAATTTTACCAAATTGATCAATAAAGACATTATTAAAATCATTCCAACTTGTGATATAGTTTTCAAGAAAATTCAATAACCATTCATAAGCAACATCTTTAAAATTAAATGGAAACAACCTACATGCCACATTTTCATGCACAACATTAAGCAATCTTAAAGTAGCCTTAAAATATTTTATATGTTCCTAGACAATCACTACACTTGTTGGACTAAATGTAGGTAGAAATTTTTTAGGGTTTTTTAGAATATCATGAACCACCCTTAACAAATTAATCGAGGAATCCCCTAACCATGCCATACTTGGATGATGGTTGAAGACATAGGTACTTTGAATCAGTGAAGTTGGAAGAGATTTAGATATCCTACATGTACCTTTATCATGTCTAGCCTTTCTATGAACCTTAATTTCAAGTAAAGGTTATCTAGTTTTTGAGTGTGATCTTGTCCAAATCTTGGGCAATTCTAGCTTGAAATTTGAAGATCCTGCCTGAAATATGATATGTCAAGTTAACTTTTAGACCTACACATTGAGCTTATTTTGCCAAGGTGTTATGAAAATTTTTAAAGGACATTGATCTTTGATTGAATTAACTAAAAGATGCATCCAAATACGTAAATATGGTCTATCTTTTCAAGTATAAGACTAAAGGAGCTCTGATCTATGAAAGATACGCCCACCTTTAATCAAAATGATCCATTCTAACCTTAGATACTATGGATTTTCAAAGTTAAAGCTAAATTTATTTGAAACAAACATTAATGACCAAGTAAATTCAAAGGAATCACAAAGATGTATTGAAAACACCAAAGGTTAATGATCTTTATATTCTAAAGAAAATAATTCACTCAAAACATAAAGATATACTGATCTTTGGGTGAACCAAGGATAAGATTGGTAAAGATTAAAATAATTGGCCATCCTTATAGTGTCAGTGGGATCTATTATGTTGATACTTATAATTATACCATATGTTCCCTAAGTGTTTAAAAAAAACTTCTCATTTTAGAGTTTAGAAAATTCAGAGCATGAGTTGCAAGTTTTGACAATATGGTTGCCTATGGTGAAATAGAAGTAGAGTAAGATAACTGTTCCACAATATTTATATAATTTTGGTGGTTGAGAGCTAAATTGGCCCATTATTTGTGAATCCTTATTGATACTTAGTGAATTACATTCCTAATTTAAGATATAGACTAATCTAAATGGATATTTACAATGTGGCTAAAACTAAAATGATCATGGTGTGAAAAAAGAGCAAAGAGAAGGGTAGGGCAGAAAAAGAAATAAGTGATTTCCAATTTTAGTATTGAACATTATGACAAAGTAATAATGGAAACTAAATATGCATTCAATATATATATAATGTAACATATCCTAAGTTTAAATCTGATTATATATTTGAAAAACTTTAGAGGAAAACATTTAAGAATCACAAGTAAGAACTAGGTCTACTTTAGGGATTTACCAGTATAGTCAAATAACCATTACACATATAAATATAGAGCAAAATGAAATGAATCAAAACCTAAGATATTTCAAATAATCTAGCATAGGCATAAATCAAAAACCCTATGATTAGAGAATGCTATTCAGAATTCAAAGACACTATTCAAATTCAAGACCTCTACTAATAATTGAGAGAAAAGCTACATTGACAATTAACACATCAAAATGGACAATCCTTGTAGAATTCCTTGATTCTTTTAATTTCTTCAAGTATATAAAATTTCTCAAAAATCTCTCCCTTTTTACAATGGTGATACATGCCTTTATAGGAAGAATAGGCAGTATATCGATCAGTTACAAAATATAGGTATATAAAGGTAAGGACAACTATCCTTACAAGCTCTATAATACACATGCCTTTTCAAATCATACTAACCTAGAGGAAAATTTTCTAAAAAACTAGCATATTCATTTACAATGGAATATTCTAATATAAAATGTTACCTAATTTCTATTAGAATAGAATATAGTTCTAACTTGCTAGTGGGGCCCCTATTTGTTATTGGAGGATTCTCATGGTCCTCTCACGTTATTCATCAACCAAATAGAGATCCACAACAAGTTTCATGATTTACTCCTCTTCTTTGTCTACTATCTCATCAAATTCTTTTTCTTTTCTAGCTAAGGCCTCCTTGATGCTTTTAGATTTGTTGATCCTCTCACCTACATTACATATCATATCTAAGATCTTGTTGTTATCCTATCCACAGTAGCCTTTGATTTTACCTTGGATTTTTTGAGTCAAAAAATTGGTCCTATGCTTGAACTCTTCATCACTAATGAGGCCAAGGGTAGTAGGTTGTGCAAGATTGACAAGCATGGTCCCAAGAAGTTGCTCAATTCTGCTAATGAGCCCTTTGACATCTTTTATAAACCTCATCACCTTGGTATACTAGGTACTCAAGGTTTGAACCTTATCAATAAAAATCCCCAAGATTGTGCCTAAGTGTCCCATACTTATTGTTCTAAATTTTGGGATCTACTTCTTTGCTTGAATGTTGAGGAACTAATAAATCTTGTCCTTTGAGGCTTGCCATTGGGTGACTAGGTCTTTGACCATTGTATCTTGGTCCTCTAATGCACTTTGACTCATCTTCATTGAATTTAATGCCTCAAACATTTCATAGAATGACTCATCAAGCATCTTAATCATGACATCTGGCACTGATAGGATTTCTTTAATTTGTAAGTTCTCCTTCTCCATTTCCAAATTATAGATCCTTTATTTTAGACCCTAGATTCTAGCCTTAGCTTGTTATGATTATGCTTCTAGCAAGATTTCCACATCTTCTCCATGTATTTTAGCCTCACCAAGCTATTGTCTTATAATAGGGGTCAAACCTAAAAAAGGTTCCACCTTTTGAAGATGAATTATTCTATTCAAACCATCGTTATCATGGTTATTATTCTCACTCATCCTATTGTCTTAGGATTAAAATATACTGTGGTAATTGGTTCCTTAAACTGGGAAGGTTTTGGGAAATCCACTCCTAAGCTAGTAGATGCTCTTGGAGCATCTATCTTTTTACTTCCTAAGCCTTGGGAGACCATAATTATCCTCTCTTCTTGATCCATTATAGCCTTTATCTAAGGATTAATGTCATCATGCACATCCACACTAACCCTTGTCATGGTCCATGAGTGGGAGAGAGATGGGATATTTTACAATTTTCCATAAATGAACTAGTTAGGAATGACTAGTTTATGGATTGGAAATTCATCACTGAAGAGATTGACTTCACTAGTGAGATGAGTGAAAGCCAATCTAGGTTTCTTCCTTGGTTCTATTGGGACCAAGACCAATTCTACTTTTATCTTCTCTTGAGGTACCATGGGAATCAAATCATTTCCTATTGTTTCCTCTGAGGGTTCTTCCTCTCCTCCTGAGCCATAATATTTTTCAAGTTCTTTCAAGGCACCCTTAAGTGTCTCTTCTAGCTCCAAGGCTATCATGTCAACATATTGTACTATGGAAGGTGGCCTCTACCACATGGTTAAAGGTAAGGGTCCTTCTCCAAGTCTTTCTTCCTATCTTATCTCTCTAACCTTCTCCTTTCCTTTGCCTTGATAATCTTGAATTTATTTAACCTATTGTTGGGACTACTTTAGTTTCTCTACCTAAGGTTGCTCATGATCTATCCTAGATGGCCCAGGTAGTAGATGGTATTGCAAAGGATGTAGCTTCCAAGCTTCACTAGATGACTTGTTGTCCCTATCCAATCTATGCTCAAACTAGATGTTATGGCCTTGGATCTTAGCCAATACCTCTTCATAGTTCTTAGCTCTGATGCATATGTCATCATGGACACCCAATTGGTGTACATACTCAAGCTTGAGCTTTTTGTCCTTTATATGTTATCCCACTTTGTTCCTTGGATCCCGCATTTTGAGTTCATCTAGTTGAAAGCAAAATGAATTCATGTGTATGACCATAACTTCCACTTGATTCTATTCTTTAATTGTTATTTTACTAATATCTAATGGGAAGGGGTGAAATATACCTTTCCTCTTTTCCTTGCAAGCCTTGTTAATGCCAAGGATGAGCTAGGAAGCAATCTCCTACTCAACAATTTTTTTTGGGACATGCACTAGTAGTTTATAAGGCTAGGACATAATTCCATCTATCCTAATGACTGTGGAATTAGGATAATACCATATGACCCCAATCATCTCCACACACTTTTTGATGAGGGGGTGAAGCCTAGGCATGAGGACACCTATAATGGCCTTAATGATTGTTGGGAAAATGCAGTCATAGATAAACTACATGTGATTCCTATACTTGAAGATGTGCATCTTGGAATAGTGGTTTGATATGGTTACCCTACCTTTTGGGGACCAATTCCTAATGCCAGGGAAGGTGACTGAAGCAAAAAAGTTGTCAATTAGGTAAGACATCATGTATAATTGCTTGGCAAGGAAGATGTTGATCAAATCTCCAATTGGAGGGGTAAATTTTTATTCCACCAAGAAGTGTAGATATGAGACCCAAACCTTATTCACGTAAGTGGTTGAAGGGGAACTAAAATATCTATTTAACAAGGTCATTATCACACTAATACCTTATCTAAACTAAATAATAGGGATTTTGCTATCAAGGGTTCTAAATATGTGAGGTCTTTGGTTGAGCTAGGTTCTAAGGATAGAGTCCAAGTCATGGTTATTGGTCCATTCCCTCATCTTTAGATGGTCTACATGGGGAATAGGGAGCTTCTATTACTTTTCAAAAGCAATAAGGGAAATGTAAGCTACCTATTTTGAGTTACCTTATCTAATGATCCACTCACCATCTATCCTAAATTTTAAAAAATGGGGGAAAGGACATTAATGTAGTGCAATACCTCTAGTTTTGTCATGACATGATGGAGGCCAACCATCTAGATTATAACCAAGTGAAAGTGTCATCTATTGGTGGTGGCAATTCTCTACTCTTATTTTGAGATGGGTTGTAATTATTCTAACATGAAGAAGAGCTCTGACCAATTTTGGATGTCATGGATGTTTAATGTGGCAAGGTCCAATTTTGTATCCTTGAATACCTAGTCCTCACTATCTATTATCAAATATAACTCAACCTCTTCCTTCAATTTTTGCTTGCTAGCTACCATGATCTTTGTCTCTACCAATTTCTCATGTCAAATATAGATGATTTTTGTGGAAGCTCTCTCATGCTTAGAAATGCAATTAAGTTATCATTTGATTGAATTTTAACAAATTAGATCCATTCAGGTGACCTTTATGTAGGGTTTAGGTTTTAGAGCTTTAATGGTAGAACATATCCAGGTTTGGGCTTATACACGTTTTAGATTTCATTTAGACCTTTACATTTATACCTTTATGTTTTCAATCCCACCAAATATCAAATTTTATCCTTTTTGCTTGTATGGAAGTTATGTGGCACTGGTATGGATCTTTCATTACATTTTTTCATAAATGAAATTTAAACACTAGCCATTGGTATTTAAAATACTTTCTTTATTTCAGGTTGTAGGATCAAAATTTTGGACTAGCATGAGCTATTAATCATAATCTAGGCCCTTATCTTTTAATTGGTTCTTGGGTCCAAAGTCTTATGATAGTGACACTTGGGATGCTTACACATCTTCCCCATGTTATAAATCTTATATCAGTCCTTTGTCAAACAATCATTATCCACATGGTGCATCTATAGGTTCTTAGGGTTTTGTTGAAAAGTCTCCAGGGACCTTCTCACCATTGGATTAACTCTAGCGATAAAGCACGGACTATTGATCTATAAAAATTCCCAAATGTTCAGTTAGTACACTTTTAAAAGTCATGACTTAGGCTCACATCCCTTAGGCTAAGGTTTGTTTCATGTTAATTAAGCATGGGACAAACCTTAGGCTAAGGATTTTAAAACTAAGTTATGATTTAAAAGGGGTCAAGGTATAAGAATTCTTAGTTAATGTATGCATTGTGTTTAAAAAATGCAAAGAAAATATTAGGATAAAATATGTATGACATGTGTCACAAACCATGACCAAAATAGGTTCAACATGAAATGATAATATAAATTTTACATAGGGTAATTTTATTATTTAAGTTCCATAATGTAAAATGTAATGTGGATCCTTAAAGCATAGACTTAGGCTAGGTATATTTCTCGCATATATCCTTGTTTTTAAAATTGAAGCCTTATTTTTAAGAATATTTTGATCATTTTCCTTAGCTTGTAGGGCTATTTTCGAGTTGAAATAGGGTTTTGGCATGTCATTTGAGCACTAAGTAGGATATTTTATTAGGTTAAAATTGATGGTCTCATGGATGTCAAATACACCCTTGCAAGTGTCAATTGATGGTTGCATAGATGTCAAGTTTAAAATATTAAAGTTTTGATTTTGATGGACTTAAAGTTGATGGTCATGCGGGCATCAAGTTCATCTTTTTGGATGTTTTGGTGATGGTTGAATGAATGTCAATTTTAAGTTTGTCAAAATCTCTAGTGCTAAATTCAAGGATGCCACTTGGAATTTTTGTGGGGCCTCCCAATGTCTTGGTGTTAATTTACTCCATTCAATCAAATATCTCAATAAAGTGATGGCCATGGGATCATGATCCATAGATTTTATTTCGATTAGTTGTAGGGTCAAGTGGGTCCCTTTTCCTTTTAGTCTTCAAACGTAATGGTGTTGTGTGTCCATATTTCGAGCTCCCTATATCCTTTTTACTTTTCAATTATGCTTCGCTCCATTTTATTGAGTCCTTGTGAGTAAGTGTGGATTGCCTAATTATCTAAGATGCAAGATATTTAAGTTGAAGTTCCTAGTTATCTTTGCTTTGTTTTATCAAATATCATGATAAAGTGACAACCGTAGGATCCTACAAAGCATGATAAATTTAATGTTAGGACTATGAAGGAAATACAAACATAGGTTTAAGGTGTTAATACTAAGGTCATAATGGTATTAATAAATACATCAGGGCCATAGTATTAAAGTCTTAGGCTAATTTGAGGTACATAAAAGGACCCTACACAATGATATTTAGTTAGGCCATAAGGAACTTAAAAAAGGAGAAAATAATGAAAGGGGTCAAGTTTGTTAGTCAAGTTGTGTTAAGAAACACAACTAATCTTAAGATATACATTTTATATCTAAGTCCATAAAAATGATTCCTAATAATTTGGGTTCTCACCTTTATTGTTAGTCAAGTTGTGTTAAGAAACACAACTAATCTTAAGATATACATTTTATATCTAAGTCCATAAAAATGATTCCTACTAATTTGGGTTCTCACCTTTATTCAAATTTAAACTAAGGGTTTGTTAGGGTTTTGGAATGCATACTTCTCAGGGATGCATGACATGGAACCTACAACTAATAGTCAAATGCACTTCATTATCAATTCTAGTCTATATTAAAGTAGATTAAGACCACATATGCTTGTCTCTTAACAAACTAGATGATCTTCAAATTTTATAAAAGATCTTGACATGCTAAAATTTCCATGTTTTATGCTAAGGGTTTCTCAAGGGTCCCAATTAAAAAAATGGGGTATGTTGGTTCCCAACACTGCTCATAGATCTTAGAAAGCTCCCCTTTTTCCAAACACATGTTCAAATGATATTCTTGTCCTACAATTTCAGTCAAAGCACAATTGATATCCACCATGCTTCCTTTTGCTTATCAAGTGTCTATTAGAAGCCTAGATAGAGACACCTTGACCCACAATATCCTAGAACAATGTGAAACTAGGAGTTACCCACAACTACTCATATTATTTATCCTCCTTATTTATCTTATACTTATAGTTCTTATTCTTTTTAGGCTTAATAAAAAAAATGCTCATCCACTACAATATTCTCCTTTTCTTCTAAGATTGGATTGACAACTTGGAGATAACAAAGATTCATGACATACCTTTTCATCTAAATAAATAAAATCATCACTAAGCATTGTAAATTGATGTTATTTACATGAAACATGTTCAACAACAACATGATGTTCACTTAGATTCATACCTACCTTAGAACTAGTCTCAACTGGTACCTTGTTCTCCTCTTTCAGCTCAACTTAGACTAACTTTTGATTATCCTTTTATATCTAGATAGATGACAAATTCTCTTAGCATTCCTAAACCTTTTTCATATTATATTCCTCTTTTGATTTAGCAGGTAGTCCACCTTGATCTTTCAACTACACTGAATTAGTTTTATTGGTCTTCACTTTCTTCAAATTTCATACCAAGGATTGACCTTTCTTGAGCACACTAGGATGTCCATGCATCTTTTTATTACTTGAGATCTTGCCTTTACAAAATATTACAATATGACCAAATTGATGACAACTAAAATAAATAACATCATTCATGGATTCTTCTTGATGAATATTATGAATCTCTACAGACATACCATCTTGTCTCTTAGGTCCATTATGCTCAAGCTTAACTATCTTAGGTTTCCATGGGTTAGTATTTTCCCATTAATTCTAGGTTAGAGTCTATAAATATGTCCCATGTCATGATAATTATAGTAGACTATATTATCCATACCTCTAGCCAACCAACTACTCTTCCTTCTATAGTTTCATACCTTATGACCAAAAATATTACATGAAAAGTAATAACTATGAAATGAGTTTTCATACCTTATAGTGTTTGGTTTTCTAATAGGTCTTCTCATATTGAAATTTGTGCTTGCATCCTTCTTGTCTTGATCTAAGCTCCCTTACTATTTTGTAGCCTTGTTTGCCTTGATAATAAATTGCTTATGCTCATCCTTCAATGAGTGTAACTTGGTTTTTAATTGAATGCTCTCATCCTCTTTATCTATCATACTTGAATTTGCATCCTCTAATTGAATTTTGATAACTTGGATAGTCTCCTTATCCCTCTTAACTTCTTTAGCCATGACATCCTTCAATCTACAAGCTTGCTCTTCTATAGTCTTTATAGAATCAAACTTGGACTTCAACTCATCATGTTCACCTTGATTTAAACTCAACTTGAAATTTGTCTCTTCTAACTGAGTCTTGAGATGTTTTCATTCTTCCTATTTTGAACTTAGATTAGTCTTTGTAACCCTTAATTGATACTTAAGAATTTTTATCTTCTCTTTATCATCTTTTGATATTGAGTTTGACTTCAAGGATTCTAGCTCCTTATTGAGCTTAATATACTCATTTGTAGTAGACTTAAAATTTGAGGCCATGATCTTATTCTAAACTTTTTCTTGATCACACTCTCTCATCTTACCTCTGTACTTCTCAAATAGTGCCTTGAGATTATTATACTTTTCTTCACTTGATTTTAGACATACCCAAGTATCCTCTACTAGAGCCTTCAACTCTTGATTCTCTTTCTTCAATTGCTTAGCCATATTGTACCTTGGGTCACCTTCAAGTGGTTAAACTTGTAAAGAAGGTCCTACTCTAATACTAATTGTTAGAAGTACAATCACTAGAGGGGGGGGGTAATCAATGATGCCATATAATCCAATTTAATTTAGAACTATTAAATATTTAGTATATATAATCATGATGCATACAAATTAACTATTATAATGAACAAATAAAATATAGCAAGATCAGGCACATTACACATGATATATGTGGGAAACTCTCTTGAGGGATAAAACCAACTAAACCCTACAATATGGACTATAGTCCTATAAATAAAAGATTCAAAATTTAGACCAGCACCAACTGATCAAGGAACACACATCCTTTAATTTAGTGAGATACCCATCCCATAAAGAGGAACCAACCCCCTAGGAAACCAAAAACCCACTTAGCTACCTTGATCTGATCACCATATCTAATCTGATGTGTTTTACACATGGTGATGGACTTCTCTTACTTTCTCTCTTTCCCTTTTATGCTCTCATAAACTTGCACACACAATCAATGCATCTAAAACATCCTTTTGGATCACACTTTACTTATTAATACATACACAATAAAAAAAACCTATAATAATTCTATCACAACATCAATAATATAACCTGTAGGTCATGCACACAATCCTCAACCTACTATACTCTTTAATCCATCTATTGAGTACACTCTCTCAATCAACCTATAGGGCTTACTCACTCAATATGCCTCTTCTAGGCTCATTAGGTCTAATGACATATGTGTTCACCTTCATCACATTGATTAGACAAGCATGACTAATCCTATTCACTCTTTATTGGTCCTTAAGGTTATCTCCTTCACTTCAATCCATACTCGCATAACTGCTCAACTCACTTTTCTCAAGTCTAGAAACCATCACCTTTACTTTCACTCTTTATATAGTCTTCATGAATATTATCTTATTAGTTGGCCATAAGACTTGCCTTTAACTTTAAGACTTCTATCATTATAATTACATATCTCAAATCCATTATCATAAGTCATCCATTACTTCATTAGCCCTAAACCACCATTAGGTCTTGGTGAGACCTAAAATAATTAGGCCTTCATACTCACATGTTACATATGAGACTATTTGGACCACCTTCATACTTTACCAATGTTTAGAACACATCAAAGCTATCTCCAATATCCCATTTATAATTCCCTCATGGGTCCTTACCACTTGGAACACCAAATCACACTTTAAACCTACAAATTAGGTCTCCTTGATCTGAGGCTTCCATACACATAAAACATAGTCTCAAACTTATAAATCAAACACTTAAATATTTAACATATCCTTATGATTATATAATATTGGTGAACCCTTAAGGATATATGCTACACCTCCACGTGATTTAGACACTTTAACATAGGATCTAAGCACTTATTTCAACTCAATCAAAATGACCACTCAAACTGGTCATACATAGTCAAAATAAAATAAAGCTATTTTAACTCTTAATATGACCACTCAGACTAGTCATACATAGTCAAAATACAATCAAGCTATTTTAACTCTCAATATGACCACTCAGACTAGTCATACATAGTCAAAATACAATCAAGCTATTTTAAATCTCCATATTTGATAAGGGGAATATCATGATAAAAAATGCTTTCTAATAACCCTTAGATACTTATATAACATCTATATACTCATTTAATTCATCAATTATTCTCAAAACACCTTCTACCTCTAAAAGATAGTCACCCAAACTGCCAATGCATTTAACAAACATAGTCAACTTCTAAGAATTTTTTCATACTAAAGATGGATTGGCAAAACCTAAAAAATCCACATAGATGGTCCTAATATAGTATATAACACTCTCAAATATTTATTTCATCTTGAGACATCAATACACTATCAAGAACAACTCAATTATCATTCTTGGGTCACTTGCAGAACAAGTCAAACACAGTCAACTTTGGATCTTAACATCTTTTACTATAAAAATATTAAAAACTTCTAATTAATGTCTATAGATGTGCCTTGGAGTCCTTTAAAACTTTTATTTTTACTACTTTAAGAAATTTTTCCTAGATCAAAAGATATAGTTCAAAAACTATAAATAGGTTTTCCCTTATTAATTTGAATATTCAAATTCTGACAACCATTATGGTAATGTTAAACATCAAACACTTTGACTTCATCTCATGATACCTAATAAATTTGAACAAACATGATCCATTAATATCCTCAAAAGTATCTTGGTTTATATCTTACAATACTAAATGTTGATCTTTGATCTGATCTCCTATGATTATGCCACTTAGTAGCTTTGCATGCCTTCTGTGCACCCTGTGCCATTCAATTAATGCACTTGTGCCACTTGGTAACTCTGCATGTAATGTTGACTTATTGAATTAATGTGTGCCATTAAATCATAAATACATGATCCAATTCTCACTATTGATCTCTTTTTTACAAGTTTCATGCTCACCATAGATCTTCATTGTACGATTAAATGCTCACCGTTAGATCTATCAAGACTATTTGACCCTAGACTTCAATGTAGTTAAAATTGATGGTCTCTAGTCCATCACAATCTGTAAGAGAAACTTTGAATATTTATATCTCTATCTACAAAACACTTCAAGACTCCAAATCTTTAGGTTACCTTCTTGAAACTATAGACAAGATCTCTATGAAAACATTTGACCGCTATTGACTTTTTGAGTACCTATAATAAATGCACAAACTTATTGGATCACTCATATCTTCATGATGTGTAGTGATGGTATAGCTTATCTTAATATAGAATATGTATTTTTATCATTCCAAAATATGAAATGACACACCAAAACTTCACCAAGACATCTATGAATGCTTTATAACTTCTTCTTTATCCTTACAAACCTGCAAATGTGTCATATCTCTCCAAGCTATTAATCTACTCACTCAACCTTATCTATCAAGATGACTACTTGAACCTAGACCTTCATATGACTATTCTTATCAATTCCTTTCACTTAATAAATCACTTCAAATACTCATAACACCCCATAGGGTATCTATAACATGTCTATATCATCAATAACATCCATCAATTGCCTATCCAAGTCAAACACTAAAGAACTAAGAAAGAACATTAAAGCACACTTTATCATTATCATCCTAGAAAACATTACACCTCATCAACATCCTTGGTCACATTGGAGACATCATCAACAAACCTATAATAAAATAATCATACCTTGGACCTCAGATTTAAAATCAATAACCTTATTCAAAATCAACTCTGATTTTCCCTCACTTTGATGAAAGAGAAAGATACAAATACATGGAGATTAAAATTGTTACCCTTTTTAAGTCTTATAATATTCTTGGGATCACACACCCTTTGGATACAAAAATTATCAACTTGAACTAATGGGTCCACATACCCCATGTTGTAAAATGTATACCTTATTTTGACCCCCCTTTTAGCATGCTTCTTATGACGACAAAAAATATGAAATGACATAGTGTGAAATAATAAATTTAACATGTTACCAAACCATTCATATCATGGGTATGGTAACATGGTCTCATTCCCTTTTGGAATTATGATCATGATATAAATATGGACAACCTTCTCACTTGCAGATTCAAAAAGTGATGTGTTTTCATCCTTGACTTCCTCTTTATTTTGTTTGTGCATGAAATCATTAGTAGTTAGTAATATATAATTGTCATACCTTGGGATAAAAACAAAAATATTATCCTCATTTTGAAAATTTGGATTGGTGGAAACCCTTCCATCCTTATGATTTCCCCTTTCTTTTTCACACACATGTTTTTCTTCACTACTGTTTTGAAAATCAGCAAGTTGTTTGTCAATATTTTCCTTCAATAATTGAGCTTTAATCACAACATCATTTCCCCAATATTTCAAATATAATTTATCTTATTCCTTTGGTTTGTACCCCATAATTTATTTCTCTTAACTTATTGTCAAGGGTGAATTCATTTGAGGTGATGAAGCCTTCATCATTTTTGTTGTTCTTTTCTTCTTTTTATAAGGGAGACTCTTTACATCTAGGCCTGAATCCTATAGTCTTCATCAAATACTTGGGGATTATTACCCTCAGTTACCTTTGATACTCCTCCATATATTTCAAAAAATCATCCATGGCTTCATCTATTTTCCTCTTCTTCATTCCCACTTTTTGAATGGGATCTTTGTATTCTTCTTTTGGCAAGAACCTAGGTTTCCAATCCATTGTATACTCTCACACTCCATAGCTAGACAAGATTTTGGATCTGATACCATTTTAGTGTCACCAACTCAGGAAAAATATATAAATAAAGGTTTTCCAACAAAACTCTATCAAGTCTAAAACCCCTTTCTATGAAGAATCTAAAAATGCAAATTCAACGAACAACACAACTCCAAAAATGAAAGTAATATTCAAAATTTTCTCTACAAAACCCTAGGTAACTAGGTAAAAAATCATATTTGATACTTATAACACTCTAAAAATTATGAAATAAGTTTTATATTACACCCACTAATTTTGTAAGTCAAAATAGTCACTCAAAAAGTCAAAACTCAAAATTCTAGAATTTATAATAGCAAAATACAACTAAAACTTCATAAATTTATATCTCCTAAAATATTAGAATTTAAAATGCCCATGATAGCTCAAAATGACCATAAAATGGAATATATCAAAAAAAAAACAAGAAACAAAAATTTCCCACCATGGGAAGTCCACCAAAAGTTATCCCAAAATTCTCAAAACCGTAATTCACTATAATTTCTCCTCAAAAATCCTAGGCACTGCCCTATGAATAATTATTACCTTGAATATGATGCTCAATTAATCCACCAACCAATGAATAACAATGTAAACTCCTAAATGGAGGATGTCCTAGTTAGTCCAAGGGTTTTCATTTATTATCCAGGGAATGTGTACACTAAATGTTTGCATCTATGAACATGCCATGTGGACACAAATCAAGGTTTATTTTTGGTTAGTAGTTATCCTAAACAATTTTTATGAAGTTAGTCTATTTTTAGCTAGGATCGGGTATATGGAATATTTAGAAATATAATATAGGTTGACATACATGGATTTCAAGTATATACTTCATAGTTATAATAATAGAGATTTTAGGATTATATATTCATGTGGATTATAGTAGAAGGGGTTAGACAGTGTTAGATAATGTTGGAAAAGTATTGAGTCATATTGTATTCATGCATTTTTGAGTAAATCCTTGGATTTATAGATTGAAAATGTCATTATTTTTCATGATACGAAGATTGTAAGTTGAAATAGTATTTGATGGTTAATATAATAGTTTTGTGCTTCTTATGTGAGATAGATATTTTGGGTAATGTTATGTGTCACTAGATTATCTTGTATAAATCTAGATTTGTCTTCTAATTAGTATTATAGACCATTTTTGAAGTTAGGTAATATTTCATAATAACCTCATGAATTGATACTCTTAAATTGTAAACATCTGTGAATTACTTCCATTTTTTAAAAATCTTAGTAGATTAATGAATAATCAAAAGGTATTTTCTTTGCAAGTTAATCAATAATGCCATCAAATTTGAGTTTACCATGAATTAAATGTCAAAGTAGATAGTCATAGGATTAATCCTAATTGGATAAACCTCTGCGATCCTAGGATAAAATTTGAATACTAAGTAATGACTCTCCTTTTCTTGTAAGATATTCTTTAAAATTATAGGACTTATCCTTGTAATTAGCATGTTTTGATGAACCCAAGAACCTCTACTCATAATGGTGTGGTGAGGATAGAGATCACTATTGAGGATATGCTAAGGTGTTTGCCTAGTCTAAGAGATGTGTAGCATTGGCTAGATCAAAAAATAACTAAGTTTACTCAGAAGGAATCTTAAAGAATAAGGTGTTCTAAATAATAGATTATGTAGGAACATATTTATGGTGAGATTTATGAAATATTCTAGTGCTAATTACTTGTATTATTAGCTAACTATTTGGCTCATCTATAAAATCATTATTTTAGATCTCATGTGACTGTTTATAGTATTTGGTTTGAGGAGAAGATCAAACAACTTCAAGCCTTAGACACTAGCTAGACTTGTGTGATAGATCATTGGCTAGATTTAACCATTGATGAGTATCAAAGAGTTCGTAGTCTAAGGATACATAGAGTTTGAAGTGGAAAAGGATCTATTTATGAGAGGGATAAGATGAAAATTCTTGTAGTGACTTCTTATGCTTGTTAAGATGTTGGTTATGGAAAAACAATGGCACCTATTCCTTTCTATATAGAGTAATCATTTCAAGTGTCATGGGGGTGTGTGTGAGATAAGGGAAAATGAATCAAAGATGAAAATATAGAGTTTGAACCTAAGTCCAACATGGATAATCTAGAGGAAAAGGATTGAAAAAAGACTCTGGAGTTAGAAATAGAGTTGCGACAATAGAGGAGATGGAATAAACAGAGCGTGTTTTAGGAAGCTATGAATAGAAGGAGTAGTAGTAGCATTGATGATTTAGATTAAAGGAGATGATAAAGAGAAGGGTGAAATGAATAAAAATAGAATGAGGAGCCTAGGCCAAGTAGAGATAGAGAACAAGAAAGTGATGAAGATTTAACATGGATGAAAGAAGAAGGTAGTAATACAGAAGTAGAAAAGATGGGTAAAAATGCATAGCTTCCAAGAAGGCTATACCAGAAAGAAAATTAAGGGTTACTTTATAGTCATAGACATAATATAGGTTCAAGTTTAGAGAGATACATATTTTGAGGTAAGGATCATTTCCCAAGAAATCACACATCCTCAAAGCCCATTTTTTTCAAAATCATAGTAATTCCTAGACAAGTTTAGATGATGACATGACACTTAGAAAGGACCAATTCTAGAATATGTTCATAGAAAACCCTAGAAGCACAAAATGTTGCATATCATGAAGAAGTGTAAAGTTTCTTAGACCAACAAAAAAAGAACATAACAACATTGCTTTCTACATATATAGATCCTCTAATTCTTATGCAGGCTAATTATTTCATTACACAACTTCAAATATTATAAGAAGAAGGAGATACTAGATATATATATTTGTAGCTACCACATCCATATAACTAGAGGAGACATCACAAATACCACTAGATTAAGAACCACCTCAAAGTACCTAGAAGTATCCAAAACCACAACCATCCTTGATACTAGTTAGAACCAAATCAACTTTGATACCTATAGGAAACCCCACCATGGTAGTTCAATTGGGAGCATTGACCCACTTGGCTCCTTATGATGAGTCTACAAGCTTAGAGTAGTACTTACTCATGTGCATTATGAAATGAAAAGCTAAAGGAATCATTGATGAAGTGTGATTTAATTAGAGCATTGGCTAGTAGAACATTAGAATTTATTTTATGAAAAGGTGTTGACCAAGCTACATTATAAGAAGCCAAAAAAATGTTAATTACAGAATTTGAATTCCATAAATGCTCTAGACAGACCATACAAGATCTCAAGCAAATTAGGCAAGGATCCAAAGAGATTATTTTTAAGTATGATCGTATATTTTCAAATTTCATGAAAAAAGTTGAGTTTTTTTATGGTCAATAAGGATAAGGTTTTTTGGTTCATAGAGGGACTATGACCAAGGATAAGGTTTGCTATGTGCAAACCCAATTTTCTAACAAAGAAAAAGCTAGAGAAGTTGCAATTCAAGTGGAACATATTGAATATTATGGGGGATATTTGGCTCCTAGTTTGTAAATAGATAATACCTTACAAATCCTCATAATTTTTTTGGAACAATAATAAGAAGTAACGTAGAGACCTTGATCATATCTCTAGTGTATATAGTGTAATAAAGAAGGGAACCATAGAAATGAGTGCCTAAGAATACAAACTAAGCTATGTGATATATCAATACCATTTACTACTATAGTATGTAAGGAACCTACAAAATTTGTACTACAACTTATGCAAAGCACACAATCATGATGAGAATAATTGTTGAGCATTACAAGAACCAAGAGAAGACATTACCAAAAACATCTTTATAGTAGCTTACCATAAGATATCATCACACTTGATGTAAATAGGTTTGACACCAATTTAGTTATTATACCTTGAGCATCGATAGTACCATCATACTAATCTACAAATTCACCTAGTTGGAGTCCACCTATTCAAAATTAAACAACCCCTACGTAGACTTAAAATTCATGGAATTCTCCAATCTCATAGCCAACATAGTCTAACTAGTCCTTGCAAATAACTCAGGCTAAAAATGGTGGATATGGGGGAAACCAACAAATGTAAGGGTGGAACCCTCAACAAAAATTTTCAAACTATCAACCACAATAGTTTGGTAACTAGGGGTTCTAACCAAATAGAGGAGGATACCATGGAGGAATGAGGGGAGGTTATTGAGGAGGAATACAAGGAGGTAGAGGAAATAGACCTTAACCCCCAATTTAGTGTTATCTGTGTAGTGAATTCAATCATATAAAGGAATTTCCCTATGAATTTGCAATGTCATTCCTAATGCACCTATTTTAGGGTCTCTGAATAACATGATACAAAGGATTGTCTAGTGCTGGCAAAACAACATGAGGATAAGGTTTTGTGAAATGTAAATATGGTTATCACACAACCATCAAAGTATGAATTATTATAATACATCACTTGTTAGTAACATGTAGAACAAAAATTACCCCCTTTGGAATTACCATAGTACCATGGGAAAAGGAAAACACAACCAAACAAGTATCCATATCCCACCATGGAGAAAGGGTTGATGCATGAAGTAGCATAGGTTCTAAAATTATTTAGTAATATGAAGCCACTAAAGATGATGATGCATCCGTAGATTCACAAATGTATGGGCAAATAGTGTACATCATTCAACAAGATGGTGTTATCACCACCTTGACATACTTGATTAAGCTCCATATTATATTTTAGAACAAGAACATCTCGTATAAAATCACCAATTTGCTCCATAATATAATATAGTGTGCACAAAAGGGCCAATAATGAGTAGATCAAATGATATGGTATGTAAAACCCAAGAAACCATGGGATGTTGATTCAAGGATGGGCATTGAAATCGTAGGGTATGAGATACCTAATGTAGTGTTTTATTTTTGGAGCACTGTAAATATGATCCCTTGGTCCACATGGGTTACTATTGGCCAACCTAAACTAAGTTAGATCTTAATTACATTAAATCTTATAGATTATGGGCAGGTTGAACCAATTAGTTGATTGGAAGATGTGGTGATCAAAGTCATAGAACTGAGCTTGTGTGGTAACTTTGAAGTCATATATATGAAGATGGATGAGATGCATTATCCTATATTAATTGGAAAAAATGGGCCTATAATGATCAGATGACCATAAATACCATAAGAAAATAGTTATAAGCTCATTAAGGAGATATTATTATAGTGATTCCTTTGAACAAGGATGGACACAAATCATATTGTGTTCCTAAAGAGACTGATTCTCCATATGTCTATGGGGAGAATAATTGGAATAAGGTGATACTAAAGATAGATGATAGACATTGCAAGACACTAAATATGACTTCTTTTACAATCACACAATCCTACTCAAGGTAAATTTGTAGTTAAAGGAGTTACCTCTAAATTCTATGTTACCACATGTGAATATTCCACCATTAGTGGCACATGTTGTATTTTCTATGTCTAAAAGGTCACCAACTCAGTCAAACATAATTTTTTTATATCAAGCTAGTCAAACAAATCAAGATTACATATAACTAATGAGATAAGGCATTCTACCTTAGGATATGACTTCTTCAATTAGTGGATATTCTGACACTCATATTCTTAATTAGATGAAGGGTGACCATGAGGTCTGACCTCTATGCATGTTTTTTGCAATAGAACATCAACTACCACACTATTTTACCATTGAGGATATTGGTTAGTTTATACTACATTTCCAAAAATATGTGCCTAACATCTACAAGAGAGTTAGTGATTTAACATATGCATTGAAGGGTATTATTATGAATTGGTGGTTTGTACATCAGAAGACACGTATGAATTAAGATGAAGCCTACAAGATCCTTATATCTTGATTCCAGTTATAGAAGGAGTAAGGAAGGACTAACCAATATTTCATGAAGGATATTCCCTTGAGATTAATATTTACCACTATTTTGAGGTATATAATATGGAGGATATCGCTCCAAAGTATTGGGTACATATTTTCTATTACACTTTGGGTACCCTTCCTACTACTTGGTATAACCACCAAGAGCAGATAAGGTAAGTAGGACACTGGGCACAAGTTCAAAGTGATTTCATTTAGATCCTTATTTTTGAAGATGAAAACCCTATAACACATAATGAAATATAAAAACTAAAGGTTTTTATATTCCATGGGAGGATTGAATACTTAGATGAATTAATTGATTCATCATCCTCTCACAATACAACCTATGATTTGAATCAAGCTCTATAGGCCTATAAATTAGGGAAGGACAAGGTAAAGGTTTCTTTTCAACTAAGTCATAGAATAAAAGATGAATATGGGTGGAAAATAGATTTAGCCAAGGAGGATGATATGGATCTTACATAATTATTCAAATTAGAATAAGAAGATGAGACTCTTTTATGTCTAGTCATAAAATCATCTACAGAAGAAAGTTTGTGACATATTAACCTTATAGAATGGGAATCTGAATGGCTACTACATGATTCCATTCCTAAATAATAATGTAATATTTACCAAGAACCTTTGAAGTATCACATCTAGAACATTGGGACCAAGGACATTCCAAAATTGGCACGAATTGGTGATTAATGGTCACAAGAAGAAATATCCAAAGAACTATAGCTTCTATGGAATTATTAAGGTGTCTTACTAACCAAGTTCACTAAAGTCAAGGGTGTGGACCCATGTCTGGGAGAGATGCACATTAAAATAGAGTGTGAATGACCGATTAAGAAAAGACATTCTATTTAAACCCAAATATGAAGTTAAAAGTAAAAATTAAACTAGACTACATGTAGGAGGATAGAATTATTTTTCTTGTGGATAAATTTGACTGGGTGAGTCCTATGGTGGTTCAACCAAAGAAGACCAGTGAGATAAGAGCCTATGGAGACTATCATATTTTAAATGAGGATTACATTAATGACCCTTTCTCTATCCCATTTATAGATGAATTTTTGGAAGCAATCATAAGCCATGAGGTGTATTCCTTTACTGATGGTTTTAATGGGTACCATCAAATTCCAATCATAGAAGAATATAGAGCTAAGATAACCTTTACAATAGAATGGGCTTATTTTTCATATAAGGTAATGTCATTTGGACTAAAAATGCACTTATAATTTTCTCAAGGGATATTATAGCTACATTTAAATATTTCATCCATGATTTCTTAGAGGTCTATTTAGATGATTGGGAAGTCTTTTCATTGTTTAAAAATCACTTGTCCAAACTAAGATTGATGCTAGAGAGATGCAGTGTTACATATAGTGCTCAATTTAAAAAATTATTTATTCTTACACCCTTTGGGGTTTTGTTAGGTCATGTATTTAATAGTAAAGGTGTCTTGGTGGATTCATCCAAGATCACAATGATTATGGGAATACCATCACCCAGAAATGTGACAAAGGTATGACCCTTCCTTGGACATATAGACTACTATAGAAATTTTATTAAGGAGTATGCTACAATATCTTCCCCTTTACAAAAACTATTAAGGAAGGATATATGGTTTGGCTAGATAGATGATTACTAGCTAGAACTGATTGATTTAATGTAAAGATTAGTAAGTGTACCAATATTGATTTTTCCATATTGAATTAAGTCCTTTTATGTACATATAGATGCATTAGGGAGTGTAGTTATTGTTGTGTTAGTGTAGCCAAGAGAGGGCGGTTTAGATCACCCAATTCATTTTTATAATAAAAAATTATCTAAGGCTAAAAATAATTACACTACTACTAAACATGAAGCCCTTGCGATAGTATTTGCATTATAAAAATGTTTCTATTACTTATTAGTTACATCATTCAAGTTATTTACCGATCATCAAGATATACATTATTTAGTAAATAAACCTTTGTTGGGAGGACATATATCATGATGGTTAATTATTTTTTAGGAGTTTCAGTTTCACATTAATGTCAAACCTGGTCAAGAGAACATTGGACAAAACCATTTGAGTTGCCTCCAAAATGGTGAAGAGTAAGAGGAAATTTTTAATGAATCACCTAATGCACATTTATTTTAGGTGTCTATGATACCTAAATAGTTGGATGAGATTGCATAGTTTTTGGAATAGGGGACATTTCTATAACACTATGAAAAATAAGAAAATAATAAATTGGTTACTAAGGCCATTCCATTTAGTATCATCAGAGGATTCCTATACTATCTGGGTAAGGATGAAGTGATGCATAGAGTTACACTTGATCATGAACAACCTCAAGTACTTGAAGAATCACATTATGGTATCATTGGAGATCACTTCACTAGGGATTCTACATATAAAAAGGTTTTCAAGCTGGTCTATAATGGCCTTACTTATTTAAGAATGCACACTAAATCACACAATAGTCTGATGTATATCAAAGGATGGGAATGTTGAATCATCAGGATGCAATGCCACTCTAGCCAATGCTTACACAATATCCCTTTGAATAATGGGGGATTGATTTTTTCAGACCTATTAATCTACCTAGAAAATGTATTCATGCATGTTATATAATTACTATGATTTATTACTTCACCAAGTGGGTTGAAGCTTCTTTAACAACTAGATGAAATGTAAAAGACACAACAAAGTTCTTATATGAGAACATATATTCATCTAGTTTGGATGTCCAATCAAGATAGTAAGGATAGAGGTACACACTTTTTGAATAAAACCATATAAACACTTAATAATTAATTATTCATATCATACCACAAAAGTACAACTTATCACCCTTAGGAAAGTGGTCAAGCAGAGGCTACAAACAAAGTCTTAGGTAAGATGCTTATAAAAGTTTGTGGTGTTTAAAATAATTACTAGGAAGATAAACTTCCTTCCATCTTATGAGCATGTTTCATGCATAAAAAATGTGCCTTAGGGTTTACCCCCTTTCATCTGGTTTATGGTTTATAAATAGTAATGCCCCTAGAGTATATTTTACCCAGTGTATGAATCACAATCATTATGCATATAGGAGACCAAGAATATTTAGGGAGTAATATATTTGACCTCAACAAGATGGATGAAGACCATCATAGAATAACCTAAACACAAGAGGTAAATAAGTAGATGCAAAAATCATGGCATGATAAGAACCTCTACACTAAATAATTTCAGATAGATCAACCCATCTTGTTGTATGATAGCCAATTTTAAGCTTTTCTAGGAAAAATGAACATCTATTGGAAGGGACCATATATTATCCATGCATCATTACATCTAAGAATGATGGTACTATGATATTTACAAGGGAACATTTTGATTACAAAGGTAAATGACATTAGGATCAAACCCTAACCACCAATAAGTAGTGTACTCAATAAGGAACATCTTCTCATTCATACCAGTTTAGCGTAGGATTCATTTTTTTTATGTTGTATGGATTGGGTTTGGTTTTTATTGTGTTCTATGTGTAGTTAAGGAGTTATTATAGACAAATTGGCTCCAGTAACCCTTAAGCAGGGGGTAGTGTGCATAAGGGGAGGAAATCAACTATACCACAATTAAAATAGGTAGCAAGGCAAGACAATAAGTCTATAAAATCTCTATACGACTGAAATCTTGATGATAGCTAAGGGCTAAGAGATGGGTGTTAATACCCAAGCATGTGAGATAGGTATAATTGACTCTAAATAATTGTCTTAATCCACATTAGATAAGATAATAATCAATTCATAGATTTATTGGGTCACATCATTCTACCTAACTATCTAAAAAACATGCCACATCAGAAAAAAGTGTATTGGCTAATTAATTCTAAGATTTGGTTACTAATGTTTTTAAAAATAAGATCTTGAGACAATTTTGGTGCATTTAAATCTCATTCATAAAATTGAGTTTATGCTAAATCCATATACAACCAATGTTCCTAGTTGATCACTATTTTATCCTTAACTATTTTTAAATAGATTGGTGAGCCTCTTTCCAAGACTCTCACACTAATTTATACTGTTGTATTCCAACCAATTTCCTTTTAGTGTAGAGATATTCACTATGGATGTCATTACATTTCCTTAATTCATCAAAATATTCTATACTACATAGTCAAAAGATACCAAGGTTCGAACAAACATACATTGGGCCAAATTTTCAAATCTTGAGGCATATTCTTTGTTCAAACATGTTGAAGAAAGATCATTTGTTCCTAAAGTAGTACCAGAGGCAAAAACCTTGGTAATTTCACCTCCACATCAATTCCACAACATTTATATGGAACATCTAATTCAACTTCTTACATTTAGTCAACTTAGTGAAATTGTGAAACTTTTACTAGGCCAGTACAATGACAAGAAGATATATTTATCTATGGATATCACTATATATGTGAATGAGGCCATGATGGAAAGGGCCATATGTATGGAAACATGAGGATGATATCTAGTTCCTTAAAAATAAAAATATCTTGTGATTATAATAGAGATTAAGGAGGCATATACCTATGGAAATCACAGCATTCCTTTGAATGATATCCCTGATGAATCCACCCACATCTTAGTAGAGTGTATTGATACATGGTTTTGGTAAACCACCAAAGACATAAAATAAGACACAAAATGGGTCATTGACATTGCACATCACATGATCTTACAAGGGCAATAATTCAATTAGATAGAATTCCTAGTGGATGAGTTGATAATGAATATTACCAAAGTCCTTGTATCTACAAAACAAACATTTCAATATCAGTTTATGGTATTATTGTTGGTCTTTACACAATGGAAGTATCTTTAAGTCATTGTCAATCTAGATTTCAACTATTGGCTGGAAATTACATTACATAACGTCATATAGAAGCATAGTGAAATTTTTTACCTTGTGCATTAATAATTATTCTATGCACGGTGGGATGAACTAGTAGAATTAGTGCTCAGTAACCCATGAAACCACCACCTATAATGCAATTTCTAAGCTATAATGTAGTGGTGGTGAATCTTCCTTATGGGATTTTTTTCTAATTCATGAAATACCCAAGGATCTATTTGTGCCTTTTCCATTATTCATCAATATGCATATGGCTTGTATGGAATTTGTTTAATAGATAACTCTAGTTGCTTGTAGAGTGACCCATTTACAGATAATCCTACATGATGTTCCCATTATAGTGAACACTACATAGACTTCCATGAAAACATCTACTCAATCTTATCAAGGAAAGTGAAAAGATCTTACAATCCATCACTAATTTTACCCCCATAAAGGAAGACTCATAGCTAGAAGACCTGGTTAGATGACCCACATGTGCCTCAGATTATTACAGAATGTGAAAGGCATAAATTTTAGACTAATGAGTGGTAGGTCTACCAAAATATGATCATAGACATGGATAGTGATTTATATGAGTAGGAGGAAGAAAAATAATTCTTATTTTAGAAATTAGTGTGCACAATGCAAGTCTGCAAGTAAGCACCTACACACTTATGGGTAGAATTTCCCACTTGTCCACAGTCCATTATTATGGATACTATCGGTGAGGAAGCTATATTTCAATAGGTTCAAGCAAAGATTATGATAGGTGGTGCTTTTGATGAGTCCTCCTAGGCCCATCAAGTTGACCCTCTTGTTGAAAGTCTACCACAATCACTCTAACATAGGTATTGCACACTATGAAAGTATAAACCACTATGGACGAGGAAGATCAGGACATTACATCTACATATCAAACATATTTAGTATATCTATTATATTTAGGAGGGATGGCATCATCATTTCTTGAGGACTCACCTATATTTGGGTGCAACAAGGGAAGTGTGTCAAGGGACATAGTGCATGAATCCAATATAATTTCCTTTTTATCATAGTTTGATGAACCTCTAATGGATACTAAAGAGGTAATGTTGGATGTACAACCACCCAAGGAAAATTAGGTCACCTAAAAATAAGTAATATTAGATACTAACCACAAAAGAAGAAAGTAAACAAAGAAGTAGTAGAAGGAGATGGCTAAAAAAGGCTTTGGAGGCACAAAAAAATTTATAGATTGAGATACTACTCTAATTAGTGGATATATAACCCATTATTGAGTTTTTCACTAAGGTTATGTAAGTGCACCAACCAAATGTTACTACTAAGTAGGTAAAGATGCAAGCTATTGAGGAGGTTGGGCATAAGCTGGCTATGGAGGTACCACCAACACTACTAAAATCTCTAGCTCAATCCACTGAGGATACTTTAAAATATGGGGATGTAGCACCCATAATTTCTATGCCTCTCTCTCTGCCACCTCCACTAATAGATGTAGTGATTACTACTGTGCCCATATTGCCTAAAGATCTCTCACTCTTTCACCATAGATTGTGGCCATATAAACTACTCTTCCACAACCACCATCTCTGACTTCACCTTTTACCTCATCTGATTCTCCATCCATCCCACCCCTAGATTAGGCCTCATCAAAACTTTATTCCATTATGACATATAAGTTCTAAAACTTAGACCTCATGGATGTTCCTTCTGCTCCCCTCTATTGCACCATCATTTCATTTCCCTTTGATTTGTTGTAGTGCCTTCCTACCATGACCCCCACCATTGCCTTTGTTTTGCCTCCACCCACCATAGAAACATATACTGATGTTTCCAAACTTTCCCTCACTAAGTAGTTAGAAGGTGATTCTACTTTTTATGATTCCATTATGCAGACTATTATTCCATTGTAGTATAGGGTATCTCAATTACAATAGGATAACTCTAACCTATGGAGTGTGATAAGTAACACTATTACTTTTATTGAAGACTCATATCCCACCCTTTACTCTCAAGTTGTAGTCCCTAGTTTTATATTGTATTGTACAAAAATTTTAAAGCTGGTTGCCTAATTTATGTAGGATTAGGTGAGCATCTAATAGATCAACCACCTTGAATTATATAGTAAAACTATCCTAGAGAAGTCACATGATTTATTTGAACTCCTAGATCTATATCAATTTGACCTTACTACTATGATTGGCTAATCCATAACTATGGATCATGGGTTGATTGATTGGAAATCTCAAGTGGATGTGGTATGGAATGGTGCACTCCCTAAATTCACCACTATGAGTTCCTCTAAAGCCACCATACATGATCCCACTATTACTTTTATTGGGTTTACATCCATATTTCAAGTATCTGTGCAATATTTTGACTCATTCATACATTGGTTGAAGGCTTGATAGACTCAGATGTTGTACAATAACTTTACCAGGGTCCAAGCATAATAGCATGTCAAGAAGCTCACTCATCTACATGTGAACATCTCTAGAAAATGACTACTACCAAAGATTCTCTCTCTTGTAATATGAATAGTGATATTTCACAATTATTTTATGCCCAATTAATTTGAGGGCTCTCCTACACATTATTCAAGAATATTTAATTGATTGGAAAAATTACAAGATGAATTTGGCTAAATTTGATAGTGCCATCAAACTGATCATTTATGCCCCCACCATCATTCCTCCCAAATAACTCTAGAAATGGATAATCTAGGAAAAGATTGTTACTTCTATTTCTTTGTAGAGTGATCCATCCACTTTGCAAACACTATCTACATCAGTTCCTCTATTGTTGCCTCCTCAATCTAGTTAATTTTTTATTGTAGTGGGGAATTTTGTAATTTTGCTTCTTAGTATTTTTTGGTAGGACCATAGAAATCCATACGGATCATCTATTGAAAACTTTAAAGGGAGGTATATTGGATTTCTACTTATTTAAAAACCCATGAGGGTAGTTAAGTAGTGCATAAAGGGTGAAAACTGGTTGTTAGCACCTTGAGTGATTTGTAGTTTCTATGTGTTCTACCTAGTTTTTATTTTTTGGACTCCTACTTCTTTTTAATCTTATCTTAGGATGAGACAAATGTTTAAGTTTAGGAAAGTGTTAGCTAGGGAATGTGTACACAAACTAATTGCATCTATGAATGTGCCATGTGGATAGAGATCAAGGTTTTAATTTTTGTTAGCAATTATCCTACATGATTATTGTAAAGTTAATCTATTTTTAGCTAGGTGTAGACACCAAAATTGTGTCGAATCCCCTTGGTCCCTTGCACACTTTATTAATTTAAAATAAATTACTTATTTTAAATTAATGACATCACCCTAGATACCTCACCTTGGATTCCTCACCCTTAGATCATTTATCACCCTGTGACTAATCATAATTACCTAAGATCTATTCCAACTCTCTCACTAACCCCCGCGCCTAATAAATCCACCTTTGGACCGTTCACCAATGACAACTGAACTTGGCAGATGGAGGAATGGGCAAAAGGCTAAAAATAGCCTTTTTATCCATTTTCTAGCCACTGACGTCGGTCAATAGTCAACTGACGCTGGTGGTATCGCCGACGTCGGTTGCTTAAAACTAAATTCTAACCTTGACTGCAGGCCCGAATGCAAATTCTCTTGGACCGAATCCAAATTCTCTCTTGCTCCTCGACTCTTTGCAGATCAAAGGTAGGATTTGGGATGAGGCCTCAACATTCTATCATCACTCTCTAGG
This sequence comes from Torreya grandis, assembly GCA_037957365.1. Lineage (NCBI taxonomy): Eukaryota > Viridiplantae > Streptophyta > Pinopsida > Cupressales > Taxaceae > Torreya > Torreya grandis. The sequence continues at coordinate 930,393 of JARHVA010005591.1, read as the reverse complement.
CTAAGAAACTCTACAGAATTCACTCCACACCGGATTGAAACATTGTATGAAGTCTCCTACATCAGTCGCATCAGGGACAAGCATCCTGACACTCTTGGTTCTCCATCCAAGTAGAGCTAAGTATTATTCTATTTCATTTTAGTATTTTAGAAGCATTGGTAATTAGTTTCTATTGAATATTCTTGAGTACTGTTGATAGACAACCTGACTTTCTTCTCGAAGAGGCTGAAAAGCCTTCCTTTCATTCTTATTCTCTTTCCACCCCTATCCTCTACTTGGGCCCTTTCCCAAACCATATTCACTGTCCTGCAACCCTGCATGGACCTGTAAACTCCCAAATTCCTAGACTTATCAGTCGACCATAGACATAACTTGAGACCTGTCCAAGGCCCATTGCCCCTACCGACATTGGCATCAAGGCCCATTGCCACTACCGACGTTGACAACATTGACCAATCGATGATGGCAGACTAACCAACGCCGGTGACTGTGAGAGGCAAATTGCAAGAATCAGGTATGTGTTATCTATTTCTCTTCTTTAGCCTTTCATTATTTCTCTTTCTAGCAACACTCTTTTGTTAAATAAGTGGACTGTCATCCCTCAAGGAAGTCTTTGCACTTCTGGGACTGAGCTTTGCTTGGCAATCCACCATATATCTATCTAACATTTTCTTTGTTTAAGTCTTTCTTATCTACAGGGGTCATCTTCCATAGCCAAAGAGGAACTCCTTCAATGTCTAGATAATGGTGCACAACTTCATCTGGGTATCATCTAACCCTTAACCATTATCTTTAGTTTCTTATTTCTTCTGAATGTAAAAAAGCAAAAATGAGTAGAAACATTCTGGCATGCCTAGTGGGACCCTGGAGTTTTCCTTTTGTTCATTTCTTGTAAAACAAACTTTTATATAGGTGCATTAGGAAAATTTCTCTTCTTGCATCCTTCTTCTATCTTCTCATTTTGAAAAGAAACCATTAGCACAAGTTAAAAAGAACTTCTTTCTTTTTCTTCTTGTCACTTTTTTCCTTGCATTTTAGAGTAGTGAAATTCATGCTCTTAACCTTTTCCTAATTATTTGCATCTGAACAAAACATTTCAATTTGGGCTAAAATCTATTTCATCTCATTCTTTCTTGAATGCATATTTAGCCTTCTCACTTAGTAATTAAAAAGCATTATGAATAAATCGTAGTGCACATATGTTACACAACCTGACCACATTCACAAAATCAAACATCTAAACATACCTAAGACAAGGCCTAACTAGGATTTCATCACCTAGCAGATACCTTACCCTTCCTGGTAATCTTACTTGGACTTCACTACCAAGGGGAGAACCCACTCTATTCTCTCGCAGAGTATAAACTCTAGGGGAAGTATATATTGGCTAAGCAACCCAGCTTGTCTCTAGGCTCGTGAAGTGAGGGGAGCAAGCTCCTAGCACCAGGCCACGTACGGAATCTAATACAGATTTTGAGCACCAAAACTCAACCCAAAACCAACCTTAGACTGCTTCTTTTAGTACCTATTCTAAAATCCCAACTTCCCAAACACACTCTTCTAAGGCATAAGCCACCATGACTCTAAAATTTATTCTTAGGAATTTAACATTTAGAGGCTACTTGTCTTCATCTACTTTTCTATTTTTATCTATTTTTTTGAGCTGGTAAAGATGAATTATTCTAAGCCTCAAAAATGACTCAGAACTTTCTTCTTTCTTCCAAAAACTTTTAGTTTTTTGAGTTGCTAGAAATACACAATAACTGACATCAGTTTTTCCACCGACGTTGGCAACTGATCTTCATAGACATCATTTATCTGACCAACATCGGCAAACTTACTTCACCGACATTGGTTTTTCTACCGACATCGGTCACTATCAAAAAATTTTCTTCTCAAACAGTAAGATAAAAACCTGACCTTTTTGCTGTTAAAAACAAATTCTAGTTTTCTGAGGCTGAAACATACAATTTTTAGAACCTGAATCTATTTTGCCTTGGATGGTTTTAACACGTAGTCAAACCAAAACTCTTGTTTACCACGCAAGGCAACAACCACTCCCACCTTCGCCTTCTATATCAAGTCCCCAAATGGAGTATAATTTAGAAACTGAGCGTACTCCTATCCGACCAACCCCAACTCAACATCTAATTGTTCTCGAAGGGGATCAAGACTTTGAAAGGTTCCTTGACCTCAATGTCAAGGCTCTTCAGCACTATCTCACGAGAAGTCAAACATGAGATCCTTTAGGAAACCTAGTTTATGGGATGCCAACTTCCTTAGTTGAAACAACAATCATATCAATAGCCTCTGTAACCCAACCCATGGTCACCCAAGCCATTGCCTTAACTAACAACTCGACCATGACCAATCTTCAAAGTGTGGCCTCTCCTTTTATTTCTGGACCTACCTCCTTTGGGGTTTCTGTACCCCCTCAACCAAAAACCATTCAACAAAGTTCTACACCATTTCAGAACTTAATTGTCTCCATCCCACCTACTCTTGCACCCATAAATACAAGAGTGACAACTTATCCTTCGGCTAGTGTTGCCACCATCCAACCACCTTTGGCGACATCAATTCAAGTTGTGCCCTCTAGCTTTATGACACAACCACCCTTAACTTCAACATCAGTCCCCATGACTAGTTACCAATATGTTGCACCTATACAATCGCAACCAACTATGTCATATGATCCATCTAACACCTTCCAAATGCCTTACAACCTAGGGGGCACCCCACCTGCAAATCCATCAACCGATCTAATCAAGATGTTGATGCATAAGATGTCTAATCTTGAGACATCCATTTCGGGTTCAAGAAATGTTCTCTCATATGAACAAATTTGTAATGAACCTATTCATCCTTCAGTCCCAATCCAACCATATCCTAGTCAGTGGGAACTTCCCAAGTTTACTCGCTTTCAGAGTAAAGAGGACCCATAGCAACATCTATGAGCATTTAGACACACTTGTTACCTTATAGCACATGGTGATGCATTATTACTATGCACATTTCCCATGTCACTTTTTGGTGCTACCCTCGATTGGTATATTTCTATTACCAGTCACTCTTTATTTACCTTCACTCAACTAGCTCAACTATTTCTTGACCACTTTTCAATTAACATAACTAAAAATGTCTCCATCATAGACCTATATTCTATCAGACAATTCGACAATGAATCAATAGTTGATTTTGTTGCTCAATGGAGAAGTTTAATCAACCAACTCTCCTTTTCTTTACCTCAACCTGAGCTCATTGAGCTCTTTTCACAAGCATGTACCAAACACATCTCATTTACTTTGTGGGTCCAAACATTTCGCACATTTGACAAAGCTTTCACCATGGCTAGGAAGCTTGAACTCCATGATGTCAAAGAAAATAAAGTCAAATTGCGTAGTAAAAACCCCAATGCAAAATCAAATGACCCTTCCTCCAAATCTTCTTCCTCTAATTCCAAATTCAAGGGATCAACAAATGTTGTGGTACTTAGATCATCATCATCGACCACAACTAACCAATCCAAACCTTACACATCTCAAAGCATTACATGACAATTCCAACAATGATACATACAACGTTAATATACTCCAATAGGAGAATCATACGCATTCGTGTTGGATAAACTAGTCAAGCAGGGGGTCCTTAACCTCCCCCAAATTTGACCACCACCTCAATTTGATCCCTTGCATGCCATCCTTGCATGGTATAGGGAGAATGACTTCTGTAATTATCACCGTGTCCAAGGCCATGACACAAACAATTGTAAAACCCTCAAGAATGTCATTCAAGACATGTTAGATAAAGGTGATCTTGTCTTGGATAACCCAAACACGCCACCTAACCAAAACATAGACATCTTTAGAAAACCTTTCCCTAACCATCCCCCTAGTCAAAATAACATTCAAACCACAGTCAAAGACCCCCAAGAGCGTAATATATGCACGGTCGATATGATTTAGCCTTTCATCCCTAACAAACCTCTTCCACAAACTGAGAGGTTAGTCAACCTATCCCTCCACCACAGGAAGAAGAGCCTTCTTCTCCTAATAGTCCTCCATCTACCCCTCTTATATTGGAGGACGCTCTAACCATACCAATGCCACTAACCCCACCTTCATCCTTCCTACTACCAATGGAGGACCATACCTTTCCTGCTCTTCAACCCCAAGTAGAAGGCATGATCATCTCTACGCTCTTTCCTCTTGAAGAACCCCATTCTCCAATTCCTTCTCCACTGAGAGAAGAACTTATCTCTTCACCTACTTCAATTGAAGAGGATCTAGTAATGGCTCTCTCTCACCTTTGGCCTGAGATTGCCGCATCTAACACATTTCCACTCTCACAACCACCCAAATCTTCTGAAAAACTAATTATAAAGCCTAGCACAATAGCTTCTAAACCATTCTCTCGACTGGCCAAAAACTTAGGATTTCTCCATTCGAGGAACTTAGAACATGAGGCATTATGGGAGTGACTCAAAGCTCCTTATCTTACACATCCCATTTCATCTCTTACTGTCGACCCTTCTGTGACAAAATCTCCAAGATTCACCAACGAAGATCGAGCATCTACTTCCAAATCTTTAGAAGTTCAACCATCCACATTTGAGCCTAAACCCTCACAAACTTCCACTATATCAAAACAAGTTAAATCCCTTGGTGTTCATCCCATGTCAAACCTCACTCACCCACAAGTGAAGGTCGATTTGAATCTCGCCCCCCAGACTAGTGGTCCTCATGCCATATTGAAGAAGGACACTAAACCACATCGTATAACTCCTCCTCCACCATCACCATTGCCCTCTATTTTGGGCCCTCATCCTTCTACCTTAATTGGAGTGCTCCCTACTCCAACACCTAACAAAAACAAGTTACCCCCGTTACTCCCTTCACCCACCAAAAATATACCTCCTCTGAAAAATTTGGCACCCCTCACAAAGAAAGTGTCATCTACATGAGTGGCCACACCACCAATCAAAAAGGTGGTACAAAAATCTCCCTCAACAAATCCAAAACAAAAGTCATCAACACCTAGTGCATCAACAAGCATGAATCCATTAGTGGATTCATATGCTTTGATACTACACTGACTTTTGCAAACTCCTAGCATCACTCTTCCACCTATTAAACCATTTCAACCTCTCAGACCAAAACCGTCTTGGTTCGATGACACTAAAATCTGCCTATATCATCACTCCCCTAGGCATGACACTAAAAATTGTTGTGCCCTCAAGGTTGTCATTCACCATTACTTGGAAAAATACACCCTTCTTATTGAGGATACTATCAACAAATCTCCAACACCATCTAATGTCTCCCCAACCTCTCCACCTTTATTAGGATCCCATCATCAGACTATGGTCCCTTTACCTCCTTTGCCCCCTTTATTCGAGATTAACACCATCAATGTGGCCACTAGGTCACAAACCTTAAAGGATAAAGCAAAAGAGAAAGTTGCTATTCCTTGGACCTACCCATTTTTCAAACCTGCTCAACCACCCAAACCCAAGATTTCTATCGTGGGTACATCCCAACCCACTTCTTCAAAGGCAATCCGTGATTCTATGGTGAAACAGCTTCACCAAACTCTCGTGAAGATGACTTTATATGACCTCATTCAAAGCTCTCCAACACATCATCAAGCTTTAATCAAAGCTTTACAGGTAGTGGAGGTCTAACCTGAGGACCCCCAAACACTAGCTGCCTTAATCCAATCATTACCCACCATCGCCTCTATTACCTTTAGTGATTCTGAAATTCCTACCTCCAACTTGGAAGATCAGGATGTTTCCCTTTTCATCATAGCCTAAATTTATCAAACTCATGTTAAGCGAGTTATGATTGATGGGGGCGCTAGCATCAATATCATTTCCACCCATGCCTATGACCAATTAGCCCTCCCAAAGAATTGTGTGTCAAAAATTGATGCAATTCTTTGATCTTTTAATGATTCTACCACCACTACCATTGGCACTGTCATCTTACATATTCATGTTGGCCCACGAACAATCCCATAACTCTTCTACATCATTGAAGGGGAGTTCCAATACAACATGTTATTAGGATGACCTTGGATCTGTGCCATGGCCTGTGTCCCTTCTACATTACACCATTGTGTCAAATTTGAACACGACGGTCGAGTCCATGTCATTCCCGTAGACCCCTCCCCTTTCAAGACATGCAACACAACTTATCAACCCAATGATGTTCTCATTCCTTTATAAACATCGACCCAAACACCAACTCCACTGACGGAAGCTTCAACAAGTATGCAAACGGTGGTTACACCTACACCACCTCCTCAAGTGACAACAAAAGACCCTATGGAAGATACCTTCCAATGTCTTTCACTTGGGGAGTATCATTTACTCACCTTGGACATGTTCCATACTCCTCAAGAGTATGGACAACTTCATCACAATCCTAACTATGACCATCATATTGGAATAATCATCCCTTATGGTCCTCCCAATCTTCAAACAAATCTCATCAATGGAGGGTTAGATCAAACTCCCAATGATGGGAATCCTCTTTCATCACCCCAACTATTTACGTCTAACTTCTCTTTTCTTGGCAACCCAAACTTTTCTCATACCTATCTTTATAGGTGTGCATGGAAGGGCTTTGGTGTTGGGCGCTACAAACAAGGCTCCCACTAGCCTGTCAAACCACCAAATGATGAGGCCATAAAGAATGCCAAGAAGCGACATGGCCTGGGCTTTGAAGAACCTACTAAAACTTCTAAAAACCCTCACCCCAAACCTATCATAGAACAATCACCTCCAAACTCGCCTATTCCCCCATCTTCACCTACAGAGTCGGTGGTTTCCATCCCTCTTAGTTTTTTTTTGCATAAACATCATTCGCTTGGAACCCTTAACCTATCAACTAGGTGGGGTATCCAGGTCTCTCCCTCTCATTTATCCAAACATGATAGACGATGAATCTGCTACCCTCAACACTGTCTAATGTGTAGATGATGATGCCATTCTCACCTACATGGGTGTAGATGACTCTTTCATTCAATGATCACTTCCTTCAAAAATGCCGGTTATGTTAAATGAATCAACCATTAACATTAACCTTCCATCTTTTGATGTTCCTCATGTTTTAAAGATTGGTCAATCTTTGGATGCCCAGGAACAAATTGACTATACCAAATTCCTTTTAGACCATAGCAAAGCTTTTGCTTGGTCTTATAGCGATATGTCCAGCATCAACCCTAACATCGTCATCCATAACATCGTCACAAACCCAGAGGCTAAGCCTATCAGGCAAAAGCTTCACAAAATGCATCCTCACGTTGCACTCCTTATCAAAGAGGAGCTTCAATGTCTTCTCTCCATTTCATTTATCCAACCCATTGATTATCTATAATGGGTGTCAAACATCGTCCCTGTCACAAAAGTGATTGAGGGAATTCAAATTTGTACTAACTATCGTGACCTTAACTTGGCCTGCCCAAAGGATGATTTTCCTCTACCCAACATCAACCAACTTGTTGATCTTACGGCCGGTCATGAGATGCTATCACTCATGGACAGGTTTTCAGGATATAACCAAATCTTGATTGTGCCAGAATATTAACACAAGACCACCTTCATCACCCCATGGGGGAATTTTTGCTATAGGGTCATGCCTTTTGGCCTAAAAAATGCAAGCACCACATAGCAATGTGCCATGACCTACATCTTTCATGATCTCCTCCACAAAATCATGGAGGACTATGTGGATGACCTACTAGACAAATCTAAACTCCACCGTGACCATTTAACTATTCTCAAAATCATATTCACCCGCCTCCTCCAATACAACGTTTGACTCAACCCCAAGAAATGTGTCTTTGGGGTTCTCTCTGGGAAGCTTTTAGGCTTCATTGTTTCCCTTCGTGGCATTGGGATTGATCCTATTAAGATTTGAGCTATACTCAAGATGCTGCCACCTACCAATCTAAAACAACTTCACAGCCTGCAAGGGAAGCTTCAATCTATTCATCGCTTCATCTCACAACTTTTCGATCGATGTCAACCCTTTCATCACCTCCTCAAGAAGGATGTCTCCTTTAATTTGGATAAGGATTGCCAAGATGCTTTTGAGGCTCTTAAATTTTATCTTGTTTCTCCACCAGTCCTTATTCCACCTAAAGATGACCAACCTTTCTATCTTTACATCTCAGCAACAAATCACTCTTTAGGTGCCATGATCGCGCACCGAGATGAACAACATCATGAGCAAGCAGTTTATTATATAATTTGAATGCTCATTAAGTATGAAACTCGATATACTCATACCAAAAAACTTTGTTTGGCATTAGTCTTTGCCGCTACCAAACTCCATCATTATCTTCTCAATCACAAAACTTATGTCATCACCTACACTGACCCCCTCAAATACATGCATTCCAAGCCATACCAAAACCAACGTATGGCTCGTTGGCTCATGCTCCTTGCTGAGTTTGACTTGGAATTCATCCAAAAAAAGTATATAAAGGGGCAAACAATCATTGACCAACTAGCGGATGCCCCTCTACCTGACAACCAACCTTCTCACTACGAATTCCCTGATGAATCCATCGCCATGTTATCCACCGATGACATTTTCTATCAAATGACAATGTTCTTTGATGGGTATAAATGTCAACACAGTGGGGGTGTAGGGGTCATTCTCATCCCTCACGAGGGTGAGCCCATGCCCCTATCTTTCAAACTTGACTTTGAATGTACCAACAACATGGCTGAATATGAAGCCTTAATTTTGGGACTTCAAACCACCCTTTTCCTAGGTGTCAAGACCATCAACATCTTTGGTGACTCACAACTAGTCATCAATCAAATCAATGGTTCATATCTTTGTAAAAATGAAGTTATGCAAAGGTACAAACACCGTGTTGACACCCTACTAAAATCTTTTGACCATTACCTCTTGCAAACTGTTCCTCGATCTATGAATAAGTTTGCTGATACTATGGCCTCTCTAGCCTCACATATTCCATCCTCATCATCTTCCTTGAGAATTTATGTTATGGTACACCATTTGGCGTTACCTTCATATATCTCCACTAACATCAACCTCGTCAGCACCATTGACTCTAGTCCACACGATGTTTGGTATAAACAACTTGTTGACTACTTAACTTTTTCTATTATCCCTCCTAATCTCTCTAGCAATGTGTGATGAGATTTTATCAAAAGCACGGCTCAATATACTATGCTAGGGGGTCTTCTCTATAAAAGAGGTTTTGATGGCCTCCTTCTTTGATGTCTAACCTCCACTGAAACATCTCACGCTATCAAACAAGTCCATGATGGGATTTGTGGAGGGCATTTTAGTGGTAACTTGGTTGCAAAGCACATCCTTCACCTGGGCTATTATTAGCCCACTCTTCACCAAGACTGTAGCGATTATGTTTAGTGTTGTATCAAATGCCAAAAACACGCTAACTTACTTCACATCCCTAGCCATGCTCTACAAGTTGCTAAGGACTTCTAGCCCTTTTCACAATGGGGCTTAGACCTAATCGGTAAGATTAACCCCCATTCATCTCTCTGACATCAGTCCATTATCATTGCAACTGAATACTTCACTAAATGGGTGGAAGCTATTCCCCTTGTCTCCACTAAAGCTAACAAAATCATCGACTTCATCAACCAACACATCATCTGTCATTTCGGTGTACCCCACAAGATCATCACCGATAACGGTAAATCATTCAAAAACAAAACTGTCTAGAAACTTTGTGACTCATTTGGCATCAAGCTCAGCTTCTCCTCACCTTACTACCCATAAGCAAATGGGTATGCCAAGGCTTCCAACAAAATCTTAACCAAAATTTTAATGAAGGTGGTCAACGATACTGGAAGGGATTGGCACATTCACATTCCCTTCGCTTTGTGGGCCTACTGTACTAGCATTCAAACCCCTACAAGTGCTACACCTTTCTCTTTAGTGTATGGAACTAAGGTCATCTTGCCTCTTGAAGTACAAATACCTTCTTTATGCATCTCTTTGCATGACATACTTTCTAACGATGACTTTTGTCAAGATCAGTTGGCTCAACTTGAGTTACTTGACAAACATCGCCTTGCTGCCCTTAACCATCTCCATGTCTATCAAAATCGTATCAAACATGCCTATAACAAAAATTTGAAAGAGTGAGATTTCAAAATTAGGGATCTCGTCCTTAAATAAAACCAACACGTGACCAATATGGAAAGAAGTAAACGAGGCAAGTTTGTTCCTAATTGGCTCGAACCTTATATCATAACACACAAGTATGGATTAGGGACTTATCGTCTGTCTTCTCTTGAAGGTTGGCTAGAACCTGAGCCCCTTAATGCATTGCATCTACAACCATTCTACTGTTAATCAAGTACTCATTCACTTGATATTTAACTTGAGCTCATCCCTTGAGCAACCCCTGTCATCCTCATTCCTATTCCCTTCTTTTCCTACAAACATTAGTTAATCCTTTTTGCATTAATGCTTTGTCCTACTAAAAGGGGAAAACCTTAAACCTCTATAGTCTAGTCCATGACTAAAACTTTAGTCCACAAAAACCTAGGATGCCTAACAAAAGGTCATAAAACTATAAATGTAGACTGCTCCCTCGAAGGACAGCTGCATAATTGTTGTAATTGATAGACTACTCCCTTGAAGGAAAACTATTCAAAGACATTCAACCATACGAAGCAAAATATAGACCAATCCCTCAAAGGATGGCTATGCCCAAATCTTGCTACAAACAACACACTCTCAGAAGCTTCCTACATCGATCAGCTTCACATATGACCACAAAACAAAACAATATCCCCACGTAGACTTCCCGCATTGATCAGTCTACCAAAAAAAAATTGACTAACAAGCTATTAAGTCATGGACTTGCCTATAGTCGTCCTCAAGGTCACCTATAAAAGGGGCAAAGTTATCCTTGCTAAAAAGGGTTACACTATCCTCACATCTCACATCATCAAACCTATCACCCCAACATACTCAAGGGATTTTAAGCTCACTTAATGTCAAGTGATTCGAATACTTCTCTAACACCAACCAATCGTCTATGACGTAATACATGAACGGGGATTTTGTTTGCAAAAACATTATATATGCTGTCATTATAGTCTTTGTTAATGAAAGAGCAACGCGCCTTTCACTTCTTTTTTACATCTTCATCACATACAACCAAACCCAACCAAACCAATTCAAACCAAAACAAACCAATAGCATAACATCATGACATCATAAATCATCATATCCCATTCACACTAGTTTTTATGGAAAACAATACACATGGAAACTATCAACCAAACTCAATTTATGTCAAGCATATACCATCACCAATATGGAAACGTGCTGAAGCATAAATATACTCATTTCAGTTTTAGCATACCTCCATCACCAATATGGAAAATTGCTAGGAATGAAAAACCACATAACCAATGTTATAGAATACACTATCACATAATATGGAAAAGGCTATAACATCATCATACATTCATCATTTCAAAGCATGTACCATCACACATATGGGAAATGCTAAACAACCCTAACCTGACCAAACTAACTATCAACCACTTTGAACTCCTTCCTCCCTTTCTAGGGAGAACTACATTGGCCTGAGGCCCTTCAAACAGGGGCTATGTAGGAAGCACTCAGTTGACATGGGGTCTTTTGAGGTTAGCTCAACCATTCCTTCATCCATCCATCTAATGGACCAACTATCTATACCAACCCAAAATCATGACCAAACAATCAGCCCTGACACTGAATGAGTTACCTAAACTTCTCATGGGGCACATTGGAGATCACATACATCTCCCTAACCACAACACATGCCACTTGAGATCATACCATGACTCAACCCGACTCAACCAATGACCTTGGAGATCGCGACTATCTCCTCAAACCACGACCACTTCTGAGATAGCTTTGCCTTGGATGTTTTGATTGCATATATGCTACCTCATGAATAGTTAGAAAATTGTATGCAACCCACATTATGACCCTCACACCTATTGATGGATCGCACTCAAGTTTATCCCCAATATTTGTGACATCTTTCATGTTTTCCAGGAGCACTCCCTGAGCCTGGGATACTTGGAACACGATAACCAATTAGAGCTACAGCTTGGATCGAATAACCCAATCAGTTATGACTAAAAGCTAGGGCTTAGTTATTTCAATTTTAGCACTCCTCGACCTTTGACTATGATAATTTGACCTACCTATCATGTGAAGTAGTATACGTGCAATCTTAACTATTGTAGCATTCACACTCCAACTTCACCATACCCATCCAATATCTATCAAATCGGCACCCAATATCAGGTTACCTTCCCTCAACTCCTGCTTTGAGGGGGAACACCTCATCCCATACTCAGAGCAACCTACACCTCATCCCATACTTGGGGCAACTTACTCCTATTTTTGTCTTGCAATTTGTCAGAATAACCAACAAGACAAAAAGGGGCAAATGTAGACACCAAAATTGTGTCAACTCACCTTGGTCCCTTGCACACTTTATTAATTTAAAATAAATTACTTATTTTAAATTAATGACATCACCCTAGACACCTCACCTTGGATTCCTTGCCCTTAGATCATTTATCACCCTATGACTAATCATAATTACCTAAGACGTATTCCAACTCTCTCACTAACCCCTGTGCCTAATAAATCTGCCTTTGGACCATTCACCAATGACAACTGAACTTGGCAGATGGAGGAATGGGCAAAAGGCTAAAATAGCTTTTTTATCTGTTCTCTAGCCACTGACATCGATCAATAGTCGACCGACGCCGGCGGTATCGCTGATGTCGATTGCTTAAAACTAAATTCTAACCTCGGCTAGAGGCCTGAATGCGAATTCTCTTGGACCAAATCTGAATTCTCTCTTGCTCCTCGACTCTTTGCAAATCAAAGGCAAGCTTTGGGATGAGGCATCAATATTCTATCATCACTCTCCAGGCTAAAAAACTCTATAGAATTCACTCCACACCAGATTGAAACGTTGTACGAAGTCTCCTACATCAGCCGCATCAGGGATAAGCATCCTGACACTCTTAGTTCTCCATCCAAGCAGAGCTAAGTATTATTCTATTTCATTTCAGTATTTTAGAAGCATTGGTAATTAGTTTCTATTGAATATTCTTGAGTACTATTGATAGACAACCTGACTTTCTTCCCAGAGAGGCTGAAAAGCCTTCCTCTCATTCTTATTCTCTTTCCACCCCTGTCCTCTACCTGGGCCCTTTCCCAGACCATATTCACTATCCTGCAACCCTGTACAGACCTGTAAACTCCCAAACTCCTTCCAGACTCCTTGGTTGACCATAGACATAACTTGAGACCTGTCTAAGGCCCATTTCCCCTACCGACATCGACATCAAGGCCCATTACCACTATCGACGTTGACAGCCTAACCGACGTCGAAAACATTGACCAATCAATGATGGTAAAATAATCGTCATCAGCGACTATGAGAGGCAGATTGCAGAAATTAGGTATGTGTTATCTATTTCTCTTCTTTAGCCTTTCATTATTTCTCTTTTTAGCAACACTCTTTTGTCAAATAAGTGGACTGTCATCCCTCAAGGAAGTCTTTACACTTCTGGGACCGAGCGTTGCTTGGCAGTCCACCATATATCTATCTAACATTTTCTTTGTTTAATTTTTTCTTATCTATAGGTGTCATCCTCCATAGCCAAAGAGGATCTCCTTCAATGTCTGGATAACGGTGCGCCACTTCATCTGGGTATCATCTAACCCTTGACCATTATCTTTAGTTTCTTCTTTCTTCTAAATTTAAAAAAGCAAAAATGAGTAGAAACACAAGGATTAGGTACATAAAATATTTAGCAATAGAATATACATTGACATACCTAGGTTCCAAGTATAGAATTCATAGTTATAATAATATATATTTCAGGACTATATATTCCTTTGGATTATAGTAGAATGGGTTAGACAATGTTAGATAATGCTAGAAAAGTATTGAGTAATATTGTATTCTTTCCTTTTTGAGTAAATCCTTGTATTTATGGATTGAAAGTGTAATGATTTTTCTTGATTTGAATATTCTATGTTGAATTAGTATATGATCATTAATATATTAGTTTTATACTTCTTATGTGAGATAGATTTTTTGGATAATGTTATGTGTCTCTAGATTATCTTGTATAGATCTAGATTTATCTTCTCATTGGTATTATCTACCCTTTTTAAAGTCAGGTAATATTTCATAATAACATCATGAATTGGTACTCTTTAGCTATAAACATTTACAAATTAATTCCATTTGTTATAAATCTTAGTAGATTAAGTAATAGTCAAAAGGTCTTTTCTTTGCAAGTTTGGCAATGATGTCATCACATTTGAGTTTACCATGAATTATCTATCAAAGTAGATAGTCATAGGATTAATCCTACTTGGATAAACCTCTACGATCCTAGGATAAAAGTTGAATACTGAGTAATGACTTTCTTTTTCTCATAATCTCTCCATTAAAATCACAAGAGTTATCCCTATAATTAACATGTTTTGGTGAACCCAAGAACCTATTCTACCATCATCCTTATAATAGATCAACCAAACATAACATGCTCAAGCTCCAAATCAATTATCCAAACATAACATGCCCACCTCAAATGAATCCTCTTCCCCTTGAATACACATTCCCTAAGTGGAGCAATCGAATTGGAGGGAAAGGACCAAGAAATATAAGGTCAATTTTATTTTAAAATCATTTAAGTGCTGAATAAGTCCAATATCCTTAAAAATATACAACTTAAGTGAAAATATAATTATACTATTATTAATTTATTTAAGAATTTAGAAAAAAATATTATTATTTTAGTAATAATGCTATTTTTATTTCGAAAAAGGGGATATTACATATATAACTCACTTCAATAAAAATTTAAAAATGAAAGTAAAATTAGAAAATGAAAATGGAAGATCAGTTGCATGTTAGTTACATCATTATATGGGTTATAAATAGAAGAGATAGTCATTTTATAAGTGTTTTTATTTTCTCTCATCCTAGGAAAAGGTTAGCTAAAAAAAATTATAAAATCTACTCTTTTCAAGAATTTGATTAATTAAATGATAGCCAATGTGTGACAAATATTATTATTTTTTAGGTATTTGATGCCCTCCATTTATGAAAATTATTTATCTATTCATAAATGGAGAATCTGTTAAAATTTTACTATTTTATTTATTGCATGTAAAACTTAGGTTTTAGAAACTCTATATTATGAAATCACATGAACATAATTTGTATTAAATGTATGCAACTATAACTAAAATAGGACTTTTGGATTCCCAACAATATTTTTATAATTAATTCATGTGCTACTCATTTTTTCATTTTCTTGCAAGAGGAAATATTTCAACCCATTATATTCAAATTTGAGTTATACAAGTGGTCCTTTATGCTTATTATATTATGGGTTTCTTTCCCTCACCTTCATATTTTTTCTTTCTCCTTACATTTTCAATTTTCTCCATTTTCATTTTTTTATTAATTTTTTATTTTCCAATTTAAAATTACTTAGAAACCCATGTCATATAAGGGTGATGATCATATTTCAATGTAGAGTAAAATCATTAATCTCATAGTGAATTCTTCAATGTTTCAAGTTTATACCACTACACATTGGGAAATTTAATGAAACAATGAATGAAACTATAGAGATATAAAATATTTTATAAAAATTATTAGCACCATAATTGGGTAACACAGTGCTTTGTGTATTTTATTTATAAATATTTAAGGAAACCTTCTTTGAAATAGAGGTTGGAGACTATGATGAAGTAAAGTATCTAGTTCATTAATCCTTATGATTCAAGTAATGTCATTGGTTTTTCCCAACCCCATTATTCTCCTATCCCATTGGGAAATTGGTTGAGGCATTTTAATTTAGCTCAATAAATTTACATTCATTTACGTATAATAAATAACTAATTGAATTTTTTATGAGATAGATATAAACATATCAATTATCATTATAAATTTCAATGTGACCAATAATATATTGGAATTTATAGAAGATGATGTCCCTATAAGACCTTTTGTTAAAATAATCATTAAATATGTTTCTGACTAGTTTAAAAATTTAAAGAATGGTTGTATTATAGATTGGGACAACCTGGAAACCATGTTCTTAAATAGATCAAAGTCCATTGTGGATGTACATGCATTCTAGTTCAAGTTTTCTAAACTTTAAAAGAAACAAAAGGAATGGATGAAATATTAATTGTCATGATTCAATAAGCTACCATGATTGATTCCTTATGTTAAATCAATAAACAATAAGAACTAACTTTTATTCTTTATGTTTTCTCTACACCCAATAGTTTGTTTCATCTTGAGAAGAGATAAATTTTATGATATTTTGAAAATAAAATAAAAAGTGACATAGATTTAGGATGACTCATGTCGTAAAAACTAAATAAATATGTTTTAAAATCTCTTTCAAGTGATTAAAATGGAGAATTCATGATGGGACTTGTTGTGAAGAAGAAAAAATAATTATAAATAATTTGCATCATCTATAAAATAAAGTTCAATAAAATATTTCTAATCATGCACAAAATATTTCTAAAAATAACCAAATTTTTTTTATCCATGCCTCTTGATTGTTTTAATTTAATAGTATTGGGAAAATTAAAATTTTCTCAATAGCCATTGATTGGACCCTTAGATGGAGAATTTGATGAAGTATAGTATCTACATTATGAGGAAAATTATGAAGAATCAAAAATATTTTCCTATGAAAAAGAAATTAATAGTTTTTTTTATCATTGTAAAAATGATATTTAATATGATAAAACATATGAATACCCAATGGTACATGTAAATTATTCACTTTAAATATTTTTAGATTATTTTGGAAGAATTTATGTTATAAATAGACCAATCTTGGTGCTATACCAATTCCCCTTTCTTCCCAAGAAAATACAACACTTTATGGAAGGTTTTGAAGATCAATTTTAGAACCTAATTCCTCTTTTTCATGCTCACTCCTAGAAATGGAAATTTTCATATTACATTTCAATAGATAACACTTAAAACTATATGAATCAATGATATGAAAAATAAATGATGTGTGTACAAGGATGATTCATTAAAAATATGGTAAAAAGGAAATAAGATAATCAACTTGATTCTCAATGTCAGATTTGGGAAAAATACACTTGACTAAATGAGGGGTATGGGGATGAGCATAAATAATTTCACTCATTGGCATTCATGGATATATAATATTAAAGTTTTAACATATTGGAAGCAACAAAAGATGAAAATAAACAACTACAAACTAATGATCAAGATCGTGTCTTTGAATTATTTCAATTTTGTTAACTTGTATTATCAAATATTATGTTACCATCATATCATAAGATATTAATGACATTGTAGACACCAAAATTGTGTCTACTCCTTGGTCGACTCCCCCTTGGTCCCCTTGGTCCCTTACACACTTTATTAATTTAAAATAAATTACTTATTTTAAATTAATAACATCACCCTTGACATCACCCATGACACCTCACCATGGACACCTCACCTTGGACACCTCGCCCTAAGACCATTTCCTACCCTATGACTCCCCTTGAGACTAATTCATCCTAATCATAACTAACTAAGACTTATTCTCATCCCCTATTTATTCACTAACCAACTCTCATGCGTATTTAGCCCGACCTTTGACAATTCTCCAACGGACTATGCACTTGGCAGATGGAGAACGGGCTGTTAAGCCCTTTTACCAGTTCTCTACCCACCGATGTCAGTCAACTGTCGGCTGATGCTGGCAGGATAGCTGACATCGATTACATAAACTGACGTCTAACGTTGAGTTATGACCCCTGAATTCTCCCTAGAAACTCTAAGACGGATCTCTCCTCTCTCTCTCACTCTGGGACGCGCACACTCTGAGACATCACCAGGTATCAGACTTCAACTAACGCTCCCTTGGCCACAAAGAATCTATGAAAATGACTCTAGATTGAATTAGAACATTTCACAAAGTCTTCAGCATCAAGCCACAATAGGTACAAGCGTTCAACACCTTGGTTCTTCATCTCACCAGAGCTAAGTATTTCTTTTGCCCTTTCATTTCAGTAATTTAGAAAGCATTAGTAATTAGTTTCTATTCACTATTTCTAAATACTATCAACCAGACCAGACCCAAACTTCAACCAGACCTAGCTTTTTCCTTGGAGAGGCTGAAAAGCCTTCCTCTCACCCTTACCCTTTTTGACAACCTAGCCTCTACCTTTATCCTTTTGCGGATCTTTTTTGTCTCCTTGCAACCCTGCACAGACATTTAGACTCCCAGAATCCCTCTGTCGACCATAGACATAAACCTGAGACTCATCCAAGGACTATTACCCCTACCGACATCGATGACTGTGGGAGACTTACAACAGACTATAGGTACGCGTTGTCTACTTTTTGTTTCTTAGTCTTTCATTATTTCTCTTTATCTGACATTCTTTTTATCAACAAGTGGACTGTCATCCCTCAAAGAAGTATTTGCATTTTTGGGACCGAGCATATCACTTGGAAGTCCACCATATACCTAACATTTTCTTTGTTTAATTCTTTCTCTCTACAGGTGTCATCCTCCACAGCCAAAGAGGAGCTCCTTCAATCGTCTAGATACGGTGCACAACTTAATCTAGGTATCATCTAACCCCTAACCATTAATCCTTAGTTTCTTATTTCTTCTAAATATTAAATAGAAAAAATGAGTTAGAAACAAACATATCCAATGATACATAAAAATAGTTTTTTATATTTTAATTTTTATAATTCTATGTCATGGGAGTATCGATTTCAATATTTGTCATTTTTGAAAGGATTGTATCATAGAATCATCACCAAAAGTTCCTAAAGTGTTTAGTATTTTTCATCCTAGTTCATGTCAAAACCTATGCCATTTGTACTAATCCATCACTATTTAATATAGTAATATAATTTTTAAACCCCTAAATGGGTTTAAATAGTATTCACTATGCTCACATTCACTTCTTTGTAAATTATTGTTTTCTATTTTGTTTGGCTTTCCTAGTTTTCTATTATGTGTGTTTGTGTTTCCAATAAACATAATAGTGAAAAGAAGTGTTTCATGATGTGATTCAATGTATTCATTAATGAATTTATTTTAAAATGTATAATCACTAGTTTAATTCAATGATTATATATTTTTACCTATGTCCATTGTAATCCATGTCACCAACCATAACCAACTAGTGTTTATGAAATTTAAATTCATAAAAATTTATATTTTTTGGTTCCCACACATATTTATTGGAAAATTTTAGATTTTTTAAAATTCAAATTTTAGATTTGTAAAAATAAAAAAATTGGTTCCAATGGGTTGTTCTTGTCCCAAGGATCATTTTTTTCTAAAGGGTCAGTGTCCAAAACTTAATATATTTTGTATAAAATACAAATAGAGAAAGAAGAAGTGCACACTTAAAGAATTTATAGTGGTACCTAAAGTATGAGTTAGGTGTTTTTATTATATTTCATGTATTTTAAATCCTTTTTATGTTCCCAAATATTTTTATTATCCCAAGGATCATTTTTTCTACAGTGTCAAGGTTGAAAACTAATAGATTTTGTGTAAAATACAAACATAGAAAGTGAAAGAATTGCAAATTTGGAGAAGTTATGATAGTAATTAAAGTATGTTTGAGCCATGTTTATTCTAATTAATTTTGTAAAAATATAATTTTTATTTCTATCCCATGTTGTGCTTTTCCCAAGTATCATCTTTTTCCTAGGTTTCAAGGTTTAAAATTTAATAGATTGTGTGAAAAAACTAAACGAAGAAAGAGGAAGAATGTGCACTTGGAGAAATTTATATAGTACCTCAAGTATGTTTAAGTTAAATTTATTCCAATTAATATTTTACAAGTATATAATATAGATTCTCACATGTTTTGCTTGTCCCAAGGATCATCTTTTTCCAAAGTGTCAAAGTCCAAAACTAAACACATTTTATGGAAAATCTAAATGGAAAAACTGGAAGAAGTATGCACTTGGAATATTTATAGCAGTAAATAAAGTATAATTGAGGATAATTTATTCAAATTCATGTTTTAAAATTTAAAAAATTGGCTCCAATGTATAATTATTTTCCAAAGGATCATATTTTATAAAGCATCAAAGTCCAAAAATTGATAGATTTTATGTAAAATCCAACTAGAGATTAGGCATGGTCTCAGTGCCACCTCAAGTTTGAATCATAATTAATTATACCCATCATATTATTAAGGTTTTATAATAAAAAACTCAGTATTAAATTTAATAAAATTCATCTTTGTGATATATATTACATTTCAAATAAATCATAACTTTTACATGGTTCTAACATACCACCTCCATTGTGTCACAGGGGATTACTATTATTTGTCATATATTTCACATGTATACTCAATTATATATAATTTTTATATTTTTTAAAATATATTTTCTCAATAATCACATATGTATAAGGCTTTAAGGTCCAAAACTTGATAGATTTTATGTAAAATCTAGTCAGTGAAATCAAGTGTGATTCACACCTCAAGGGTGCAACATATGTCATTTTCACCTCAAGTGAATGAAAAGTATGATTATTTAATTTTTATATATCATTCACAACTAGACTCTATTTTATCTCTCATTTCAAGTGTTGTAAATCTCTTTCATGAAAGATCACTTTTGTCTCAATTTTCAAGGTCCAAAACCTAAAAAATTGTGCAAATTTCAAACAAATAAGACAAGTTTTATTCCCACCTCAAGGGTGTGACATATTCCATTAAAAAATAAAGTTTTTAGTATGAAAAATTATTATATTTTTTCATATCTTTCACATATAGAGTCTATTTTTTATTTTATTTGAAGTGTTAGAAAGCACTCATCTCAAGGGTAATTTTGGTCTAAAGGTTCAAGGTCCAAAACTTGACATATTTTTTGTAAAAAACAAATGTATAAATTAGTTAAAATGATCACCTCAAGGGTGTAAAATTTTCCATTGAAACCTTAACTAAATGACATGAGTGATTCTTCAATTTGGTCATATATTTCACATCAAGACTCTGTTTATACTCCCATTTAAAGCGTTGACATCACATCATAGATAAATATCATACAACATCACATGTTATTAAGAATACTCCCACATAGGTAAATGTCGTTACATCATCTTCTCACATTCGTGAAGATACAATTATATATATATATATATATATATATATATATATATATATATATATATATATATCTATATATATATATATATATATATATATATATATATATATATATATATATATATATATATATATATATATATATATTTTGGGGAAAAAAAAACAAGAGATATAATAAATTTGGATTAGATGTAGAAGAATAATCAACAAAATTAAAGAGTAAAAAATCTATGTGTAAGTAGGTACTAGGAAATGAAGCTAATCAAGGTTATTCACCCAGCTATGAGGTTGGGATGGAATTTTAGAATTTATGCAACCAATTATATCATAAATGTAATGCTCATATATATATCCAAATCCTTGATAATATGGAGCAAGATCTTGTGAAAGTTAATAAATTCTAAGTGTAGAAACTTTTGAATTTGAACAAGAACCATGTGTTGTAGTAAGGTATCTAAGTGTGAGCACTAGGAAATACTCACACATATTAAATTATCCTCGATAGAAATTTATATATAAATTCAATTAAGACAAAGTCATAATAGTCAAAAATAATTAATTTCACACTTTTAATCCCATTATAGACTTTTCCATGTGCATTTTCAATATCTATTTCTAAATACAACATAGTCACAATGACCCTTTATATAATTTTTTATCACATAGTAGAACGCATATTCAAGTATCAATGAAATTTCAAGCTAAGATGTAATTTTAAATGGTTTAAATACTAGTCAAAACTTTTACCTTGTAGATTTTCTCAGTTGGGGGCATCTCATTATTCTATACAAAAAATTTACAAGTTGTATCTATCCACAACCTCTTTTCCCTGTTGAGATATAAAAAAAATAAATGTCTCATTTTCATTCATAATTTACATGTGTCATGATGAATATAATATTTAATAACATGAACATAAATATATATGATCTAAATATGCTAGCTTAATTTTATCTATATGCATTCTTTATTACATGGCATGATTCAACTTGCTTTATTACTAAATGTGACCCTTGGCCTTATGTATGTTTAACATACACCATCTTGCTTGTATGACATCATCATGCCATGTGTGTGTGTGTCCTTTGCAATTAAATATTTATCAAACACTTACACGTACCTTGTATATATCCTTTGATCCTTATGTATGACAATTAATCAAACTTTCTATCTATATGCAACATCTTACATATCCCTTGTATGTGGTATTTGGGCCTTCTTACATGACATTTTGTGACTTTGCTTATATGTTCATTAGTGTCTACTATTGTTTCATGATTATTATCATGAAATTATATATATATATATGTGTGTGTGTGTGTGTGTGTGTGTGTGTGTGTGTGTGTGTGGTGACATGATACATATCATGTATATATTATTAATGTGATTCAATGCTTCACTTTTAAAAACTACTATGTTTACAATGTGTATTTAACACTATATATATATATATATATATATATATATATATATATATATATATATATATATATATATATATATATATATATATATATATATATATATATATATATATATGGTGACATGATACATATCATGTATATATTATTAATGTGATTCAATGCTTCACTTTTAAAAACTACTATGTTTACAATGTGTATTTAACACTTGCCAATTCTCTACATGATTCATACAATACTTCAATGCTATATTCAAATTACATGATGTAATAAAATATAAAATATAAAATCTCTTCATGTTATTTAATGTTACATCTCTAATATTCCAATACAATTCAAATCTGTAAAATGTTATTACATGAATATATCTTTCACCAATGCGTTCACTTTTTCTTTTGAGAAAAGTACTTTGCAAGAAATTTATGTCATACAAAAAAGGGGGAATCCTAATGGGATTATATCCAAGCTTTCACAAGAAATAAATTTCAGATTTGATAGTTTAAAATATGCAAAAATAAAAAATATTCAAGTTATGGGGGCATTCAGCTTGCTTATGGACTCCACTCTCACAATAACTCAAGCATAGATACACTTGTGCAAAGAAAATTAAAATATTTAAAATAATTTTTAAAACATAAAATTGGCACTATATATAGTACAAGGGGCATGATATGCATTCATATCCAAGATACTAATTTGAAAATTTTAGAATTATCTTTTCCAAGTTTCCAAGTTTCAAGAATTTATAGTTTGAATCTAGACACATCTATATCAGGGTGATTCATCTTTTAAAAGTGGACCACATTTGAGCTTAGTGATTC
This sequence comes from Torreya grandis, assembly GCA_037957365.1. Taxonomy (NCBI): domain Eukaryota; kingdom Viridiplantae; phylum Streptophyta; class Pinopsida; order Cupressales; family Taxaceae; genus Torreya; species Torreya grandis. The sequence goes on along the minus strand of JARHVA010005591.1, from coordinate 906,939 downwards.
TCCACATCTTGATTGAAAATTAATGAGGCATGTATTGGTTTTCACCTCTTTTTTTTAGCTCAATAAGTGATATGTGTGAGATCTTAGTTATGTTAAGGTATTGGTTGCACTTTAGAAAACTACTTTGTTGGTTTCCATAAATTCAAGCATTAAAAAGTACTATATGAGGGTTAGAACATATAATATTTCCAACTCAAGTATATTCATTTATTATTAAAATTTAAACTTGATATCTCTCAATTGTACATATGTTCAATAATTATCCACATGCTTCAACAAGGGGCATGCACATATCCATGACAAATACAAAGTGTGTATACACACTAATATTTTCATTTAATTTACTTTAGTAATTTTATGCATCATTAGAATAAGTTATGAGGGTGGGTTTAGAAATGTAGACACTAAAATTTGACCAATAAATGTTTGACAATGCTTGTTCTTCACACCTTTACATTTCTTTGCTAACTCTCTATTCCAATAACCTACAATCTCTAATAAAGTCTTCAAATTATTAAAATTACTATTAACATCTTCTATACTTCCCTATTTTATCCCCATTCATCCATATTCATAAGATACTTTATTGTCAATCTTGTTTCACAAGCCTTTATCCTTTTAGGATAAGTACACACTAGGTAAACAGAAACACACTGTACAAATGTCCAATAGTGAAAATTTGTCTCCCATGCTCTAACATTTATATTTTCAAAATTACATGATTCCTAATTAATTTAACATGAATGTAAATAGGTCAGTTATCAGAAAAAATCAATATATATATATATATATATATATATATATATATATATATATATGGTCACACTTGAAAAGACCTAGAACTATCTTACAAGGAACCTATATTTATGAATTCAAAAGCATTTATTTTATGAGTAAAGATCCTTATTACAATTATATATAAATTTTATAGTCCTTTACTAATTCTAATATTATTTATTATAGGTTGAGGGCATCCCTTATCAAATATTATAATAATAATTTACAATTAATTTCATAATATTTTACCTAAAGGAAGAACTATATTGGCCTGAGACCCTTTTGGGCTACGTAGGCAATACTAAGTTAACAATAAATTTTCTAAGGATAACTCAATCATTCCCACTTCTCCCATTTTCCCCCCTTTTGCATTTGATCTCATTTTGTGTGCTTGTGTATAATTAAGGTTATAAAGGTTTTATGTGCACAAATTTGGATTACCAAAATAAATCACATAAAAATACAAGGGAACACACCCATATTTTTAGATTCATCATGAAGTCTAACAAGACAAATTCATAATAATAGAAAATAATGCACTAAACTCCTATACACATCCTATGGACTTATCCCAGTAGATAATGAGTCACTATTTTCTAATATATCTATGTTTTTAGCTCTTTTCATATAGTCACAATTTGTAAAAACTTAATACAATCTAAAATAAATTAGTTGCAAAGACAAGTATCTAACCCTAACCTTAGTTTCTATTTTTAGTAATTTACAAGTTCTATAAATTTTGTATATCTTTTTATTTTACTATAATATATCTTATGTATCATCTTAGATTAGATTTAAATAGTTTAAAATTTTAATTAGAGTTAATTTTCATTCATAATTAATTCTAGTGTAAACAAAAATGTGTCATTTACATTTTGGGGGGTCTATGTTAAGATTATATGTATATATGTATGCATGCATACACACACATGAATGCATGCGCGCGTGCGCATGCACACGCGTGCACACACACACACACACACATGCGCGCGTGCACGCACACGCACACGCACACACATGTGCGTGTGTACACAAACACACAAAAAAATCAATTGATTAAAAATGTAGTATTGAATGTAACATCAAAATAACAATCTTGGAAGGTTAGTTATAATTAAATTACACCCTCCTATGGGTTATAAATAGTTTATATGGCCATTGTACAAGCATTATTATTTTCCCTCAACCTAAAAGAGGGTTCCTAAAAATTTATGTACAACATGTTAGTTTCAATAATTTGACTATTAAAATGACATCCAATGTGTGATATTTTAGTTTTTGGGTTTTTTATTTTCTCCATCTATAATTTTTTTTTTTTTTTCATTGATAAATAATCCATTAAATTATAACATTTTATTTATTGCATGCAAAACTTAGGTTTTTCAAACTTTGTATTATGAAATCCCATGAATAGAATTTTGATGAAGAAAAAACATATATAATTTAAATAATTGAATCATACACTAATTTCATGCCCATACCTAGCTCTAATTATCTATCTATAATCATTTTTTTTTGTTTTGTACATGTACATGTTTGCCTCTTGAAACTATCTCAATCACTCTTTTGATTGACCATGCTTATATACCTCCTTCATAATTATCCCTTATTCATGAGCTTGAAAATATATTATACATAAATTTTCAATCTCTCCCTCATCACCATAATCACCTCCTTTACATATTTCATCTATATACTCTCCCTTATTGGTGTAGACACCTAAAACTGGCTGTCGATAACCTCTAACCAGGCTTTTGACCAATTTCTACCCAAAATACACAATTTGTCCTAAAAACACTAAAACATGTTAAATGATGTGAAAATGACATATTCAAATACCAATTTTGGACAAGGTATCCCTAAATGGGAAAATTCAATTTATAGGCTAGCTAACTTTGATCAATTTAGTTTGAGTTAAAATACCAAATTTGCACCTACATGCTCTGGACTGCTCTTTCTTATCAAATATTTTGCACAAGACTTGTGCCTTTGTTATTTTTTCTTGGAAACATTCTAAATGGGAATATGAATCTAACACATTTTATGTGGACTTATAATTTAAATCTAGTCAAATTTAGGACCAATAATAGGTATTCTAATCAATTTGGGTAATTTGTGCACAATGTGCTTAATCATGCCTAAGAGCTAATTAACCCAAATCAAGGCCTAATAAAAAATTCCATGGAAACTTGTTGAATAATTTATTTTGGAAATGAATATTGAATATATGCATCATCAAGTGACCTCATTTCTTGAGAAGACATCTCTAGGCCATAAATGCCATAAATATTAGGATTCATGCCCTCTATGCCTCATCATTGCCTTCCATGATTCCCTCCATGCCTCTTAATTGCCTCTTATTCTAATTCCATGATGAGGATAATTACAAAATTAATTCCAAAAATTTAATTAATCCTCAATCACACATCTCAATCTTGAGATGGACGGTTTAGGTTGATTATGATCAAATCCAAAAATCTATAAATAGGAGGCCTCACAACATCATTTCTAAGCTTAATTGGTGCAAAGTTATAATGCAAGATTGGTTCCAAAAAACTTCAAGAAATTAGTGTTATAATGATAAATTTATTCCAAGCCAAACCAAGCCACAATCCAAAGGTACCAAAGGGATATTAATGTAGCCACACTCCATTGAATAAGACCTATTGAAGCACAAGTTGATCAAGCCACTACTACAAAGGAATTTGGAGCATCTAAGGAAGGTGAAGGAACTCTTGTATTTGATCTCTTACTTTTTAGTTGTGCTTGTCATTTGATTTTGTTAACTGAGCTCTTCCTAGTGTCTAGGCCTAGAGATGTTATGCTATTAGTGTGTTTATTTCATTTTATTTTCATTTTAGAACTAACACCATATTAATCATCCTCTCTTGAGTCAAATTCCTTGATCACACTTTGTTCCAACTTATCTTTATTCTTATGTGGATTCAAAGTCTTGAAAGTCTAAACATGTATCATGGATTTTTATCCTCAAAATAAACCTCATATGGACATCAACCTATTAATTTAGAACTCAGATGGACATACCATCATAATCCTTAACTCCCAAGTTTGTATTCCTCACTAAACTTCACTTTCCTTCTTTATGCCTCTTCTTCTAGTAACACTATTTTTACACAAAAATTGTAGTTTAGACCAAACCAAAACACTTTTAGATAAAATAGACACACTTTTGGATACCCTTTATCCAAATTTTTCTTAATTCAAAGTTTCATTACTCAAGTATCAATCCTTCTTACCAATCAGGTCTCTTAAGACCTAATGCCATGCCACACTACTAGCGACTATACCATATGGAATATTAGCACTCCAAATCCTCATCAATACTATAGAGAACCTTTAAATACACTTTATTACCAAATTTAAACATTTTATAAGGGTTGAAATGAAATTCATAGCACTTTCCCTATGGAAACCCTAATCTTAACTTTGATAGGCCTGTACAAGGTTGATAGCTTAAAAAATGCAAATTTTGAGTTCCAAGGCACTTTAAAAGATAATAAAACATATATAATGTCTATCTTATCTCCATTAAACTCTTAAAACCCTTATTTTCACTTATCTAACCTTCAAACATCTTCTATAAGCCAAAATATAGGGTTTTTGGTCTCTTTCTAAGACTATGTATAAATAATAAATGGTTTTGAGCACTTCAATGAATTTTTAAGACTCTATAAGTAATATTAATATTTTAAATAGTCTAACAAACATTAAAAAACCTTATAAAATAATTAATTTTCTTTACACAATCCACAAATCACTCCCACATGCAAATTTATAGAGTTTTGTGTTTTCTTAACTAGAATGTGCAAGGGTTTTTGTAACTCTAACAAATATAAGGCTATATGATAATAAAAATGATTGTTTTCATAGCCTAAAACCCTTATATTTTTTTAAAAACCCAACCATTCAATAATCACATAAAATTTTTCTCAAAACTACATCAACTACTTACCCTTCTTGACTGTGCACAACCAAAATGGATCCTCCATTGAGTGTGTACATAATATTGAAAGAATTTAAAAGATTTTTCTCTAAAAAATGATCCCTAAGAATAAAAACACATAATTAATACCCAAAATAATACTTTTTCCTTTATCATAAAACCAACAACAACCAAATGACACTCCACCAATCTCTCTTTTCTCTTAAATCTTGACTGTGTCAAAACATGATTATTTAACATGGACTATGTATTTGGACCTTCACCTATATGTTAATCATAAAAATTCAATATTAATTCAATTAAAACAATCAAATAATATTAAACACATACCAATGATCATTTCCATTCACAATTATATTCTTCAAACAAGCTTTTATTCATTGATCTTTAAACTATATACAAAATTTAACAAAGGTAGATAGGGTTCCATTGGACTCTTGATATTTTCTTGTCTTTTAAAAATTAAAACCTCTATCTCATTCCTTATTTACCACCATAATGTACACTCACACACCTATTTTTTTATTCAATGCTTCTTATCATACTAAACATGCAATTAACTTCCTCTTTCTTGCCAGCTCCACGTTTGAAGGGTAGTTACAACAATAATTTTCGTGAATTTAAATTATTTATCATTAATTTTATGTTAATACCATTTAAAAACATCTTAGGACCTTATATAAACCATTTAAAAATATTTTTTAACACTATATTTCACCCAAGACTCTAAAACTCTCAACAAACTAGACTTAGAAATTCAAATTCTTAACTTAGGCTTTTTGGCAAGAAAACCAAAAGATTTATGAACACACAAATATAAGATGTTATAATTAATATAACACATCTAATATGACCTTATAATACTATAAAACCATAAAAATAATAAAATTGATCATAGTGATCTCTAAAAAAACATTTACATGATTTTTTCCTTAGTGATGCTCTACATCAAACTCCTCAAGTGGGAGAAATTTGAACTCTTGCTCAAATGCACTTTATCCCACTTCCTTATTGATTTAAAATTATTCTTAATGTGATCCTTTGATATTATTTTTTTGTTATTAATCTTATCTTTCTTATTTATTTTTAGTTGATTCTTATTTCTTTGTCCTCTTTCCTTGGCTTGTTTCTTTGCCAATTCCTCTTCTACCTCTATGAAGTACTTAACCTACTATAAATTCTTGTTCACATCATCTTCTATATTATCCTGACCTAATATAAATTCTTGTTCAAATCATCTTTTATCTTATCCATCTATGATTTATCATCACCATATTCTATCTCCAATGGTTGGTTATCATGCTTCAATATTGCTTCCAATCCATAGCTTTATTTTTCATTATTCATGCTTGGTTTAAGTACTCCTTATTGATTTATATCATTGGTTATGAATTTTCATTTGTTTTCTTGATTTAATGGTTAATAATTAGCTTTTTAATCTCTTCTATTCATCTAAAACTCTTGTCTACTTATTTATTCACATGATTATTTCATCTTCAGCTTCTTAGCATCCTCCTTCATCTTCTCTCTTGCACTAGCCACCATTTTTTCACAAAATTCATCTATCTCCTTCTTCTTGGATTGATTATAGATCTCAATGTTATCTCTATCCTTATGAAAATCATATTTTACTTCATTTTCTTCACCTACAAACATACACATTTCATTAGTTTTAAAACTTGGAGGTTAATATGCCTCTCTTTATGCCTCAATTATTGGTAATATTTATTTCAGCTTCTCCTCATCTTGTGCTTCATCCTCTTCTTCTTTACTAAGAGCTGATCCTTATTATGGATAGCATATAGACAACTCCTCAGAATCCTTCATGATCAATTCATCTTCTCCAAGGTATTGATCACCATATTTTCCTTGCATATCAACCTACTCACTCATACAAAAGTGCTCAATCTCTCTCTTGAGTTTCTTATACAACAACCTTTTATTTATTTTCTCTTCCCTCATGTTTCTCCTCCTTCTCTCAATAAGTATCCTTATAGGCTGATAAACTTTCTTCTTTTACATAATACAACCATGTTAGTTCTCTTCTTTATGTATTTGATCTGTCATGCACATCACCTTCTCTAAACTTTCAATAATTTGCCTCAAATATTTCACTTCCCATTCAAGCTCTAAATTTTTTTTTATCATGGTGGTAGTCAAACTCAACCATGCCCTTCTTCTCCTTTACCTTCTCTATCTTCATCTTTACTTATCCAAGTATTTTTCACCTTGGAGTCATGATTCTCACTTGGAGTCTCTCTTTTATTTTCTCTTCTTGAGATTTTATGAAATCTCTTCAATGACTACTCTACCATAAACTTCTCGACTCTATTATTGTATTATTTCAACCTTCATTATCACCTCACATATATGTCTTTAACAAATTCAAATAACAACATTCAATCATTCAAAAATACAATCTAATCCAAGAGCTTACCCATTATGATACCACTTTATGAAGAGGAAACCTATATACTTGAAATAATTGAATATGCACTAATTTCATGCCCATACCTAGATTTGATTATCTATCTATAATACCTTTTATTGATCCCTACATGTACCTACTCACCTCTTAAAACTATCTTGATCACTCTCTTAATTGACTATGCTCATAGACCTCCTTATTAATTAGATATCCTTCATGATATTTAAAATATATCATCCATCAATTGTCATTATCTCTCTAATCACCATAATTATATCTTTACATATTTCATTTCTATACTCTCCCTTCTTTTTTCTAACTTATCTTTCTTCTTATATGGATGTATAGGCTTGAAAGCCTAAACATGATCTCATGTATTTTGTTCCTCCAAATTAACCTCATATGGCCCTAAACTTAGTAATTTATAAATCTCATGGACATACCATCATAATCCTTAACTCCCAAGTTTTCATTTCTCATTAAACTTCACTTTCCTTCTTTATGCCTTCTCTTCTAGTAGTCCTATTTTTACACAAACCTTGTAGGTTAGACAAACCAAATCAATTTCATAACAAATAGACACATTTTTGGATACCCTTTATCCCAATTATGATTCATTAAAATTTTTAATTATTCAACTCTCAAAGAAAGTGTCCTTTCTCTCACAACCTCCTTACTAATTAGGTCTCTCAAGGCCTAATGCCAAGCCACAATAATAATAACCATACCGTATAGACTGGTAACACTCCAAAACCTCATCCATCCTATATAACACCTTGAAATACACTTTATTACTAGGTTTCAACATTTTCCAAGGTGGAAATCAAAATTATGTGACTTTCCTTATGGAAACCCTAGTCTTAACTTTGACAAGCCTATGCAAGGTTGAGGGCTTAGAAAATCCAAATTTTGAGTTATAAGGAACTTTAAAATATAATAAAACCTATAAAAGGGTTTTTATACCTCACTTAAACTATTTAAACCCTTATTTTCACTTATATAACCTTCAAACATATTCTACAAGCCAAAACATAGGGTTTTTGATTTCTTTCTAAGACTATGTATACAAAATAAATGGTTTTGAGCACTTCAATGAATTTTTAAGAATCTCAAAGGAATATGATTCTTTTATATATTGTACAAAACCTTATACCACCTTATCTAATATTTATTTGGCTTTACACAATCCATAAATCACTCCCAAATGTAAATCTATAGAATTTTATGTCCTCTTGACTAGAATGTGCAAGGATTTTTGTTATCTCTAACAAATATAAGGCTATCTGATCCTCCAAAAGGATTTTTTTCATAACATATATATATATATATATATATATATATATATATATATAAAATGGAAATTGGTGGGGTGTCATTTGGTTGTATAATATAGGAATAAGTATTTTTTGGATATTTATTATGTATTTTTATGCTTAGGTATCAGTTTGGAGAGAAAAGTCTTTTAAATTATTTCAATATTATGTACAAATTCTGTGGAAGAGCCATTTTGGTTGTGCATAGTCAAGAAGGGTAAGCAGTTGATGTAGTTTTGAGTATATATAAACCCCACCATTCAATAATCACATGGACAAAATCTCAAAACTACATCAACTGCTTACCCTTCTTGACTATGCACAACCAAAATGGCTCTTCCATAGACTTTGTACATAATATTGAAATAATTTAAAAGATTTTTCTCTCCAAACTGATACCTAAGCATAAAAATACATAATAAACACCCAAAAAATACTTATTCCTATATTATACAACCAAATGAAACCCCACCAATTTCTATTTTCTTTTAAATTTTAATTATGATATAAAACATGGTTATTTAACTTGGACTGTGTATTTGGACCTTCACCTATAGGTTAAGCATAAAAATTAAATATTCATTCAAGGAAAAAAATAAAATATGATGAATCACATACCAATGATCATTTCTATTCACAATTATAGTCTTCAAACAAGCTTTTATTTATTGATCTTCACACTATATACATAACTTAACAAAGGTAGATAAGGTTCCATTGGACTCTTGATCTTCTATCATATTTTTAGACTTAAAAACTCTATCTCCCTCCTCCTATACCACCCTAATCTATTCTCACATGCCTATTTTTTGTATTTAATTCTTCTTATTATACTAAACATGCAATTAACTTCCTCTTTCTTGCCAACTCCATGTTTGGAGGGTAGTTACAACAATAATTTTATTGAATTTGAATTATCTATCAATAATTTTACACTAAGGCTGATTACACACATCTTAGGAAAATATATCAATCATTTAAAAAAATTTGTTAACACTATATTTCACCCAAGACTCTAAAACTCTCAGCAAACTAGACTTAGAAATTCAAATTTTTAAATTAGGGTTTTTGGCAGGAAAACCAAAATACCTATGAACACACAACTCTAAGATGGTATAATGACTCTAACACCTCTAATAGGACCTTATAAGACTTATAACAACCTCATAAGACTGAAATTTGTCCCAATAAACCCTAAGAACACATTTACATGATTTTTTCCTTCCAAATGCATATATATATATATATATATATATATATATATATATGAATAGTTTAAGGTTCTAAAATTCATCTTTTTTATCATTTAATGTGTTACTCATATTTTAATTTTCTTGCAAGAGGAAATATATAAATCAAATATATTCAAATATGATTTATTCAGGTAGTCCTTTATGATTATTTTATTATGGTTTTATCACCCTCATCTCCATATTGCTTCTTTATCCTTCCATTTTTATTTTTCTTCATTTTCACTTTTGTTTCTTTCTTTAATTTTTTGGTTAAAAGTAATGCTAAACCCAAAAATCCATAGCATACAATAAAATCACCTCTCTCAAAATACAAATGAAAATCATCCATCCCATTGATATTTCTCAAATATTTCAAGTTTATACCATTATCCATTTGGAAAGTCAATGAAATAATTGAGAAAAACATATAGACTAAAAATATAAAAGGTCATGTGAAAAGAAAATAAAAATATTAATCCAAGGAAAAAATAGGGAAGAAATTTCCTTCATTAGTTGCTAATATTTGGGGACTAAAATACTCCAAATTGGAGAGGTATGATCTGAATTTAATATCAATGGTTTTTTCAACAATATCAAATAAAGAATCCACTATTATTAGAATATGTAAATTTTAAAGTTGTATCATTTGTAACACTTATTAATTTTTCATTATCATCATATTTTTAGTCAATAATATTGATTATTTAAGAAAAATGGGTATATATAAATGCAATCAAGTTTGGTATCATAAAAGTGTCTTAAGAGTCAAGGATATTTTAAGTTATTGATACACAAAGGCAAAGTTTATTTTAAGCTGACAAAACCACCATTTATTAGAGGTGGTGATCACATAACCTTTTCAATAGATACATAACCTATGTGGTGGGTTTTTATTTAAAAATTGGTGGTTCCACATGATGATAAGACACATGTAGAGGAATAGTTCAAAATGATTTTTCTTCCAGTTCTTGTTCATTCATATCCTTTTTTTATTTCTTCCTTGATGAATATATATTAGATTATAAATAAATTAGATTCATATAAAAATTTATAAGTTGAGTAGTTTTTTGGTATAGAATCAAGAAATGATTCATCCATGTAGTCAATAATGTTCTCCCAATAGTTGTCCATGATTATGTGGTGTGTAGATAAATGTATAGATTTTAAACATATTTTTATTATAAAATATATCCATGAAGTATTCATTAATAAAATATTATTTTGATTGATAAATATATAGTTTCAAGAGGAAGACTCCCATCACACTTCTTGAGATTTCTCAATTTTATTTTCTCTAGAATAATTTGGGTCTCTATGCAATTCTATTATGTTTTGGTAGTTTTAATATATTTCTTGTTTTATTAAATTATTTACTTTTATTTATGTTTTAATAATTATTTAAATTTAATATAACTATCATCAATGTTTGTTTAAGAGTAAACTTGACACAATCAAGTTTTAGACACTTATGTTTAGTATTTTACTTTTTTTAAACATCAAATTTGGCATAAATTGACATAATTGGACTTTTATTACATTTTTTTAATTTTATAAACACTTTATAATATCCATTTACCCATATTTTTTCTTAGCCAACCTAATTTACCAATAAACTAATCAAAATGACCTTAGTCAATGCAAAAACCTTCCAAATTCCTAAGAAAATTGTCTCCATATCTCAAATTATTGATTTTCACTCCTAGGATAGTATTGGAAATAAGATAACAATTGAAAATTTTCCTCACATCTACCTTTAACAATAGTTTGTAATAAAAATCAATGACTACTATTAAAAAATTTAACTTTCTATTAAGTTGTCCTAGACATGTTTTGTGGGTCATTCATAGAAGGAAATATCAAAGAGTTGATTATAAACAAAAATAAATACTAATGCCATAATTAATTAGTCACTACATGGAAATCACATTTAGAAATAAATTATCACTCTTTTGAGATAAAATACAAAAATATATACATCTGAAAGCCCCTCAAATTAGTATCCCTAGAACCAAGTCTAATTAAAAACATAGGTCTAATTTGTATGGTGTCAAGTGTCAAAATCCAAACATTGATTTGAATTATATAATTATCATAGTTTTCAACACACACACACACACAAGGAGGAAATATATTTCTTGTTTTATCCCTCTTTAGAGTATTAGAATGTAGGCAATGCTCATTTACTCAGCAAGGGGTACTTTGGGTTATCCAACCAAAAATTATAACCCCTTTTTCAAGGGTCATATTGTGTCAAAATTTTGGTTATGGTTTCAAATAAAATATGAGGAAAATAAAGATCACTACACATAACATAAGGTGATTGCACACACAATTCATATATACAAGTGTAGGAATAGTGGTCTAAGGTGTCACAAACGTACACCATCAATATTTATAGTTTTGATAGATCCTAGATATCATCTACGTGGGGTTTGATCTCCTATTTCATAATAAAAGAAGTTACAAAGTAGATATATATCCATTTTAGGGACAATGATGAATGAAATTACTTTACAAAAGTCATATTTAAGATATGTTCACCTCTCTTTCATTACTTTATCCATTCTAAATATAGCAATTGAAATATTAATCTATAATTTTACATTCATCTATGCATTATTATTTTGATATTTTAAATAATCTAAATATGCATATTTTTATCTTATTTAGGTCACATTAATTGAAAAATATGTTTAAAATGTTGGTGAAAACAATCATTGACATGAGCATAAAAAACCAAAGGTCTCTTCTACCTTAGGGTCCCATTTTATCTTAAGGTTTTAGATTTATCCTACATTAGGTTTGAATTTCAGATTTGATTTATGATTTTTAATTATCCACATAATTAAAAAACTAACATAGAATCAATGGATGCTGTTTTTTTTATATTTTTCAATTCAAGATATGATACTCATTATTACATTATTCTTTCATAAATTTAACATTGTATTCTTATTTAATTTAATGAATGGGTTTAGTTTATTTGAAATAAAATTAAGGATGATATTAATAATAATGAATTATTATTTACCTTAGTAACACATATTACATGAATATTTAATTTGAGATGCTTCTCGTTACTAATCAGTGGGAAAGGCCATGTATGATTGTTTTTCTACCTTGCCCTAGACCTAAATGTAGTGATAGCCATCATCCTCCTCTATTATTTACCCTAGGCTTATATTTTTTATGGTGGTTCTTTTTATCAACACAATAAGAGGTAGGGTGCATTATCATATAGGATGAAGAAAATTTTAGTCAAAATGTCCATCATATTCTTCCTCCACATCCTAAAATAGCAGCCAATGCAACTAGAGATTATGATATACATGACCAACTTAATAATACTCTAGCTAAACTATTTAGATTATAATTTTTGAATATGTCCAATGTGTATAAAAATATATTTTATAAAGCACTATGTGATGAAACTATAAAAAAATATTAAACCAACTTATTTTTCATATTTTTTTAATACATTGAAGGCATATTTTCATTTGAGAAAGAACATTTTCCTACTAAAAATATTATAGATAATAATATTCCACTATTTATTCAAGTACAAATCTTAAATAATAGGGTTAAATGTTTGTTTATAAATAATGGATCAAGATTGAACATTTGAAATATCAAGTTTATTAAAATGCTTGCTATCAATAAAAAATTTATTCATAAATCATACATGAATATAAGAGGTTTTGACAATGTATCTCACCAAGTTATAGGAATAATTAATTTGGATGTGATAGCAGTACCTAAAAAAGTAATTTTTATATTTTCAAGTGATTCCAAATCATATAAATTATTATTATAGTCATTTAAAATGTCACTTGAGTGCCAAGAGTGTTATTTGAGACCACTCATCCCTAACTTAGACCTAGACCTATCTTAGGGTCTATTTAGACACTTATCTAGATTTTGTGCTAGCCACTTGCATCCCTAAACAACTCAAAATCAATCTCAGACCCTCCCTTAGGTATCTAGGCCCTTATTGCCTTAGGTTCTAACACCTAGACATTAGTGTCATAACTAGACACTAACACCACAACATTAGTGTCCTAGTTGGGTGCTATTTTAATTTTACCTCTTTTTAGCCCCAATGGATATCTTTCCAATCCTAAAAACACCAAGGGCTAGCCTAGACCTATTTCAAACCTTGCACAAGAACTAGATCAATATATATACATGACTTTTAGCCCTTTATCCACTAGATGTAAATTAGATACAAATACACATGAACAAGTTTAGAACAAGTTATGCCCAATCAAGGTTATTAATCCCTATTTTGACCTACTTCTACATATAGTCATTTATAACCCTCCTAAGCCCATAATATATAGATTTATAGTATCAATCATCACTCAAACCACTCAAATAAACATTCATACTAGATTCACTTGCACTTGTACTAACACTTAGGTGGTGATAACTACATCAATTTTGATCCCTCCTCAGAGTATCAGTATGTAGGAAACTATCATCATATTATGGTGTTGAGGATGTCCAACCTACCCAACTAACACCACAAGTTTACTAGTTGTGCTATATAACTCTGTAATCACAAGGAGGTATAGTTTTTACATTTAAAATCAGTCAAAATAGGTCATAGATAGTGAAATAGGGTTTTTTTTTGCATAAAAATGAGCTTGGTAAGCTCAAACATAGGTGCTCCCAAAAGTATAGATTGATCCTTAAAAAGAGGAATGTAGTGCCAAAAGTGGACACTAGCACCATAATGCTACTATCTAAGGTAGGATGTTATTATCCAAGAGGGTTTCTAACACATATCCTATTTGTGACATTCAAACTAGCTCTTGTACCAATTTTTAGCTTTTATATCCTTCATCTCATGTAATTTCCAGCTAAGTATTCATTTGTGTCATTCATTACTATTATTGGAAATATTAGGTTAGCTTAGTTATTTCACAAATTGGTGGATATATTTATTACATATTTTATACCCTAATTTATTATACTCAAACCCGTTAACAACTTAGAGATTAAAACCCATAAACCCTTAACAAATTAAATCATTTGACTTACTTTGAATACTATCTGAACCCTAGACCTATATGTTATTAGGGTTTGTACCCTTCTTTTTCTTATTTCCTCTAGTTGTGTTATGATTTTTCATATTTTCTATATTCCATATCAAAAATTTATATATCTTTCTTGAATAAGAAGTGTTAGGCTTAGTGGCAATCCTATTGAAAATACTCGGATTCCTTCCATTAAAGTTTATACCATGGATAAAGGGCAAATTACAACCCCTGTCATTGATCCTTCACACCTTGATTATGTGGAATTCAATGATAATACATCCAAATATCAACAATACAATAAATATCAAAATGATACACAAGATGGGAATCAGGATACACTCCCCTCATTTAATAATGAAAATATTATAGTCAATAAGGATGAGATTTTAAAAAGTTTCAGAGATAGACTTCAATAACATCCCCATGATCATGCACATATTTTTTAAGCCATAATGGAAATAAAGAACAAATCCAATAATGGTCAATCTTATACTCCACTAGGTAAAAATATTTTTACACCTACTATGGGGGTAACTTAGAATTTACAACAACCTATTTTAACTTGGAAACCTTCAAAAATGGAAACACCTCTTATGGCTAGTTACTCCCCTCTAGCTATACAATCCCTTATGCATGATATCCATGATCTATAGGTCAAGGTGTTATGTCTTCAACAAGGTGATAATAGTCCATCCCATGCCTTAGATTCTCATGTTCTTTTACATACACCATTGGCACAACACATAGTGGCAATTATTTTTCCATCCAACTTTATGGCACCCAAGCTTACTTTGTATGATGGTAAGGGTGACCTAGAGCACCATCTATGAGCTTTCCACATAGCATTTTGGACTATGTGTCCAATGATTGGCTCCTTAATATGTTGTTCCCATGAAATTTAAATGACTATGACTCAAAATGGTTCTATGATCTTCCAAATCAGTCCACAATGGAATTAAATCCATTGGTAAATATGGTTTTAGAATACTTTTCTATCAAAATTAATGATAAGGTTGCATATGATCAAGTGGATCAACTTAAATAAAAATCCAATGAGTCTATAGTAGAATATGTCTTGTGATATAAATTTATATTGGAAAATATGACTAACCCCATGATAGATAGAGATATCCAAGACATATTCAAACAAAATATACTACTATCATTGTATGAAGCTATATTATTGAAGAAATTTCCAACATTCACATATTTATGCCACATAGTAAAAGAAAGGGAAGTCATGATTCTCTCTATGGGAATAAATGAATTAGATTTAAATAATAAGATTTTAAATAATCCCCTATATAAAGTAATGCCCACTAAAAAAAATGATCAAAAGGCCACAGTTAATGTAGCTTTAAAACACCTCCTCACTTGGTTTTATCAATTCCTCCATGAAGGGTTTTCAAAAATCTTCTAGAATCACTAACACATGTTTTATATCAGCTCTTAAAATGGAATTCCATATCTCTACTTCCCTTCAAATAGGTTGATATGACTAGGCATCTTCTAAATAACTATGATTACAATGCATTATGTGACTATCATAGGGTGCCAAGCCATACTAAAAAATAGATGCATCAGTTTTAGACATAAGATACATGATTTGATAGAGTCAAATATCATTGATGTGAAAACACCTATAGAAACTCTTAAATTTTAACCAATAGAAGCTAAGACATTGATAATATTTTAATATATATTTCCTAAACATTTAGCTAATGAGGTAAAAGGCACTTCAAGTGTCCACTATACATAATAGGCACATCCACCACCAACATCCTATCATATACTACTATAGAGGACACATATCCCTTGTATAATATCATTAGTGTATATCATAGTATAGTGCTAGCTAGACCTCTCATCACTTTATTAGAGTAGGAGGTTATCGATGATGATTTATATTTATATGCACTCTTTCTATGATCTTACATTGATCATCATCATATTAATAGTGTCATGGTTGACAATGAGTCAAGTATCGACATGTGTAACATTAAACTTATATAGAATTTGGGTTATTCAAATCATGACATCTCTTATATAGATACAATTATTTGTGGTTTTAGTGGTCATGTTCATAGATAAATTAGGGAGATTTTACTCTCATTATAGGTTGCGTCAACATATGTGGCCACTAGTTTTTTAGTTGTACTTAATACAGACACATTTGATATGTTATTGGGTAGGCCATGGATATAGTAGATTTGAGCCATTCCATATACCATACACATAATATTAAATTATATACATGTGAATTAGGTGGTTATAGTTGAAGGCCTTTCATATTATTATCCTTTACCTATCCCATAAGAAGTTACACAATAGCCACAAGTTACAATTCTAAGTACAGTTTCTATTAGCACATCATAGATTTTAGTTGACCCACAAGTACAAGTGAGGTCTAATTCTATAGTGTTACCATGTACACATAATCTCCCATAGAGACCCTTATTAGAGAGACCCATATGTCAGAGACATGTTATATATTATATAGAACCTCTTTATACCCCTTTCATTATGAGACTAGTGTTATTGAGTTCCTATTGTTCTTAGCATAGAGAATTCATGTCAGCTACAACATCTTCTACTAGATGGGTCCTTAAGAACCCTACAATTCACATGCTAGTCTAGTCACATTCTTAGATTCCTAGCCCTACTCCATAAATAGTGTCATATATAGATCACTTAGTACAACCAGTCCCTTAACCATAAATACATTTTCCCACACACAATAATTCTCACTTTATTTGATATATGATACCTTGATAGTAAGTCTCTTGCAAGACTCATTGGTTATTATATTCCTCACTACTTGTACATAGTTTCATTAATTCTTGATCCTTGTATATAGTTCCATTTTCATGTTGGTTATACATGACTTATATATAGAAAATAAAAAACAATGTAATATGTCAAAAACATTCAAATATTTTTTGAGAAAATACAAATTATAGATTATTTGCATATCCATGTTTACATTTCCTATACTTATTAGGTACTACATATGCTATCTATTTTAGTGTAGTTAGTTTTATCATATATACATTCTTAAATTGTTCTTGTTGAGTGTTTATAGATTATTACAAGACCCAAGTCCACCACAAATATCTAGACTTACTATTATCTACCCACTGGGGGCACATACATAGGTTCCTCATTTAGCACATTAACCCATTTGGGGGAATCCTATACAATGTTATTATTGTCAAGTTACATATTTTTATACTCTATATCATATATTTAGAATGTTTATATCTTTATATTGATCATCCTCCACTACATGATTTTTTTGTTGAGTACTAGTAATCTAGACTCAGTTTATGTACATCTTTACTCTTATACAGATTTGTACCACATGTTCATGCATACTTTCATTTCTAGTTTTACTAGTTTACACTTGATTGTGTCTCTATGCTTCTATATCTATTCTAGGTAATTTGAATATGCCATTGTTCTACAACTCTACATTATTTCCTTTCATTGTATGCATTCTTTGGACATGTTCTCATGTCTTTATGTGTGCCTTCTTGATTGTGTGTAGACATTTAAACATGTCCTTATGTGTGGATCCATGCCAACTTGCTTCTTATTTGCATATGTTGACATTTGAACATGTCCTTGTGTATATTAATTTCTTAGATTTAGTGTAATGTTCCCATATCCATTATATTGTGACCCCTTGGCCTACTTTGTGTGCCTCATATGTGTTGTATGTATGATTTCATTTATGCATCATAGACATGACACTTATCTCTTACTTGTTATAAACTCTAATTTTAGATGCCATGAGAGAACTCATGCATCTCCCCTTCCTCCCTAGGTGTCTTGATGGACATCATGCCCCATCTCCTTATGTAGTTAGTTTATTAATCAAATTTGATGGTCATACACATGCTTACATTATTATATATATACACATCTTGATAACTTTTAAATGTTAGATCTGACATACATCATACATTAACAACTTATGCTTAGATTATCTTACATTTTGATGTTATGTATACACATTTTATTGGTTTACTATGTTATATATAATTATTACTTAGGCTAACACATATTAGGTAGAGCTTTTTATTTTGTGGAATGTTCTTGTATAGGTTCAACAACTCCCCTTAAAAGAGGGGGAATTTATAAAGGTTTTTCATAGAGATCAAACCATCTAAATGACTTAAAGCATAGTTTATATCATGTAAGAACATAATATAGAGATAAATTTCAAGAAAACACATTGGAAAATAGTCAGATAGTGATAAGAGTTATTTTGGGAAAAAAATAACACAATTGGACACTAGTGCCAAAATTGGACACTAGCACCATAACCCTATTATCCAAGGTATTATGCTACTATCAAATAGCCCCATAAATAGGAAAAAATATATTTTTTATAAAATTACAATAGTTAAATTCTAGGTTTGCATAGGTTTAGTTATATATTATCAGACTTTAATCAATTTACTCATATTAGGTAATTATGTGCTGCATGATCACTCCCATTTTAGTTTTATATACTAAGATATAAATTATTACAACTCAATATAGAATCCATATGTTCAAATATCATATTTGGGGGCATGTGTATGGCATATTATCTTTGTATGCTAAATTTTTCACCATTTGATCAGATAAAATGGAAAACTCCATGTCATTATCTATTTTCTTAATCCAGACACCATTTGCACTAGATTATAATATATTTGACACCTTAATCCATCTATAATAGTTGGAATTATTGCAAAGTCCCTAAGCTACATACCCAAGTGCCCAAGAGACCCCTAGGATGATTTATATTTTAGAATTCCTAAGTGGTAGTAGATCCATTATAGATAGTTTTAGTTATAGTCATACAACTTAGTTACATTATGTAATTTAGCTATAGATGCATCTACTACACATGAGTAGGCAATGATGGAGTCATATTCTAATTGATTTCTTGAGCCACCTACATAACAGGGTTGGATAAGCCATCAATCCAATCCAATCCAATCCAATCTATTCATAGGTCATGATCTACTAAATAGGGGTAGGTAATGATGGAGTCAAGGCCAAATTGAGTTCTTGAGCCACCCACACATGGATATTGAGCAAGATAATTAGCTTAGTTCAAACTATTCATCGATTAATCACTATCTACATATACATAAGATGTCATCAGGTTTATTCATTAGTTCACGTACCAAATGAGGTGTATTCATTTCTTTACTCTCTCTTATCTCTTTACTCAGTTTTGTATTTGATTTTGATAGCTCTTAAGTAAGGACTCATTTATACACATTTCATTTGTAGGACAATAAATGGAGCACACTTTACATACTTAGATCCAAATTTATGGGCTTCACCTCTTAGGTAAGTCTAGGTACATTTCCTTTCCTTTATCATAGTCATTTCACTTTATTGCATTTCTAGAATGGGGGGAATTTAGTCATATAAAATGTCACTTGTTAATACATTATCCTTGATCAAGGGAGATAGTTGAGCATTGTCATTGAGTATTGAGATTTGATATTTAATTTTTTCATTGATGTCAAAAGTTTTTATGAAGATCCATGGTTATTTCATTGATGTCAATATAATATCATTAATGTCAAAAGTTCTAGTGTAAATTATTGCTCAAGTGAGCCTTGAGGTATGCATATGATAAGTTATATTACCAGCATAATGAGTGTTGTTTATGTGATGAGAGAATGTTTTTTTAAGAATGTTCTAATATCAGCTTGATTGAGATCTATGGAAGCAGTTCTAAAGATGCTCTGAATGAGCTATGAAGATGAGAATTCTCCAAAGAATACCTAATAGTATTTGAGAATGTAAGAGATTGTTTGAGGTTATATCTAAGGTGTTTAGGACCCTTTAGTTATTAAAATATTAGATACAAATATTTATATATATAGCTATAAAGATAATACAAAGATCCCAATCGAGCTCTAAAGATCTATAAACATCTCTAAATGAAGTTCTATTTAATTTCCAAAGAAGATTAAGTGTATGATATTGATTAAGCATACACAAGAGACATTAAAACACATGAGAGTTTCAAGTTAGAGCCTAAAGTATGTATAGAAGGTTATATTCAATGAATACTAAGACTTTCAGTGTCAAGGATTAAAAAATAAGAAGAAAGATGGTGACCAAATGCGATAACAAGATCAATTTCCATGGCATGAGTGAGCATGTGAACATTAACATAGTTAAGTCAAGTTTTTTAGGTATGTGCAATCAATTTTTAGATCAAGGTGATTGGTTTCTTAGGTGAGTGAGTAGACCTTACAAAAAAGTGCTTATCTTTTTAGATATTTATTGTGGAAGATAGAGTTGACTGAGTCAAAGTTGATAAGTGGATGAAGATAAAATTATGAAAATTTGAGTTATTTTTCATGAAGATTTATAGATATGTTCTAGATCTTAGGTTTGAAAATTTGGTGATCTAAGTTGGCCAGTCATTAAACAGACCTAGTGGTGTAGATAGTAAGGAAATCAGATAGATGTGAGAAGATGTTTCTTGATGTATTTTCATGTGAGATTGATAAATTAAATTGAATGATGATGTCTTATAGGTCTTGAAGGATCTATACATGTTTTTAATAATCTTGGAAATCATTAGACCAAAAACATTTATTAGATTTCATGATATGATTGATTGAGGTTGATATAAGGATATTATAAGATATTTTTCATGAATTTAAATCTCTTCAACATATTCAATCATGTGTCATATAGTCATTGTTTCCTTGACTATGTTTTGAAATCAATTGATAGTTTTGAGTGAACATCATATAGAGAAGAGTTTGAGATTGTTTACCCTAAGTTGAAGCATCTGATGAAGTTTTTGATGAATTTAGGTCATGAGTTTTTTTAATATGTAATTTTTTTCCATGTATTTTTGTCAAAATTTATTATATGCCTCAGTTGTTCAAGACAGAGTTTTTGTATATGCATAAGCCTTTTATAAGCAGTGATTTGAAAAGTTCAAGTGATAGTTGGACCTAAAAGGTTGTGTGGAAATAAAGTAAAGTTTTTTAAAGGTATATTATAGTGGTTTATGACTTTTACATACCATTTGATGTGTTTTTATATGCTTCAACAAAGAATAAAGGTTAACATGTTGTTAAGAAGACCTATTAGGTCTTTATAAGCCTAAAAGAGGAGTAAGGGCTAAATGATGTATGTAAAACCTATTATAATGATTTAATCATGATTAATTCATGTTATTTTAATATTCAAAGACATATTCATGGATAACCTAAGTGATTTTAGTATGGATCTAACTAAGAAATATATGATCAAGTGACTTATATAAAGGTAAGGTAATTTAGATCTATTTGGTATGCTTAAAGGATGCTAAGTGTGGAGAGTAGAAGAGAATAAGTGAATTTATGAGTAGAAGTGTTAAGAAAGAAATATATTGAGAGGGGGGGTGAATCAATATATTATATATCTTTTATTTAATCTAATTTATTTTCTTTAACCACTCAACCATACATTCAAGATATGCAATATAATTGAAATAATAATTTGCACCACATGAGAGAGAGAGAGAGAGAGAGAGAGAGAGAGAGAGAGAGAGAGAGA
Source organism: Torreya grandis (assembly GCA_037957365.1). Taxonomy (NCBI): domain Eukaryota; kingdom Viridiplantae; phylum Streptophyta; class Pinopsida; order Cupressales; family Taxaceae; genus Torreya; species Torreya grandis. Next base: position 884,608 of record JARHVA010005591.1, on the reverse strand, counting down.
GAGAGAGAGAGAGAGAGAGAGAGAGAGAGAGAGAGAGAGAGAGAGAGAGAGAGAGAGAGAGAGTAGATTTTTAAGTGGAAACCCAAAGTGATAAAAATCATGGAGAACAATCTCAAGTATATGAATGAGCACCAACTTGGAGGAGCATCAACCCCTTTTCCAAACACCAACACAACAATAATTTGTGAACACCAACCCACAGGAGCACCAACCCCTCTTGTGTATAAAACATAACTATCTCTCAATGTTGTTTACTCAACAAATGATATAACTCTATAACATTTCCTAATTTTCTCTCTTTGAAAAAAAATACAAACCATGCACTCTCTTGCATATCATAAATGGCTTCTCAAGCCTTTATTTATAGATTTCCAAATGACCTTTGGCCTTCACCATTTGTGACCCTTCAATCCTCATGGAAAATGGTGCCAAACTTGGATGACCCTTCATATCCTTACATTTAAAAATTCATATGGTGACCCTTCATAAGTAAAATCATCCTTTCCTCTTTTGTCTTTATCTTGGTGACTTTTCATATTCCTCAAAGTGTCCATTCATGGAAAAATGTTTCATACCTATTTTGTCTTCACATGGTGAATCTTGGAATTCCTCAAAGTGACTCTTCATGAGAAAATGAATCCCATTCCTCTTTCATCTTTTACCCTATAACTCTTTGACTTCTCCATGGGCCCTCTTTTGACTTATATGCAACCAAAAATATATTCATTAATATTAAATAAATATTAACACACATTAGCCAAGATATGAATATAAAAAACACTATTAAATGTAATGGGGCCTTTATCACCAATAATGCTAGACATTTGGCATCAATGATAATATTTCTAGTAATCTCCCCCTTTGTCATTGATGGCAACCTCAAACTAAAACTGCCACATCCTGAAACATGCACATACTACCATCTAAAAAATATACAATAACTCCCCCTTACTATGGCAACCTATATTTGATTCCTGTACCTATTTCTGCACCTATACCTATACCTATTATTCTCCCCCTTTGACATCAGTGGAAAAGGGCCTACCTAGAGCTAACACTTAGCTCCCCCTTAACTAATTCTAAACCTCAATGGTAGGAAGTAAAAGAAACTACTCCCAATTTCTCTCATAGATACTCAAATGTGTCTTTTGGTAGTGCCTTTGTGCAAATATCTACAATATACTCTGTAGTACTGATATATTCCATCTTAGACTATTGATCTGCAACCTTCTCTCTCAAGAAGTGATATCTAATGGGAATATGTTTTTTTCTTAAATGCATCACTGGATTCTTCAAAATATTTATAGCACTTGTGTTATCAAAAAAATAGAAATAGGTTCGTCATACTTTACCTTGATATATTACAAAGTTTGCTTCATCCAAAGCACTTGAGTATAACACAATACTACTGTAATATATTCTTCTTTAACTATAGAAAGTGATACTATATTATGTTTCTTACTTAGCCATGATACTCAACTATCACCAAGCAAGAAAGATCCTCCACTTGTACTCTTTCTATCATCCAAGCACCTTGCCCAATCTAAATCTATATAAGCAACCAAATTGAAATCTCTAACTGTGGGATACCATAATCCATAATCTAATGTCCCCTTGATATATCTAAATATTCTCTTCACCAACTGAACATGACTATCTTTTGGATATGACTGATATCTTGCAACCATACCTACTGCATGCATGAGGTCTGGCCTTGATGTTTTCAAATATAAAAGACTACCAATCATAGATCTATACAAAGATTGATATGTAACATGTGAATCTTCATCCTTTCTCACCTTATTTATTGTACACATTGGTGTGCCAACTGGTGTACAATACTCAAAACCAAATTTATTCAACATTTCCTTGGCATATTTCCTTTGAGATATGAAAATTCCTTTATTTGATTAAAATATTTGCAATCTTAAGAAAAATGACAATTCTCCAAGCATAGACATCTCAAATTATTTTTGCATTCTATTAGAAAATTATTTTGTCATCTTTTAAATATTTCCTTCAAAATTGATATCATCAACATATACCATAATAATCAATTGATGCTCACCTTCTATTTTGATGTAGAGATTACTATCATCAAATCCTCTCTTAAAACCTTGATCTTGCAGGTACTTATCAAGTCTTGCATACCAAGCTCTAGGAGCTTGTTTCAATCCATACAATGCTTTCTTCAATTTGCATACATGGTTACTAATATTTGAGAGAATAAATCCCTCAGGCTACTCAATATAGACCTCTTCTTCAAGATTCCCATTCAAGAAGGTAGATTTGACATCCATCTGAAACACTTTGAAATTTTTGGTCACTTCTCCATTTTCATTCAACTTATTTATATAAACCCATTTTATTCCTATCATATTGTGATCTGTTGGTCTAGGCACTAATTACCAAGTATCATTTTTTTCTATTTGATTTAATTCTTCATCCATAGCTTTAACCCAATGCTTATCATGTCTAGCTTCTGAAAAAGTTCTAGGCTGAATTTTAGATAACAAAGAGAAATTAACTTACTCAGATTCACTTACCATCATTCTTCTAGTGTGAATTCCTTCATTTATGTCCCTAATGATGTCACTTTCATTATGATTTATCTAAACATATTTGGATGGAGTTTTTGTTCCCTTTTTCTACTTCTCCTAATCTTCATCTGATTCTTCAAAACCTTCCTCTTCAATGATTTTAGGAATGTCTACTGGATCACTGATTCTTAGTGTTCCAACTTCTTTTATCCTGACACTTGCACTTTCAACAATTTTCTTGGTTATTTTGTTATAACATTTATAAGATTTAATTTTTCAATAATAACCAAGAAATATACCTTCATCTACTCTAGATTAAAACTTACCAAGCTTTTCATCAGTTCTCTTTATGAAGCATCTATTGCCGAAAATTCTGAAATAATCAACTATTTCTAGTTTGTCTTTCCATATCTCATAAGGAGTCTTATCACTATTGACTCTCAATAATGCCCTATTATGAATATGTAATACTATAGAAGCTACCTCTCTCTAATATTTATCTTCTATCTTAGATTCATTTAATATTGTCCTCACCATCTCCTAAACTATTCTATTTTTTTGTTCAACTACTTCATTTTGCTGTGGAGTTCTGGCTATTGAATAATGTCTCTTTATTCCAATATCTTCACAAAACTCAATAAATTGATCTGACATGAATTATTCTCCTTGATCTAATCTTATACACTTAATCTTCAAATTGGTTTCATTCTCAACTAATGTTTTTAATGATTTGAAATGTCTAAAAGCTTTTGATTTTTTCTTTAAAAACATTACCCAAGTCATATGTGAAAAATCATCAATAATCAACATGAAATATTTCTCACCTTGAGTGCTTTGAGTTTTCATAGGTCCACATAGGTCAGTGTAAACAAGATCTAGCATCTGAGTGGTCGAGTACTCTTTTGTTTTGAACTACCTTTTAACCTACTTCCCATGCTAACAAAGTTCACAAAGCATATCAGATGGCTTTGTAATCTTTGGAAGATTTATGACTAATTGAATTTTGCTAATGTTGACAAGATTATCAAAATTTATGTGACCCATTCTCTTATGCCATAACCAAATTTCTTCAATTTGACTCAAACACCATCTTTGACCTTTGATGTCTGATAGCATATACAAGTTATTGCATGTTCTTTAAGCATCTGTAACCAATACATCTGAATCTTTTCTTCTAATTTCACAACCTTCTACATAAAACTTTAGTGTGTTCCCCTAATCACACATTTGACTTACACTCAAAATATTATTCTTAAGACCTTCTACATATAAAACATTTTCACTTTTAGTTTTACCATTATCCAAACTTAGTGTACCTTTTTTGGCAATTTTGGTAGTAATATTATCTCAAAATTTCATTGTGCCACCATTGATCTTATTTAAGGTTATGAACTTGATCTTGTCTCCTATCATGTGCCTCAAACATCTATTATAAATGAACCATGGATTTCATTCATTTCTTGCATGCAAAGCTATCTACACCAACATAGATTTTTTAGGTTGTTTCTTTTACCAAGAACCTATCTCAACTTTCTTCTTAATGAACGAAGCCTTGAAACTTTGGTCCTTCTTGACTGACTCGAACACACTTATCTAATATCGAGCTATGTGTCCAAAGTTTTTGTACTTGTAACATATTATGGCCTCTTCATGAAAGCCTAATAGAGGAGAAAAAGAGTTGTGGCTTCTGCTTGATTCTACGAGACTTTCCTTCTCCTTATTTCTAAAACTATTAGCTCTTTTTCAACATTCTAATTGCTTATGACCACATCCATTACAATAAAAATAGTAACCATAAAAATAGGGCCTATTTGTGTATCTCTAAAATGATTGCCTTTTATAGCTTTGTTGCCTCCAGCCTTCTTTATTTGATATGTCCTCTGCATTCTTAACTTCTTCCCTTTTTATTTCTTCTTTTGTAAGAGCTTCAGCATTACTCTTTCCTTTTTCCTTATCTATGAAAGTAATGACCTCCTATTTCTCCTTTTCAAATCCAATACCTATCTTATCTAACATTTATCTTTGATTTTCTAATATCTTATTCAACATATTAGTGTTATTCTCAAATTTTGAATCATTGACTGCTCTATCATTGATTGCTTTATTTGTTTTATCAAGAACTACTTTTAAAGAAGCAATTTCAATAACATACCTTTCACATTTTTACTTACTATTTTCAACTGTGCCATTAGATATTATTCATTCTTCTTGGCTTCTTCAAAGTGTGCTTGTATATCTTCAATTATTTCATTTAACTCCTTTTCATTTTTCTCAATCTAGAGCTTTAATCTTTTATTCTTCTTTTCAAGAGCTTTTAACTCTTCTAGGGCACAAATGAGTTCTCCTTCCAGATTCACTTCAGCTTCATCTTGTTATTCTTCTTGATCATCTATACTTTTGCTTGTAGAGGCATCTTCATGTTTGACCATGAATAGAATCTCTTCTTATTCTGACTCACTAACTCCACTATCTTTGGTTGAGCTAGGATCTTTAGAATACAAAATCTTCTTTTCAAATCTATTGCCTTTGAAATTCTTTTTGTATGTAGACTTTCTTTCTTTATTGTCATCATTACCCTTATTTGGAAATTTAGCTACAAAATGTACAATCTTTATATAATTAAAACATTTAAAAGGTAATTTTCTTTGATATTTACCTGTGCCCTTTTTTGGCTTACAAATGAATAGAGCTCCATTGTCATCTTCATCATCACTAGAATTATCACTTGATTCTTGAATTTTAGCCTTTTCTTTCTTTGATGTCTTGAAAGATACTTCTCTCTTTAAAGGTTTATCTTGTTTAGTCTACATCTCATATGCCATAAGAATACTATGAAGCTCATCTATCTTTATCTTGGCTAAATTCTTCATCTCTTCAATTGTTGAAACTTTTGCATCATATCTCAATGTTAGAGATCTCAAAACCATTTGAACCATAGTTGACTCTTATAAATTTTCTTCAAGACCTTGAATTTGATTGACTATTTGATCAACCTACAAGAGATAACTTGCTATATTTTCTTCTTCTTCCATCTTCAAACTCTCAAACTATCTTCTGAATGTTTGAAGCTTAGCTTGCTAAACCTTTCCATCACCTTTATAAATATTCTCAAGTTTTATCTAAGTTTCATGAGAAGAATTACATTACATAACTTTAACAAATTATGATTCACATAAAGCACATAAAATAGCATTTAAATCTTTAGAATTATTTTTACTTGCCTTCTTTTCTACTAGAGTAGTTACAAGTGTCTTTGGCTCTTCATATTCCTCCACCATTGCTTACCATATGTCAAATCTAAGGGCCATCAAATAAGTCTTCATAATTATACTCCAAAAGACATAATTTGTTCCATCAAATAAAGGTTCCTTATTTGTATAAAATCCTTCATGTGATCTAGTCATCGTGCTTTCTTGATCTTCCTTCAAGCTACAAAACTTTTTCAAAAGGAACTTGCTCTGATACCAATTATTAAGCATGAAATATACTAAGAGGGGGGATGAATCAGTATATTATATATCTTTTATTTAATCTAATTTATTTTCTTTAACCACTCAACCATACATTCAAGATGTCCAATAAAACTAATATAATAATTTTCACCACATGAGAGAGAGAGAGAGAGAGAGAGAGAGCAGATTTTTACATGGAAACCCAAAGTGGAAAAAACCATGGAGAAAAATCTCAAATATATGAATGAGCACCAAATCAAAATACAAAGTTCACAAGCACCAACTTGCAGGAGCACCAACTCCTTTTCCAAGCACCAACACAACAACTATTTGTGAGCACCAACCCATAGGGGCACCAACCCCTCTTGTGTATAAAACACAACTATCTCTCAATGTTGCTTACTCAACAAATGATATAACTCTACAATATTTCCTAATTTTCTCTCTTTGAAAACTAGTAAAAACCATGCACTCTATTTCATATCAAAAATGTCTTCTCAAGCCTTTATTTATAGCTTTTCAAATGACCTTTGGCCTTCACCATTTGTGACCCTTCAATCCTCATGGAAAATGGTGCCAAACTTGGATGACCCTTCATATCCTTACATTTAAAAATTAATATGGTGACCCTTCATAAGTAAAAACATCCTTTCTTCTTTTGTCTTTATCTTGGTGACTTTTCATATTCCTCAAAGTGTCCATTCATGGAAAAATGTGCCATACCTATTTTGTCTTCACATGGTGAATCTTGGAATTCCTCAAAGTGACTCTTCATGAGAAAATGAATCCCATTCCTCTTTCATATTTTACCCTATGAATCTTTGACTTCTCCATGGGCCCTCTTTTGACTTATATGCAACCAAAAATATATTCATTAATATTAAATAAATATTAACACACATTGGCCAAGATATGAATAGTAAAAACACTATTAAATTTAGTGGGGCCTTTATCACCAATAATGCTAGACTTTTGACATCAATGATAATATTTCCAAAAATAAGAAGTTCATTAAGACCATAAAATAAATAATATGAATATTTAATATAGGTTCTATAAAAGAGGATCAAGGTCAAAATACCTAATCAAGCCATTAAGAGGGCTAGTTGAGTGAAGAAGGTTGAAGGTCAGTTTGAGAGGGACTAAGGAGAGTGAAGAGCTAAAGGAGTAGATCATCATATATTATATAATAAATAAGGATTACTTAAGTTGATAAAATAATAAGGTGTTTGATTTGGTACTAAGTCATCTAGGGGGTTGGTGCCTCCTTGCAAGTGGGTGGTTACTAAAGCCTAGCTGAGTTGGTGTTGAGCTAGTTGGGGTTGATGCTCCATGTGAAGTTGGTGATTCACTAAAGATTGATGTTTGTATTTAGGAATGTATTATATTATATTCATCAGTGGGTTTTTTTTCCTAGAGGATTTCCCATCTATATGTTGTGTTCATGTGTTTCATACTCTTATGTTTTGATGTTTATGCTTGATAAGATATGCATGCTTGTTAGAATGGTTTATAAACGATAAACTAGAATTGAATGAAAATTTTTGATGATTGGTTCACCCCCCCTCCCCCCCCCCCTTATTCATCTTATCTCCAATAATTGGTATTAGATTAGGTCCTTTGGAATATGATTGATATCCTAAAGGAGATCCCAAGAAGCAAGGATGACTAATCAACAATCTCAAGGTAGTTTATCTACCAGTAAGGCTATATTGTTCAATAGATCTAATTATGTTTTTTTAAATTTTAGAATGAAGATATATTTTATGTCATAAGGACATGAAATTCGGTAGTCATTTATGGATGGATATGTTGTACCTCTAATTTGGCTAATAAATGCAGTAGGTAATAAGGCTAGTGAGAATAACTTCAAGGCAATTAATACCATTCTGTGTGGCCTATCAGAGATAGAGCTTGAAAAGGTAATGCATTATGTTTTAGCCAAATACATATGGGGAAAATTGAAGACCATTTATGAAGGAGACACCAAAGTGAAGATGTCCAAGTTGTAGATCCATAAAAGATAGTTTAAAATATTGAAGATGAATGAAGATAAAATTATTACATCCTACCTATTGAGGGTTGATGAATTTATCAATATCATAAGAGGATTGGGAGAAGAAGTGAAAGAGTATACTATTATTCAAAAGGTATTTAGATCAATAACTCCTAATTTTGACTCTAAGGTATTTGTAGTAGAAGAGATGTAAGATTTAAACAAGCTAGAGATGGATGGGTTTCATGGCATCTTGACTGCCTATGAGATGAGATCAAATGAAGGAAGACCTATTAAAAAGGAAGCTGATTTTAAGGCTGAAAAGAATTAAAAGGCCAAAAAGGTCAAAAATGAGGTATGTTCAAATATTGATGATGATGAATTTGTTTCCATGTTTACTAGAAAGCTAAGAATATGTTCAAGTAAATACAAAGGTAGGTTACCATTTAAGTGCTTCAATTGTGGATAAATTAGAAATTTTGCAAACAAGTGTCCTCATAAGTAGAAGACTGAGGATGATGATATAGATAATAAATATCATAGGTTTGATAAGAGCAAGAGTTTTAGAAATTATGAAGGTGAGAAGTCATTTAGGAACAAGAAGAGATTCTATACTAAAGAAGACAACTCATCTAATGTAAGTAATTCAGACATATCTGATAGTGATGATGGAAGTGATGAATTAGAAAATGATAAAAATTAAAGCCTATTCATAGGCATAGAATCAGATGGTAAGGTTTGTTCAAATAGGAAAGGTCTCATGATTGATGCAAAATTAGATGAAGAGGTATACCATAATAATAAAGAAGGAGAAACTAAAGTGGATTTTGAAGCAAAACTAATATACATCATAGAAGAGTTGAAGATTATGAAGTTGAAGAAAAAGAAACTAAATTCATTAACTCAAGTCTCTAAGGATCAGATTGGATTATTTGAGGAAAGGTTAAGCAATAATTCTAAAGATTATGAAGAGATCATCTAACAAGTTGAAACCCAAATAGATATTTATGGTAGTAAGCCTAAAGGCTAAAGAGGAATTTTATAGAACATATGAAATAGATATAGAATCTTTGAAATATGAGTTGGATAAAGAATATAATAAGGTGAAGAGATATGTGAAGTTTGAAAAGATTACTGTGGCTCTAAATGATATCTTGAGTAATCATAAGTCTGCAAGTGACAAGATAGGTCTTGGTTTCAAAGAAGACCAAAATAAGGCACCTAAAGTCAAAGAGAAAATTGTTTAAGACAAGAAGGTCAACATAAAAATACCTATTAGATAGACCAATGCTACAAGGTATGCTAGTTATTTTAATTATTACTATTTTACACACAGTTAGTTTGGTCATATATCAAGAGAATATAGAATATCCTATAAGAATGAGTACTCATGGAACTATGGAAGAAGAAGCAATTGTAAAAAGGGAGATCATGGTCATCATCCGTCAAATGGTATGTATAAGGTGGTATTTTATGATTGTCATAATGTAGGACATATTTTAAGATTCTATCTTAATAGAGTTAGAAGGTCATTTAGTCAATACAAGAAGGATCATAGTCATGCCACTAAGAAATGGATCAAGAAGTCAAACTCTGTAGATAAGGTAAAGATGGAGCAAAATAATAAAGAAGAATATTTTGTGAAAGCTCAAAGTAAAGATTATGGTTGCTCAAGTCATATGTCAAGAGATAAAAGAGGTTTTAGTTCTGATATTATTGATCAAAGAAGGATGAAGAATTGATTAAGAAGAAAAAGGATGAAAAGATGAGTTATGATCAACTAATAAACTAAGGTAGACTTCTTGCTTAGATAAAGCATACCTATGGTGAGAAATCAAGTAAGGAATGTAAATAACACTTATTATCTACATGTGTTGACAAGATAGTCAAAAAAAATAAGAAGGATGATAAGGTTGATGATGAAGTCAAACCTTTAATGCCAATCAAGTCAAGAAGAAGAATGTCAAAGAATATTCAATCTTATGAAAAGGATATGGAGATCTAGGAATCTCTTGAGTTCATATTGTTTTAGTACCCTATAAAAAAAGTGGGTAGCTCCATTAAGATTCATGGAGACATTATTCTATCAATAGAATCATGAGGTTATATTCAAAAAATCTCCAAAGATAAAATGTAGACAATTGTTATATAAGAGGTAAGATTTTGAGATCTATTTCCTATGAGTAGTTGAACTTGATCTGTGAAGACAAAGGGGGAAGTCTCTATTTCTACATTTAGTATCTAGTATGGGATAGCCACGTGTCTGATTAATAGTTTGGTATCTTTTTCAACCATGTTAAGAAAGGTATGTGATCTTGAGACACTAGTTCTTTGAAAGAAGATATGTTTGGTCTAAGGGGGATCTTGGTAGATTTATTTTTTGTATCAATAAAGTGATTGTTTTTTTATGTGCATGGAGATAAAGAGGGATTGTGTCTAAGATGCTTCATAGACTCTATTTTTTGATATTTTAATGAATTGGTTGGGATAATGACCTAATTGAGAATTTTCTAAAAATGGTTTTGATAAGTGGTTACCATAGTTTTTGAAGATTATGTGTTATCTAGTGTCTTTGAGAGATGGTATCATCTTATAGAGAGAAGAGGTTTTTCCAATAGTTGTAGATGATATTTGATGTCTAATACTAACAGAATCACAGTGAATGATTGGTTTGAGGGGAGTTATTCATATTGTTGACTAAGTCTAATATATGTTGAAGTAATCTTATAATTTGAGTTCTTTCTAAAAGATATGATAAGTTTTGGAAGACCTTTGTCATTAATGTCAAAGAAAGAGAAAAGATCAGAAAATATGAGAAAAGGGGAAAGATTAGAAAGGGTGAGAAAAAAAGGAAAGAACCATGTCTAATAGATGATTTCCATCAAGAAGTGGTTAATAAAATTTTCTGAGTATGTTTGTCATCAATGATAAATGGAGAGATTATTGAGCATTGTCATTGAGTATCGATATTTGATATTTAATGTTATCATTGATGTCAAAAGTTATTATAAAGATGCATAGTTCTTTCATTGATGTCAATCTAATATCATTAATGTCAGAGGTTATTATATAAATACTTGGTCAAGTAAGCCTTGAGGTATGTGTATGATGAGTTATATTTCTAGAATAATGAGTGTTGTTGTTATGATGAGATAATGTTATTTGAAGAATGTTTTAATATCAACTTGAGTGAGATCTATGGAAGTAATTTTGAAGATGCTACGAATGAGATATGAATATGAGAATGATTTGAAGAATAACCAACAATATTTAAGAATGAAAGAGATTGTTTGAGGTTTTATCTAAGGTGTTTAACACACTCAAATTGATTAAAATATTAGCTCCAAATATCTATATATGCAACTCTGAAGATGCTACGAAGATCCCAATTAAGCTTCAAAGATTTGTAACCAGCTCTAAAAAAGTTTTGTTAAAGATACAAATAAGAGTGAGTGTATGATATTAATTGAGAATACATGAGAGACATTGTAATGAAATAAATTTTCAAGTTAGAGCCTACAATATGGCTATAAGGTCAGATTCAAGGCATAATAATACTTGCAGGTCAAGGATTATAAAATAAGAACAAAGATGATGGATAAACGAGGTAACATAATTAGTTTTCATGGTGTGAGTGAGTAGGTGAACATTTAAAGAGGTAATTCAAGTTATTTTAAGTATGTGCATGAAGTTTTATATCAAGGTTTTTAAAGAAAGGCTTGAAAAAGTGTTTCAAGGTTTCTCGAGTGAACAAAATGAAGAGTTGTCTACCCTAAAAGGTATTATCAATGCTCATTGGCACATGAAAAATATTCATGAAAACCTAAGATATTCATGGTAGATAAAGAAGTTTTATAGATAAAATTTACAAGCACTGGTTTTTATAAAGAGGAGCTAAGTTTTATGAATGATCATTAAGACTAGAAGATAGTATAAACCCTCATAAAATCCTAACTATGACCCAATGTTGAAGATCTTATTATAAAGAGCACAAAACAATTTTATATGGTTAGAAAAGTGATTGGAGGTTTAATACAACTATCCAAATCATTTTGAGTTGTGATTGGTTTCTTAGATGAGTGAGTAGACCCTACATAAAAGTGCTTGTCTTTCAGATATTTGTTGTAGAAGATAGAGTTGACTATGTTAAAGTTGATAAGTGGGTGAAGATCAAAGTATGAGACTTGTATTTTTTGTTCATGAAGATTTATATATAGATTATATATCTTAGGTGTGAAAATTTAGTGATCCAAGTTGGCCTGTCATTGAACAAACCTAGTGGTGCAAACAATAAAGAAATCAGACATATGTGAGAACATGTTTCTTGATGTATTTTCATGTGAGAGTGATGCATTAAATTATATGATGATGTTATCTATGTCTTGAAGTATTTATTCATGATTTTAATAATCTTTTAAGTTAGTATAATAGGATGAAACATTGAAGCCAAATTGGCTTATCTAACTAAGAAGAGTTTGTGAGAGAGAAGGTCAAAAAATTAATCCATTAGACCAGTAATTTTATTACATCTCGTGATCTGATTCATTTAGGTTGCTTTGAGGATGTTATAATATACTATTAATGAATTTAAATATCTTTAATATATTCAATCATGTGTCAAATGATCATGTTTCCTTGACTATGTTTTCAAATCAATTGGAAGTTCTAAGTGAACATCTTGCAGAGAAGTGTTTGAGCCTATTTACCTTGAGTTAAAGCATTAGATGAAATTTTTGATGACCCTAAGGTCATGAGGTTTTTTAATATATAATTTTTTTCCATAGTTTTTTGAAAAAATGACTATATCCCTCAAATGTTCAAGATAGAGTTTCTGTATATGCAAAAGCCTTTTATAAGCAGTGATTTGATGAAGAGTTCAAGTGGTAGTTGGACTTAAAACGTGGTGTGGACCTAAATTAAAGTTATATAAGGTATATTAGAGTGGATTATGAATTATCCCTACCATGCGAGGTGTTTTTATATGCTTAAATAAATATCAAAGGTTAACATGTTGTTAAGAAGACCTATTCAGTCTCTATAAGCCTAAAACAGGATTAAGGGCTAAATGATGTATGACTGACCTATTGTAGTGATTGATTCATGATTAAGGCATGTTATTTTAATATTCAAATACCTATTCATGGTTTATCTAACTTATTTTAATGTGGAACTAAGAAAGAAAGATATGATTAAGTGACTTGTATAAAGACAAGGTCGTTTAGATCTATTTGGTATGCTTAGAGGATGCTAAGTGTGGAGAAAAGAAGAGGATAAGTTAATTGGTGAGAATAATAAGGGAATGAAACTATCAGATACATGTTATGAATATATAATATAGGTTTTATAAAAGAGTATCAAGGTCAGAAGACTTAATCAAGCCATGAAGAGGGCTAGTTGAGCAAAGAAGGATAAAGGTCAGTTTGAGAGGGACTAAAGAGAGTGAAGAGATGAAGGATTTGTGAGCTAATAATTTTACTAAAAATAGAATATTATTATTTTTTTAGTAAAAAAATTAACAAATCAAATTGACAAACAACACACTAAACTAACAACATCATGCCTAGCTACTAAGGTGAGCTTAATAACAAAAACAAATGACAAACACAACTAAAAGTAAAGAAAAAAATAATATTTAACCTTACTTGGATGATTAAAATTCTTGTTGTAGTGGATTTCTTGGATTTTTCTCATGAAGTCTTCATCAAAGGAGGATTGGCTATCTCCTCTTCTCCTTGGTACCTTGTGGCTTTGGCTTGGCTTGGCTCAACAATTTGACATCATAACTTTGGTATGTGAGATCTCTTGGAATAAATTTGACATGGTAAATTTTCACAAATTAAGAATTTTGAATATATTTTAGTATAATAACTTTTCACCAAAATAGCTTAGAAATAATGTTCATGCCCTCTCTTTTTATAGATTTTTGCAAATGGCTAGAATCAACCTGAACTATCCATCTCAAGATTGAGATGTGTGGCTAAGGATTAATCCAAGTATGTAATTAAAATACATAAATTGGATCATAGATATTTTGGATATATGAGCAATTAAGATACATGGGAGGGCTTTGACGAGGCATGGGAGGCATGAATCTTGATATTTGTGGCATTTATGGCCTAGAGATGTCTTCTCAAGAAATGAGGTCACCTGATGATGTAGATATTTAATATTCATTTACAAAAACAAGTATTTAATAATTTTCCATGGAATTATTAATTATGCTCTAATTTGGTTTTAATTATCTCTTAAGAATGATTAAGCACTTTGTGCACAAATTACTCAAATTGATCAGAATGCCTTGTTATTGGTCAAAAATTTGACTAGATTGGAATAATATTACCATTTAGGATGTTGACAACATAAAATAATAAATACATGCATCTCTTACAAGAAATTTGATAGAAAAGAGAAATTTAGAGCACCCAAGTGCAAAATTGGCATTTTGACTCAAAATGATCTGATCAAAGTTAGGTGGCCCATAAATTGAATTGCCCCATTTAATGATACCCTAGCCAAAATCAGAAATTAAATATATAAATTTCAACTCATTTAATGTGTTTTAGTGTTTTTAAGCCAAACTATGCATTTTGGTGGAAATTAGTCAAAAACCTAGCTGAAGGATATCAGTGGCCAAATTTAGGTGTCTACAATTTGCCCCTATTTGGCAAGGCATTGCAAGCTATAATCACATCAATGCCTTCTTAAATAATGAGAAATGGCTTGTATGCAAAAAAGAAGATGATGATTAAAGAACAAATCTCCAAATGGTTTTGGGAAGCTTATAATGATGCCCCCTCGAGGGAGTGGTCATCACATTTATTGATGAGCGATCCCTCAAAAAGAAATAAGAAGAAAGGTGGAATTAACCCATGGTTGAGATTAATATAAATAAGAAAAAAAATTCATGCATTGATGTAAAAAGGATGTTGATTTGCCCAAAGGTAGTTATAATCACGAATAAAAGTCAAAATAAGGATTTTCCCATAGGCAGATAATCATCAAGCAAACTTGGATTGGATAAAACTAATGGTGACCCAATTAGCAATGATTAGCAAGCATAACTCAAAGATATAACCTAGAATATATATTAAATATGATTGGGTGAAAAGTGATGAAAGAGATAGATAGAGGAATAAGATTGATCATTAGAAATGATTCAATTGTACCTACCAATAAGGAGATGCTCATCTTGATTAATAATGATATAATTAGAATGGTCAAATGAGTTATATTGATCAAGGTGGGTGGGAAGATTTGCCAAGGTGCCAAGGAGAAACTTCTGCAACTCTATTGATTATAGACCTTTTTGAAGCTAATTTTTGTTGTAACATGTGATGGTAGGCTTCATGATAGAACACCATAAAGACTTAGCCAAAATATGTGTAAGGACTAGCTCTTGATCCAATAAACACTCAAAAATAATGCACTAATAATAGAAACCATGATGACAATATTGATGTATGAATATGGATGGACTCAAGAATAATGTGCTTGAGGAATCACCCAATGAACACATATATACCGAGTCAAGGCAACAGTGCTAAAAGCAAACAAATAGGCAAGAAGATAAACAAAAAAATAAAACACACAAAAAACACACAAATAGACAAACAACTTGAAATAAATAAAAAAACAAAAATCCTAAAAACAAAATCAAAATAAAGCATCCTAACAATTACTTCTCCCCAATAAGGTAGATTGAGGATAACTAACTGGGCTTAGAAAACACAAATGTTTTTGTATTTTTGAAATGTTATGAATGTTTTTAGAATTTTGAGGTATCTTAACTCATTAGAGAATCACAAGATACCTACTCATAAAATGGTGAGAGTGTTTGGCTTAGGTTACTCATAAAATGGTGAGAGCATATGGAAAGGGGGACTAAGTGTTAGGCTTTGGAAGCACCATTGATTACCAAGCAACTAAACATGTGAAAATAATCAGAATCACAAGTATTAGAATTTAGAAATAACACAGAATATGAGAGACAATACCCAATTGTATTAATACTCTTCCAGAAAGAAATACAACAAAGAAGATGCCACAGTCTTCTTCCTTACATCTCTAGAGCTCACACACATCTAGAGCATAAACAATAAATCTCTTCAAGAGATCAATCTCTCTCTTACATTCCCAACACACAACTCAAACACAGAGTTGGTGTTCACCTCTAACCAGTCAGTATCTACTACTGCCAGTACACCGAGTATACACACATACTCAACTGAGTACACAATGCACTCCAAGTAGATCTCCCATGAACTTGCAATAACTTGCAACTCAAATGATCTTACTTATGGAAGGATATACCTTGCCTTCCTCTTTGCTCAATGACCGAGTACACAACATACTCCAAGTAGATCTCTCCTGATCTTGCTACCTATTGTGTTGCTGTCCTCCCTGATCTTACACACCTATAAATCAATCTGGTTCTACACACCTGCAAACCTGGATCCTACACCCACATACACCTGCAGATCAACTGATCTTACTTACCTGGAAGGAACTACCTTGCCTTCCTCTATTTTCTCTTTGATGTGTTGCTATCACCTTTGATCTTTCTGTCACCTGCAGATCTCCTTTGACCTCACAAACACACACACCATGTAGATCTCCAAACGTGGCCTTGCACACCTACTAACCAAGATCCTACATACATGAATAATCCTTCTGATTCTCCAAACCAGTACCCACACTTGGCACTGTGGCACTAGGAGGAACACACCTTGCTCTCTTCACACATAGAAGGAGCTAATATTTACTCTCTTACTCTCTAGCACAAATTACAATACAGCCCATGAGTCTACTATATATATCTCATGCAAACAATAATTAGACACCTAATTACAATAATTATATTTGTAGCTCAAGACTATAATTAGCATTCTTTATGTAGACAACCAATTCATTAATGAACTATCTATGGAACTCGTAGTTCAGAACCACACAGGCGATTGACGTCAGTCCCTGTCTGCTTGGGGGTGACCGACATCAGCCGATACTTGATCATCATCGGTAGATTCCTATCTCCACCTGACCGATGTTGATTGGCTTGACTGACACTGGTGACTGTGACACTCAGTACCCTCCTCCCATGTCTGCATCATTGAAGCTTTTAGCTCCACAACCTAACAATCTCCCACTTGGAGATAAATAGTAGCACTGTACCTGTACCTATACCCCATCTAATCTATTTCTTGGCTTGTATCCCTCTTCAAGATCAATCCTGAAGACCACCCACCACACAACCTATGGTGCACCTCCTATCATCCAAGTGACATGCCACATCCAAACCTACAAAACCATGTAGTGAAGTCCTAACCCTGCATAGCATGTATACCTACTACTAGTCCCTCTCAAATACCTGAGAACCCACTTCCCTAAATTGGCTCCTAACTCTCAGATAGCTCCCACTACTGGGGAAAACTCAGGTCTATACTAAACCTCATGTGATTTCAGACACTAAACTATCTAACCCTTGGTGTGCTCTGGTTCTGCATCCTGCGTATTGAACCTCACCAACACTTGATTCACATTAGCTCCCACTGGAGACAAAATCAACCTGTGATCTTCCATGTCTCTTATGCCAAATAATTTCACTACTCTGGTCTGCATACCATCCACATATAGCAACAGGATAATGTCGTGACCATGATCCACTTGGTAAGACAAACACAATGGTTACAATGACACTGACTAAAGCCCTGCATTGTCATCCACCTATTAAAACCTGTACCACTGTCTTACAACTTTCTCAAGACCATATGACCTGGCCTTCTGTCTCACGTGTCCATTCTCTCTATTCTTTAACTAAGGTATCCATTCATCTCAGTGCTTTCATACTGGCTGGCAACCCTACCAAATCTCCCGTTTGGTTCTGCATCTTGTTCATGCCATGCTCCCACTGTTTCCTGGATCCTTCCTGCTCTGCAGTGAGCAATGAGTATAAAGAAGAGGAACAATGAATTTGAGGCTTACTTACCCTTTCAATCCTCCATATGGGTGTTTGAGACTCCTTGACAACTTATTGTCCACCCAAAATCCGTTTCAGTGACTGACCTTAGTCACCACATAATCTGTATCCGACTGATGTCAGTTCCCATGCAATTGTCCTTTTTGTCGATGCCAATTTTCTGATCGATGTCGGTCTTACCTGGTTGCCGATGTCAGTTCCATGACCGAAATTGGTAGCCACCTTGCCTAACATCACCAGCTCTAGTCTGCACATGATCGACATCAGCACCTGTCTATTCGATGCCGGTTCCCCTTGACTGATGCCGATAACTGTGTTCACCTGTGAGTGATGACTTTTTACCCACGAGCCGTCTTTGAATCATCCCCATGTCCAAACTACCATACTCAAAAGTATCTAGCCCCCTCCACTAATCTCTATCTGTCATCTCCTCCAAGAACACCAAGGCTTTCCAGTTCTTAAGTCTATCAAACACATCTAACTTCCTCTTAAGAACATGCATCTCCTTCTTGCTCATGTAACCAAGCCTACAAAGCCACATCTTTGCAACAAAAAAAGAATCAGTAATATAAGTAGATAGATAAAGGATACCTACTTTGTTACCACTAGCTAATTTAAGTGCATTTGCTATGAGAGTTTCTGTGCATCTCTCATCACCCAACTTTCCTAAAGAAATTAGACACATGTTCAAGACCAGGACCTACATGACCTCCTTCAACACCCATGTGTTGGCCGCCTGCAATTTCAGCTTCACTTGCCCTTTATCAATACTTTGACAAGGCTCACCAACCCCTCTAATTGGGGCTACATGGAAAGAGGCAATAGAATCTATAGAACAAAATTCTACTTTATCCAAGAAATATCCCAGAGCATCCTGTGCAACAACACCTACAAAATCTGCTTCTTCAGTTCCTTCATGCTGATCTGCTACCAACTAACAATCTTTCTTTACCTGCTCTTTATTTCCATAACATTGTAATTGATCATTCATGCCTTTGAATTCCTCCATTCTTAGTGTAATTTCTTCTACTATTGCTATACTCCCACTCAATCAAAAACCCCTGAGAGTGACCTGTAACCAAACACAAACCTGCTCCCTACAACCCTAGCTCTGATACCAACTTTCAGGTAATCTAGAACAACAAACATGCTCTGATACCAACTGTTAGGCCCCAAAAGCACCATTGATTACCAAGAAACTAAACATGTGGAAATAACCAGAATCACAAGTAACTAGAATTCAGAAATAACACAAAATATGAGAGACAATACCCAATTGTATTAATACTCTTCCAGAAGGAAATAAAACAAAGAAGATGCCACAGTCTTCTTCCTTACATCTCTAGAGCTCACACACATCTAGAGCATAAACAATACATCTCTTCAAGAGATCACTCTCTCTCTTACATTCCCAACACACAACTCAAACACAGAGTTGGTGTTCACCTCCAACCAGTCAGTATCCACTACTGCCAGTACACCGAGTATACACACATACTCAACCGAGTACACAATGCACTCCAAGTAGATCTCCCATGAACTTGCAACAACCTGCAACTCAAATGATCTTACTTATGGAATGATATACCTTGCCTTCCTCTTTGCTCAATGACCGAGTACACACCATACTCCAAGTAGATCTCTCCTGATCTTGCTACCTATTGTGTTGCTGTCCTCCCTGATCTTACACACCTATAAATCAATCTGGTTCTACACACCTGCAAACCTGGATCCTACACCCACATACACTTGTAGATCAACTGATCTTACTTACCTGGAAGGAACTACCTTGCCTTCCTCTATTTTCTCTTTGATGTGTTGTTGTCACCTTTGACCCTGCTGTCACCTGCAGATCTCCTTTGACCTCGCAAACACACACACCATGTAGATCTCCAAACGTGGCCTTGCACATCTGCTGACCAAGATCCTACATACATGAAGAATCCTTTTGATTCTCCAAACTAGTACCCACACTTGGCACTGTGGCACTAGGAGGAACACATCTTGCTCTCTTCACACACAGAAGGAGCTAATATTTGCTCTCTTACTCTCTAGCACAAATTACAATACAGCCCATGAGTCTATTATATAGATCTCATGCAAACAATAATTAGACACCTAATTACAATAATTATATCCACAGCTCAAGACTATAATTAGCCTTCTTCATGCAAACAACTGGTTCGTTAACGAACTATCTGTGGAACTCGCAATTTGGAACTGCACAGGTGACCGATGTCAGTCCCTGTCTACCTGGGGGTGACTGACGTCGACCGATACCTGACCATCATTAGTAGATTCCTATCTCCACCTAACTGACATCGGTTGGCATGACCGATGTCAGTGACTGTGACACTCAGCACCCTCCTTCAATGTCTGCATCAGTGAATCTTTTAACTCCACAACCTAACACTATGGTGACCTCAACATGAATTGAACATGACCCATGTAGTCATTAAATTACCTCAAGTCATAGTAATTCCATCCACACAAAAGGCAGGGAAAAACCAACTACGTCCCAACAAGTTCTCAAATCTGGTAAATGGCTAATCAAATGAAAATAATAATGGCAAGGTGATTCAATAATGCATGATAAATAAGTGTTGCCCCTAGTTTACTCATAAGAGGTTATAACTAGGATACAACAACATAGGTCAATGATACTAATTTTCCCATAGGTATTTATAATTAGTAGAAAGACTGGTGAAACACTGATTTGCCCATAGGTGCTTATAATTAGGCTCACATAAATAAACTTGATATGATGAAAGATATCTTGCTAGATCAACTGTCACACTACTTTCATAAAGTATCATTGTAAACATGAATTTGATAAGAGTTGAAACCTGATAGAAATCCCCTCATAAAAAGTGAAAGAAGAACCAAAATAGCCAAGATCAAAATAGGATTGGGTAGAATGACTAAAAATAGGCTTTGGTTTAGATAGGAATGGAATGGTTAGATGGCATGGTCTTGATAAGGATAACGATGGTTTGATAAATTGGATAAAATGGTAAGAGGGTTTCCCCCAAGTGAGAAGATGATTAGCTAGGATATGTGATAATGTCAAAAGATATGTAGCAATGGCAATGATATGACAATGAAATGGTATGGTACATGTTTTTGGTGTGGGTGTAGTTTTTGATTATGTTCTTATTGATGGGGAGATGCACATCCTAATCAACAAATGATACAAATAGAATACTTGATCATGCTAATTGCTAGCCCATACCTCATTTGAATAACTATGCTGTCAATAACTACCTATAGATTTAGATGCCAAGAATGCTTTTGTGATATTCGTTGGTCACTGATTTTGATTCCTTCAAGCATCAAGACAAGGTATCTTTGGAGCCTCTATAAAGGAAAATGCAACCATGGATGGTAAACAAGGAAAAATAATGGATGGTAGGTTTGATTGTGAAATAAAATGATAGATGATAATAGAATGTGAAATGGTTGGGAAACAAATAAAGATCAGGATGTTTAGTCACATGTAATGTTTTTGATGCTATATTTGACATAATTTTGGTTGTGGTAGGGCTGAAGACTTGTTCTCTCAATAGGACCATCAAGTTTTTTAGTCATTTGGGCTTAAGAGTAGATAACATCTGATTAGGCTGTAGATAGGAAGCTATTTTGATTTGATCTTTGATTTTATCTTCATCAAGTAGTGAAGAATGTTTGTGCTTAGCTATTGGTGCATCAATAAGGTTTTCACCAATGAATTTTTATTGATTGTCCCATAGCACCTCTGAGAAGGTTTCACTAATGAACATTGGATTTTGAATTTGATTTTCTTCTAGCACTTCTAACAATGTTTTACTAGAAGGTGTTGAGTTGTAACTTTGATTATATCCTAGCACCTCTAAAAGGGTTTCACTAGGAGAATGTTCTTATGCTACATGAATTTGGTCTTGGCCTCCTTACTCTCCTTCAACTATTATGTCACCATGGATGTAATTCAACAAAGTGTGATTATGTTTATCCCAATCAACACTTATGGGAGGTGGAATGTCAATAATATGGCTATTTTGGTTGATGGTAATGGCCTGTGGAATGGTAATGGAATGGGTGTTGGCATCACAATCCTTATAGAATATACTAGGAAAATTTGTGTGAATGCTGAAGTACTTGTCCTCAAAAACTATAAAAGGATCACAAATGTATTCAAATTGATCTATGAGGTATGCATAACCAATGTTGTAACAACCACAAACATATTTTTCTTCTAAATTTGATTCTAACTCAAGGGACTTTGAATCTAATAGGTACTCTATTAAAATGATGTTTTGTTTAATATTTGGTTTTAGACAAGTAACAACCTGTGATGGCATAATGGGCTCCATAAAAACTAGTTTTTTAGAGTGGGACTCTTCTAGGATGGGAAAAAGGTCAAGAGCCAACTCCTTAGAGACTAGCTTGTCAATAAGAGGCTCCTAAAAAATAGGCACATGGTCGAGGTAACAATTTGGCCAAAGGTGGTTATAATCATTAAGAAGTGACTTGACAAATACTGGCTCATGAGTGTGAGACTCCTTAAAAACTAGTATAAGATCAATAGATGATTCATCATAGGTTGACTTATCATAAGTGGTTTTTTCAACAAAAACATCTTGGATTAGCTGGTTGTCTAAGCTTTGGTTTCCAATGAATTGGAAAATACAATTTTTGAACATAGCTTAGTCTTCAAAGGATTGGATTGGTTGAGGTTTGGATAGGATCGGTTCTAGATGAGGAATGGCTTGTGCTTGGATAATGGTAGGGCATTAGAGAGCATAATTTCTCACAAGAACCAAAGGATGAAGTCCTAAAATGGTAATGATAAGGCATTGTGGGGCTTGATTGCTTACACAAGCCAAAGGACTAGGTCCTAAAATGATGAAGGGTCATTTTGGAGCTTGATTTCTTGCACAAGCTAAAGGATGAGGTCTTAGTATAGAAATGGTTTGGCATTATGGAGCCTAATTTCTTGCATAAACCAAAGGATGAGGTCTTGGTATAAGAATGGTATGACATTGTGGTCTTGGAATAGAAATAGTATGATGTGGTGGAACCTGATTACTCACATAAGCCAAAGCATCCAAGTCTTCTTCATAAACCATATCATCCCAGTCATGAGTTGGCTCATAAGTTGGTTTTTGACTATGATCCACGTACTAATTATTATAAAGAGGGTATGAATTTATATCCCAAAAAACATTATTTATAGTTGGGTCTTAAAATTCTTCTTCATAAGCTTCTTCATACTAATCCAAGTCTCAAGTTGAATCATGAGTTGGTCCGTGACTTTGTTCCCATGAATGATTATTATGAGGTGGATATAAATATATCTCACAAACCATATTATCATCATTGAGGTCTTGACTAAACCAATAAAAGTCATTTTGTGCAGCCATCTTATCAAAATTTGGATTATACATGACTCCACCATAGGTGTAGCTAGATATATCTACATAAATGATGAAATCTTCGAAAACAAAAAGGCTTAGAGTTCTACAAAATCTAAAAAAAAACTATGTCCAAAGGACAAATGGTTCAAACTTGGTCTAACTTGGTTGAAAGTGGAGTTATATCTTCAACATGGTTTGAAAATGGAGTTGTATCTCCCAAATGGTTTGTGATAAGACTTGGCATAAAACATTCTAACATCAAATGTCTAATTTCAAATGTCATACACATAAAAGGTCAAATGTCATATGCATAAAAGGTCATGCATCTGAATAAAAATTAGCATGTCAAAGGTCTAGGTCAAAGTGTTCTAAATAAGGTCTAAACTAAGAAAGGGAAAAGTTGAGTTACTAGGTCTTTTGTCCAAACACAGAGTCAAAAGCTAGGCTCAAACAAATAGGCATATGCTAGGAATTTTGGCCAAATGATGTCAAAAAGCTAAACTTGAAACAAAGGTATCATGTGATTTGATTTAATATAACAAGTTTGGAAACAACTTTAACATAAACCCATCACACAAAATCAAACATAAATATGATCAGTTGGTATAAGGCATAATACAAAAGGCTCTTTGAAGAAAGAATATGTTTCCCAAATAAAGGAACAAACAATGATAAGGATAGGTACTAAATAAACAAACCATCAATAGTTTTTAAATTTGGGTAATCAATTAATCAAAGTTATGCAACCCAAAAGAGAAATATCTATGTATCAGCCCCATGAATTAAGGCCTAAATAGAAATAAATCAATGCTTAAATCCAAACTTGATAAGGCTAATTGAAAACTCAACATTGAAAACTAAGATTTGACCAAACAATCTAGACAAGATTGGACAACATGACAACACAAGACAAAGGTCTAAATAATATACATAAAATGGTTTGAAACAATGGTTTTTGATACAAGATAAACTAGTCTTGAAACAAATTTAGCATCCTAATGGCATAATCATGCTCGAATGATATGATCTATGTTATGTTTCAAAGACTAAAAAGGCTCAAAATATTTTGACATGATTTGGGTAGCATAACACTACCCTCCTCAATACAAATACATTTTTTGACATGGTTTATGAATAAACAAACAAGTTTTAGTCTCAAAACATACTAAGCAAAAATAACTAATATACACTAAGTATAATCATCCAAATCCTAGCAAGGGTATGGTAATGTGGGGTTGACTAAAATAGCAAGATTTCAAAAATTTCTAGGGGAATCAATTACACAATAAATTTCACATCAAATGATGCAAAAGACAAGCATGTAAATTGGGTGACCATGGCATTGGCTAGTTTGGTATAGTCCTTTTTACAACCACTATATCATGTTGTTCACTTAGTGTAGTGTGATGTCCAAATTCAAATACATCCCATGTACAACTCTGAAGGTGTATGTGAAGTCAATGCTAGGAGATGAAACCCTAGGTCAAAGCTTCCCTAAAAAAATCATGGGAGGTAATGATTCCCCCTCACAAGCCAAGATGCAATAAAATAAAAGACATAAGAGACAAACTTTAGGGTCATTTTCAAGGTCACCCAAATTTTGACAAGTTTTTGGGGAACTCTTTAGATGATGTTCTTTCTATGCCTTGGACTAGGCAATTTAAAAATAAGGAAAGAACTTTTGATTCCAAGGGTTCCCTAAAGAGGATAAATGGAAGAACATACATGCAACATCCTTATATTTTATGAAAACAAAGTATTAATTGAAACAAGTGAAAACAAAATTGACAAGTGTGTTCAATTTTAAGCCCAAATGAAAGATTTGGTGGTGTTCATTTGACCCATTGGTCTTAATTTATAGATTTGAAAGATAACTAAAAGATTTAAATAATAGCACCCTAAATGATTTTCCTTTAAGCACCTAAATGAAATTTTTGATTCATTTTAAAACACCCCAAAAGAATTTTAAAAGGATCTATTTAAGCATGCTTTAATGATTTTTCAAGTAAAACCTGCAAAAAAAATGTTAGCAAGATGTTTATCTTAGAATCACTTTTGAAGATGAAATAACCAACTTAGAAAAATGAGCTCTCAGGTTTATGTAAAAAAACACAGTGACCATCAATGGTTATACTAACTGATGACGATGATGTTTATGCAGATCGATGATGATTTTACTAACCGGTGATGGTTATGCAGATTGATGATAGTTTTACTAATTCTAACCGATGATGGTTGAAAATGACCATCGATGGTTTACTCAACTAGTGATGGTTACTGTGTAAACCTATGGCAAAGAAAAATGGAAAAAAAGTTAGAAAATCAAATTGTAAAAGTTTTAATGATCTAAATGAAGATTTTAAAGTTGCATAGTGATCTTCTTCATGTGTGGGATGCACTGGGTCCCACCGGGTGTGACATTATGTCAACTAATAATTTGAATAAGAAAAGGAGATTAGTATTGTGTTAGTGACAAAATTAACAAAGTAAATTGATAAATAACACACTAAACTAACACCTTCATGCCTAGTTACTAGGGTGAGCTTAATAACAAAAACTAATGACAAACACAACTAAAATGAAAAGAAAAACAAGAATCATTAACCTTCCTTGGATGCTTCAAATTATTTTTGTAGTGACTTACTCACCTTATGCTCATGAAGTCTTCATCAAAAGAGGCTTGGCTATCTCCTCTTCTCCTTGGCACCTTGTGGCTTTGGCTTTACTTGGCTCAATATTTTGGCATCATAACTTTAGAATGTGAGAGATATTGGAATCAATTTGACATGGTCACTTTGCACAAATTAATATTTTTTAATATATTTTAGCATAATAAATTTTCACCAAAAATAGATTATAAATTTTGTTCATGGACTCTCTATTTATAGATTTTTACAAATGGCTAAAATCAACCTAAACCATCCATCTCAAGATTGAGATGTGTGGCTAGGGATTGACCTAATTATTTAATTAAAATCCATAAATAGGCTCATAAATATTTGGTTAGAGTAGCAATTAATAGGCATGGGAGGGCTTTGATGAGGTATGAGAGGCATGAATCTTGATATTTATGGCATTTATGGCTTAGGGATGTCTTCTCAATAAATGAGGTCACCTAATGATGTAGATATTCAATATTCATTTCCAAAAACAAGTATTCAACAAGTTTCCATGTAATTCTTAATTAGGCTCTAATTTTGTTTTAATTATCTCTTAAGCATGATTAAGCACTTTGTGCACAAATTACTCAAATTGATCAGAATGTTTTTTTATTGGTCCAAAATTTTACTAGATTGAAATTGGAAGTCAATGTCAGATGCATTGGAATCATATTCCCATTTAGGATGTTGCCAACATAAAATAACCAAGACACACATCTTGTATAATAAATTTGATAGAAAAGAGCAATCTAGAGCACCCAAGTGTAATATTAGCATTTTGACTTGAAATGATCTGATCAAAGTTAGTTATCCCATAAATTGGGATTGCCCTATTTAATGATACCCTAGCCAAAATCAGCACTTGAATATATCAATTTCAACTCATGTAATGTGTTTTAGTGTTTTTAAGCCAAATTATGCATTTTAGTGGAAATTAGTCAAAAGCTTGGTTGAAGTTTATCAATGGCTAGATTTAGGTGTCTACAGGAGTATATCATCATCTATTTTAAAATCAACAAGGGTTTTTGAAGGTGATCAAATAATAAGGTGGTTGAGTTGGTGCCTCCTTGCAAGTGGGTGATTATTAAAGCCTAGATGAGTTGGTACTGAACTAGTTGGGGTTGGTGATCCATGTGAAGTTGGTGCTTCACTAAAGATTAATGTTTATATTATAGGAATGTAGTCCATTTTCTTCATCAGTGGGTTTTCTACCTCTAAAGGGTTTCCTACATATATGATGTGTTCATGTGTTTCATACTATTATGTTTTGATGCTTATGCTTGCTAAGATATACATGCTTGTTAAAATGGTTCATGAATGATTAAATGAAATTGAATGAAAAGTTTTTAAGACTGATTCACCTCCTCTTAATTATCTTTTTTTCAACATTACTTGAGTTCTAAGAGTGTTATTTGAGACCACCCATCCCTATCTTAGCCTTATATATATCTTAGGGCCTATTTAGACCCATATACAACTTTAGTGTAGGCCACATGCATCCTTAGACATCTCAAATTTAGTTTTAGACACTCCCTTAGGCATCCAAATCCCTAGTGATTGAGTTTCTTCCACCTAGGCATTTGTGTCCTAGTTGGGCGTTATTGTATTTTTTCCTATTTTTATGCCCAATGGATATATTTTCAATATTAAAGACACTTAGGGTTAGCCTAGACCTATTTCAAACCTAGTACAAGCACCAAACCAATATATACATGAATTTTATCCCTTTATCAACTAGATGGAAATTAGATGTAAATACACACAAATAAGCTTAGAACAAGTTGTGCATAATCAAGGTTATTAATCTATATTCTAATTTATGCATATAGTCATATATAATGCTCATATTCTTAGAATAGACATATTTTTAGTCTCAATTCTCACTCAAAGCACTAAAACCAACATTAATACTAGCTTCACTTGCACTTGCACTAGCACTTAGGTGGGGAGAACTACATCAGGCTTCATCCCTCCTCGAAGTATTAGTATGTAATCAAATCTCATCATAGTGGGATATTTAGTATGTAAAACCTACCCAAATAACACCACATATTTAATTCTTGTGCCAATAAAATTCCTTAATCATATGTAGGTTTAGGGTTTACATAAAAAATCAGTCAAAATAGGTCACAAAAAATGAAGCAAGGTTTATTTAAATAGGGACAGGCTTGGTAGACTCAAAACAAGTGCTCCTACAAGTATATATTAGTGCCTAAACAAAGGACACTATCATAAAAAATAGACACTATCAATACAACGCTATTGTCCAAGGTAGGGCACTATTATCCAGGAGGGTTTATGACACCTGGATCCTATTTGCATCACTCACACTAACTCCTATACTAGTTTTCAAAATTTAGATCCTTTGTCTGAGGCACTTTCCAACTAAGTATTCATTTATGTCATTAATTTATATTATTATAAATATAATATTATCTTAGTTATTTCACAAATATGTGGCTATATTTATTACATATATTATACCCTAATTTACTTTACTCAAACCCTTTAACAAGTTAGGTCTTAAACTCCATAAATACTTAAAAAGTTAAATCAATTATCTATTCTTAAGTATAATTTATAATCATGCTATGGAAGTTGTACCATCAACCCTACATTATGCTTGAAATTTATACATGAAGTATGTTTACATACATGTCATACAAATAATATAACTTTAAATTATTGCAAGGAAATTAAATTTAATGAATTATGTATATCATAATCTAATGATCTTAATTATTATGTAATACCTCTTTTATAGTGCATACCATTATACTGAGTGCATAAATATGAAATCATAGAGTCAATAAAATCTAATTAAAATGATTCAAACAACAAATTTGTCACTTAATCAGGGGATGATAAAAGTTTCACTCCATATTTCTAAAGTAAAAAATGAAAATGTTTCATATACTCATTTATTTGCCAATACAAAATATATCAATCAAATATTTATGGAGGATTATAGTGATGAGGATGAAAATTAATTATGTTAAACATATATGATTATCTTTCTTATCTAAAATGTACACATAGAGGCCCAAGAGAGGATCAAGTTGATTCAAACATGTCGATCACTAATAAATTATGAGGTTTCCTTCAAGCACAACCAAAGTTAGATCAAATAAATTTACCTCTTTCAAGCTAAAATGAGGATATAAATTTAAATTTTTTTTGCAATATCAGGTCATTACAATAATCTCTCATAATGAGTGTAAAATCAAGACAACATTATGTGAAATAACTATGATTTAATTACAAAATTCACTACACATTGCATTATGTGAATGAACAATATCCATGCCAAATTAATTCAATGACATAAAATTAATGGAAATAAGACCTTCCACATACTATGATACAATTTTATAAATAACTAATGTACAAAAAAAAACCAAGTATTATATTATAAATGTTACTATAAAATAATTTGATCATTCTACCTTCTACTAGACATCAAACTATAGCTCGATTATCACATCAAGGAGACTGATATTTTATTTTTCATAAAGTAACAAGACATATAATAGATACTTGTGAGACACTAGAAAAAAATATTTATAAGTTTAAGGATGAGGGTATCATCATGATAATATACGTATAGGAAAATTTACCTAATATGGATTCGTAAATGATTCTTTTCAGAAAAAAAAACAAAGGAATATATTATGTAAATTGTAAAAGAGCCCATGAATAGACCCATTTATCATTCAAGTACTCATCTATCATGACTGCAAAAAATAATTTTAAATTACTTAGGGAGAGTGGCCAATACATAAATAATTCAATTTTGACAATAGTTGGGCTATACAACTCATGAATTACAACACATAATACATTGGTAAGGATTGATAAGCCATATTACACTACTAGGTTCTCTTGAGAAAAATGTTGTGGACACATTGATAGTTTTGATGCACATAATGGAATAATTGCATTCTACACTTGGAAAACTATGGTGTTTTATCTTATTTTGGATTTAGGTTATCTTAATAAGATAAAACTTTAAAATATATAGACTGTATAATATATGATAGCCCAAATTAAAGTTTGAGTGTAACTATGATTTATTTCACTTTACTATTTATATAAACAACCAAAAGAGATAAGGTACATAGCTTGTTTAAGATTTTTTTTGTGTATTCTAGCATCACAATCATCAAATTTATTTTTTAGGGGCTCTATAATAGATCATATTATGAAACAAATAATTGGAACTAGTTAGGATACCTACACTATTCTTTATATTCCTTTGGAATCTAGATCCTCCTATTATGTATAAGAACAAACCAGGATGCATACTCCAGTCCATGATAATTTGGATCATTGTGCATCCATTTATAATTAGATTATACACATTTAATGACTTATGGCCCTGTTTGAATATTTTTTTATTCCTTTTAATTACTTAAAACCCATATATTTCACTCTTAATACCATTTTGAATTATAACACATAGTTAGCAGGTTGAATTAGACTGACCTTAGCCAATCCCTAGTGACTATCTAAGTGTTATGTACATTTTAACACTATGAAAAAACCTAAAACTACATGTAGTTATCCCTTCGATGTGTGAGTGTATGAAAAAACATGTGAATGAAAATCTAAGTGACATTTTTCCTATGTCCTTTGGTAAAAACATTTAAATAGATTAATCTTTTATAAAATTTAAAGTTTGAATAATAGTAAGATAATTCTTGTGTGTTCTTAATGTGCTTTTAGTAATTAGTGAGTGTTTATCCCTAAAATTATCTTAAGTTGTTTATATATATATATGGTTTTTAACTTATTATATGGGAATTATTGGCATACACAAGAATACCAAATAAGATGCAACTGGATAAATGAAAGGGCCTAAAAAGGTAGCAAGCCTTGGAATAGACCTAAAATATACACTAGGATAACTTTGGTAATTATGATATGTTGATAACTAGACTTGCCTAGAATTACCATAATTATAATGAAGCTATATAAAAGTAAATAAAAAATAAAACTACTTGAGATCCTTTTTATAGAGTCAAGAAATAACAAGGGAACTCAACAAAAGACTACTTAGTTAAACAAAGTAGAGAGGAATACAAAATACAAAAACAAATGTGTTAAAAATGTACTTATTAACCATTTATATTATATATATTTGAAGTCACATAAAAATCATTATACAAATAAGTCTTGTAAAAAATTTGGTGCCTACAAAAGCCCCGTTTTAATCTAGTAATTAACTTCAATGACAAATATTAGTTTAAATGGACAAAAGAGAATACAAACCTACATAGCTAATTTTTGGTCTAAGACTTTCATTTTCCCAATAAATGATAGTGTCCATTTGTACCTATAACTAAAAGATGTGTGTAATCAAATATAATTTTTTTTGAATAAAAATTAGTATAGTTTTAATGAAAATTAATAAGAATTTAAATAACACCTATGCCTATGTGTATGTAGTATTATGATTCTCATATAGTATGAATATTTTGAATTATTTGTGTCAAAATACACACATATCTACATAATGTGGTGCAACGTAAATGTAATTGTATGTAGTACATGGATATGTGTCATCATAGAAAAGTTTGATTATCTTGTAAGCATATGTGATGGTGTATTATCCATGGTAAATGACTATGTCTTAGTAACATATATATTCAATGTACTATACAATTATCTATATATAAATAAGTATTGAATGTGCATTACCAATTATTAATATTGATAATTTCCTTGAATTATTTGAATGTGACTTAGACTTGAATTCGAAATTAGGAGATAACTATTTTAGTTGTGATTACATTTATTTCCCTTAGTGAGTAAGTAAACATAGGAAGCAATAAAGTCAAATAAATTTTATTTTTATAAGTCTATAGAAGATTTTTGTAAGTATCTTTTCTCTATTTTTATTATATTTATTTACACCCAAATAGGACTAAGGAAAAATTCAATGTAATTAATATACCTTAGTTATAGGCATGAATAATATTTGTATTATAATATAAAACTTGACTTACCATGAAAGTGTTACCATGTGTAAGATCATGTGAAATTAATTACAATATAATTAATATGAGGAGAAAAGGATATATGAACCTCAAAATATCTGCATACCATGTCACAATGAATTAATTGTAATATTTATATTTTAACCTTATATGATAAGATTTGCTAAGTATAAATAGGATGAATTTTTAGTTTTTGAAACATATTTTTATTTAATTATTATCTATGATTGTGAAAATTACATTGCAATCAGAGGTGCTCCTAACATAATTTTAAAAAATTTATTGATTGGAGAGTATATTACAAGTAGATGATCCTTAAGCACTAATATGTCTCAAAAAAATATATTTTGATTGATTTTAAGCATTTTGAAAAAACAAATATGTTAATTCATCACATTTTATGTATTTTAAATAATATTTTAGAGTCTACAGGAGGCATATTACCTATGATATATATGTCCAAATATTTATATATCTATTTATGTTCCTACCAATAATGTCTACCACATGAGTCCATTTTGTACCTCAAGTGTCTATTAAAGATGATAGTTTTACTTATTGTATTTTTCAATGATTCACTTGATTTTTCTAATGATTTCTCAGATAATTATCTTTTAATTTATAAATTTATGGTGAAATTAATGTAGGAGAGTTACAAAATGGTCATTATAGTGGTCTTATAGTTCAATGATGTAGAGAGGTATATAGTGTAATATGCATGATTAGGCCTTCTTGGTTTGTTGGTTGGGAATCATGACATATTATATGTACTTGATGAATAAACTTATGATAAATGGGATGAAAATAATATGTATTTTTATATGTGATATTAATGTGAGTTTATAATATGTGTAGATGATTATATGATTACTAGCAGTACAAAAACATGCTACTATTTAGGTTGTAGAAAGACATGGTCTGAAAAGGCATGCCCATAGATATATAATTAGACATTCTCAATGGGGGATAATTATGCCTAAGATGATTATTATATATATATATATATATAGTTTTATCATATGTTTCACACTTGAAAAATTATCTATGTATATTTATCGGTTCTTTCATAGAAGTGGATGGATGCAATGTGTCCATTTAATATAATATTCATAATATTAATTAGGATAGTGAGGAGCATGGGAACATGTATTTTTGTGTATAAACTATGCTATCCAATTCATACATATATTTGTACAGTTTTACCTATGAGTATTAAAGTAGAGGCTTGGGATTATAAACGTTATTGTGTGTATGGGAATATGAGCATATCTCATTGGCTCGTACCTTAGGTTTTACACATGTGTAATGGGATCACCCATATAAGTTTTTTTAGAGATGGATCAATGGTTCATATTTTAATGGTTAGAGTATTATGGGCTACCATGCTTTTCTTGATTTATACACCCCTAATTTGAATGTTTAGAGACCATATACAGTTCTTTTGGGTTAGTTGGAAGATGTAATACATCCATTGTGGATAATATTCAACTAGTACTTTGATGATAAGCTCAATATAATATATGAGAACTTTAACTATGAGTATGTGAATTGGAAGTTTTGTGTGATATATACTATTTTTCCATCACCGTGGGCTTGGGATCCACTCCTAGAGTTGGATAACATCTTAGTGATATTATTTTACCATGTGTCATGGAGTTAAAATTTATTCCAATAGGAGAGATGGATCTAAATTTTTCTATTGTTGATGTATATGATGTAGAATGCACTACATAGTACACCTCATGGTGGTGATAGTCTTTATGGTCCATGATATTTCATGTTGTTACAAATGTGGTTACAATCAACACAAAGGCACAAGTTGATGTGTATATTAGTGGAGATGGAAGCAAGGGATAGGTAGTTTCATAGGTTAATGTCCCTACCATGGATATAGATATGTATATAAATTTATTTTGAATATTTTATTATTTATCATTTTATTTCTTTTTTTTTATTTTCATGTGTTTTGTAGTAAATGGATACTAGAATACCATCATTGAGGCTTCCCTCTAATTAATAAAAAGACATGTTCCTGATTATGTAGTTCTAGTTTGGATCTTAGAGTGATTTGATGACATATCAGTAATTCATATCCCACATTTTAATCATGATAAGATTTATACTACTATATATTTGGTTGTCATGAGTGTATACAACTAAATTCTACCACATTCAATGTCATAATTAACTTTACTTAAAATTGACACACTAAATCAACCACCAACCTAAATTCAAATTTTATCATAAGGTACACTAACATAATTTTCCCTCCCTTTTTTAAATAGTTAACTATTAAATATTAATTATTCAATCATGCACACATAAATCCAAAAAACTAATAAAAAATTATAGTTTCAAAGTCATCAATCATCTTCCACATTTCTCTCAACCTAGTGTTGAGTGATATAACCAAATCCTTAGCTTGTTCAACCAATTATTGAGTCATCATCTATCCTTTCAACCAACATGGTGAGTCATCCAACCACCTTGACCCATTCATAAGAAACTTTCAACTACCAATTAACTTCCACCTTACTTTTAAAACACATGAGGAATTGGTATTTTCCACTTGGATGAGGACTCAAATATAACATTAAAAATTTAACATATCCAATATATCTAGATTTTTCCCAGCCATACATAATCTCAACTAAAAGTATATAAATTAAAGTATCATACTCCATGATCAACATCCATCTTTAAGTTATTGAATTTTTAGAGTATTTTAGTTAAGTTAATTAAGATGGATTAAGGTTAATATGGTATGCAAATGTGCTTATTTATCATGGGCCATAATTATAGACACTCATTTTTGGTCGCATTATGTGTCTAGACAAAATTCATATTTATTTCTACCAAATAACACAAAACTGAGCCTAGAAGTCACTAGATGTCCCAATTTCATCTGTGTATGGGATATAGCTACCCAAAATCATGTCAAGGCATACCTATTTGAATTATTATCCCATATGCAATTATAACCTCCCCTGGATTCATCCCCAATCAAATTTTGACCTTGAAAATTGACAATTTGGCCTTTTGACCCATTCAACAGGGCACTTAACCAATTCCTAAAATGCCAAAACCATAATAAAAATTATTAACTAAGAAAATCTAATTAAATGCTTAAGTGAAAACTCCATATTCAATTAATGAATATCTATTTTATAAAAAATAAATTTCAATAAAAATGAGGACATGATGATATCATCATTCTCAAAGTCAAGGAATTATAAATATCTTCATAAATACCTTAAATTTAGAAGTAGTGAGCCATGATTAATAAATGGAATCTCTATCCAAAGTTTCTTGTCCTCTCCCTAACATAACCATGGTTAAATATAACCTAACTACACTTGAGTTGGGGTTAGTATAAAAATCTATAAATACAAGTGTCATTGCCATTGTATAACAAGTTTTTTGGTGTAAAGAAGTAATGTCAAATTGTCTCTATAAAGATTCATTTTGTTATCATTTCCAATCCAAACCAAGCCAAGCCACAAGTGGACAAGGAAAGGTGTTTCCTGTAAATCAAATGCATTGGAAAATGACTCCATTGGACACAAAATAAACATGAACACTCTTATATGCCAAAAAATAAGCACCATTTGACAAGGAAGGTAAAGGTAGTCTTTTCTTTTTCTAATTGTATTTGAGCTAGTTACATTATTGATCACCCAAGTACTTAGGAAAGGTATTTGTTTTCATCAATTTATTTGATTTGGGGTTTGTATTCCACTAACAAGTGAAAACTAATGATCTCTTTTGTAATCTTATGATACATAATGGCATGCTCAGTGGGACCATGCACCCCACATGAATTAAGGGAATGATATTGAACATTTAAAATCTAAGAAAAGCTCACTTAAAAACCTTAATTTTTTATTTTTTTCCTTGAAAACCCATGTTTTTATTTTCTTGCTAATTAGTGAGTCCATGCCTACTAATAAACAACTTTGACACTGAATTTCGGTAACTTCACCACTATGTTTTAATGACTCCAATACAAATAATGACTTTCCCCCTGATAATCAGTTACTTTGTCCTAGGGCCATACCTATCTAGAAATAGTGAATTCACTTAGAGAAAACATCGATTCATCCCTTGAGAATGGTGACTTTGTCAGGTAACCATCCTTTATTTTTGCATAATGTTTTGAATAAAATAATGAATTTGTTGGTTATAATTAAAAACTTCACCATTCTAATTGGTGACTTCACTAAAGTGTTATATGTCTAGTTTATTTTTAGGAAATTGGTGATTTTGTCTTTTTCTTTAAATGATGACTTTGCCCTATGTCAAAGACCCAAGATATTCAAATGTAAAAGATTTTTGGACTAACCATTTTAAACAAACACAAGTGAATCTTCTAACACTTTTTGTAGGAAACTAGGTCAAAAAAAGAAGGTTTTAATCACTTTAAAAATCATTCACCCTTGTCTTTTAGGTGATTAAATATCAATTGCAAAACAACTTTACTTATTTTTCAAAGCTACAAGTTCAAACACAAAGGGATAAAATTCACTTCACATTTTGTTAATCACTTAAAAATAACAAAAATATTAGATTTAGTGCACCTAAGAGCTTTTGATTTTTGCTTTCCTTTTTTGAAAAATTACTTAGTTTCTTTTCTTAAATTAGTTTATTTTTAGAAAAACCTCATGTGTATGCTCTCCCCCCATCCCCTTTAGGGAGCTTGGATGATAAAAAGTGCATCATTTTTGCTTGTTTGTTTGAGTCATAGAAGTGAAAAAAAAATTCATGTATACTCTCCCTAGGCTCTGAGTGACTTGGGTGAATCATAAACAACCCTAAAATTCTTCCATTTTTTTAATTTTAATTGTGAGTGGGAGTTTATAGCCTCTTCACGAGTTCTTTAGGATCAATTTGACTTGGGGTTTCATCTCCCAACATTTTTCTAACCCCAATCTCTAGTGGGTATATAAATTAGGCAAAACATTAAATTAGATAGTGGATGAGAAGTTAGCCTAATAATCCCAATGGGTACCCAGGCCATATGACATATAGACATTAAAATTCACTAATAAGTACATAGATGAATTTTTTATGCAAAGGACAAGACTATTGCATAATAAGCTAGGATTTTTGGACTCAATTGACAAGATTATTTCCCTCATGTTAGCCACATGTGTGGACTATCTAGAATGCATCAAAAATTTTAGATTTAGATAAACCCCACTTGCCATAGAATATCCTACCAAATATCAAGTTGTTTACGCACTCTAAGTTCCTTTATATATATATATATATATATATATATATATATATATATATATATATATATATATATATATATATATATATATATATATATATATATATATATATAAAGGAACTTAGAGTGCGTAAACAACTTGATATTTGGTAGGATATTCTATGGCACTCTAAGTTCCTTTATATATATATATATATATATATATATATCAATGTTTGAGGGACAAGGGGATTTAAAAACTCTACCTACATGTGTTCTTACTTTTTTAAATTAACAATTAATTCCTTTTTAGCATTGGTTCATTGGTGGAAACTTTGGCTAAGACTATGAAACCTTGTCAATGTTGGTGTAGGATGTGCACTTAGGAGATTTTATTATTCTTTTACTTACATTTTTTTGGGGTTTAAATTGATTTTTGTGTCAAACCACATCTAAAACGAGTCAAAAACTTTAAAATAAAAACACATGTTGTACACACCACTTTTAGTAAAGAAGTGTTACACTACCTAATTTGTCCCAAGACATTTACCTTTGTTCAAAACCAATTCCAAAACCATTTGTGTAACTTTATACCAAAAGGTGTTATTATGATACCCATTTGAGTCTAGGCCATTATTCATTTGAAAATTTGAGTCTTTTGTACCAAGTTCAAATTTCATCTTTCAATGTTTAGATCCAAAACTGATTGGTCTACACCATAGTCTTACCTCATTGGGGCTTGGGCATTCACCTTTTACATTTGGATTGTGTAAATTATCAATTTCTCACTTGATTTTAAAAAAAAAATCTAGACCTAAGAGTGGTTTAATTTTGTGTCTCAAACAAATTTACCATCTCAAACTAAGGTTGAAACTCATTCTTCAAGTATAGCTCTACACATGACTAGTTTACATTTGAGTCTTCCCTATCAATTGGGCTTAAATAGGTATGATATTTTAGTTAGACCATCGAGGTAGGATCAAAATTCCTAATAGACTCTCCCCATGAAAGTCTACCTAGTTTAGTTAGAGTGCCTAGCAATGACATCTCATCACACCAATTGAACAAACCTCAACTAGTTATCATCAAGCACTCGTGCCAATACCTAACCAAGATATTAATGTGATTTTAAAAGGAAAGGGTCCAATGGATGATAAATTCACACATATAAATTAGGCATATCGAATATATCTCAATTTAGCTTAGAATTTCAACACTATGCCCATTTCAAATACCCCACTTATAGAGTTAGCTCATTCAATAGGGGTGAAAATTAATTTTTTGGGTTATAATAATTTTAACATGGACCCATTTGTCCAAAACATGTTGGTTGGTGACATATTTAATCTCTTGGCCATTGAGAAAGTGACTGTGAATTCTACCCAAGACCATTTGCAAATCATGGGAGATAACACATAAGTGTATCCCAATTTGAACTAAGGTGGATGGAATACACCAAAAAAAAATTCATAACAATACCAATACTATGAGTGATTCACAATAATAGGGGGCAATCATTCCTATTTCCCAGCCATATCAAGTCACTACCACCCCTCAACGAACAACTTCCTCAAACATGTAGTGGGGGACAAGTAGCCAAATACAAACCAACACTCTAA
The DNA here is from genome assembly GCA_037957365.1 of Torreya grandis. NCBI lineage: Eukaryota > Viridiplantae > Streptophyta > Pinopsida > Cupressales > Taxaceae > Torreya > Torreya grandis. The sequence continues at coordinate 845,761 of JARHVA010005591.1, read as the reverse complement.
CCCAATAAGTGTTGAACACTACCCTACCTTAATAGGTGGTGAATAATATTATATATCCATAGATGTAGACCAATATTCCACCATAATAAATTATGTGTTCATCATAGACATTGTATAATCAATAATGTATTCATGTTGGTCAAAAACATATACCTAACATCCAACAAATGCCTAATTCACAATAGGTGTTTTCTCAACAAAGAGGTCCCAAAATATAGTAAGTATATATTAGGTAATAATTTCCTTTTACCCAATGTGTACCTCATATACAATAGGGACCCAAAATTTAACATATTCAATAGCAAAGATTTGGCCAATAATGGGTACCATTTATATAATAGGGGTTTTCTAGTCGACAACAAGTTATTCAAACTCAACAAGAACAATACCTTCCACCAATCCATATACCTCCATCATAGCAATAATTCCCTATAAATCAAATCCATATTACAAACCCTAAGTAGAATTTTTATTAACAATACATACCATACTAGTAGCCTAATCATAATGCATAGATACATATTCCTAATTGATTGGTCTATCAAACCAACATTCTATAATAACCCATTCCCCCACTATACCCTAGTCAAGGTAATCTACATTTTATCACCCAACCACATCCACAATCATTTGTACCATCTATCTTCTTAGCCTAATAATTGTAGTAAATGAAGGATGTAATTACAATTATTTGGATAGGAAAGTAGACTAAGAAGGTCAAATTAGATGATGTGTGCTCATATCCATTTTACTTGGAGTACCTCCAAATACCATTTCTTCTATGCTATGAACCACCAAATTTTGAAAACAAGGGAAAATGACATGTTAGTGAGAATTTAAAAGAGTTATTTGTTGCTTCCTAACTAGTGGCCTATAGTGACATCTACCTAATTATTCTCTTTCCCTAAATTTTACCTAGACAAGCCTTGAAATGGCTTCGTAAGTTACCAAAGAGTTTAAAATTTTATTTTGATGATATTTTAGATAAATTTGTAAAATATTTCTCCTAAATTATCAATCATGAGATTTCAGTAGTTGATTTGAGTCAGGATAGGTAGAAGGTTGATAAGAGATTTGCAAGTTACTTTCAATGGTGGAGATTGATTTCCAATCACTTCACTCATAATTTACTAAATAAATAACTCGCAGCTATGTTTACCAAAAATTTACACAACATAATCAAATATATTATCACCTGGAGCTTCAGTGTGCTCACACATTTGAGGAGATCATTGAGAAAGGTAAAAAAATTGAAAATTCCCTTATTAATAAAGGGACTATCAACTTGTCTTCTTTGAACCAAAATTAGAACCAAAGCTAAAACCAAAAGTTAGGCCCAAGCTAGAACCCAAACCCAATCTAAATACTAGTGTATGCGCCCACTTAGGTTAATACTTTAGAGAGACTAAAAGCCTTTAGTCACAACAAGAATGTTTTAAGTAATGGAGTCACTAAGTCACTATAGACACCGAAATCGTGTCTACTCCCTTGGTCATCCTCTCCCCATTCTCTCCCCCTTGGTCCCCTTCATCCACTTCGACACACCTGACCTGTCTTATTAATTTAAAATAATCACTTATTTTACATTAATAATTCTTCTCTCTCTCACCCTATGACCCATTTATGACCCCCATTTTATTCTCCCATGCCTATTTAGCCCCTCTCGACCGTTTTCCCACGAACCTTGACCTTGGCAGCATGTAAGAATGGGCAAAAGGCTAAAATTAGCTTCTGTCCCCATTCTGCAACTGCCAACATTAGTCACTATTCAGCTAACATCAGTAGTTCTGCCAGCGTTGGTTACCCTTAAAACTGCATTCTCAACTTGAACACAAGATCCGTTATCCGTTTCCCAATTCATTATCCGTTATCCATTTTCCAATCCGTTATCCGTTATCCATTTCCCAATCAGTTTTCCAATCCATTATCTGACCTTCATTCAAGACATTCTCAGATCCACCTTTCAACCTTCAACAATCAGCCAATCTTCACTCAGCCAATCCACTAAAAATCTCTCTCTCTCTCTCTCTCCGGCACAGGTACTCTACTTCAATCACCTCACTGGAAGTCTTCTACATCAAACATTTGCAACCAATCTGCAACACACCATCAACAATCAATTTGCAACCAAGTCTCCTACTCTCTCTTTAACAAGCAACAGGTAAGCATTTCTTCTGTGCTTTCATTTGTTTTCTAGTTATTGCTTTTAAGTGATATCACCACTCAGATTTAGACTATCAGACCATAGACCAGACTTGACTCCCTCCCAGAAAGGCTGAGAGGCCTTCCCATATTCTTACCACATCTATCCCCCTTTTCAAAACGTACACTCTGTCCATTGTCCCTACAACTCTACCCAAACCCTGAGCATCCAACCAGACCCAGACTCTCAGACCATTCAACCAGATCCAGAACCCTTCTCAGACCTGTCAACAAATTAGAAACCCATCCAGACCTGACCAGAACTCATCCTAAGACTACTACCCCAACTGACACCGGCCTCAGAGACCACTGCCCCCACTGACATCGACAGACTAACCAACATCGGCAGACTTGATGAACTGATGTCGACAGACTAACCGACGTCGGTGACTGTGACCAGGCTAACAACAACATTCAGGTAAGCATTTGCTTCCATTTTTTTTTAGTTTTTAATCATTTCAATCTTTTATCATTCATTCTTTTATCAAACATTATTTTTATCAATCAGTGGGTTGACATCCCTTAAGGAAGTCTTTATACTTCTGGGATCATGCTTTTGCTTGGCAACCCACCATCTCCTCATCTAACACCTTCTTTGTTTTAGCCCCTTTCTTCCACAGGTGTCATCCTCCACAACCAAAGAGGAGTTCTCACAACATCTGAATTTGGTGTGTGTGACTTCATCCAGGTACATACAAGTCTTAGACCATTTCTCTCAGTTTCTCATTTCCTCCTTTGAATGTGAAAGCAAAATCGTATAGAAACATTCTGGCACGCCTGGTGGGACCCTAGGGTCTTCCTTGGGTTTCTTTCTTTCTTTTCATATAGGGTGCATTAGTTTTCTCCTTTTCACCTCTTTCTTCTCTCTCTTCCAAAAGACATCATAAGTAGGATTAAAAAGAACTCTTCTTTCTTTTCTTGCATCATAGACTAGTCAAAAGTCATACTCTTCAACCCTTTCTCCATTTTTCTTCATACGGACTAACATTTCGACTTGGGCTTAAAACACATTGCATTTCATTTTTGCTTGCTTGCATTTCTTAGTCCACATCTAGTAATTAATAACCGCATCATGAATTAATCATAGATCACTTTATGTTACACAACCAAATCATTTGCACAAACCAAACATCAAAACTTACCTGAGACAAGGCCCAACTGGGATTTCATCACCCAACAGATACCTTACCCATCCCGGCAATCCCACTTGGATTTCATCACCAAGGGGAAAGCCCACTCTATTCTCTGGCAGACGATAATCTCTAGGGAAATTATATTTTGGCTAAGCGAGACCAGCTTATCACTGGGCTCGTGAAGTGAGGGGAGCTTGCTCCTTAGCAACAGGCCATGTATAGAACCTAACACAGACTCTTGAGCACCTAAAAAAACCTGAAACCATCCATAGACTACCTCTTCTAGGAGCCTTTTAATAGCCAACCTCCCAAACACACTTTAAGGCATAAGCCATAAGATTTTAAAAGTTGATTTTTAGGATTTAACGCTTAGGCTCTACCTGTCTCCATCTGTTTTTCTGTTCCCATCTAGTTTTTTTGAGCTAGTGAGGACATTCTTCTTCCTTTTTTCCAAAAACTCTCAAATCTTTTGGGTTTTTGGAAAACACAGTCACCGGCATTAGTTTTAGCACTGACGTCAGCAACCTTCCTCACCGTCATCGGTTATTTGACCGATGTCGGCCATCTTTTCTCACTGACATCAGTTTTTTAACCGATGTCGGTCACTATCACAGTCCTTTTTTTAAAACAATGGCCTTAAAACCTGCCCCTTTTTATGCCAAAAACCACATTTTGAGTTTCTAAAACTAAAAAAACATAGTTTTTGAAACCTGACCCTTCTTGCCTTGAATGGTTTTGACACGCAATCAAACCAAGGATCTTCTTGACCACGCAAGACATCGACCGCTTCCGCCTTCCCCGTCCATAACCAGTCCTATAATGGAGTTCCACTCAGAGACCAAAAGAACTACTCAACCAACCCTGACTCAGATCCCCATTGTCCCTGAAGGGGACCAAGATTTTGAAAGATTCTTGGACCTCAATGTCAAAGCCCTCCAAAACTATCTCGCAAGGAACCCAATGCGAGACCTTTCAGGTGAAGCGGTGATGGCATCAACACCATCCGCTACCCAGCCTTTTGCCTTAACCATTAACCTGACCATGGCCAATACACAAAGTTTGGCCTCCCCATATATTTTTAGACCAACCTCCATCGGGGTTTCATTACCCCCTCAACCACACACAATTCAACCAAGTTCTACATCATACCAAAACTTGATTGTCTCGACTCCACACACTCTTGCACCCATAAATGCAGGAGTGTCTACCTCCCCTTTTGCCAATGCCACCATGTAACCACCTTTGGCGATATCTAGTCAACTTATGCCTTCTACCTTCATGATGCAACCACCCTTGGCCTCCACTTCTGTCCCAACGACTAGTTATCAATATGTTACACCCCTAAAAGCGTAACCGACTACATCGTATGCCCCTTCTAGCACCTTTCAAGCACCCTAAAATCTAGGGGGTACCTCATCCACTAATCCGTCAGCTGATCTCATCAAAATGGTGATGGATAAAATGTCTAGTCTTGAGGCTTCTATTTATAGTTCACGCAATGCCCTCTCATATGAGCAAATTTACAATGAACCCATTCATCTCACCGTCCCAATCTGACCATACCCCAACCAGTGGGAGCTTCCTAAATTTACTCACTTCTAGAGTAAGTAAAACCCACAACAACACCTGCGAGCATTCAGACATGCTTGTTATCTCATAGCCCATGACGATGCATTACTTCTATGCACGTTCCCCATGTCACTTTCTGGCCCCGCCCTTGACTGGTATAGCTCTCTTACCAGACATTCTATCTTTTCATTCACTCAACTCACCCAATTATTTCTCGACCATTTTTCTATCAATATCACCAAACAAGTCTCAATCACAGACCTTTACTCCATCAGGCAATTTGATGATGAATCAATAGTCAATTTTGTCGCTCATTAGAGAGGCTTGATTAACCAGCTCTCCTTCTCCTTGCCTCAACCTAAGCTCATCTAACTCTTTTCTCAAGCATGTGCTAGGCACATCTCTTCTACCTTGTGGGTCTAGACACTCCGCACTTTCAACGAAGCTTTCACCATGGCTCGAAAGCTTGAACTTCATGCCATTGAAGAGGACAAGGTTAAATTGTGTAATACTAATGCAAGAACCAATGACCCTTCTTCTTCCAGACATTCTTCTTCTTCCCACTCCAAACCCAAAGGAGTGGCCAACACTATGGTCGTTAGATCACCATCTTCAACAACAACTGACCAACCTCAACCTTCAACATCTCAAAGCATCACCAAATACTTCTAATAATGGTACATCTAGCATTCATACACTCCACTTGGAAAATCATACGCTTCCATTTTGGAAAAACTTGTCAAATAGGGGGTCCTCAATCTCCCTCCAATCTAACCACCTCAATTCAACCCTTCAAAAGCCCTCCCTACATGGTATAGGAAGGCTGACTTCTGTCACTATCATCACGTCCACAGCCATGACATCAACAATTTCCAAACCTTCAAAAACATCATTCAAGACATGATAGATAGGGGTGACCTCATTTTAGACAACCCATACGCCCCACCCAATCAACACATTGACATTTTCAAACAACCCTTTCCTAATCACCCACCTACTCAAAACAATGTCTAGACCATGGCTGATAGCTCTCACAAGCACAACATACACACGGTCAACACGGTCTCGCCTCTTGTCCCTGACCAACCTCCTTCACAGGTAAAAGACCCTTCTTCCCCTATTTCTCCTCCAAAAGATGAAGAACTTTCTTCTCCTATCAGTCCTCCATCCACCTCTATTATACTAGAGGATGCCTTGACCATACCTATGCCATTAGCCCCACCTTCATCCTTCCTCCTACCAATGGAGGACCCTACCTTGCCTACTCCTCAACCACAAGTCGAAGACGCAATCATCCCTACCCTCTACTCTCTTGAGGAGCCACACTCTCCTATTTCTTCTCCACCAAGAGAAGAACCAGTCTCTTCACCCATTTCGACTGAGGAAGACCCAGTCACGATTTCCTCTTGCCTTTTGCCTAAGATTGCTACATCTCAATCACCTCCATCCACATCCAAACCCAAACCCGTATCTAACCTCACCTCGCACAATGGTGGCCCTCAACCCAAACCAAAGAAGGCCACTAAACCACACTAGAGGACTCCTCCCCCACCTTCATCATTACCTTCAATTTTGGGCCTACATCTGTCCACTTTAATAAGAGTGCTTCATACTCCCATACTTCACAGAGGTAAGTCACCTCCATTACTCTCTCAACCCATCAGACATATATTTCCTCCAAAACATCCAACACCTATCACCACCAAAGTGCCATCTACACGTGTGGCTACACCACCCATGAAAATGATGATACGACCAACGCCTCTCAAACCAAAGTCATCAACCCCTCCTACAACAAAACACACAGACCCATTAGCAGGTTCTTATACCTTGCTGTTATGACAATTGTTGCAGTCTTCTCACATCAATCTCCTGCCTCTTAAACCATATCAATCTCTCAGACCAAAACCACCCTGGTTCGATGACACTCAGATTTGTGCGTATCATCGCATGCCTAGGCACGACACTGAGCATTGTTGTGCCCTCAAGGTTGTCATTCACCAATGCTTGGAGAAAGACACCCTTCTTCTTGACCACATTGTCAGAAAACCCTCTTCACCATCCCACTCATCAACTCTTGGATCAAGACCATCTTGGTTCGACAACTCTAAATTTTGTCACTATCATCAAAAACTAGGACATGACACTGAGCATTATTGTGCTCTTAAAGCTGTCACTCAACAACATCAGAGATAGGATACCTTTCTCATCAAGGATCCTCTTGACCACCCCTTCGACAAATCATCAACACCGACCCATGCTTCTCAAACCTCATCACCTAAATCAGGATCTCCACACCAGATTATGGTCCCTTTGCCACCTTTAACCCCCCTATTCGACATCAACATAGTCAATCTAACCACCAAGCCTCAATCGACCTTAACCAATCTATCAAACATTCTCCCTAGCCGCTGGGGGAATTCAACATTCATCCAAGCCTCGACCAACCTTTTAACCCAGTCCTGACCAAATATCAATTATTGACCAATCATCGACCAAATATCCATCGACCCGACCCTCGACCAAACATTCAACTAGTCTCGACCAATCAACGACCATATCAACAAACCACACATCAATCAACATGTGGCCCATCTCGAAGAGGCAAATGGGGAAAATTTGCTCCTAATTGGCTCAAACCTTTCATCATCATGCACAAGCATGGACCAGGGACTTATCAAAACCTAAGCCTCTTAATGCATTGCATCTGTGACCATTCTACTATTAGTCAAGTACTCATCCACTTGACATTTAACTTGAGCTTGTCCCTTGAGCAATCCCCGTCCTCTTAATCCTCATTCCTTTTAACCCTATTCCCCTTAACAAATCCTATATAACCCTTTTACACAGTATGGATGCTTTGTCCTAATAAAAGGGAGCCCTTGAACTTCTATAGTCTTGTCCATGACTCAAAATTCTATCAATAAATAAATCGAGATGTCAAAATATCCAAGGTCACCAACTCAAATAAAAAAATAGGCTGCTCCCTCGAAGGACAGTTGTACTATCATTGATGTAGCTAATAGACTGCTCCCTCGAAGGATAGCTATTCAAAAGCCCTCATGTATATAAAGCAAAATATAGACCACTCCCTCGAAGGATGGCTATGACTAAATCTTGCTACAAACAACACTTTTTTAGAAGCTTCCCGCATCGATCAGCTTCACAAATGACCACAAAGCAAAATGACCTCTCTATGCAGGCTTCCCGCATTGATCAGTCTGCACCAAAAAAAATGGGTCATGGACTTGGCTTGTAGTTGTCTCTGGGTCTCATATACAAAAAGGGCAAAGTTATCTCTGCTCTAAAATGGGTTACCCTATTCTCCTCCTATCATACACCTGCTCAAGGGACTTCGAGCTCACTTTAATGTCAAAGTGATTCGATTACCTCTCTAAGACAACCCATGGTCAATGACGTAATGCATGAACGGGAATTTTGTTCTAACAACCCCTATCTATGTCATCATTTTGGTCCTTGTCAATGAAAGAGCAATATGCCTTTCACTTTTTGCCCATACACTTTGGTCACATTCAACCAAACCAACCCACACATTTTTAGACTACCAACATGACATAGTCCATTTCACATAGTTTCTATGGACACCAATACACATGGAAACTATCGACCACTCAATTTATGTTAAGCATAAACCATTACTTGTTGAAGCATACATAGACCTCAATTCATTTTTCGCATACATCCATCACAATTATGGAAAATTTCTAGGGATGAAAGACCCCTCAATCAATGTTACAGAATACACCATCACACCATTTGGAAAAGGCTGTAACATCATCTTATCCTCATCATTTTAACACATGACCACACCAATCATCACCCATTTTGTCTCTTCTTCTAAACTACATTGGTTTGAGGCCCTAAGACCGGGGCTATGTAGGCAGCACTCAGTTGACACGACGTCCTCTAGGGTTAGCTCGACCACCCTCATTTATTCATCTACCTGATGGACAAACCTTCTTTTCTCCTATTGACCATGACTTGACCTTGACCAAGACCAATCCATACCTTTGACCCTCTTCTTCCCTTTAGGGAGAACTACATTGGCCTGAGGCCCTAACCACTGGGGCTATATAGGCAGCACTTAATGTTCTAAGGTTAGCTCAGCCACATTCTTTCGTCTGCCCATTCATTCGACCAATTATCTATCTCAGCGTCATCTCAACCAACCACTTTGGGGATCATGCCTATCTCCTCTGACCCTGACCACTTCCAAGGCGACTTCACCTTGGTTGTTTTTGCATGTATGCTACCCCACGACTGGTTAGCAAACTTGTGCGCAGACTATTTTTGACCCTCACAAGTATAGGATCGCTAGCACGTTGATCCCCACTACTTGTGACATTTTTGTGTTTTCTAGGAGCACTTCCTAAGCCTAGGATACTTGAAACATGACGACCATTAGAGCTATAGCTTAGATTGAATAACCGAATCAGCTACGACCAAATGCTGGGGCCCGATTACTTCAATTTTGGCACTCCTCAACCCTTGACCTGTGACAAGTTGACCTGACCATCTCGTGAAGTGGTATGCACACAATCACAACTATTGTAGCATTCACACTCACCATTTTTCATCCACTCTCTATCAAATCAGCACCCGATTCTAGGTTCCCTTCCCTCGACTCCTACTTTGAGGGGGAATACCTCATCCCACCTGTGGCAACGAACTCCTATTTTTGTCTTGTAGTTCGTCCAGAACAACCAACAAGACAAAAAGGGGAAAATGTAGACACTAAAATCATGTCTACTCCCTTGGTCATCCTCTCCCCATTCTCTCCCCCTTGGTCCCCTTCATCCACTTCAACACACCTAACCTATGTCTTATTAATTTAAAATAATCACTTATTTTACATTAATAATTCTTCTCTCTCACACCCTATGACCCCCATTTTATTCTCCCATGCCTATTTAGCCCCTCTCGACTATTTTCCCATGAACCTTAACCCTGGCAGCGTGTAAGAATGGGCAGAAGGCTAAAATTAGCTTCTGTCCCCATTCTATAGCTGCCGACGTCAGTCACTATTCGGTCGACGTCGGTGGTTCTGACGGTGTCGATTACCCTTAAAACTATGTTCTCGACCTAAACGCAAGATCCGTTATCCATTTCCCAATCCATTATCCATTATCCATTTCCCAATCTGTTATCTGTTTCCCAATCAATTTTCCAATCTGTTATTCGACCTTCTTTCAAGACGTTCTCAGATCCACCTCTTCACTCAACCAATCCACTAAAAAAATCTCTCTCTCTCTCTCTCTCTCTCTCTCTCTCTCTCAGGCATAGGTACTCTGCTTTAGTCACCTCATTAGAAGTCATCTACATCAAACATCTGCAACCAGTCCACAACACACCATCAGTAATCAATCTGCAACCAAGTCTCTTACTCTCTCTTCAGTAGGCAACAGGTAAGCATTTCTTCTATGCTTTCATTTGTTTTCTATTTATTGCTTTTAAGTGATATCACCACTCAAATTTAGACTATCAGACCACAAACCAGACTTGACTCCCTCCCAGAAAGGCTGAGAGGCCTTCCCATATTCTTACCACCTCTATCCCCCTTTTCAAAATGTACACTCTGTCCATTGTCCCTGCAACTCTACCCAGACCCTGAGCATCCAACTAGACCCAGACTCTTAGACCATTCAACCAGATCTAGAGCCCTTCTCAGACCCGTCCATAGATCAGAAACCCATCCAGACCTGACCAGACCTCGTCCTAAGACTACTGCCCCGACCGATGCCGACCTCAAAGACCACTTCCCCCACCGATGTCGACAGACTAACTGACATCGGTAGACTTGACAAACTGATGTCAGTAGACTAACTGACGTCGGTGACTGTGACCAGGCCGATAGCAACATTCAGGTAAGCATTTGCTTCCATTTTTGTTTCAATTTTTAATCATTTCAATCTTTTATCATTTTGTCTTTTATCAGATATTATTTTTATCAATCAGTGGGTTGACATCCCTTAAGGAAGTCTTTGTACTTCTGGAATCAAGCTTTTGCTTGGCAACCCACCATCTCCTCATCTAATGCCTTCTTTGTTTTAGCCCCTTTCTTCCACAGGTGTCATCCTCCACAACCAAAGAGGAGTTCTCACAACATCTGAATTTGGTACGTGTGACTTCATCCAAATACATACAATCCTTAGACCATTTCTCTTAGTTTCTCATTTCCTCCTTTGAATGTGAATCATATAGAAACAGTCACGTTATATCCAAATAGCATAAAAACCATCTACCTAGCATATTTGCAAAGGCAAACTATTCCAAAAATGCAACCTATTCCACAAATGTAGATTATTCTACAAATACAACCTCTTACACAAATGCAGTCTATTATGCAACCACAAAAAATACCATAAATGCAACTACCTCCATATATGCATGCACCTTAGCCACCACCTTTGAAAACCCCTCCTCTAATAATAAGACCCAATTATAGAGTCTTTAGTGACCTATGTGAGTCCATTAAAGTATTTTTTTGAAAATTAGTTGCAGCTAATATGATTAGTTAACAAATTCTAAAGCACTTTCCATAAGGTGTACCTTACCCTGATTGGTATAAATAGAATGATCTCTCTGAATACCATTGTATTCATGGTCATTAAATATGTTTATGTGTGCAATTGAAGCATCTCATTAAGAATATGTTAGAAAATGGATATATTTAGTTGGATAATGGGGCTTTTACTTCCAATCAGATGTTGGGTATTTATCAATACCCATTTCCATAACATAATAATATCAATCAAAATCAGCAATAATGAAGGCCACCTCAACAACCAAAATAATATCAAAAAACATCAAAATTAATACAAATAGTAATAGCAATAACAACAACATTGCTAACCATAAAATGTATGGACCAAGGCTAAAATGACCCTAATATCCAATAGACCTATCACACAGTCACACATGACTACAATAGAGTTGTAGGTTGAATTATAGGTGGCCATGTATCCCCAATTATCATCAAACCTAGGATAGTAGCCAATCACCAATGATTGATTCCTAACAATGTCTATTGGCCTCCTTATATTGGTAATCATTCCTTGACTTGGGACCACAACCAAGTAAATAATAATTGAGGATTACCATCTTAGGCCCCTCTCTATCTTCTTCTAGTTATGATGGTACTTTACCTAATTTGGATTGCATAATCTCAACTCAATGGTCTAAATTCACCATCCTAGGCCCAAATCCACTTTCTACCAATGAACCCATTAAATCCACTATGCTAGTTAGGAGTAAGGCAATTAGTAATGAAAAAGAGAAAACATATGATATTTTGGAATAACTAAAAAATATTCCCCCATAAATTTATATTATATATTTGCTATGCATATCTACCATCCACAAAAATGTCCTTACTGAACTCCTTATCCAATCTCAAGTACCCAAGAACATTATTCTAGACAAATTTCATGATTTGGTTGGACACCTAACCCCAGGCCAAAAATTGACCTTTGACCAAAGTGATATGTCATCCCTAGGCCCTCTCCACAATAACCCATTATATATTGAAGTTTTCATAACATGACATAAAGTTAATTGCATCCTCATAGATAATGGATCAGGCCTTAATATTGTGTCTCTAAAGTTAATCAAGCATCTGGGATATATAATAGTTATCCTTCATCTAGAGACCATTACCATTAAAACATATGATAATGAAGAATGGGAATCACAAGGAGCTATATATTTTCTAGTTTTCATTGGGCCCTTAATCCATGACACACTTTGCCATGTCCTAGATCTATACTTATTGTCTAATTTGCTTTTAGATAGACCATAGATACAAGAAATCCATGAAATACCTTCAACCTTGCAATAGTGTATCAATTTTCCTAATTATGAGACGGAGATAACTATTCATGGAGACTTATGTCCATATCAGTATTGCAAGCATTTGGAGTTCGAGTATGAAAGCTATAATCACCATTTTTTCCTAGACCCTGGACTAAGGAAGGATAAGGATATACTTTTTTAATTACTAGATCCCAAATACATAGACCCCAATAACCTCACCTCAACTTCATACACAACTCCTATTGAAATTTCCAATCATTTTACTATTTTAGACAATGGTCCAAGATAATACTTTACACATAATAATTTACATAAAGCCAAGATTTTGAAAAACCCCAAGACTTATAGAAGGCCCAAATCTAAACCTATTTTCATGGAATAGTGATAACAAATAAAACTTCATAGCCTAATGCATATTATTTTCACACCAACTGCTAGCCAATAATAAGACCACTTGGCGAAGATAATTCTTGGTTATACAATGATGATTTGGTTGATTATTACCAAAGTAAAAAGTATCTTATCCCCAGTATTATCATGGATAACCAAGCTTATGAAGGCATAGGCCTATGGTAAAATCAACAAGGTACTATTGAGCATATTTCTAAACCAAATATAAAGTAACTCATGTTATTGGATTTAAACTACCTGGGGGTGACCCCACCTATTTTATTCATGTTCTTACACTGATGACTAGCGATGATGATGATGATGGTATCAAATCAGAGTCCAATAATAATATATATGAATACTTATCCAATAATAACATATTTGGTGCTTACACCATTTATACCATCATTCCAATAATCCACCACTCCCCACTTAGCCTTATCACCCTTAATTCATAGATTGGGACCAACAAGAATCCATAATACCTCTTTATGACTTTAAGAATGATGAGGATTTTTGTGATTTCATGGGCCTAAGAGACAATGTTCCTTTGGGAGATCATAAATAAGTATTCTCTATTAAATTGGATCCCACTACCTATTTTAAAGAGTGGGTGAACACTCTTAGCCAAAAGTTAAAAAATAAAACATTGAGTTCCCAAAGTGAAAACCTCTTTGAGGAACTTTTTGAATAGGGAAAAAGTAAATAAAATTGTCAATCTCTTGGTGAAAACCCATTTTAGGTGCCACTAGACAAGGATGTTCACCCTTCCTCAAATTAAGCTCAAGAGTCTACTAAAAATGAACATGCATTTGGGTCTAAACTCAGCATAGAGGAGCAACATGCTTTTGAGAAAATTATTCAAGAGTACCCTAAAGTGTTTGTTACATGGCCATGGATACCATTAGGAGATTATAATTCATCCTATTTGGGGGACATTGAAGAATAAGGCTAACCAAAGAACTTTGTCTTTTCCAGATAATTTACATATTTGTGAACTATCTCAGAATATGACTTTACTCTCCTTGTAGAGGATACTTTAGAAGTCAACATTAGAACTCCATATGATCCCAAGTGGATACAACTAGGCACATCCCTCACCAAGGAGGAACTTGAATTTATTAAATCTCTTCTTAGAGAGTTCATAGACATTTTTACATGGAATTAATCTAATATTATAGGTTTAGATCCATCATTAGTTCTAAACCATCTTGTAGTTCATCCAAACACAAATCTAGTTAAGCAAAAAGTGGTGAAAATACATCCTCACATTGCCATATTGGTCAAGAAAGAACTGGAGAAACTATTAAATGCAAGATGTATTATGCCCATTAAGTATTCAAAGTGGATTTCCAATACTGTGATAGTAAAAAAAAACCAAAAGGTATTAGATTTTTCACTAATTTCCAAGACATTAACAAGGCCTACCCAAAGGATGACTTTCCTCTAACGTCAACATGATTGTTAACTACACAAATAGGTATGCAATGCTTTCCCTCATAGATAGATTTTTAAGATATAACCAGATCAAGATTGCACTAGAGGACCAACACAAGATAGTTTTCACCACTCATTGGGGAATATTTTCCTATCAAATCATGCCTTTTAGCCTCAATAATGCAAGGGAACATTCCAAAGGACCATGACTTTTATATTCCATGATATGATACATGATATTATTGAATACTATGTCAATGACATACTGGGTAAATATAAGACCCATGTAGACCATCTAACCATATTACAAAGAATATTTGAAAGGATTTTTGACTATAAGGTTTGGCTTAATCCAAAAAAGTGCATCTTCGAAGTTACTTTAGGAAAAATATTAGGCTTTATTATCTCTCATTAAGACATTAAACATGATCATGCTAAGGTTAAATCCATTACAGAGATGCCACCACCTTATAATTTTAAGTGTCTCCACTATTTATAGGGTAAAATATATTCTATTAGACACTTCATTTCACAGTGGTCGATAAATCTCACCATTCATTCTTTTTTTTAATAAAGGCACTATTTTTCATAGAATGAAGACTTCTAAAAGGCCTTAAAACACATGAAGTAATACTTGGAAAATCTACCTATTCTTCTTCCATGTAAACTAGGAAATCCATTCTTATTTTGCCTATCTTCCATTGAAAATGCCCTAGGAGCACTTTTAGCCCAATATGACGAGCATGGGAAAGAACATGTAATGTAATATCTAAGTCATACACTGGTAGCATATGAACACAATGATATGGCAATTGATAAATCTTGTTTAGTTATGGTTTTCATAGCCTATAAACTATGTCATTACATGATCAACAACAAGAACATAGTCATCACCAAAGTAGATCCACTCAAGTATTACTATCAAAAATAACTTTATAGGGTTGCATGGCTAACTAGATCATGATTTTGAGTGAGTTTGATATTAAATATGTCAATAAAAATTCCATTAATGGAAAATTACATGTAGAATAGCTTGATAAAGCTCCCATTTTAGATAATCAACCCCTAATTTTTCATTTCTAGATTAGTCTATCATAATCATAACATAAACACCTCTTGAAGAGTAGCAATGGAAGCTTTATTTTGATAGTTTTTTCACGTCTCATAGATTAGAAGTAGGATTATTGTTCATAACACAATAGGGGGATATCATTCCTAAGTCATTTTGTATCATATTTCCTTGTACTCATGGATGAGTATAAAGTACTCATTACAAGGATTCATCTCATGGTACAATAGAACATTCATCATTTATTGATTTATGATAATTCACAACTTATCATTAACTAGGTTACAGACCAATTCCATACCAAGGATGATAAGATGGTACCTTATAAAACTATGGTGGACACTTTCAAGAAACAAATTTCTTAGATTCACTTTGAACACATACGTTGGGACAATAAATAGACAATAGATGCCATGGCTACAATTAGTTCTCTAATCTGCATCATAGAAAAGGAAAGAGACTATCATTTCCTTGTTGAACATATTCTAGTACTTGCTCATGAACCCTCAACCATTGAAATTATCTGTGATAGTTTTGGTTTAGTTATACTTAGTATTATTAGTTATATAATTACCTCCATGACTAAGTCCTTCCACTAGACCTTTCACGTAAAAAATAAAAAGACTTCACACACCAAGCCTCTCATTATACCTTACTTGGACCTACACTTTACCATAAAAGCTTTGATGTAACTCTGCTTCATTATTTAACTTAAAAATAATCTATATTATCATTGAGGGAATTTCATGAAGGGGGTTATGGGGCCCACACCAATGAGACCATCCTTTCCAAAAATCTTATACATACTAGTTATTATTGGTTAACCATAGAAGAAGATGCAACTGATTATGTTAAAAGGTGTAAACAATGTCAGAGGCATGCTAATTTGGCCCATGATCCAACATGAACACTCAAGATCATGATTATTCCATGGTCATTTTCAATGTGGGGACTTGATCTCGTAGGGAATAGTAACCCTACCTCCTCAAATGGCCATAAGCATATCCTTACTACCACCAAGTACTTCACTAAGTGGGTTGAAGTGATTCCCCTCACTTACATGATAGGCAAGAATATTTACAAATTCATCTTCAAACATATTATTTACCATTATGGTATCCTATCTGGTATCATATCTAATAATGGTAGTTCATTTAAAAACAAGGATGTCAAAGCCCTTTATGCTGAATTTAACATTACCCAACACTATCCCACTACATATTACCCATAAGGTAATTCATGTAAAATTTGATACCACCTGATATAGGGGGATGCCTACACTTACCTTATACATTTACATAGCTATATTTTCTACCTTTTATCCCTTTATCTAATCTTTGATTTACTTACCTTTAATATGGACTCTACTCTTCTTTAAACACCCTTAATCACTCTTAGCTTTCCTAGGATCCTAAGCCTCTTTGTAAATATAGTCCTCTTCACTATTCACAAGACATAATACCCTTCATATCCCTATATAATCTCTCCTCCTAGTAAAAAAACCATCCTTTCACACATAATTTCCAAGATCTCACTCTCTTTTCTTGGTTTAAGCTTGTTCATTCTCCTATATGCTCATAAACCTCCAAGCCTAATGCATGGTTTTAAGGTTCTTATGTCCAAAAATGGGCTTATATGTCCATCCAATTAATCATTTATATCTCCATTACATTTCCAATCATAATGTTTAATCTCCAAGCTATATCTCTTCAACAAACCACTCTTTCTTCTTTCAAGCCTAGTTCTTTGTAGCCCTCTTTTTACATAAATTTGGTAGGTTTAAACAATACCTAAAGTTTACATATATAATAAACACATTTTTGGATATTAATTATCTTATTTTATCTTCACTTAAATTTTTAGGACATAAATCTCAAGGGGGACCTACTAATTCAACACACCTCTCTAGAAATTAGGTCTCTTTATGCCTATTCTAATGACATAGACCTAGATACTGTACCATATGGTTAGGTATCAAACCAAACTCATTAAAATATTATATATCAAATCAAAATACCTTAGATCACCAAGTTTCATTAAATTTTAATGGTGTAAACAAAATTTATTCAATATACAAGTTTCAAACCCTATACTAGGTTTTGAGAGGCATGTGTAAGGTTGAGAGCCTAAAAAATGGGATAATATGAATTTCAAAAAAATTTAATCACATATAGAACTTTAATAAGGTATTACCTAACTCCCTTCATCTTCTACAATAGCTAGTTATTCATGAAAAATCATCATAAAGCTCCAACATGCAATTTTATAGATTTTTGAGTGCTTTTTATAGGACTATGTCAACTGATTTAAAGATTAGAAATAAATATGGAGCTCAAAATCATTTATAATATTTAAAAGGATCATTTATATCAAATATATACTCTACTATTAATTATCATTTTATATAGATCATCATATATATATAAACTATCCATAAAGTGTTGCCTTTGGTTATATATTGTATTACATTTAATAGTGAAGGTCTTATCTAAGTAGGAAATGAATCTAATTTGTCATTTGTTTATATTTAATTTATTTATAATTATTTACCTTGTTATTGTGTCTAAATTGGATGAATAGCATATTTTTAATTATAGAAACACATCCTAATGGCAAGGTAATTTTGAGAAGACAACACATAGTTTTGACAACTCTTTTTTGTTACAATTTTGAGGATTCAATGAGTGAGATCTGAATATATAATGCTCCAAAGAAGCTCTGAAAGTGTTCCAAATATGATCTGAGGGCACTTTGAAGACATACATAGGATGCTCTGAAGACCTGTACAAAGTGGTCTGAAAACCTATATAAGATGCTCCGAAGACACTTAGACATGCTCCAAAGACCAGTTGGATCCTATTGATCAAAATAGTAATTATAAAAATATCTATTGTATATAAATAGAATTTTTATATATAGATGTATTATTTTAGACATTACCATTCATGGTAATGGATTGAAATAGTCTAGCTATATATGTACCTCTATTTTTTAAAACTAGATAAGTATCTTCAGTCTATATTAGTTATTTTCTATCTATAGTTAGTTGATTTGGTTCCCACGCCTTCCTATAAGCATGGGATCCAACTCCTAGATTGTATATATTTTGAATAAGCATATTCAGGCATTGAGATCACTAATATTTTTTACTTTTTGAATAGATGTTGAGATGTTCTTAAATACACATCTATTTCTCATTCCAACTAGGGAGAGAGAAAGTAAGAGGTTGGAAAAGTTAACAGTTGGTGAATTAGAAATTAGAAAAATTTCATATATGTACATGTTACTTTAAATTAAATATATTTAAGCATTTATCTTTATTACTGAGTAAATCAATTCCTATTCTGATAAAGGAGCAAGGGCCCACTTCTTTCCAAGGATCGGGATAAACTAGTATTTTTAGTTTAATAATTTAGAAGTATTTCTTAATTCAAGTATATTTCATTCACTACAGATTATAATTTATTTTAAATGTAGAGTGATTTACTTTCAAAGCAAAGAGATATTATTTTTAAATTCAAGTGTGAATTTTCTTTTCAAAATCAAGTGTGATTTCCTTTCCAAAATCAAGTGTGAATTTCCTTTAATGTAAGAGTGTTTCATTTGCATGTAAGATTTTTTTGATACAAACAAATTTCTTTCAAGAAAAAGTGTGTCTTTAAATTAAATTAAGTTTTTTAATTCATCTCATATTCAAAAAAATTCAAAGGCTATTTAAGTGACAATAGACATCATTCTTAGATCCTAGAACATCACACTATCCTACCTAGCTAGGCAATTAAAGTGAGGACATCATATGTCTTATGTCAAATGTATACACATAATATTTTCAAACTTTTTTATGATTTTTGACATTTTATATCTTTCAAGAACATGACAAGTCTCAATCTCTCTAAGTGCATGCCTTAAGGGGTGCACCAAGAAAGGGGTGCATAGACCATTGGTGTTTCGTAATATTATTGTTCCTTTTTCCACTTGTCATATGCATGACTGTCTTCTAAAACCATTTACCCTAAGCTTATTATTCTCACTTCTACCTATTCTAGTCTTTTCGTCCTTTCATTTCTATTTTTATTTCCTTAAAACCCTTTTGGACATTCAACTATATTGGGTTGACTGGGTCAACTCAGTATAGTTTAGAGGTATTTTTCACTTTCTTATCTTGTTAGCCTTTCGGCTGACCCATATTTGACCTAGTGAATTATCCCAAAAAACACACTGGGTCAATTGGGTTGACCCTGTATAGCCAATAATCTCAGAAGGATTTAGGGAAAGATCCACCTATATACACAAGTTCATTTCCCACCATTTCATAAGAGAATAATTAATAACGATTAAGTGAAAATGAACATTTGCTTATTGACCATTCTACTTGAGGAATAAATCTTAGGGTTTCATACTTTCTTTGGAGATACAGATCTTGTCTTGTGGATAAGTCTTTTGGATGCTGAGATAGGTTGTATAGCCTAGAGCTGATTTATCTTAGTTATCCTTATATATCACAATAATGGCTTACAAAGCACCTTGGCCAAGAGAGAGATTGAGGCTAAATGGGTTTGTCTTCAAAGGTAAGTATTCCTAACTTTATTTATCCTTTGTAATAGTAAATAAATAATGCATTTGTATTCTTGTTCCATGTATTAGTATTTTGTATACATTTATGTGAGTATATGTCTTCTAATACATGTTTAATTTAGTTGTTTTATTGGTTTTAACCCCCACTTTGTGCCACAAAATTTATTGTATACTAGATTAGATTTTGATTTCTTGTTATTAAAATAGAGTTAATGTTTTAAACCTTAAGACTCTATTAGGGATATTGTCTACATTCTGTTAGACTATAGGCTTTAGAACCCTTCCTAGCATGATATGTTGTGATAAGTGATCCCTTAATTAGGTTTAATAGATCCTCATATTGGTCAGGCTCCTGCTTAATAAGTGTATCCCTAATCGAAAGTGTACGTATGCTCTATCTTCTTTGAGCTAGGATTGATTTATAAACATGATGAATTTTTAATTGCATACATCCTAGTGAACCCGATGTGAATCCTATCCTACCGCTAGTTGGATTATCTTCACGTTTCCATTCTTGTTTCATTTTTTTAAGCATTAGCTTTCACTTTGGTTTCAACTTCATTACATTATAGTGAACCCGATGTGAAACTAACCTTTGAAGGATTTATTTCACTTTATTTTTTCATTTCTTTTGATCATCATTATTATCATATATTTTGACATTTTAGATTGACTCTGTCAACCCAAGTTTTTATCTCTATGCATAGGTTTCTAAGAACAGGCAACTAGATAAACCCAGTCAACCTACTACACATTTCCACCCTTTCAAACATCTAATTTATCCTACTAATTTGACCTAGTTGACCCCTTATAGTTTCATCACTTTTCAGCAGGTTCATGTATAGCTTGATCGATCCTATCAACCTAGTTTGTAGGTTTATCAAGCATACCTCAAGGTTATTCATCATCAATCTTCCTTCATTGCATATCTGATCCACCAAGGTTCATTTTTATCTCTTTATTTCTTGCTTTTATGTCTTTCTTTTCATAGTTTGTAGTATTCAAAACTACCCTTGCATAATTAACTGGATCGACACTACCAACTCAGTTATGTGTGTTGTCTAAAATAACTAGATCGATAATGTTAACCTAGTTCTTTTTTAGAATTTGATTTCCTAGTTTAGGTTCAACCCTATTCTATATTTTTTACATATAGTTTCAACACTATACCTTGTTTCAAAGTTGAAATTAACCTCATATCTTCTAGTAATTAGCTCACACATTTATTTTCCTATTGTTTGCATGATTAGAATAGTTCACATAGTTTAATTAGGGGATTTTAAATTAATTATTTAATTTAAATATTTATATTTTATGCACACATAACTAAGTCACATAGCATAAACAAACACTTTAACATTTGCCTACCCAAGGCCAACCTACTTAGATTTTATCACCAAGGGGGAAGACAACTTGATTCTTTGGTCAAGTATAAAGCATAGTTAATGGTATATTATGGCTAAGCACCCGACACCCTTATCATTGTGGTGTGTGAAGTGAGGTGGTATGCCCCAATACTAAGCTTGTATCATTTTCACTATAGTTGCTTTTAATCTAAATTACCTGAAACCATCCTTAGATTGTTATCTAGTACCTTTCTTATAGCCAACTTCTAATCACATTAAAAATCATATCTTAATAATCTAATTAATAATTAGGTTAACAAATTAGTTAACTTTACTTTCTAATTTTATAATTTTCTCTTTGATCAATTGTGTATGCAAAAACTTGCATTAGCCAGTGTTAGTGTAAGGTTTTGTTTTGTATACTTCAATTGGGTTGGCTAACATTAATCCAATTGACTATTTGTTTCATTTTAGTAATTACTATTTTTATTACTTGCAAATTTATCTTGTTTCATTTTTTAATCTATTTTTAGGCTTCTTAAATTCTTTGTCTACTATAGTTGATCAACCTAGTCAACCCAGTGTCTTTTTTGCCTTTTGTACACTATACTGGATCAATGTCCTAGTTGATCCTATATAATTTTATAGTCCATGTTTATGTACTAGGTTGACCTAGTTGAACCTATGTTATTTTAGTCACCTTTTTTAACTTTTCTTTCTCATCTCTCTTACTTTCCCTTCATCATGGACTTTATATTTAATAATGATACTGAATCATAGTCAATAGATATGATGAACTTAACCAATCCTAATAGGGTCTCCCATAGATAGATTAGGGCTCCTATTTGGGATGCTATAATTATTCATATTTCCACTTTAACAATGAAATATGGGACCCCTCTAAATACCTCTTTGAAGCATAGTCCTTCTCTTATCTTATAAGATCAGCTTGAGTTAGAGTATGCTCCTAAAATGCTTTTCTTCATTTCCAAATTTCCTCAACATCGAGGAAAGGATCCTTATACCATTTATAACCTCATGATTAGTGGTCAAATAAAAGAGCCTTATTCACCTACTCCTACATTCTAAACTATATTTTTAGGTAACACTTTATTTGGTTCTCAACCTCTTCCTTCAATTTTGACTCCTTCTTATGTCATGACTTCTTCTTCTCTAACCTCTTCTATCTCCATGCCTAGTATCTTAACTACCATGGTAGGTTTTACATCTAGTGGGCCTCTCATAAGATCTAATATCCTTAATCCTTACACTAGTTCATCATTTGATACTCAAGGCAATCATGCTTCTAGTGCTTCTTCCTCTCAACCATTCACTAGTCCATCTTTTGCTTCACAAGCAAATTTTGTCACTAGTGCCTCAAATTTTCACAATTCTTCTCAAGCTCATATCAACACTAATAGTGGTACCCAAGCCACTAATACCAACACAAATACCAACTCTAATACTTCTAATTTTAATCAAACACACCAAATTTTGTTGCAAACTCTCAATCAAATGAATATCTTTCAATTGCATAACATGAATCAAATGATGAGAATGCAAAACCACCTTCTTAATCTTCAATTTCATCCAAAACTAATGGCTTGGGGCACACATAATTAGAATGTCCCCCCTCCTCCTATTTAATATTATCATGGAAATATCATTCTTCAACCTCCTTCAGTCAATAAAACCATCAATAATCTACAAAATAAACCTCTCACTACTCAAATTGCCAACATTGATATAGGAAGTATAACACCTACAATTTCTTATAATGGGTCAACTGATCCTACCCTTCACCTCAAAACATTTGGAAATATTTACAAGGATTGGGTCAAATTAAACACCTTTGTTGCTACCAAGATCTTATCTAAAACTCTCATGGGTGATGCCTTGGATTGATACAATAAACTTAGAGTGCATTCCATTTCTAAGTTGGAAGACTTGGTAAATGCTTTGGTGAAAGAATTCCAAACTAATGATCTTCTTGAAAACACTTTGACCCATTTCATTAATTAAAAACAACATTTGAATGAAATTACCTAAGACTTTTTTAAGAGATGGAAGATTTTGTTAAATAAATGTGAACATAACATGGTAGATGACAATCTTTTTCATCTCTTTACAAATTCTCTCTTTCTTAAATTACAATATCGAGTTCACACTCTCTCTCCATGTACATTGGAGGATGTTATTAACCAAGTTAAAAGACAAGATTTCCTAATTCATCAATTTGAGCCACACCAACCTTCTACAGGTCCTCATCTATTACTTAAAAACAAAAACTACAATATCACTAATGATGGTGTTACCAATTCTTTTGACACCATTCACAATGTTCAAACTGTCATTCCTAACCCTTCTTTAATTATATACTAATCTTCATTTCTCTTCACCTAATAACATTAATGATCATAAACCTCTATGCTTAGTTGAATTACTTAAGATATACCTAGGCCTCTTCCATGAAAGCTTTACCCTATTCATCTTATGAAATCCTAGTATGATCCTAACAAGTTTTGTTTCTTTCATGCTTGTTATGGTTATTCTCATGAGACTTGTAGATAACTTCATAATTTAGATATGGATTTTCTTCTTGGATATAATTTCAATAATGATTCCATTATCCATAATAATCAACAAGACTATGAGATTACTTTTAAGGACTACAAATCAAATGATAAAACTCAAGCCTTGAATCAATCAAATGCTCATTTGTCTCTCTACAAAGATCTTTTACCTAATCATCAACCGATTCAAGATACTTAAGACAAGCCCACCCCTTCCACCAATAATGTAGAAATTTTTATTGAACCGACTTAAAAAGATAATTTGGTTATCATGAATAATATATGAAGGGTGATGAATTTCATTTATTCTCAACCTATCTACACTCCTTCCTCACATAAGACATATCATGTTATCTAGGATTCTTATCCAACTCATTTAAATAAGTTGGTGTAAGAATATCTTATAAATTTTGATTATCTAATTTTTTATTACCCCTTTGATAACACATCCCATTATATTTCTACCACTCTTCCATCATCTTCTAATGTTAATAATAATCAAGATTTTACTAACACTTCTTCTTCCAATTATCAAAATCAACTTGAACCAACCACTTCTTCACCTCAACATTATTTACCACCTTGTACCAAATCTTATTTTTCTTCTTATCAACAAATATTCCAATGTACTTTGGTTCCTCCTTCTGAGGACCTCCTTAACCTTTACACACCTTTATCTAACAACCTTATTATGGTCTATGATGAGTGGGATGCCATTGTGGAGCTCACTAATCTCCCATCCCAAATTTCATTCCTTGAGCTTATGATGACTTATCCACGTCATATAAATCATCTCATACAACTTTTATTAGAGATGAATGTCCATCATCCTCCTCTATTTGGATTGGAGGAAGCATTATCTAGTTATAAAGATAGTATTTTACAATAGTGTGAAGATATGTCTATCAATGTTGATGAAACCATGGACACTTCTCTTTCTCTAAAATTTCTTATAACTTATATGATTCTTGATGATATTTTACCTCATGCAGATGATCCTCCCTTATTCATTAAGATCCAAATAAGTGATATCCAATTCAAACATGCATTAATTGATGAGGTTTCTAGCATGTGTGTTGCCTCTCTTGATTTTATTAATACCCTTGGATATTTTAAATTCAATATCAAGTCTACATGTAGCACATGCCAAGGATACGATAGAATGAAAATGCCTCCTCTAGGTTATGTGTGGCTTCCCATTACCATCCCACCTATCACCATTCATTTAAAGGTGATGATATTTAACTTCCCCCTTTCTTATAAGATCTTTCTTGGTAGGTCATGGACTCATTTCATGAGAGCTATTACTTCCTCTACCTACCAATGTGTTAAATTCCCTCACAATGGAGCCATTTACAAGATTTAGGGTGACACTAATCCTTATAATTTTGAACAATTCCAAGATCATGGTGTCTTCAAGATTATTAATCTTGAGCCTTTTCCAAGTGTTCCATTTTATGAGTCTCAACATCTCAACTTTATTGTTAATTCAACTCAAGGTTACAATGGGCATCCTAAGCTCTATTTACCAAATTTGACCTTATAGGTCAAATTAGGATCCCTATAGGTAAAAAATTGATTTTTTAGATGTTTTAGAAATCAAATATTTTGTCATGGGGTATTTTATAGTAGATTTGATGTAATTTGATGCTTTTTAGCCTTAGTCATGGTCTAATTAGCTTATATATCTTTTTAAGTCACTTAGTAGGCATTTAGGGGTCATAAATGCAAGTGGCATGGTTTTTAAAGTGTATAAGTGTATCATTTTCCTTTAAAATTTCAGAGAAAGTTAGATTCCTTATCAATAATGTCAATCCCATCTAAATATTATAGGTTATCTAACTAAAAATTGAGAAACCAACTGAAAAAGAGGAGTTTGGCACTTGTACGACCCATAAGGGAAGGTGACATGTGGGAGAAGGTCATGTAATGTCTCTTAATTTTATTAATACTCATTTGAGTTCTTGAAATTCTTTGAAAGTGCTAAAAGAGGTCCAAAACCATTCTACTCCATCTCCTTTTTAGACACACAAAAATGGTTAACAAGTTTGTGTTTGGTATGGCTAGTTGTAGAAGTTCTAGGTTAAACTCCTTTAGTATGTGAAAGTAAACTTAGAGAGTTTCATTTAAATAACAAGAGTTCAATGATTGGTCAACTGTGCTTTATGAATCATCTCTAACAAGTTGATTATGTTTTTATGGTCACTATTTCCTACACCCTAGAGGTTTTGTTCTTGTTTGGACTATTTCATACAACCCACATGGTGATTATATCTCTATATTATGTTGAATATATTATTTAATGTTATTCATTCTTGGTATCATGTTTTCAAATATTTGTAAATCTCAAACAACTTACTTTGGAGGAGGATGTTGATAGTGGAATTGTACCCCAATTTAACCATTTATAGAAAGTCTCTTTCTGTATAATGGTTTTAATCCAAGGTATCATGGTGTCTTACTCACTCTAATGTGTAAATAAAATATCATTATTTCAAAATTTTCAACCTCCAAAGTGAGTACCATTGAGGTTACAGTCCATTGGCATGCATAGCCAACTCCCAACTTATTTGTTGTGTCATGTCATGACTTGTGGAGGTTATGATAAGATCCACATAAGTATAATTAAGGTTTAAAATATTTTTAATATCTTATAGAAACATGAGGTAGTATTTTGAGTCTCCAAATGATAAAGAGCCCACTATAGTTGACTTTATGCAATACTTCCACACAGTCTGCCATGAAAGTGCACTTATAGGTGCTTGGAAGAATAAAATCACATGGAAAATAGGAACACATCTCTTTGAAACAATTAAATTTTTTTAAAACCATTTATAGGTATTGATATAGGCTTAAAACTCATTTATGGTCAAGATAATGCACATTATCCATACTCAACCTCACTTCCTGTATGTTTAAAAGCCACTTACATGTGGTGTTAACAGAGAATTAAGAATGATTGATGGAGGAAATTGAAAAGGATGGAATATTATTGAATTATTATGTTTGAATAAAATTCCATGGTAGACATTTTTGAGATGATAAATTAGTAAACAGGCCTGGAAAAGATATATTTTGGATGATGACTGAATTCAAGGACATTTTCTCTAAAATGTGAAAGTAGGGGTCTGAGCCCTTTTTTTCAAGATTATACAACAAGGTTACACATAGTTTTGATGCATATTAATGAC
This sequence comes from Torreya grandis, assembly GCA_037957365.1. NCBI lineage: Eukaryota > Viridiplantae > Streptophyta > Pinopsida > Cupressales > Taxaceae > Torreya > Torreya grandis. The sequence continues at coordinate 818,443 of JARHVA010005591.1, read as the reverse complement.
TTTAACTTATATCCCCTACATAATAAAATATCCATTCAAAATTTGGAGGATAATTGATTAGTGAAAATTGGTTTTTGGGAGGCCTAAATTTGCACTTTTATGCACTAAATCTAGGCAATAAAATCTATAGGCTTTGAGCTCCAAGTAAACCTCTTAACCCAATGTTATATAAATATAACATGTTTTCATGATTGAATGGTTTTAGGTAATAAAAGGAGTATTTATTATCTAAAGTGTCACTTAAAGAGGATTATATATTGTGTTTTAGGCCCCATATAAACCTATAGGTGTGTCTAATTCCAAATTGTTCACCTAAACAGACTATAACTCCTATACCATTCATGAAATGAGTCTAGGCATGGAAATATAAACCATTGATAGTGAAATTTACTTCTAAAATACCTCAAATTTATTTTAGTTCATGTTATATAGTTTTTAAGGTGAACTCTTATCCATAAAACCCCTATTGTGCCTTGACATAGTCAGTTGTAACTATAGTAAGACAGTGAACAAAGGTTGATGTTCTCAAAGTTTGCATCATAGGTACATAATTTGAATACATAAAATTAATTATGGATGGAAAATAAAACCCAAATAATTTCTTGGGACACTATGATAAAAATGCAACTAATAAAACATGCACCTATAAGAATCATTTTTAGTCAAAAAGGTAGGGTAACATAGTTATCTACCTATGACTAGTATTAAGAGTATTCCAACCTCAAAGCATGAGATGAATAAGAACATAAATGAAATGAGTATTGGGAAGATTTAGTAAGTCTTATCCTTTTAGGACTACCAATACATACTTTAAAATCCTAATACATGTAGGAATACCAATAGTTTCCCTCCAAAACAAGAAATATAATCAATAATTGCACTTGGTCTTGACTAAGTAAAGACTATGAAGAGTATGAGAGAGGTTAGAGGGATAAATGACGATTTGAATAAATTAATTATTATAATTATGGTATTATTTATATATAATTATATACATATAATAGATAAGGGACTCTAAATAGGTAATACACATTCTATATGATAGAAACACTATGCACAATCTGCTTACCTACAATCTGTCTTAGATTTTGGATGAATTTGAAGGTCAAATGATAATAAAAAAGGATAAAAAATTGTATATAGTTTCCTTGTCACTTATATAATCTCTTAAAAAATTTACTCTATCTAAGTAAATAGGGTAAGTACCCTCTATTTTATCTCAGATAGAGGGTACTTCCCTAAAAGTGTAAACCCTACAGTTTTGGAAAGTAGGGATAAAAGGATGAGTTAGGAGCTGATTGGAAATATGTAGAATGTGTGGAAAGTTTTAAAGCACCTTTAAAAACATTATAAACTAATCATATAATAATTAATATCAATATGATGGTTTGAATTGTTAAGTATGTAGACAGGTCTATTAGGTAAGGTTTAAGCCTAATGCACAAATGAAAGGTCATCTTAAATTCTAGCATGAGATGAGAATTATAATATAATAAGGAATTTTTATGAGATAATTTTATATGTTTCCAAGATTTTATAATGTATAAAATTCACAAGGAATCCATTTTTGGGATTAGAGACAACTTAGGGGTATGCAAAATGAAGGTCAAAGCTTGATAGGCTAACTTTAGATGTTCACGTCTTATTTAAAACCTTACATCGAGATACAAGGATTTTGTATAGGCTATTAGGGGTCATTAAATTTTATATTATGGAAATTATTTTCAATTAAAATGTCAAATATTCATGAACAAAGGTTGAGAGCAGAATGAGCCTAAAACCCTACCAAACCCTAGTTTTAGACCCGATGAAAGAAATAAAGAGGGAGAGATATACATATGGGATGGAATGATAATTAAAGTATATTTAGGTTTTATATTACTATCCAAATATATTTTCCATCTAATTGAGACATTCCCTATCTATATAGATAGGGTACATAATTACTTTCTTTGACTATTTTGTGCATTGTGTAGGTTCTACGAGGTTTCAAGAGATGAAATCAACTTTAGAAGGAATATTTATACTTAAGATAACTCCCAATTTCAATTTAATTCTTCATAAAAACTCCTAAGTGTTCCTACTAGCTTCTTCATCTCAGTCAGTCAAAACTAGCAAAGTGAGCAAGATAGTGAGAAGGATGAAAAACTTCGAGTGAGTTGCTTTTAAGGTGTGTCTGATGTTGATAAGTCTATGGATGGCCTTGAAACATGTAATTAACCCAATTTTATGTATTTTCATGGTAAATTTAATCCAAATTTGATGTCAAGTGTGTAAGATGTGTGAAAGAGGAGTTTCTTTGACTGTAGACAGTGATGGCTGACTTCTAGAAGATTAAAAATGATCAAGAATGCATAAAATGCATGGAAAAGCATGTATGAAACGCTTCCCTCTAATTCCAATAATTATACCTATCCGTATTCAGTTTTGTGATGTTATAAAAGGGGTGAATGATGAAGACAATTTTTTGATCTAGTAAAGGGAATTTCATGCCACATTTTAAGAGTTTCATGCCTTGAATTGACACTTGTGATTTATAACTTTGCATGATAAATTTCACATTATCTTATCATGTAAATTTAACTCCTTTTTTCATCTTTACACTTGTCCTTGTGACCTTTGGACTTATTTCTTCTCTTCTCTCTCTCACATTCTATAAGAACTAGCCATTTTAGCCTTTGTAAAATATTATCCACCTGAGTAAGATGAAACCCTACTCATTTGGATACCATGTATCAATAAAGACTACTTATTTTAACTCTTTTATGTCTATTCATATTGTGTTCACTTGGATGATTTATCTTACTTAGTGATGACTATTATTTCCTTAGCATTGTTGCCTCATTCTCTCACCTATTTGTAGTTTGAAAGCTTATTCTTGCAGGTCATGTAAAGTGTTCTATGAAGTGTGAAGGTTGAGAGAGTTAGTATATTCAAATAGTTCCATTATAGGCCTATTTTTTATTCCTCCTAGCTTAAAAATTCATCATAACCTCATAATGAAATAATTATGTGAGAAGATTTAGATTAGATAAGTGTATCATAGTTAATCTCTTGGTCTCATATATGACATGTAGCTGGTTGGTAGTCATCAATTAATTTTGTGTATTTCCACCTTTAAGATAGTTTATTTTTAGTTTTATCTCCTTTTTCCTTACAAGCATAGGTGTTGTGGTGGTCTAAAAGTGTTACATCAAGGGAGATAGCCCTATCTAGATATTTACCTCATTTTTAGGATACCCATAGCCTAAAGGTGGTTTTATTATGCCACTTAGATGAGGAGAGTTGAGACATATCCTCAAAGGGTGAAAATATAAGTGATAATATTTTTTGGCATGCCTAGTGGGACTCATTTTCCAAGAAGTGGAAATATTTTTGGTGTTGTCTTTAAACAGATCAACCTTTAGAGGCATCTATCCAAGCATCAATGACAACTCCAAAGTTACATTAGCTAGTTAAGCAACTAAATTTTTCATTTTAAATATTGTTGGTTTTTTTATTTGTGTGCTTTCTTCCCAATGAAGTTATATGGATATTTTTGATGTTGAGTATTTTTTTACATAAGTTGGTGAGGTATATAAAGCTTATGGCATTCCCTATCAACATTTGCATGATTCTTATCAGCCTTGTTATGATCCTTACCATCTCCAATATGAACCTTATCAACCTTGCCATGAGTTTTATTAGTCATATAAGTAGCCTTCTCAATAGCTTTCTTCTTTTATTCAACCTATCCACTTCTCAACTTAGTCCATTTTAGGTTTCAAGCAAACTCTCATGGGCTCTGAGAGGTACATGATGGATCTTGAAACACAAAAGGGACATGTACAAGATGTTCTTAGTCATCTCATTCATAATTTTAGAGATGCTTTAGAGCTGGCTAAAATAGAGTGGGCACATATTGAGAGAGAAAATTGGCAAAGGCTCACAAATGAGATGCTAGATGTGAGTGGTCTAGTTGCATCCTTAGAAGATAAGCTAAGAATTCATAAGGAATATCCTAACCAAATATATCAGCCCTCATATCCACCTCCCCAATATCACTATTAGTTCTACTTGATCCCTACTCATGAACCCAATCAAGCTTATCACATTCATATTTTTCCCAATCAACTAGAAGAGAGAGTTGGAAAGACAAACCTTATTTTTAAATCAAACCTTGACAAGTAGATTGAGTTAGATTATAAGTAAATGCATCATTACATCTCATCAATAAAATAATTGGCATATAAGGCCTCATTTACCTCTCCCATTACATCCCCACCTCAAGAATAAACTTCTAGATATGAAATTCTAAATTGTAGACAAGGTGGAGAATCCAAGCCTAAAGAGATCCCAAGTTTCTTGAACACTTCATCCAATCCTCAAATTGCATCACTACCTCAAGAAAAGACTCCTAATCCTAACATCCTAAGATGGAATAAGGTAGTGGAATCATGGGGGGGAAAAGGGGATAAAAGCCTAGATAAAGAGTGTGAAGTTAAAAAAGAGCTTGATTCGATGCAAGTCCCTCCCACCCTTCCTTAAGAGACATCTTATTTTCCATGTTATCCCTTTTTTACTCCTTACCCTGATAATGATGCCTATAAAATTCAATAGATACTTTTCCAAAAGAACCTAGCCAAGCAAATTGAGGAGTTAGAGTTGAGAATGAAATTGTTGAGTCAAGGTGTGATGGAAGGTTTAGATCCAAAACAAGATCCTATGCTTAAACACACCGCATCTAACCTCCCTCAAGAGAGTCATCAAGATAAATCATATTTTAATGAAGAGATTGTCAAATGGAAGGAATAAAACCAATATATTTTATCCCAAATTTTGCCTCCCCTCCCTCAAGAACTCCCAAAAATATCCCCTACAATTCAATCTGAATCTAATGTTGAGTTTTATGTGCCACCTCCACCAACTAGTTCATCTTATCCTCACCCCATTACCCTTTACCTTAATGGACCTATGGTATGGGAGCATAAAGAGGAGCATTTGGTTGAGAATAATTTAAAACTTTTACTTGAAGAAAATATAGTTATTTGGTAGCCTCATTGGGCTATGTCACCTGATTATAAGATGTTTAATCTTGGCATCACCAAGAAGGAGAAGGAAATTGAGTATCTTTCAGCCATTCAGAACCAAAATTAGATTATAATAGTTGATATACAACCTAAGATTCCTTAAGAGTTTCCAAATTCTAATTTAGAAATGAGTCCTTGTGTTGAGTCTTCTTGTTGTATTGATAATGAAAAATGCCTTCCTTGAGTCAAAGAAAAAATCTTGGATGAAGTCCTTTTGGATTCTAAAGAAGAGGATGAAAGATATTCTCTTGTTTTTCCCCTTCATGATGCTGATCAAAGAGAAGATAAGGACTTTTGGTAGCAATTTTTAAGCATTTGAAATGAGTTTGAGTCTCTCAAGGGGTCTACAACTTCCCTAGAGTTGATTGTAAGTGATGGTAAGCAAGATGACATTTTTCAAAATGTCATAGATGAGCCAAAAAAATTTAACCTCAACCTTTGAAGGTCAAGAAAAGATTCTATTGGCCTCAATATTCTAAGGAACAATAAATTAATCCTCTTGAAATCATGCTGACAAAGAAGATACAAGTTTATCTTGAGATGAAGAGTGGGAAGCAGTATGAGGTATGTGTACAAGGCCAAGAGGAATACATTTACATTGGAAACATATTTGAAGATGGTCTACTTAAGATCATAGTAAGTGAAGTGCCAAGAAATAGGTCTAATCTATCAAGTATCCAATCTAAAGAGCAACATGTTTGGCACTATGATTCATCTCATGAAGAAGGAGATTCAATAAACTTTCCTTTTGATCTAGGAAGGGAGGTATGCTTAATTACTAGTTATACATAGTTGTTTGTTTTCTATTTTTTCTAAGTGCTTTGAGCACATGTGTGTGTCTAGTTAGTGTGTTTGCTTTGTCATGTGTATTTCCTTTATTTTTTTTGGTTGAGGTAATTATTTATCTTATCTTGGTGAAAACTTGGATGTCAAGTGTCAGTTATTCTTATTTTTCTTCAGACTCCAGATGACTCCTTAAGCCCATGAATAGGATAAAGTTGATGATCTTTAGTATAGAAAGCATACTACCCCTATGAGTCACCAATTTATTAACTAAATTTGGCCCTAAAAATCATATTGGGACCCCTATAGGTAAAAACTTGATTTTTTAGATGTTTTAGGGGTCTAATATGTTGTCATGGGTATGTTATAGTCCATGTGATGTAATTTGATGTATTTTTAGCTTTAATCATGGTCTAATTAGCTTATATGTATTTTTGAGTCACTTAGTAGTCATGTAAGGGTCATAAATGCAAGTAGCATAGTTTTAAAAGTGTTCAAGTGTCTTAGTTTCCTTTCAAACATCCAAGAAGTTAGATTACCTATTAGGAATGTTAGTCCTATTTGAATCTTGTAGGTTATCTAATTGAAAATGAAGAAACCAACTGAAAAGGAGGATTTTAGCACCAGTACAGCCCATGAGGGAAGGTGAAACATGGGAAAAGGTCATTTAATGTCTCTTCATTTTCCTCATACTCACCTCATCACTTGACATTCTTTTGAAGTGCTAAAAAAGTTCTAAAACCATTTTTCTCCTTCATCTCCTCTATAGACACATAAAAATGGTCAATAGGTTTGTACTTCATATGACCAGTTGGAAAAGTTATAGTCAAAAACCTTTTGGAGATGAAATTACACTCATATAGTTATATTTCCATAATAAGAGTTCAAGTATTGGTCATTTTTTATTTATGAATCATTTCTAACAAGTTGACTATGTTTTTATGCTCACTATTTCCTACACCCTATATGTTTTGTTCTTGTTTGGAATATTTTATATAGCTCACTTGGTTATTATATCTCTAGATGATGTTAAATATATCCTTTAATTTTATTCATTCTTGGTATCATGTTTGGAAATATTTTGATAACTTAAACAACTCACTTTGTAAGAGGATGTTGATAGTGGACTTGCACTCAAATTTCACCATTTAAAAAAAGTCTCTTTCTCTATAATGTATTTAATACAAGGTATAATGGTGTCTTAATAACTCCATGGGGTTAGGTAAATATCCTTATTTCAAAATTTTCAACCTCCAAGGTGAGCATCATTGAGGTTATAGTCTATTGGCATGCACAGTCAACTCCCAACTCATCCTCAATGTCATGTCATGACTTGTGGAGGTTATAAAAAAATCTGTAGAAGCATAATGAAGGTTTAAAATATTTTTAATATCCTCTATAAAAATGAGCTATTGGTTTGATTCTCCAAATGATAAAGAGCCCACTGTAGTTGATTGTATGCAGTACTTCCACATAATCTACCATGAAAGTGTACCTATAAGTGCTTAGAAGAAGAAATCATGTGAAAAATAGGAACACAAACATTTGAAACCATTCAAGGTTTTTAACATCCATTTTTAGGTATTGAGATATGATGAAAACTCATTGATGGTTAAGATAATACACGTTATCCATACTCAGCCTCACTGCTTGTGTGTTCAAAATCCACCTACAAGTGGTGTTAATAGAGAATTGAGAATGATTGATGGAGGAAATTGGAAAGGATGGAATCTTATTGAATTCATAGGTGTGAATAAAACTCCATGGTAGACATGTTTGATATGATAGAGTAGCAAATAGGCCTGAAAAAGTTGTATTTTAGATGATGATCAAATTCAAGGACCTTTTCTCTAAAATGTGAAAATAAAGGTCTAAGCCCTTTTTTCAAGATCATATAACAAGGTTACACATATTTTTGATGAATCTTAATAAATTTTAATTGTATCCCCCACATAGGAAAAGATACATGAAAAATTTGGAGGACAAATGATCATTGAAAATTGGTTGTTGGGAGGCCCAAATTTGTACTTTTATGCACTGAATCTATAGTAAAATCTACAGGGTTTGAGTTCCAAGTAAACCTCTTCACCCAAGGTTGTATAACTAGACCATGTTTCCATGATTGAATGGTTTTAAATCATTAAATTATTATTTATGATCTAAATGGTCACTTAAAGAGGATGATAGACTATGTTTTAGGTCTCATATACACCTACGAGTGTGCCTAATTCCAAATTGTTCACCTATAGCAGACTACAACTCCTACACCATTCATGAAGTGAGTATAAGCATGGAAATATAAAGCATTTATAGTGAAATTTGATTATAAAATACATAAAATGGATCATAGGCCATGTTATACAGGTTCTAAGATGAACTATTATCCATAAAACCCCTATTCTACCTTAACACAGTCAGTTGTAACTATAGTAAGATAGTGAGCTAAGGTTGGTGTTCTTGAAGTTTGAATTATAGGTAAATGATGTGAATACATAAAATTAATTATTGATGGACAAGAAAACACAAATAAATCCTTGGGACACTATGATCAAAATGCAACTAAGTAAACATGCACCTATATGAATCATTTTTGGTCAAAAAGGCAGGGTAACACAGTTAGCTACCTATGACTGGTATTAAGAGTATTCCAACCTCAAATCATGAGATGAAAAATAACATAAATTAAATTATTATTTTTAGGATTCATGAAGGATTATAAACTACTTTCAAATCCTGATCCGTATAGGACTACTAATAGGTACCCTCTAAAATAAGAAATATAGTTAGGAATCGCACTTAGTCTTCACTAAGCAAAGACTATGAAGAGTATGTGATAGGTTAGAGGGATAAATTAAAATTTGAATCATTTAATTATGATAATTATTTTCTTATTTATATCTCATGATAGACATATAATAGAGAACGGGATCTAAATAGGTAACACAAATTCCATATGATAGAAACACTATGTACAGTCTACTTACCTACAATTTGTCTTGGATTTTGGATGAATTGGAAGGTTAAATGATAATAAAAAGGGATTAAAACTTGTATATAGTGTCCTTGTCACTTATATAATATCTTAAAACATTCACTCTATATAAGGAAATAGGGAAAGTACCCTCTATTTTATCTCAGATAGAGGGTATTTCCCTAGAAGTGTAAACCATATAGATTTGGAAAGTAGGGATAAAAGTATGAGTTAGGATCTTATTGGACGTATGTATAAGGTGTGGAAAGTTTTATAACACATGTAAAAACATTTTAAAATACTAATATAAGTAACCTCAATAGGATGGTTTGAATTGCTAAGTATGCAAATAGGTCGATTAGGCAAGGTTCAAGCCTAATGCCCAAATGAGAGGTCATCTTAAATTATAACATGAGATGAGCATTATAATATACTAATTAATGTTTATGATATTATTTTAGATGCATACAAGCTTTTATAATTCATAAAATTCACAAGGACTCCATTTTTAAGCTTAGAGATAACTTAGGGGTATGTAGAATGAAGGTCAAAACTTGATACACTAACTTTAGATGCTCACATCTTCTTTGATAGCTTACATGAAGATACAAAGACTTTGGATAGGTTATTATGGGTCCTTTAATTTTTTATTTTGGATTTTTTTTGAAATTCCAACATCAAATCTTCATGAACAAAGCTTAAGAGTAGAATGAGCCTAAAACCCTACCAACCCCTAGTTCTAGACCCAATAAACAAAATGAAGAGGGAGAGCTATCTAGATGGGATGGAATGACCATGAAAGTATATGGATGTTGTATATCACTCTAAAAATAATGTTTCCATCCAATTGAGACATTCCTTATCTATATGGACAAGGTATAAAATTGCTTTCTTTGACTATTTTGTGTATTGTGCAGGTTCTAAGAGGTTTCAAGAGAGGAAATGAACTTTGAAAGGAATATTAAGACTTTAGATAACTACCCATGTACATTTCATGCTTCATAAAATCTCCTAAGTGTTCCTACTAGCTACTTCATCTCAACCAGTCAAAACTGGTAAAGTGAGCAAGATAGTGAGAAGGGTGAAAAACTTCAAGTGAGTTGATTTTAAGGTGTGCTTGATGCCTCTAAGTCCATGGATGGCCTTGAAACATGTAATTAACCCCCTTTTATATATTTTCATCAGAAATTTAATCCAAATTTTATGCCAAGTGTGTAAGGTGTGTGAAAGAGGAGTTTCTTTGACTGTAGGCAGTGATGGCTCACTTCCAAAAGATTTTAGATGATTAAGAATGCATCCAATGCATGGAAAAGCATGTTTTTAACCTTTCCCTCTCAATAAAATAATTATACCTATCCATATTCAATTTTTTGACGTTCCAATGGGGGTGAATGATGACAATAGTTTTCTAAGACAATAAAGGGAATTTCATGCCACATTTTAATAGTTTCATGCCTTGGATTGACACTTGTGCTTTCTAATTTTACATGATCAGTTTAAAATTATCTTCTCATGCATATTTAACTCATTTTCTTATCTTGACACTTGTCCTTGTGACCTTTTTACTTCTTTATTCTCTTTTGTCTCTCAAGTTCTATAAGAATTAGCCATTTTGTCCTTTGTAAAATATGATCCACCTGAGTATGGTGAAGTCCTACTCATTTTCATACCATGGATCAATAAAGACTACTAATTTTACCTCTTATATAATTATTTATATTGTGTTCACTTGAATTATTTATCTTGATTAGTGATGATTATCACTTCTTTAGCATTATTGTCTCATTCTCTCACCTATTTATAACTTGAAAGCTTCTTCTTGTAAGTCATGTGAAGTGTTCTATGAAGTGTCAAGGTTGAGTGAGTTATTCTATTCAAATAGTTTCATTTTAGGCCTCTTGTATAGTACTCCTAGCCTAAACATTTATCACAACCTCATAATTAAATAATGATGTGAGAATATTTAGATTAGAAAAGTGTATGCATAGTTAATCTCTTAGTCTCATGTGTAACATGAAGCTAGTTGGTAGTCATCAATTAATTTTGTGTATCACCACTTTTAGAATAGTTTAATTTCAATTTTATCTCCCTTTTAATTTCAATCATAAGTGTAGTAGTGGTTTAAAAGTAGTACATCAAGGGAGATAACCATATCTAGAGATTCACCTCATTCTTAGGCTACCCACAGCCTAAAGGTGTTTTAATTATGGCACTTGGATGAGGAGAGCTTAGACATCTTCTCAAAGGGTGAAAATCAAAGTGATAAAAAGCTCATTGGTAAAATTTCACCTAACCTTTTATATTTTAATGATGATGAATCCAATGAGATTAACTTAAAGATCAAAACTTTTGATCTCTCACCTCATCTCATCTTGTAGCTTCCTATTTCCTTGCAAACTCATTCTCACAAACCTCCTTGTTATGATATTTTTGTAGTCTTGACCAAGACTAGGCATTATATTCACCATACTTCATCAGATGACAAGGTTATTTCTACATGTGTCATTGATATTCATACCATGGATTACGATGATGGTTATTCTTTAGATAATCCATTGTTAGGTGATCTTATACAAGCTTGTGATGCAAAATCATTTATTATCATTCTTCTTTACTTGAGTATTTTCATGCATCTCATTATTTTCCTTCATTTATAGTTCATGATTTTTCCATTTTCCCCTTTATTTTAGGGTAGATATGGCATCGACACCTCTAGTTTTTGAGGAGGCACATAGGAATATGCTCATAGATCATGCTATGACCAGGCCTTACCATTTTTCTAGGTACCCTAACCCTCATAGTTGGTTTACCACTAAGGTTTGTGTGACTCTCCTTAGACCTTATGTAGATCCTACTCCTCCATCAATTTAGCTAGCTATAATTGAGCCTCTTCCCACTCTTACTATAGTTGATCCTATTTTCACTCCTATTATTGTTTACCCTACCCCTATTTTTGATACTAACACTACTTTCATTGAGCCTAGTTCCATTCCTTCCTCATCATCACCCTCTTTTGGTGATGGTTTGATTCCCTTTCCTAAGATGGCTCCTCTGCCCACCAAATGGGCTGATGAGTTTTATCTAACTTATTCCACTCCTATTATACTTCCTTTCATGAGTACTTCTACTATAACCACTCACAAGCATATTTGTTTCTTCCATGGGACAAATAACCATTATTCCACCCATTATGACAAGTTACAATAATATATTAATACCTTGCATCCTTCTTCCCCATCATCAAACAAAGCCATACCTCCCCTAAAGGTACTTCTTGAATATTTTCCCAAGTTTGGTGAGGTATATTGTCTATGTCATCTATGTGGCACCCATCACACTGATCATTATCACATCCTAAAACAACATCTCAAATATCATCTTATAGCCATTCTTAGATCATCTTCTATTCCTACCATAGGTCATTCTCTAAAGAAGGCTTCTCTTTCTTATCCCATGGATCCACCTCCAGTGGTTCCATCCCCTCCAATGGTTCCTTCACCACCTTTTGTGCCTCCACCTATGGATCTTCCTTCACTTTTGGACCTTCCCTCACCTATGGATCCTTTTCCACCTGTGAGTCCTTCACCTATGGATCTTTCTCCACCGGTGATTCCTTATCCTCTCATATATTTTTTCCCATGTCTTCTCCTGACTATATTTTGCCCAATTTTCCTCCTCAGCATGATCCTTTGAGTATTCCTACTTTTTTAGTTGAGGAGATTAGAAAATAAGTATTTGCCCAATATTCATTGAAGATTGATGAAACCTTAGTATGCGTTTGATTACAGCTTCATAGAGACTTATCAATTGTATTAGATAATGTATGTGGATAAATTTACCAATATTTATGAGAAGCATGGTGTTTTCACATTTATATTTGGATCAGACATGTTCTCCAATATTATTTTTATCTATTATATCATTTGACATGTCAATTTTTTTATTATCTTATATCATGATTTATTTCTTTTTGTACTATATCTTGCTTATATCATCATTTATTTTCATATATGGTTATCCTTTATTTATCATTTCTTTCTATTTTTGTTTTTCTAAGAACTCTCTTTTTTGTATCTTCATTATTTTTTTGATTTTTTTATCCCTCTTTTTCATAAATAATTTTAAATGGTGATTTGGTTATACAAACCCTATTCCCTCTGGTTATTATCTCCCTATACCATATGATCAATTATCAAACAATATATCTCATTACTATCTCCTTTTACTGGTCCACTTTGGATCTCCTTTTTTTCCTCTTCTTTTTTTTTCAAACTAAGCATATACATGGCTGAGACTTGAGATCACATGCTAGTTCATTATTAATCCTAAGTTCCCTAATCAATCTTTGTCTTGGGATACTTAACTTCTTATAGCCTTAGCCTAAAACTCATTTCTGTGTATCACTATCTCTCTCATATTTGGCTATTCCAAATCCATATGGAGGAGGAATATTAAAAATATTTAAAAATAAAGTTAAAATCCAAATAATTTAAACAAAAGGCAATGATATTAAAAGGAAAAAATATTCTTAAAAGTCTAATCACACTAAAATACATGATTCAAAACACATATCCTTATTCTATTCAAATATCAAACTCCACAGTTGGCCTCACAATAGAGTTGAGGTCCTTTGGGGTACAATAGGCCAATATATTAGAAGAGGAGAATAAAAATAAATCTTTTAGTGATACCTACTTTCTCATGCAAGTACCCAATCTTCGTAGTAGATCGACGACTCTATAAGGGGTCCTAAAGAATGGGGAAGACATTATGGTAAGGTAGGTTCATTTTAATTTTTGTTATACCAATATACCTTCATGATTTGATCTTAATAGCACACTTATTTTCCTACAAAGCTTTGAGTCTATAATGAACAGGTTTCTTTTCTACATAGACAACCACTAGTCACTTAATGTCTTCCCATGTCCTTAGTATGCCTCTTACCTCCTAAGGTCTTCTCATAAGACACCTAAGTCTTGATTTTTACACTCCATTTTTCACTCCTTATATCCCTTATATTTATTCTTAAGAAATATTATTTTTATTGAATGATCACTCCCCTTGGGATTTCGTTTGTGAGTTACTTTATAAGACCATGAATAGGACCTGATCATCCTCATAAATTACCATCTTTTATTTCATATTACCCATATCATTTTATTACTCAATTTTCCTATTTATTACACCCCAATGGTGTTCTCTTTATCAAGTTGTAGTGTAAGACCATGGATAGGACTCAACCCTCCTCACAAAACTCTCCAATACCCAAGTCACCATCCAAATTACATGTGTCAAATTTGAGATAAGATTCGATTGATTATGAAGTTACACATCATTTTACATGCTTCCCATCTTGATTTAATTTTTTTATCCTTAATTTTTCTATTGCCTTTTATCTTCTTATTTTTTGAGTGCATGTAAGATTTCAGTCATTTCTTTAATTTTTTATACTTCCCATCTTGAATTAGTATGATTAATTTGAGACCAAACTTTTATAAATTTGTTTTTATTTCATACTTCCTAGCATGATTTAGTATGATTGATTGACTTAATTAATTTGTTTCTATTAACATTTGTGCCCTTATACATACCTTTCATTTTATTACATTGTTTTCATACTTCCCAACGTGACATTAGTATGATTTTACTTATTTTAATTTGGTACAAACATCTTTCACATTGGTTTAAAAACAAATTCCTTTTTACCATCTTGTTTTTCCATTTCTTTGTTGTTTATACTTAGTCATTTCTTGTTATTACACATTCCCAGCTTGAAATAGTGTGTAGTACATTTTGTTGATTGATTATATTTTTCCAAGTCTTTTTTGCCTATTTATTTTTAACCGTGGATGTGTTTTTCATTATTCTAGAAAAGAAACTACATCTCATATATTTATTATAGCATATATAACAAATCTCAATACATGTGCTAGAAATAAATATATCTTAAGCATCCATAGTTTCAACCATGATAAATAAACTAGAATAATCAATAATGACAACATACACATCCAACAACAATATGCCAAAATGATCCATATATATATATATATATATATATATATATATATATATATATCATGAGTTTGATACAACATATACAACCATATATAATGCTCCAACTCTATGGCTAGGTCCCATCCTTTCTATCTCATGGCTTATCCACACTATCTTCTAAAGCCTTGGTTTGACTCCTCTAAATGGTATTTTGTAAAGAGGTCATCCAAAATCTCAATCCCTCTACCTATCCTTATAGGTGTGCTACCCACACCTATGACTCTACCAGCTAGGTCCAAATCTCTACCATTTGTGATACTATAGCTAGATGCATAACTTTATCATCTACTAGGGCCTACCATGCCTATAGTTCCCCTACACCCATCACTACTAGTGGCTTCATCCTCTCTCTCTACACTTATATCTACCTTGCTACCTCTCCATCTAATATAAACTAGCTTACCTAAGCTGGGGTAGATGGCACACTTATATCCTCCAATTTCATGGGCTCATATGGTTATAGAGTCTCATCCAAGATGTCATGGAGTGTTCCCCTCACTAGGGACCACCATCTCTCCTCTGTATCCTCACTTACACCTAAAAAATCTGACAAGATGGATATTATATCTCATAATATCTATCTATCTATCTCTACTTCTAAATGAAACTTAACCAACAAATTAATCATCTTTTACCTATCTCTATCTCAGTTACTATGATCTCACCATCTGTGAAACCACCTAGCATAATCTCTTCATCTGAGTATCCTCCTAGCACCTCATTTATAGGCCACCTCCTCAACTCAAACCTAGTTATTATAGCTCATGTCAATCTCATCCTATGTTTGAGTGGTCTCTCTATCATCTCCTTTAGCTCACCTATGGGGTCATTTAGGATGGTAATAGTCTCCACTCTCTCCTCTACATCTTACCTCTATCGATGTCCTATCCTTGGTGGTCACTACTCATCTTTCTATAGAACTTGTAGTGGTACATCTGATATTCTACCTCTACATCCTTATCTTCCTATTCATTTCCTTATTATGCCTAGTTAATCCATGGTCACTCTCAATGTGGCCTCAGTGTTAGCCTTACCACTAGTGTCCCTAGTCCTCTCCTCCCCTATGGCTCTCTCACATGTTGATCCCACTACTTTGGCATCAATATTAGTGTTATTAGATGAGGCAAGACCATCTATCTTGGCACTTATGCTATCAGATGTGGTTCTCTCCACCAAAAATAGTGTTTAATAACCTATGTCCTCTCCACCATTATTGTAATAGTGTCCCAACTCACCCATGTAACTATTATGTGATCATATGTATACCACATGATGTCTTTGCATCTCACTAATTATAGCACTAGCATGTGGGGCATAACCCATGCTACCTAGTCTCACTCTATCTCCTCACTCAAGGTGACTTATTATCAACCACATGGGGAAACCCATCTAATCAGTACATAGGGAACCTCTCATATATCCAAGCTATCAATAATATGATCAATCCCATGGTCCTTTACCCTTTGACTAGCATCTCATATATATCATGTACTAGCTAGACCTAGATGAGGGAGCCTAGATTATATAGAGTTTGCTCTTCCAAGATCATCCTACTTAAGGCTACCACAGATAATGGTGCCTTATCATCTGACTTATGACATAGCACCCACTATGTCACAAGGCCTATCATAGCCTTCTATATATCTAAAATATATGATGTATAGACATCAAACATACTCACTCTCCTACCTAATAATATCATCTTTGAGCTTGTATCCCACATGGGTAAGGATCTCCTCTCCTCTAGACCATTTGATATCCCTATGATCACCTACACTCATACTATAGGTATCTCATGGATGACATGGACATCCTCTAGCATGATATCCACCTCTACTATATCTCCATCCACCTCCTAGCTAAAGGTGTTAGTTAATCATTCTCATTAACCAAGGAACATGACTAGTAGGTCAACACTAAGGGGGATTTCTCACATCTCTACTATAATGCCTAGACCTATAAATCCTAGTCTCACCCTATCTCCATCTAAAAACCTATCTAACAAGTTTGATAACCATGCTACATTCAAAAGTTTCCAAAATCTCTGTTATCCTTGCACCCAAGAAAAAATAAAGGATGTATCAATACTTCCATGTCATGTATAGTAAAAATATATTCTTTTTACATTAAAAACAAGACTACATTATGTTATTTTATTCTCTTTATCCTTTTCGGTCCTTCTTAACCTTACTTGGTTATTTTGGGCCATTCTAACCCTCTTTTGGCCTTTTACATTCTTTTTCATATCGTTTTAGCTCTTTAGTTGACCTAATTTTACCAAATTTTCCTATCTTTTCACCTGGTTGACTCAAAAATATAATTTAACCCCCTTATCTTCCCCTCCCTAGTGGTGAGTTTCCATTCTGGGCCTTTTGGACCACCTAGAAACTCTAAACTAGGTCATCAGCCTATAGATTGTACAGGGTCAAACCATACCTACTAGGTCAATACTATTGATTTTGATCAATTTCTAGCCTACTAGGTTGACCTAGAATTTTTTACCTGTCAACCCCTTACATTTTCTTGAAAAACTATAATTTTCTTGCTTTTTTCCTAAAGCCTCCAAACCCATTTCCCATCTTCCTATTTTCTACTCCTAAAATCTAATTTTGTTTCATTTTGACATCTATAAATGCTTCAAAATCAAAATCATTTAAATTACACTTAATTCAATACAAATTTCAAAAATTGATTTGAGATTCTTAGTTGCATACCTGTAGTGCACTCATTATTATCTCTAGGCATCTCTCTCATCTAGTCTATCATCTCCTTGACATCCTAGCTTGTTTTCTCTCCAAATTTATATTTTCTCTCCTTTACAAATCAAAATAACAAATGACTTATCTCTTTTACAATTCAAAATAACAAGTGACATGTGATGAGCTTCAAGTGGGGCATATGTATACACATAATATTTTCAAACTTTTATTGATTACTGACACTTTGTATCTTTTAGTAATCTATCAAGTCTCAATCTCTCTGAGTGCATGCCTTAAGAGGTGCACCAAGAAAGGCATGGGTAGACCATCAATGCTTTGTAATATTGTTGTTCTTTTTTCCACTTTTCATCTACATGATTGTCACCTAAAACCATTTACCCTAAGCTTATTATTCTTAGTTCTACCTATTCTAGTATTTTCCTCCTTTCATTCCTCCTTTTCTTGCCTTAACACCCTTTTGGACAATCAACTATACTAGGTTGATTGGGTATAGTTTAGGGGTATTTTCAATTTCTTAGTTTATTAGCCTTTCATCTGACCTAGCCTAGACCTATTTAAATATCCTTGAAAACACATTGGGTTGACTAGGTCAACCCTATATAGTCAACATTCTTGAGAGGATTTAGGGTAAGATCCACCTATATATACAAGTTCATTTCCCAAAATTTCATAAGAGAAGAATTAATATTGAATAAGTGTGAATGAACATTTGCTTATTAACCATTCTACTTGAGGAATAAAGCTTAGGGTTCCATACTTTCTTTGGAGATATATATCTTGTCTTGTGGATAAGCATTTTAGATGCTTAGATAGGTTGTGTAGCCTAGAGCTGATTTATCTTGGTTATCCTTACATACCACAACATTCTCTTACAAAACACGATGGCCAAGGGAGATATTGAGGGTCAATGGTTTTGTCTTCCAAGGTAAGTATTCCTAACTTTATTTCTCCTTTATAATAGTAGGTAGATAATCCATCTTTATTCTTCTCCCATGTATTAATATTTCATATACATTGACGTGAGTATATGTTTTACAATACATTTTTAGTTTATTTTTTTAATTTTTTCTAACCCCCACTTTGTGCCACAAGCTTTGGTATGCACTAGATTAGATTTTGATTTCTTGTTATTAGAATAGAGTGAATGTTTTAAACCTTAGAAATCCATTAAGGTTATTATGAGATTGTGTTAGACTATAGGATTTGGAACCCTTCCTAACATGATATGTTGTGACAAGTGATCCCCTAATTGGTTTTATTAGATCCCCATATTGGTCATGTTCCTACTTAACAAGTGTATCCCCAATTGGAATTATAGGTATGTTCTATCTTCTTCGAGTTAGGATTGATTTGTAGACATGATGCATTTCTGATTGCATACACAAAATTTTTAAGTTTTATATGTTGATGGTATGATTTATAATAGGAGATCTTCAATTAAAAAATAGTTTATATTTACTTCCTATAAACTAAAGTTATATTTTTATTTACTATTTTGAGGATTTAGATAGCATATTATAGTAAAACCCCCTAAACAATGAACTATATAACTCCAATATCAAATAGTCTCATTGCAAATAGCCATCATACACTACCCTGGTTGAAAATGACATCAATATATTGATTGGTTAAATAAGAGGTATAACAACATCCTATCAAATATACTCCCAAAACCTCAAAACCCTTGAATGAAACTTAAAATAAACTCTTTATTATCTTCCTTTTTGACTATGCAAAATAGGGGTGCTTCCAATTTGATTGTACTTTAGATTATCACTTGTATATCTATAAAATTATTATCAAAACATAATAAAATCATGAATAAAAAAAATAAATCACTTACATTTTTAAAAACCATTGATATTCCAAATATACTTCATAAATTATATCTTCATTCACTTCTTAACAAGCCAATACATTCCACTAACACCTACAATAGAACAAAGTGTTTTTCTCAAGTTATTAGTATGTTTCTTGATATTTATTTTAATCTCCTTCAAACCTATCCTTTATTATAAATCTAATGCCACAATTTATACTCACTTACTTAAATTTATTATTTTTCAAGACACCAAACATGAAAGATAACTCCCTTTTCTTGGCCAATTCCACGTAGGGTAGAAGTTACAATTTCAATATTCTTGGCTTTCTTGTCAATCACTTGCACATGGAAACACTATTCAAAAACACTCCTAAGACCTAAAAGGGCCCATAAAAAACATTTACTCAACATTTATATTTCACACAAAACCCCAATATACCACTCAAGAGCCTAGTCACAATTTTAAATTTTCAAATTCCTCTTTTTGGTGGGAAACTCTAAATGGGCTAATAACACACAAACCCAAGACTCTCAATAAATCTAACACACCCTAGGGGACCATACAAGACCTCTCGCACTCATACCAAACCAAAAATGGTCATCATGAAAATATTAAACACATTAACACCCTATGTTTTCTTGTGATGCTCTACATTAGTAATGGCTAAGTAGAGGCATCTAACAATACCATTATCAATATTCTTAAGAAGATCATCAATGATGTTGGTTATGATTAACACTTGAAAATATTTCATGCCCTATGGGCATACCATACCACTTTTTTCACTTTAATATGATCCACACCATATTACCTTGTTTATGGCACTGAGGTCATTCTTTCCATAGATTGAGTTTCCTTATTTGTGCATTTAATTGAAACATATTCTTG
The DNA here is from genome assembly GCA_037957365.1 of Torreya grandis. Classification (NCBI taxonomy): domain Eukaryota; kingdom Viridiplantae; phylum Streptophyta; class Pinopsida; order Cupressales; family Taxaceae; genus Torreya; species Torreya grandis. The sequence goes on along the minus strand of JARHVA010005591.1, from coordinate 798,132 downwards.
ATCATAAGGATTATAGGGTAGCTTGTCTACAAGAGCTATAACTATTGGATGAAAAATGCCTGACCACTGTGAACTTCAAGAATACTATAATCAATTATGTGGTTAGTGTAACAAGCATGTAAAGCATGAAGATTTCAAGTTTGGTGATCTTATACTCAAAGAAAACCAAAAGAACACCACTATCGAGAAAAATAAAAAAGGCAAGTTCAAACCTAATTGGATAGGACCATATCTTATTATTGATCACTATGGATTGAGAACATATAGGTTTGGTTATGCCAAAAGGATATGAACTTTAAAAACTAATGAACATAATACATTTTAAGCATTTTTTCTCTTGAATGACCTGAGGTATTATCTATGAAGATCATTTAAGTTGTATTGTAACATCACCTTCCTTATACTATACCATATACCATTCCTACCATACCTTTCCTATTAGCCAAATTTTATTTTACTTCCATTTTCCCATTTTGACCTTGGTTATAATTCATTGATACTTTAGGCATCTTTAATGATTAGATTAAGATGAAGTTTTAATGGTTGATTCAGTCTTACAATTCTTTATGCACATTTTTTTAGAAGAGGAAGTATGGTAGTGGTTTGGCAATTGTATCCTTCATTATTGTCATGTTCTATAGCATTACCTTTGATAATAATTTTAACCACATTTTTGCAAATTATTATCATATACCCTTGTCATTGTTCCCTATATCCTAGGGGAAACTTGCATATGTCATTATTTCCTATAGCCTATGAGTAACTTTTATACCATGCCTTGTCATACCCTTGTTCCATTATTTTAGACATCACCATTAGCCTATTTTATGAACTTATTGTTACCTACTCTGATTCTTAGTTGTATGAAAAAATAAATTAACTTGATATATTTTATGACTATGTAGGCAATGCTCAATTTACATTGAGTTCAGATCAGTCACCCCTTTTACCATGATCTCACCATTTTATGAGTTAAACCATTTTATCAATTTGACCTCTTGAATTTAATATGCACCATTGATATTGATCATTATAAACACTTGATCATCATTAATCCTTGTAAGAATCTTGATCTTTTTCTCTGCTCGATGTTAAACTTTAAACACTTATCCTCATCTCATTGCTTCCTGATACCTTGGAACAAACATGCTCTATTCATCCTTTTGTAAGGAGTTTGATCTTTAACTTCATCAACAAATGAACACTTTGAATAATTTGACTCAAAATGAACCATATATATTCAATTTATGATCACTTGTAATCTATTATATCTCCATCTAGTCCTGATCTTTAAAATTGTGAAAAATAGACTAAGTATGGGGACCATTGCTATTTGCCTGGAAGGCCAACTTTAGACCTCAATAAAATTTGTTACACTAAGTCGCATGATCTAAAACCTAGACCATATAATTTCCTCACATAGAATAATCCAACCATATATCAATATTCTCTTAGAACCCTCATTCATGTAAGATATAATGCATTAATCTGCTCATTCAAATTTTTCTACCATAGAGCCAACTATGTCAAGAATTATATGGAATGCCAACTTTGCATATGCGTATCTTTTGATATGCTTCACCGCATGAATTGAAACTTAGTGCATATTAACTAGGCACAAAAATGAACAAACTCATATAATAAACTCATTATGAAACTACCATACATGCAAAGTATGATTACATCAAAATGCCTACTCAACTTTTCTTGTCACATTTCAAATTGGGCTAAGTATGGGAAAACACTATCAAATTTCTTAGAAGCCTAACTTTTCACTTGCATATCTTATGTTTCACTTCATCACATGACCTAAAATTTATCACATAGTAACTTGGGACTAATTTTATCACACCCAATGACCAACTCCCCTTGAATCATCTATACATGGTAATGGTGACATCATCATATTACCTACTTAGATTTTCTACGACTAGACCCAAAATGTCTAGATGAAAACAATGGCTACCAGATGAATTCTAATCATACACACAAGATCTCAAAGCATATAATATCCCTTATGGGACATTTTTCACATCCTCAAATCATAATACTCATCCCTAAACATCTCTAACCATGCCAAAATTGAAGAACAAACAAGCCTTCTTCAAGCATACTAGGACAAGCATATTTCACACTTTATCATTATCACTTAGACTATCAAATAACTTCATCCACTCACTTGGACACCTTCATGACATCACCATGACATCATTAAAAACTCTCCAATAGTAATAAGAAGTATGGTTTATCAAGGTATAGCTTAAGTGTTCCAAAAGTTGTCTAAAACAAGTAATATGAGTCTAAGGTGAGTTCTTGTCAACATCTATTATGTTTGTTATTTAATTTTAGGTCTAAAAATTAAATGGTAGTTTGTGGTGTCATTAATGTCAAAGGGTGAGAAATACCAGAATGGGAAGATGAATATAATCAAGTTGTAGTGTGTTTGCTATCATATTATTATCATTGATGTCAAGGTTGATGTTATTGATGTCAAGGTTGATGTCATTAGTGTCAAGGTGCATCTAGTGAAGGTGCATGGTGAGTGGTCATTGAGGTATGTGCATGATATGAAAAGGTGATATTGTTTTTTTATTGGTTGATGTCAAGGTTCAAGTCAGCTTAAAGTTTTTAGTGTTGTCATTGAATATTCTTGTGAAGGTATGATGATAATTAGGTCTGCAAAAGTGTTTTTGTGAGTAAGGCCAGTAGTAGTGTGTGTTATGATAAGCTTATGATCATTAAAGGTATGTATTGTGAAAGATAATATTGTAGTGTTTATGATTATTGTTGTCTTTTTACAATTATTGACAAATGCATAGGTAGCAAGTCTTTGAGGTCAAGTGCTTGAGTAGCCTAAACCTAGTCATGGCATGAAGAGACCTTATGAGAAGGTATGAGCATGGTGGCTTGGTGAGATGAGTGCACATAATAATGAGTGGTTGTATGATTTTGATTTAGTATGTGAGTGAGGTGGAGAGTACATGAAAAGAGGCATGAAGGTCAGTTTTAAGGCCTAATGTGGTTTTTGGGTCAAGGTTTAGAAAGCAAAGATAGAGAATGTGGACTAATGAGGTATTATTATCTATTTTCAAGGAATGTAAAGGATGTATGGAAGTTTTTATGAATGAGATAGGTTTTATGTCATGAGAGTGAGATTTTATCATGATAGTGACATGTTGAGAGCATGAAAAGAGTCATGAAGGTTAGTTCAAGGCCTAGTAAGGTATGAAGACTATGGTGTAGAGAGAGAATGTAGACTAATAGGGTATCAGAAGTAGTTTCCAAGGAAAGTGTGAGTAGTTGAGCATTGAAAAATGTGACTCAAGTTTTTTATTCATGTTCATGAAGTTTGAAGTTCTAGTTTGAAGGACGGGGCATGAAAAGTTGTTTAGAGGTCTCTCAAGTGCTCAGAATGAAGGGTTCTCAACTTGAGAAGGATTTTCTTGTGCTCATTAACTCATAAAAATTTGAATGGGTCATAATGAGTTCATGGAATATGGTTAAGGTTCATATCTTAAAAATTATAGGCATTATTTTTTAAATTGAGGGGCTATCATTTATGAATGATTGTTAAAATTATAGATAGGTTTAAACCCTCTTAAAACCCTAAAAAGGACCCAATGTTGAAGATGTTGATAAAATGTGCAAAAAATGGATTGGTATGCTTAGTTAATTATTTTTATATTATATTTAAATGTCCTAGGTACCTCCAGGTGGTGGTGTTCAAAGAGAGATGAGAGATAAAATGTTAAGATACAGGCTTATTTCTAAAGAAGTTGTAGTTGTCAAAAATTTTATTAGACAAAGTTTAAAAATGATTGGATGGAGAAGGTATATACTTTTATTTTATTTCCATGTTCATTTATGTATTTTTTATAGTCATTAATAATTACATTTTTATGATCCAAGTAGGCTAGTTGCTAACAGGCCTAATAGAGTAAATTATTCAAAACCCAGGCAGTAATGAGAAGTTGGTTCTAAGTCTATTTTTAGGGTATATTGATGGATTCAAGTGCATGGAGTTTTTTTTAATGAATTATAATTCATTTCCATGTATTTTATAAGTTTTAAATATAGTGTAATTAGTGAAAATGATGAATCCAAAATGGCTTGTCTGGCTCAGTAAGGTCTATGTGTAGTGAGGTCAACAAATTGGTTTGTAAAACTAATAGTTTCCACTAGAACATATGATGTTTATATTTTTTATATGGTATGGATATGTCAAATTATTATTTTAATGTATTTTAAGTATTTTAAATTCAATATAAAAGTGTTATAATTTCAATATTTCATAACTATGTTTTTTATAGTCTTGACAGTTCTAAGTAAGCAAGTTGCACTGATGAAAAGTTGGATTTGAGTGTAATTTCATGAAATAATGATGAAATGTAGTGCATGGTGTTGTTTTTTTTGAATTAAAATTAATTTTAATTATTTTTAAAATCTTTTAAGTTAGTATAAGAGGTTGAAAATTTGAAGCCAAAATGGCTTGTATGGTTCAAGTAAGACTATGTGAGATAAGGTCGGGCGATTGGTCTGCAAGACCAATTTCTGCTATTAGATATTATGTTTTTTATGATTTATTTTGTTATAAATATTTTATATAATATTTTTTATGTATTTATAATCATTTAAAGTGTGCTTTTAGGTGTTGTATGTCAAGTAGTTTCATGACTGGTTTTTGATAGTTCTGGGAGTTTTGAGTGAGCATACTGAAGAGATGAGTTTAAGATTTTTTGTCCTAAGTTGAAGTGTTTAAATAATATGGTGATGAACCTAAGGTGATTTATTATTTTTTATGTGTTTTATTTATCATTTTTGTGTGGATTAAATGATTTTGAGGTTCAGTATTGAAAGGCATATTTTTGGTGTACATAGGCCTAAAAGGATTGAATACTAATGAGGGGTTTCAAGTAGTTATTTGTTGTAAAATTTCTTGAAGATATTAGAAGACATTATTGGGGGTATATTTTGTTTTTATATGATATTTTCCTACTTTTTGTGGATTTTTAAAGTGTTCCAAGGAAGGAAAAATGTAATTTGTGTCTAAATAAGGCCTAAATGAGGATAAGACCAAATGAAGGTGTGGAAAACTAATATATGTGATTTATTATTATTGATAACATGTGTTAAGATATATTTAATGCCCAATATAATTGGTTAAGTCATTTTTCCTGACTAATAGGTGTGTGTTCATAAGTTGTGTATATAAACAAGGCATATTAGGCCTATTTGAGTGTATAAGAGGATTATTTTATAGTAGTGACTGAGATAAAATATCATTGAGTGGAACAAGGTCTTATATACCATATTAATAGAGTATAGTTACTATCATGAATATATAATAGGATCTTTGAGTATGAATATCAAGGTCATATTAACTAATCAGTCTTGAAGAGACCTAGTTGAGTGAAGAGGCCTAGAAGGCAATTTGAGAGGGATAAGAGTGTGAAGAGATGAAGAGGTGGTCATAATATATTGGTTGAGAAATATTGTGTTATAAATTTGATCAAAGTGATCAGGTGGCTAAGTTGGTGTTGAGTCATCTAGGGGGTTAGTACCTCTTTGCAAGTAGGTGCTTGTTAAAGCTTAGTCAAGTGGGTGTTTGGTTAGTTGGGGTTGGTGCTCCATGTGTATTTGGTGCTTCACTAAATTTTGTTTTGGTATTATAGGAATATATTATATTTGAAAATATCAGTGATTTTTCTTCCCCTTGAGGGTTTCCCACATATTTTATCTGTTATTGTATTTCATGTTCATATGTATGGTTACTTGTGCTTTGATTGATTTATATGTTTGTATCAATAGTTCATGAATGTTGATTGGAATTGAATTAATGTTTTGAATATTTATTCACCCCCACCCTCTCAATAATTATTCTTATAATGGACACCTTAAACCTTGGTTCAATATGTGTAGCTTGGATATAAAATTCATCAAGGTTAGTGGGATTAAGCATAAGTATTATATGCTTAAAATAGATATGTAATCCACCAATATACTTTAAAAGATCCATTTTTATAAACTCTTGAGTTTATTATTGTACACTTTAGCCCTTAGTTTTCCTTAAGTTTTTACAATCCACAATGGCTTGTTACATATAACCCAATGGATAAAATTGAATTCTCAATGTAGAAACAAAATAATTACAAGAATAAATCACTTTACCATGTTTTAAGAGATCATCTTGTGTCTTAATCTCCCATCAAATAAGTGTTGTACCACCTAATAGAGAGTACCTAATTTCATTTTTTTATTCCTCATCCATAATATTCTAAACCTTTTAGTATACTTCAATTTACTTGATCCAATGATCTAATTTATCTACACTAAGTTCTCCATTATAAATTGGAAAATCAAACTTAATGTTGAGATTTTAAAGGGAAGAAATAAAATCATAAATTTTATTTTGTTTGTCACTAAAGGAAGAACTAGAAGGTTTAATGAAATGAATGAGATTTAGGAGATTATTCTCCATTACCCTTACCATTGGATTCTTCCTCTTGTTTACCTTCACTTCTCTTCTTCCTTTCTTGATATAAATATTTTACCATGCCCTTCATCTCTAGAAAACCTTGACAGAAGGACACTTTTGAGTCTAGTTCTTCAAAAAGATATCCCATTATTACACATTTTGAACTTATTCTACATTATAGTATTTAAGTGATCCTTCTCCATGCTTTTAGACTTAGACCTGGTTAGCATTCAAACAAAAACTTACAAATTCCAAAACCACACAAAATAAAGCCTGATCAATAGCTCTAACACCAAACTTGATCTAAAATTAGTTATAAGCAAAAACTTTATCTTTTTCACCAATTTTGAATACTTGTAATGGTTTTCTCAATTTCCCATTTTTATGTTAAAAATTAGCTTAATTGATTAAAATCATATTTAAAACTGATAAATAACATTAAAAAAATGATAAAATATAGAACAATTCAAAGCCATATTGATAATGGAGTTCACCTCTATTGGGCTACATCTTTGGGTCCAAAAAACACTTGAACCAATCTATTAAATGATACTAATACACTTTCATACAATAATTATATCACTTTTTTAGATCTTCTATCTACAATATAGTTATATCTCTATCTCTAGGAAGTCACTCTATAGGCTGTAAGAATTAAATGTGTTATTTGTACAATAAAACAACACTAACCTGCTTGTTCTCTCTTTACAAAGGGATTTAAAAATTACATGTCAAATACTATTTCATTCCTTTTATAATACTTTAGAGTTTGTGGTTCATTGGTCAAGGATTATCACTTTTACCACATAATCAAGGGTTTAAATACCATAAAAATCCTTATTTTATCCTTACAAAACTATAAAATATAGCATATAAGATAAATCCTTACTTGTCGTTGCCAAAATTAGGCATGGTAGAGTGGTAAAGACTTTAAAATGGGGGGGGGGGGGTGTGGTGATGGGTTTAAACCCCATCCTTCACACTCTTTTTCCCATGCCTTGATAACAGTAATTATCCCACATTACTTGGGATATGCTCCAAAATTGGTTCAAAATATTATCCATTTACTTTATTAATTGGTCAAAGAGACCTTTGGATTTGTTAGGCACTTTTTTGTATGCTTTTAAGGCTACCATGTGGTGGTTTGAGGTTCCACATGCATTTTGGGGAAGGTTTTAAGAATGTTTATATGATAAAACACTTACATTGTGATATGAAGTTGGTGGCAAGGTCTCCCTTCATACAAAAATTTGACCCCATACTATTGATGGGCCCCCAATTAAAAAATAGTGTGGGCCCCACACTAAATAGGTATGTTGTCAAAGACTAGAAACCAGAAGGAAACGAAATCATTTATTTTCTCTCCACCACATGTCATTATATGATTGGCCCACATGTCAATCTATGATTAGACTACTTGTAATTTCATACATTCCAATCAACATGATGATGTCAGATCTATGCCTTATATGCATATTTTTTTACCTATTTGGCTTTAGTTTCAGTAGGACATAAGTTTTGCATATGCTTTCACATTTACTCCATTCAAATTACATTAGAAATCTCTTGACAAGCTTTTTGATGTGTAGAAATTTGTATTAGAATTTGAGAGCATTTGATCAGATCAATTGTGGGGATCCTTCTAGATCAAGGGCCATGAAATAATTTGGTGGAACGAGGTTTAGAATGAAATAAGAAGTATAAAGGGTAAAATAACCAACTTGAAAAAAATGGTCACCAACATGAAGAGTGAATTTCTACATCTTGATTACTAGATGAATTTGTTAAAAAAATTACATAAATTAAGGTAAAAAGAACTAAGTGTCATGAAGTACATGGAATAATTTTCTAAAATCAAATCATAATGAATTAGAATAATATATTGGCATAAAGTATCTAAATGTATTTATTTTTTTAATATATGAAGAGATAAGCATGACTCGCTATTTGTACCAAAATATAAATAGAATTTTTCACATATATAATATTGTTATGCAAGGAAATTTAAGGTTTGCATGCAAAGGAGGATGAGGTGGAACTAGAAGGAACAAATAGATAAAATGATAAAACAACACTTTATGTGGTCATGTGAATACACATGAATAAGGTGATACATGAAATATCAAGGATACACAAAAGGAGGTACATTATACCCATCTAAAGGGCATGGAATATATTGTCAAAGAAGTGTAAAATGATTTATAAGAACATATTTCAAATGAAAGCACCTTGGACATAGAGCATATGAATATCTTCAAGGGTGGATATGTACTAACATAAGGTCATAAGTTCGTGTGCATGTCACACATGGATATGAAGAGTCAATTAGATTGAAAAACCATTCTAAAGAGCTAGATCCTGAAGAAACTCTCATGATGAAGAGGGTTTTATAAATCCAACAAATGAGGAAAATGAATCAAATTAGAGAAAACGTATTTTCCAAATGATTTTATAAATAAAAGGAAAGTTTTCTAATGTGTTTGTAGGTAGTAGCATAAAAAATAATTTAGTCTCATGTGAGATGTAGAAAATTTGGGTTTTAAAAATGTATTAATTAATTTTTTTGATAAATTCCAAAGGGCTACCATATTTTTTAAATGAGTAATGCTTGGTGAAGTTCTAGATAGGTGCATATAGAGATGAAGTTTGGTGTGGTATGATCCCAATTTATGTGTGTCATGTACTTTTGGGGAGACCTTGGAAATATGATAAAAGGGTGTAGATAATGGAAGATTAAATTTATAGTGCCTAAATAAATATGGGAGGAATTACATGTTGATTTCATTGAAGGACAAGAAAAACTATGAAACATTTTTTACGTATATATTGATGGTGTTTGGGAATAAATTATTGAATGAGGTGGAAATTGAGAAGGAATATTATGGAATTGATCCATATACAACATGATGGGAGTATATAGGTTGAATTAGTAGTTGGAAAAAAATTCATAAATTATCTCATACAACCCACCAGATGGGTTAATACTGTTGGGTGAATATTTTGTCAGCCAACTAACTGGTGACCAAAATAGTTCCTATCACCATAGCATAGGGAGATTAGTCATCCAATGTTGTAGGTTTAACACATCCAAAGGGGACAAATCTCTCCTCTCATCAAGGGGAGGTTCCCTATTAAATATACGGAGGCTATATACAATATATATAAGTAAAAAGTAAGACATAGGGGTGGGATAAACCATCCATCTCTCTTTTTTCAGAGATGATGCTAACAAATAGAGGAGAAATCCTGGGTGATTGGTGAAGGTAATTTTCTTCTTTCAGAAGTCATTCAGCCAAGAGCCAGATCCCTTCTTAGATAGTAGAAATCCTGGTGAAGCAACAAAAGGCACTTCTCTTCTTTCAAAAGTTCTTGTTCTTACAAACAGCATGAATCTTTCTGGTAAGTAACTGGTAACCAAAAGTGTAGAGTAACCATCAACCTGAGATGTAGCACAAAGTCTCCACCTTGACTACTCAAGAGTGAGATACAAAGAACAATGGGGGCACAAAGTCATCCCAAGGTCTTTTACATAGAAATAGAAAGAAAACACACACTGAAGACAACTATGACAGCGCAAAGTCTAAAAGTAGTTGGCTTCAGGAAACCTTCCTTATTGCCTCCAATAGTTCTACTTGTTAAATTAAATAAACAATAATGCTTTCAAAAGATAGACATAAGAACAATCTCCTAAAGTAACACAAGCTATCACAGCACAAAGTCTGCAAGTAACTTGCTTTCTCATTCAATCAAAGAAATATGAACTACAATCTAAGCTCAAAGTCTCAGTAATGCCTTTCAATTTGGGTAGAGTTTCACTTCTAGTAAGGGGAAGGTCTCCTTTAAAAATGAGAGAAAATACAAACTTATAGCAACTACCCAAGGATTAGTGCCTTTTTCCATGGGATGACCCATGCTGCAGTCAACATCTTCAATGTGTCTCCAATTTTGTCTAGAGAGACCATGCTGAGAACAGTGCACTGCCATAACTATGGCATGTCCCTTCATCTCATATGTCTCCTCCTTAATATGGACCATCTTATATTTTGCATATTTGTCTTTACTTCATGGAAGAAAAAAGGTTGCATCCTTGGTTTGGTGCACTCAAAATTCTACTCGATCCACTGTTTCACCTACTAGAAATAACTCTTTTTAAGATATTTCTGATCCTTTGGTCTCGCTCCTCTCTTCACTACTTAAGCGCTTATTTGCTCTTTATATCTCTTATTGCTTAAGTCTTTGGAGGGTCCTTTCTATGTCTTTGACAAGTGGCAAGTTCTACTGTTATAAAACTCATTAAAAACTTACGAAAAATGGGGTCCATGACACATTTTGCTTGAGCAACTCCAAAAGGGGAACATAGATGCAAACACTTGTCACATTTTGCTAAGTCATAACAGGACACATGACATATTCTGATTAACTTATAGAAGCTTTAGAAACCTTTGGGAGTCCTGTAGAAGATGACACGTGGTGGCTTTTGCTCTGTTTTATAATGGACACGTGGCAGCTTCCGCTGCACTTTGTCTTTTTCCATCGGGCATTTTTTCATAGTATTTTCTCTTTAGTCAAGATTTTCCTTTAGACAAAAGTCTAAAGGAATTCCTTTGGGCTCTACCTTAGTCATTTTCCCATAGAAAATACTTTTGAAAGAATTCTAACGGCTCTTTCTCTTAATAATTTCCTTCAGACAAAAAGTCTGAAGGAATTGTTCTCTGTCGGCCTTTGAACAAACCTGAAGGAATTCTATCTTTTCAGTCAGTCGCTTGGTTCTTCCTTTGAGTTCTATGCTTTATTTGAATTTCAAAAAATATTCCCTTACTTTAAATTTGACATCCATGGGGCTATTAATAGTCGCTAGCCACTTGAACCATTTTGAACCTTAAACCTTTGAACCCACTGAAAGTACATTGGTTCTTTGGTTCATCAATTCATTCTATCTCTTTTGTTCCACCACTTCCTGGTTCAATCACTTTCTCACTCCTTGGTTGAACCATTAGTTGAACCACCTGTTTGATGCTTCTCTCTTTGACAGAGGCTACCTTTGAACCTTTGAACCCATGAACCATTGAACTTTGAACTCTTTTGGTTCAAGGTTCAATCGGTTCATTGGTTCATCCTTTTGATTTCACTGAGTCTCTTTGATACCTTTGAACCAATCACATTGAACCAATTGGTCATTGAACCTGTTGAACCGATGAACCAAAATGGTTCAAGGTTCAATGGTTCAAGCCTTTGAAACTAGTTAAGTGCTTAGAGCTGTGGAACCTTTGAAATGGTTGAACTTTGAACCTCTGAACCCACTGAACCCGTTGAACCAAAATGGTTCAAGGTTCAATGGTTCAATCCTTGCTTAGATGTTTTCCAATGGACATTTTTGATTGAACCAAGGCGCCAACCCAATCCTGAAGATGGCCAAGTATTGGAAACTGGTTATTTTGATTGAACTCACCTACATAAGCCTCTAAACTTGTTGAACCTGCTAATCCCTTTACTAAAAAAGCTTAAAAAAAGAGGAATTTGAAAGCTCAGAACAAATTTTGAGAAGGGAAGAGAGAAATTTTGGTCTTGTAGGACCAAGATAGCTCATATGTTGTTTTAAAAATGAGTGACATTTTTGGGGACCAACAGCTAGCTCCAATTGGGAAACTTCCTTTAGATGAAAACTTGGAATAGCTGAGGGGAGTAGAAACCAGAATCTTTGGTGCTTTGAAGTGTGTCATTGGGCTATGGAGTCATGCTACCCAAAAAGAAAGGCTCCAAAAAAAATGAAAATGAAAAGCACAAAATAAAACTAAAGACTATACAGATATACATATGTATAGATGATCTTATCTAATGCCTCAAGATTTGAAGCACTTCAGATTCCGCCCATTGTGAGATAGTCAAAATGGTGTGCCACCCTGATAAACTAGCAGGAAACCATTTTGTCCCCAGAAATGGTTACGGGTGAATGGAACTCTCCACCAGGAAACCAATTTTTTGTGTCTTCCTCTTGGCTCTTTCTTCTTCTTGCCCCATGGTAGGACATGGTCTTCAAACTGAAAACCATAACTCCTTGCTCTCTTGGTGAAGATTTCCTTTTGTTGACTTTGGAGTACAGTAGTATGGTCCACCACCATAGCTTGTTGTTTTGCTAGTCCAGTCCAGCACATGCTTTGATTGTCAGCATCAAACTCCTAACAAACCATCAGCTTAGCATCTCCTTTGGTGTGAAGGAGTTTAATATCTTCATCCTGAGTAGTCTTCAATCTGATAAATAGAGATTCACATCTAACTATGTTGTTGGTGTTGCTAAACTACAACTTGCATGAAGGAAAAATATCTCCTTGAGGAGATATCAACACAGTCCCAGCTTTAGCATTAGTGGAAGAATTGCTGCCATTAAATTCCAAGATCCAAGCATCATTAGAAGCTGATCTTCTATCAAATTTCTCTTCATGGGAGATGAAAGATCCTTCTTGATTTGTACTACACCCTACCAATTTTTTTGATGCTTTATTTAGATGAAATCCTAGATTCCCAGCTACAGGACTTTCATTAGCTAGGACATGAGCATCCTCTGTGGTCAAGAAGTAATTACCCCTGCCTAAAGGCTCAAACATAATTTGATCAATAGGGGTTGATGTTTGGGTAACCACAATCTTTACCTCAGATAGGTCTGCACCTAGTTCTCCACCAATGTTTAATTGCTCATGATTGGCTTGCAGGGATTCAAACTCAGTCATTTAAATTTTGGATTTCTTGACATGATCAATCATGGAAAATGATTGAGATGGACTTAAAAGAAAGGATGGGAGTTCATCCTTTTGGTTTTTGGGAGGGGGAGGACTGATCTGTGAATTTGAAGTAGAAGGTGCAGAGATGTTTTATGTACTTACTTCTTTGGCAATCACCGGGTCCTTAGACTGGAAAGGAAGAGGGGTTCTCTGCTTAACAATTTAAATTACTAGTTGGGGTCACTCCTCTATCTTCTCTTTATCAGCCTACTGGGCTGATTGATTCTTGGACCTGGTAAATATTGTGTATGTCCTTCAACTGCTTCACCTTCACTTCTAGGTTCATCGTAGAAATTCAAGAAACTAATGTGGGAGTCACCAGTTTATTCTTCTAGATCCTCCCTAAAGATATAAATGCCATTTTCTTGCTCAAACTCAGGTTGGAAATAGGAAACATGTTCTATTTCCAGATATCCAACTACTGAGTTGGTTGGAGGTGTTTCAAGGGCAAGGTTCTTCTGTGGGGGAGGAAGATGATTTGGTTTCCCTTGACTTCTAGCAACATTGCCTTGATATGGCTGATTCTGAAATGTCTTCTTGGGCATATCTCTATATGCAGGGGTAGATGACATCCCTTGTGTCATTTGCCTTTTCAAGGCTAGCAATTCATTTGCCAGATTTTGTACCATTGGGTTAGTGGTGGCTATGGGTGAGTATTCAAAAGATGAAGAGGGTTTACCTCTATTAGGATCTCTCTTTATCTTTCCTGCCAAGATAAGGTCATCTTCTAGCTCAGTAGCCAAGTCTTGAGCAGCCTCAAGGTCTATGTGTCTAGCCTGTCTTAATAGAAAACTCACTTCAGGCAGCTGTGAGTTGATGAAGAAGCATTTGAGATTCTGAGGTGTCAGTTGGGCAACCATGGGAATCATGTGCCTCAGCTTGTTGAACCTAGAAATAAAATCCCTCATGGGCTCATGAGGTTCTTTCTTAATCTGAGTGAGTTGGGCCAGCAAAGCATGCACATCCTATATAGGCTTGAAACTAGCTTCAAACTTGGCTTTGAGTTTATCCCAGTCAGTCACTGATCCAACTTGCATATGGTAGAACTAGTTTGCAGCAGCACCTTGTAGTGTCTCCACAAAAATCTTGACTACCACATCTTCAAATTCCACCCCAATAACACCACAGGCTATGTTGAAGGCTACAATGTGTTCATCAGGGTGAACTATCCCATCACCAAAGAATTTGGGGAAATTCTTTCTTAAACTACGTGGGAGTTCATGTAGAGGTGGAGTCAATTTAAGTGGACCAAAAGAGTTACCCTAGGGGCCTCAAAATACCATGATTTAATTATGAAAAACAAGGGTAACAAATTTGGATGGCGTGGCCTGATTTTAGAATAAAAATGGAAAAGGACTGGCTATGCTTTAGCTTGAGGCTTGAGGCTTCAAACTACACACTCTTTCCCAGTAGCTCTAGTTTTGTAGACCAGATAATATAATGGAGATGGCAGAAGATGGTAAGGCTATAATGATAATGGGTAAGACATGGAACGGATTCACCAGAGTCTATATAATGGATAAAGAAAGGAACTGCTTCAATCTGAAACTTGAGGCTTCAGACTACATGTTCATCCCCAGTGGAGTTGCCAAAAACTTTTGGGTGAATATTTTGTCGGCTAGCTAACTGGTGACCAAAATAGTTCCTATCACCATAGCATAGGGAGATTGGTCATCCAATGTTGCAGGTTTACCACATCCAAAGGGGACAAATCTCTCCTCTCATCAAGGGGAGGTTCCCTATTAAATATATGGAGGCTATATACAATATATATAAGCAAAAATTAAGACACAGGGGTGGGATAAACCATCCATCTCTCTTTTTTTAGAGATGATGCTAACAAATAGAGGAGAAATCCTGGGTGATTAGTGAATGTACTTTTCTTCTTTTATAAGTAACATTCATCCAAGAGCCAGATCCCTTCCTGGATAGTAGAAATCTCGGTGAAGCGATAGAAGGCACTTCTCTTCTTTTAGAAGTGCTTATTCTTGCAAACAACAGGAATCTTTCTGGTAAGTAACTGGTAACCAAAAGTGTAGAGTAACCAGTAGCCTAAGATGTAGCACAAAGTCTCCACCTTGACTGCCCAAGAGTGAGATATGAAGAATAATGGAGGCATAAAGTCATCCCAAGGTCTTTTACACAAAAACAAAAAAAAACACACACTAAAGACAACTATGACAACACAAAGTCTAAAAGTAGTTGGCTTCAGGACACCTTCCTTATCACCTCCACTAGTTCTACTTGTTAAATCAAATAAACAAGAATGCTTTCAGAAGACAGACATAAGAACAATCTCCTAAAGTAGCACAAGCTATCACAGCACAAAGTCTACAAGTAACTTGCTTTCTCATTCAATCAAAGAAATATGAACTATAATATGAGATCAAAGTCTTAGTAATGCCTTTCAATTTGGGTAGAGTTTCACTTATGGTAAGGGGAATATCTCCTTTACAAATGAGAAAAAATACAAACTTATAGCAACTACCCAAGGATTGGAACCTTTTTCCATGGGACGGCCCATTCTACAGTCAACATCTTCAATGCATCTCCAATTTTGTCTGGAGAGACCATGCTGAGAACAATGCGCTACCATAACTATGGTGTGTCCCTTCATTTGATATATCTCCTCCTTAATATGGACCATCTTGTCCTTTTCATTATTTGTCTTTACTTCATGGAATAAAATAGGCTGCGTCCTTGGTTTGGTGTGCTCAGAAGTATACTCAATCCACTGTTTCACCTACTAGAAATAACTCTTTCAAAGATATTTCTGATCCTTTGGTCTCACTCCTCTCTTCACTACTTAAGCACTTATTTGCTCTTTATATCCCTTCTTGCCTAAGTCTTTTGGGGGTCCTTTCTGTGTCTTTAACAAGTAGCAATTTTCGTTGTTATGAAACTCATTAGAAACTTACAGAAAATGGGGTCCATGACACATTTTTCCCGAGCAACTCCAAAAGGGGAACACAGATGCAAACACTTGTCATGTTTTGCTAAGTCATAACAAGACACATGACATATTCTAATTAACTTATAAAAGCTTTAGAAACCTTTGGGGGTCCTGAAGAAGATGACACGTGGTGGCTTCCACTCTGCTTTATAATGGACACGTGGCGGCTTCTACTGCACTTTGTTTTTTTCCATTAGGCATTTTTTTGTGAGCTTTTCTCTTCAGTCAGGATTTTCCTTTGGAAATTTTTTTGAAGGAATTCCTTTGGGCTCTACCTTAGTCATTTTCCCACAAAAAATACTTTTGAAAGAATTCTAACGGCTCTTTCTCTTAATAATTTCCTTCAGACAAAAAGTCTAAAGGAAATGTTCTCTGTCGGCCTTTGAACAAACCCGAAGGAATTCTATCTTTTTGGTTAGTCACTTGGTTCTTCATTTTATTTATGTGCTTTATTTGAATTTCAACAAATATTCCCTTTAAATTTGACGTCTGCAGAGCTGTCAATAGTCACTAGCCGCTTGAACCATGTTGAACCTTAAACCTTTGAACCTGCTAAAAGTACATTGGTTCATTGGTTCATCAGTTCATTTTGTCTCTTTTATTCCATTGCTTCTTGGTTCAATCACTTTCTTGCTCCTTGTTTGAACC
This sequence comes from Torreya grandis, assembly GCA_037957365.1. Classification (NCBI taxonomy): domain Eukaryota; kingdom Viridiplantae; phylum Streptophyta; class Pinopsida; order Cupressales; family Taxaceae; genus Torreya; species Torreya grandis. The sequence goes on along the minus strand of JARHVA010005591.1, from coordinate 781,280 downwards.
ATCCGTTGAACCACCTATTTGTTGCTTCTCTCTTTGACAGAGGTTGCCTTTGAACCTTTGAACCCATGAACCATTGAAATTTGAACTCTTTCAGTTCAAGGTTCAATCGGTTCATTGGTTCATCCTTTTGATTTCACTGAGTCTCTTTGATACCTTTGAACCAAGCACATTGAACCAATTGGTCGTTGAACCCATTGAACCAATGAACCAAAATGGTTGAAGGTTCAACGGTTCAAGCCTTTAAAACTAGTTAAGTGCTCGGAGTTGTGGAACCTTTGAAATGGTTGAACTTTGAACCTCTGAACCCACTAAACCCATCGAACCAAAATGGTTCAATCCTTGCTTAGATGCTTGCTGATGGACATTTTTTATTGAACCAAGGCGCCAACCCAATCCTGAAGATGGCCAAGTATTGGAAACTGGTTCTTTTGATTGAACTCGCCTATAGAAGCCTCTGAACTTGTTGAACATGCTAATCCCTTTACTGAAAAAGCTTGAAAAAATAGGAATTTGAAAGCTTAGAACAAATTTTGAGAAGGGAAGAGATAAATTTTGGTCTTGTACGACCAAGATAGCTCATATGTTGTTCCAAAAATGAGTGACATTTTTGGGGACTAAAAAATACCACTTACAAGTATTAGTCATCATAATAATCTGATACTTGGAGTGAGTTTTAAAAATTAGGTAACATACACAATTTTTTCATAAAGAGAATGAATATTTATAAAGTCAAAATTAATAATTTGGATAAGGGGATTATTATAGAGATCTTAATCAAATGCATTGTACCTAAATTATTAATACCAAATAATGGATGAGAGAGACATATGTGGATAATATTTTAACTCTTTATGGTTTAACTTGTGTAAATACTATGTTTGATTAAATGGATGAGTAGACTAAATCAAGGAAATAATATGCATAAAATAGACACTAATTTGTTACATATTTGACTAGCTTTGACTTTCTAAAAATAGTAATAAATATGTGCAAATAAATACTTATCTAGAAAGCATATGATATGAATGATTTGAGTGATGGAAATTGATTTAACTATTTTGGGAATATTGGAGTCTTATTCCTAATTTAGTTAAGGGTTTGGAATAAATAAATTAGTAAATAATAATGCAATAATTATATTATTATTTTTATAATGTACTATGCCTTTTAAACCTTTCTAAAAATAACAAAAATGAGGAAAAATGCAACTTAGCTTACAACTAGACAGAGATAGTTGAGATAGAGGTTGAAACTAGTTGTGCAAGACTAGGATAGTGTCATGAACTAGGATATGGATTTAATTCAATGAAAGGATAGGAGCACCAAAAATAGGACACTTTTGGTTTTGGTGTTATATTCTAGGTCATGTTGCTATTATCTAAATTGGTCACAGAGATATGAGTTTTCTAGGTTTTGTCTGTTATCCCTGTGTGAGCCTACTTGTGAAATTTTAGATCCTGAATGTCAATAGAGCTCCTTGTAGAGCTGATTTAATATTAAAACCCTAGACCTTCATTTTACTTGATAAAACTTAGAAAGAGGGGGGTTAGTATGTGTAATATGCATTGAATGTGTATCTACACCCCTTGTGTGGACATGTTGCCTATATACTAATACTCTAAAGAGGGATCAAGCCATATATAGTTCTCTCACTTGATGTGATTTGTGCAATAGTGTTATGCAGATGTAGAAATTCCAAACTAAGAGTGCTTAAGGTGGCTAAGGACTGGTGTGAGGTTTTGAATATGTTGGTAGTTGTATTAGATGGCTATATAGAGAGAATAGGTAAATTTACCTTAGTGGTCTTGCTTGTATTCTTGCTTTATTTTTTAATATTTTCTAACCCCTTATAAATGAACTTTGAATGGGATTTTATAGAGATCTATTGGTCATGGGTTAAATGTATTCGCATTGGGTCGACACAATGAAGAAGAAGAAGAAGAATCAAAAGGAAATAGTTATCTGGGCTTGAAATGCGATTATATAAGAGCACTAGAAATGGGGCACCCTAGGCTCAAGTGATATAGTCCAACCCCATCACTCCTATCCTATAAGTTTTATACCTAAGGGGATGGAATTAGCATGGGAAAAACAATCTGGCTGAGCTAGAATTAGGTCTCAGAAGTCTACGTATGACTATGAATAAGCAAAAAGGTGTCTAGAAGGGTCATGAGAGCATGCAAGAGGGACCTATGAGTTGGGTGTCATAATCCACACTCAAGATACAAATTTTAACATTTTATATGACTACATTCCCCCCCCTTTATTATAGTGATGTAGCAAAGCAAAATACTAGGATAAAGGAAAATTAGAAATCATACATGAACCCACCTGCAAGGGTGAAGACCATGAAGTTGTGTGATGTTAGATGTGTATAGAGAGAGCACATTTTGAAGTGTAAATCTATAAGAGAAAATAAAGAGTAGATAAGTTCTTATTATATACGCTATATCTAAAATAAGAACATACAAAAGTTGGGTAAGAGAAAGAGGAAGAGAAAGGAATGAATACACCTCATTAGTTACATGGACCAATATAAAACCTATTATGATGCTGAGTAATGATGGATATGCTAGATATGTACTATACTAAGAGTAATATCATAAATGGAGCTGAGTGCTCAATACCTTGAGAATGGCTCAAGAATGTAAAAGTTTGACCTTTAGCTCCATCGTCACCTACAAAATGAAGTTATGTGATCATGCATGTATTAATTGATGTTTGGGATATGTGTCTAATTTCTTTGAGTAGGTGGTTCAAGAATACAAAGGCTATCTAGTCCTTTGGCTCCATTATTTCCCACTAAGTGAAAATATGAACTAATACCAATATGAATGTGCATTATATGAGATGGATCTTGAATACCATGAATGTTCGAAAATCTAATAATGTGGCATGGATAGATGAATGTGTACTAAAAACTAGACCAATCTTGGCCACTCTGAAAGGAGGATATTAGGCTTATATGATAGCCACTTCAAAACTAGAAACTAGGCTTATGTGGAAGCCACTCAGGGATGTGGAGGTTAGGCCTGTATGAAATCCACTCTAAAATGATGCCAACCACCTATAGATGGAATAATGCATGTAACTATTTAGAATGTCTGGGTAATATATTGAACTCAAAAATAAAAGAAGTCAAATGTGCCATGCACATTGCCCTTAATCACTTGTGTCTATAACATGGATTTTGATCTAGAAGTTATACTAACTTCCCAATCTGAAATTAGAAGTGATAGCCATCATGTCATGCATGATGCCACCTATATCTATATTCTCTAAGAAAACTTATGCCTAAACTACTAAATTTAAACTAATATGTATGTGACAAAATTGTAGCTAAGCTTACCTTTCTACTTATTTATAGAAAATTTAGGTTTTTTATTGTTTAGATAGGAGCACCAAAAATATGACACCCTACTATTTGGAACTATTGTCCATGTCTGGTGATGCTGTCCTTTACTGAATCTAATGACTGTTCTATAATCATCACTATTTTTTTGGTCTATTCTAACTAATTTAACCTTTGTCTAGTGATGTTGTCCTATACTCAAACTAGAAAGCAAGTAGATAAGGAATGTTCAAATTCTACATATACACATAATTAGAAACAAGCATGGTTGGCACAAGGGCCACAAGCACATAGAAGAGTACAAGAAAAGGACATTGATAGATGTCCTAAGGCACACACAAGAAATAACATAGGAACTAATAAATGCAATCACATTTAGCTACACAAAGCAAGGGAGGAAAGCATGTAATATGATGGAAATATAATCAATCTAACTATTTAAAGTAAGAAGTGAATATATACAAAACATAGAGTACAAGATTAGGTATATGCTAAGAAATACACAAGTGTTATATACTAGTGAATGTTGATAGATTAATCTATGTAAGCTAGTAAATAATGTACATCAACAAGGTAATTGGAGTGTATGGTGTAGAAATGACATAACATGGATAGTGTAGTCATGTAGAAGATGCCCCTGATGGGTAGATATGTTGATGTATGTCTCAAATGTATAAGTAGGATTCCCCCTCAATGGGTAGAGTGAAGCAATCAAGGATTTGAATGTCATTGTACACACTCAAATAAGATCAAGTTAAGCATGGTAATGTAGATAAATTGATAAACAATAGCATATAACAACAAACGTAAGTCTAGCATGGTAGTAGAAATGTAAAGCATGGATAATGCATACAATTGAAATGTTTTTGGACTTTTGAATTATTTAAATGTTTTTGTATTTTGAAATTTTATATTATTCTTGTTATTTTGATATATTTGAATGTTTTTCTATTTTGATATAATATATTTACAATCAATTATAAGGAGACTATGTACAAGTAATTGAAAGAAAGTTCTATACAATTAATTAAAAGAAGGTTATATACAAGTAAGATGAGATAAATGATACTAATCGATGAGTCTCATGAGAGACTCCCTATCATGGTGGCTTGTATCAAACAAAGGAATCATGCATGATTGTGAAGCATGAGAGAATGACTATGAATATGACTCTAAATATTTGGGTGCATTATCAATATCTTAGAAATCATAATAACCTGTATTATTCCACTCATCATTATCATCTGGATTTTGAAGAAATGGAATGATAGTGTTGAATTTTGTTGCGTCTAGATCTTTTTCTTTGATAAATTATGTATTTGAATGATTTTCCTTAGGATTTTCAATAAATCCCAAACCTTGGTGACAAACATTGTCAACTACTCGAAATTAGAGTGGTGATGCCTTGAGCATGCTTGCCTAACCCTTGACCTTTTTAATCAAAATATTATAGATATTTTTTACCAAACCCATACTGATTTGAAAGTGGAGCTTCATTTTGGAGAGGTAGATTTGAATCTTTTTTTTGTTTTACTTATGCTTGTGGTACTATTTCTTGCTCTGATTTTGTTGTTTGATCCTTTTGTTGTTCTGAGTTATACTTTGGTAACCACTTTTGTACTGTTTATGAATTTGACCCTTTGTGAATGTGTTCCTATGTCACTAAGGATTACTTGACTGATTTGCCTTGTATAGGGTCCTCATTATCAATTATCCATTGCATATGTTTTTTTAATGTAAAACATGAATCTGTATGATGCCCATGCATTTTATGATATGCACAATAATATCTAGATCTTCTCACTGGATATAAAGGAGGTGGTGTGATCAACTTAGATTTAATCATTTCCCTTAGTACCTCACTTGAACTCTTATTTAATTTTTGAATGTTTTTTGAATCACTAGTTATAGATTTACTTTGTTGTGATTTCTTGATTTGATATGTAACATTGTCTACAACCAATTGACTAGGTGAAGGTGTATATACATGATTGGCACTAGGGTGCCTTTGAGGATTTTATATTATAATCTAATTTTCCAATGTTGTGATATTTTCATATAATATCTAATTCTACATTTGTAAATCTAAAATTAACTTGCTCTTACTGGTGATTTGATCCCTTAGAGTCTCACAAGTTCAAACCCTAGTCGCTTATGATTGAATATGTAAGCACATATGTTGTAGAGGATTTGAAGAATCTATAAGATGAATTTATGCATTATGAATAATAGTATAGGCTGCCTCAGCTTTTGGAGAGGTGATAACATGGACCTGGTTAGAGGGAAAGTATCTATCACCCTCTTGGGGGAGAGGAGGAGAAGGAAATTCTTTCTTGTTCATAAGATATGAACAAAAAATTGACAGGTGGTTGTTAACTTATGTAGTGGATCCTCCAAGTATGTAAGGATTTTATTATTGATTTAATTACACATAATAGAGAGATAACATGTTAAAGAAGTCATTAGAATAATAAGTTGTACAAAAATATGATTAGAAAGAATATTCTACATCAGAGATAACAAATAAGGGATGGAGAGCATGGAATTTTGCACTAATGCATTAAAAACATTGACTTGTAACATAACATTTCTAACATGTTTATAAAAATAGAGTTTGAAATTATTCTGCATGAGAGAGAGAAATATTAAAATATTATACATTTTTTACAATAAATTTTGTAATATCATCCCTTATCATAAGAAGTAAGCATGAAAGGGAAAGAATGAAGCTTTGTGTAAACATATAGTAAACTTATCATTCATATACATTATAGGACCGAGTATGGAGTCCTTATTATTTGAAATAAATGTTATGAAATGAGTAAAATCCATTTTTGGTTTTATGTGTGAAATTTGATTTAAATGTAAGGTGATACATCAATTAGACAAAAGGACCTAGTATATGCAACTAGGGTTTGAAAGAGAATGAATTTCAAAATTACTATGAAAATTTTGAAAAATTCAATGTTCAATTTTGATTTAAATATTTAGAAAAAAATTTAAAAATACTAGAAAAATTAGAAAGAATTTTCTCTAGGGTTTCTAGAGTGTTTATGTGCAAAGGGACCTAGTAAATTCAATTTGGTTTGGAATAAACGATTTTTTTAAATTACTATGGTAAATTTAAAAATATAATGTGAAATTTTAATTTAAATATGTAAGAAAAATTCAAAAAAATACTAAAAAAAATATCGAGACCTAGTATAGGCAACTAGGGTTTGAAGGAAATTATTTTTAAAATTACTAAGGTAAATGTAAAAAATTTAATGTAAAATTTTGATTTAAATATTCAAAAAAATATTAGATAAATCAACAAAGAATTTCCCCTAAGATTTATAAGTTTTTTATGTGTAAACAAAGTAAGTCAGGTTCACTAAATGATTTAAATATTTTGGGAATATTGGATTCTTATTTCTAATTTAGTTAAGGGTCTAGAATAAATAAATTAGTAAATAATATTGCAATAATTAAGCTATTGATTTGTATAATTTACTATGCCTTTTAAACCTTTCTAAAAATAGCAATAAATGAGAAATGTAACTTAGCTTAAAATTGGACTAAGATGGTTGAGACAAAGGTTGAAATTGGTTATGCAACACTGGGACAATGTCATTAACCAGGATCTAGATTTCATCTAGTGAAAGGATAGAAGCATCAAAAATAGGACACTTGGAGGTCCAATGCTATAGTCCAAGTCCTACCACTATTATCCAAAGTAGTCATAGAGATATAAGTTTTTTGGGTTTTATCCATTGTCCCCGTATGAGCCTACCTACAAAATTTTAGATCTTAAATGTTGATGGAGATCCTTGTAGAGCTGATTTAATATTAAAACCCTAGACATTCATTATGCTTGATAAAACTTGAGAAAGAGGGGGGTTAGTGTGTGTAAGATGAGCTAAACATGTATCTATACCCCTTGTGTGGGCATGATACCTACATACCAATACTTTGAAGAGGAATCAAGCCATATGTAGTTCTCTCACTTGATGTGCTTTGTGCAATAGTGTTATGCAGATGTAAAAATGCCAAAATAAGAGTTTTTGATGTGACTAGGGACTGGTGTGAGGGTTTGACTATGTTGATATCCATATTGGATGGTTGTATGTAAGGAATAGATAAATTTTCTTTAGTGGTCTTGCTTGTATTCTTGGTTTTTTTTTTAATATTTTCTAACCCCTTCTAAATTAACTTTGAATGGGCTTTTATAGAGATCTATTGGTTATGGGTTAAATTTATTCATGCTAGGCCGACATAATGAAGAAGAGGAATTGGAAGTAAATGGTTATTTGGGCTCAAAATGTGATTGGATAAGAGTATTATAATGGGACACCTTAGGTTCCAACACTCCTATCCTATGGTTCAAGACCTATGGGGATGGAATTAGCATAGAAAAAGTAGCCTTGTTGAGCTAGAATAAGGTTTTGAAAGTCTATGGATGATTGAGAATAATCAAAAAGGTATCTAGAAGGTTCATGAGAGTATGCAAGAGGGACATATGGGTTGGGTATCTTAATCCACACTCAAGCTACCCATTTTGACATTTTATATGACTACAAAAACTAAGATGGAAGGTGGTCTAAGGGTCATCAACTAGATCCCTATGTCATAACTCTTCCTAGATAATAGCACCACATTTTGAGAGTAGTTTCATGTGGATCTAGTGTCTTAATATTGGAACTAGTGTCCTCTATGTAGGATTGTCCCAAACTTCTAGGTGTATGTGTTTTTGGGATTCTAGGGTCTATTCATATATGCACAAAGTCTGTAACTCTATATTGTGTTTGTATGAAACTCTATGTTATGTTTGTAATAAATAATTTATGATGCAAACCCTAATCCTCTTTAAAATTAGGGTATGAGCTAAAAAATGTGTTCATTAGTAGGATAGGATGGACATCCTCAACACCCCACTATGAAGAGAGTTGCCTACATGCCAATACTTTGAGGAGGGATCAATCTCGATATAGATCTCCCAACGTAAGTGTTGGTATAAGTGAAAGTGATGCTAGTATGATATTTTCCTTGAGTTCCTTGAGTGTGCTTGAGATTGGAAATCTAGAAAATATGAGCTTAGGGCTTTTGTAGATGGTAGTATGCAAAAGTAAGGTAATATAGGGATTAATAACCTATATTTTTCTCAACTTATTTCATGTTTGAATAGGTATTTTGAATCTAATTTCCATCTAGTGGATAGAGGACCAAAATTCACATATTTACAATGTTATATTGCTTGTGTAAATAATAAAATATGTCTAGGCTAACCTTAAGAGGGTTTTACATTTGAAAATTTATTCATTTAGGAAAGCTAGGGTAAAGGACATAGGTGTCATTTTGGGGACACTAGCACCACATGGATATAGTGTCTTTAATGTGGTGCTAATGTATAGCTGAAATAACACTAGGCACAAAGGGCCAGGATTAAGAAATGAGGGTCTAAGATTGCATTTGAACTAAGGATTCCTTTTGCTCACATGAAATCTAGATAAGTGTGATAGTAGGCTCTAAGATAGGTTTAGGGCTAATCTAGGGATAGGTAGTCTCAAGTAGCACATTTAACACTAAAATAATATTTTTAGGTGATTACATTTCCCCCCTCCCTTTATGCTAGAAATGCAATAAAGTGAAATGACTAGTATAAAGGAAAAATAAGCATACTTGGACTTACCTAGGAATTCAAGCCTATGAAGTCAAGTCTGAGTATGTGAAGTTGATTCTGCATATGTGAAGCATGATCTAATGCATGACATACAAATGAAATGTGCATAAATTAGTCCTTAAAATATATCAAAAGTAAAATATTATGATAAGTAAAGAAGTAATTGCATAAAACTAAGTAAAGAGATGGGAAAGAGGAAAGGAATGAATACACTTCATTGAGTACGTGAACCAGTGTATGAACCTGGTGATAACCTATGTGTGTGTGTATATATAGTGATTAATCAGTGAATATCTTTGACTAAAATAATAGCTTGCTCAATCCTCATGTGTGGGTGGTTCAAGAACTCAATCTATTTTTGAATCCATCATTACCCACCCTTGATTGGTGGATCATGACATATGAATAGTTTGGATTGGACTAGTATTGTGTCCAACCCTCTCATGTGGGTAGCTCAAGAACTCAAATAGGCTATGAATCCATCATTTACCACCCATGTGTAGTATATGCATCTAAAATTGAATTATGTGAAGTATTAAAACTATCTAATTAAATATATTTAATTGTGTATTTTGGATTTACAACTATTCAGGTACATTAGGTGACTTTAGGCCACTCCATAATGCCAACCACTATATATGGAGTAAGGCATGAACTAGTGATATCCTATAATATGACGCCAAGTGTATATAGCATAGAGAATGACATGTAATTTGCCATTCCATTTGATCAACTAGTGTGTAACTAAGTAAATGGAAACAATGTGTCATGCACATGCCCCCAATCTAGTACCTGAGTATAATGACTCTAGAATGAGTTTTAATAAATTATATTTGAGTAGTTGAACTAAATATGGGAATGGTCATGTCATGAATTATGCTCCCAATCTAATCAAAATGATATGAGTGTGAGATGAACTAGTATAAATATGAGCAAAACTAAGTATAACTGATAATTTTATAACTAAATATATGCAAACCTATATTTTACCTATTGTAATATTATAAACAATATAAGTTATTCTAATACTAAGTCTACTCAATAGTAGCATCATATTTTGGCTAGTAGTATCATGTGTCACTAGTGTCCCCATGTGGGTGTTATTATCCTTTTAGTCGAAATTATATGCAATTATACAACTTTCTAAGTCTCTATTTTTCCATTGTGTTTGCCTATGTTTGATTTTATATAACTGAGCCTATGTGCTAAAAAATGTAATGTGAATTTAATATAAGAGCCTAGTCTCTATTACAAACCCCTATGAATTCCCCTTATTTTGAGGGGAGTTGTTGTCCTTATGAAAGAAATGTATTCAAAAGAAAAAGCTTTGAAAAATGTGTGTTAGCTAGAGCATATATTATAATTATATTATAATCCAATATAATGTGCATACATAACATCAAAATATATGAAAATGTGATCATAAGTATGTAATGTAATATGTATGTCATATCTATCATTCCATAAGGGTGTCAAGATAGATGTAATCAATGTATGTAATAATAAACCTAAGTAAAATTGGGTAGCTACCTAGGGGGATGGGGCATGATGTCCATCATGACACCTAAATAGGAATGGTATATGCATGATGTCCCTCATAACATCAAAAATTGGTGTGTATAACAAGTAAAAACAAGTGGCATGGCCATGATGCATACAAAAAATCATACATATAAACACATGAGGCACACAAAGTAGACCAAAGGGCCACAATATAAGGGACATGGGCACATGTCACTAAATATAAGAAAAAAATACATACAAGGACATGTTCAAATGTCCACATATGCAAGTAACAAGCAAGTTGGATTAGAGCCACATATAAGGACATGTTCAAGTATCTGCACACATAATAAGTAAAGCACACACAAGGGACATGGGCACATGTCCAAATCATACATACTATGAATATAAGTGGCGTATATCCAAATAAAAATGGCATATTCAAATTCCATTGAATAGAAGAATCATAGAAATACAATAAATTCTAAATTAGGTAAACTAGAAATGAAACTATGCATGAATATGGAATACAAATTTGTGTAAGATAAATGATGTACATATGTTCAGTCTAAATTAGTTATAATTGGAAAAAAAATCTGAGTATGAGTAGAAATGATCAAAATCTAGATATAATAATTCCAAAAATAGAATGCAGAGTATGTAAGGATAGAACCTGGTAATTGAAATTATGTATTAAATACCCCCAAGTGGATGAATGTGTCAAATGAATAATCATGGATCATTGTATATGCCCTTAATAGGTAGATAATATTATGTATGGATCAATGTAGTGGACTTGATTCCTTTAATCAATTTGCAAACACTCAACAAGAATAATTGAAGCATGTATGTATGATAAAACCAACTATACTAAGATAGTTAGTATATGTAGTGTCTGGAAAAAAATGATAAATGTAAACATATCAATGCATATAATCTATAAATTTTGTGTTTTTTGAGTAATTATTTGAATTTTTTTGTGTTTTTTACATGTTATATTATTTTTTTATTTTCCATAAACAAGTTATGTACAAGCAATATGAAAATGAACTATGTAAAAGAAGCATGAGAGAGGGAAATAATGTACAAGAAAGAAACATAATAACCAATGAGTCTCATGGGATACTCACTATCATTGTGGCCTCTATCAAAAATATAAATATTAATCTCTCATGGAGTATGAATGATATGTTGTAGTTGAATGTTGTTGTAATAGGAATCTAAGTATTATTCATCACCACTATCATAACATTGTTCATCATCAGAATCATAATAACTTGGAATGATAGAGGGAATTACCTCATACTATGGAGTTAACCTTTCTAAATTGTGCTTTAGAATATTGATTTTTATTTTACGCTTTGAAATTGTGCTTATTATAGGTAGATGGTGTTGTGGAGGATCTTTCGCTAGAAAATATCTTGTGAGAATGCTTGTTGGTGTAGCATGATTTTGACTTTGCAACTTAAGATCTTGCTCTTTCTATAACATTTTATATGTATATAGATATTTTTCCTTGATAAACTATATTTGTGAATGATTTTCCTTAGGATGATAAATAAATCCCAAACCTTATTGACCAACATTATCAACTACTAGAATAGGAGTAGTGATGTCTTGGACATGCTTGCCCAAACCTTGACCATGATAATAAAACTATTGTAGATATTTTTGACCAAACCCATACTAATTTTAAATTTGAGCCTCATTTTAGAGAGGTCTATTTGCATCTTTTACTTGATTTACATGTGCTTGTTGTATTATTTCTTCCTTTGATTGTGCTTTTTGAACCTTTTATTGTTCTGAGTTATGCTTTGGTAACCATTTTTGTATTTTTTCTAAATTGGACCCTTTTTAAATTTTGTATATGTGTCATTATATGTTGTTTGGATGAAGTGTCACTGTGTGAGTCATGCGTATCCATTATCTATTGTATTTTAATTTTCAATGCTAAACATGAATTGGTGTGGTGCCCAAACATTCTATGATATTAAAAATAATATTTGGATCTTATTAATAGTGTAGAGGGGGTAGGTTGATAACTTAGCTTTAATCAATTCCTTTAGTAGCTCACTTGAAATCTTATTTGACTTTTGAATATTTTTTGAATCACTGGTTGTAGATGTAATTTGTTTTGATTTCATGTTTTGATATGTAACATTATTTGCCACAAATTGACCATGTGAAGATGCATATACATAATTTACACTATTGTGCCCTGGAGGCATTTATCTTATAAATTGATTTTCCAATGTTGTAATATTTACATGTAATAGTTGATTATGATTTTGTAATCCTACAATTATCTTTCTCATATTTATTATTTAATCATTATTTTAACATTTTAAGGTTTAGATATGTAAATCCTAAGTTTGATTAAAGGGATGAGTTGTCCAAATTAGTAAAATAATATGCAATAAATAAGCATTGATTTGTTACAAAATTTGACTTTAACTTTCTAAAAATAGTAATAAATATGTGTAAATAGAGAAATATCTAGAAAACACCTATCATAGAAGATTTTAGTGCTAAAAATTGGGTTATGGATAGGTCTGAGTGTTTTTAATAGGATCCCTAAGTCATATCCTCTCTTGGATAGTGGCACCACACTTGAAAAGTAGCATCATGTGGCTCTAGTGTTCTGGAAATGGTGCTAGTGTCCTTTGTGTAGGATTGTTCCTAAATTTTGGGTGCACCTACACCTGTGCCTATGTTTTTGGGTTTTAATCCTATGTACACAAAATATGAATCTATGTATTTATCCTATAACAATTGATTTATGATGAAAAAACTAATCCTCATTACAAGTATGGCATGATCTAAAAATGTGTATTCATTAGTAAGATAGGTCGGACATCCTCAACACCCCACTATGAAGAGATTTACCTACATTCCAATACTTTGAGGAGGGATCAAGATCGATGTAGTTCTCCCACTGAAGTGATGGTGAAAGTGCAAGTGAATGCTAGAATGATAGTGGTCTTGAATTCCTTGAGTGTGCTTAAGATTGGAAATCTTGAAAATCTAGGCTTAGGGAAGTTGTATATGGTAGTATTTAAAAGTAGAGCAGAATAGGGATTAATAACCTTAATTTTTCTCAACTTGTTTCTTATTTGAATAGGATTTTTGCATCTATTTTATATCTAGTGGATAGAGGTCTAAGAGTCTTGTATTTAAAGTGTTTCATGGCTTATGTGGATAATAAAATGTGCTTAGGCTGACCTTAGGAGGGTTTAACATTTGAAAATATATCTGTTGAGGAGAGTTAAGGCAAGAGACACTAGCACCATGTTGGTGACTATAGATCCATGTGGTTCTAGCGTCCTTAATGTGGTGTTAATGTCTAGATGGTAGGTTTTTTAGCACAAAGGGCTAAGATCTAGGAATGAAGTTATGAGACTATGTTTTAATTGATTAGGGATAACTATGGTCTACATAAAGCTTGAAAAAGTGTCATAAATGGATCTAGGATAGGTCTAGGGATAAGATAGGAATAGGGTGTCTCAAATATCACTCTTAACATCTAATTACCACTTTTAGGTGATTACATTTACCCCCACTTTATGTTATAAATATATCAAAGGAAAATGACTAGTATAAAGGAAAAAGAAGTGTACCTAGGCTTACCTAGGAAGTGAAGCCCATGTAGTTGAGTCTAATTATGTGATGTTGGCTATGCATATGTGAAGAATGATCTAAAGCATGATCTGCAATAAAACATGCATAAATTAGTTCTTATGTAAGATATATCAAAATCAAAGGACTATGTTGAATAAATAACTGATTAAAGCTGAGTAAAGAGATGGGAAAGAGGAAAAGAATGAATATGCCTCATTAAGTATGTGAACCAATGCATAAACCTAGTGACAACCTATGTGTGTGTGTACATAGTGATTAAATTATTGAATATATTGAATTAATTTGATAGCTTTCTCAATCCTCATTTTTGGGTGGCTCAAGAACTCAATTCAATTTTGACTCCATCATTTCCCACCCATGTTTGGTAGATCATGACCTATAAATAGCTTGGATTAGATTGTAAGTGTGTCTAACCCTCTCATATGTGTGGATTAATAACTCAAGTAGGATATGACTCCATCATTACCCAACCATGTGTAGTAGATGCATCTAAAATTTAACTACACAAAGTGCTATAAATGTCTAACTATGTATATTGGTTTCATGACCACTCGTGTACATTAGGCATCTCTGGGCCACTCAAGAATACCAACCACTATATATGGAGTAAGGCATAAAAATGGTGACAACCTAGAATATGATGTCAAGTGTATACATCATAGATAATGACATGGAGTTTTAAATTCCATCTGATCAACCTATGTATAACTAAGCATATAGAAACTATGTGTTGCACACATGCCCCCAATATGATATCTAAGTATACTAATTTTAGACTAAGTTTTAATAACTATATCTAAGTATCTAAACTAAATATAGGAATGATCATGTTGTACATGATGCCCCCAATCTAAGAAACTAGTACAAATCTGAGTTGAAATAATCTAAATATGAGCTAAATATGAGCATAACTATCAAACCTATAGCTATCTTTGTAAACCTATACTATATATAGTGTATTATTCTAGATAATATGAATTACCATAAAACGAGGGATACTAGATAGTAGTTTCATGTCTTATACAGTAGCTTCATATGGCACTAGTGTCCTAATCTAGGTGTTAATGCCTATCTAGTTTGAAGTTTGAGTCATTGAATTGCTTTCTAAGTACCTATTTTTTATGTCCTACACGTGTTTTATTTCTTAAGACTAAGCATGTGTGCTAAAAAATGATCTATAAATGCAATGTAGGAGCCTGATCTCTATGAAAAACCCCTTTGAATGATTTATTTTAAGGGTAGTTGTTGAACTTATGAAAGAACCATGCTCAAAATGAATATCTCTATAAAATGTGTTAGTCAAACCATATATGATAACTATGTGATAATCCAATATAATGTGCAAATATAACATTGGAATATAAGAGAATCTAAGTATAAGTATATAACGTAATATACATTTTGTGTTTAGCATTACACAAATGTGTTAAGGTAGATGTAATCATTGTGTATAATAGTAAATATGAGTAGCTAGCTAGGGGGATGGGGCATGATGTCCATCATGGCACCCAATTTGGAAGGTTGATGCATGAGGTCCCTCATGGCATAAAAAACTATTGTGTTTAATAAGAAAAGACTAATGTCATGGCCATGATGCAAATAACAAAACATACGTACAAAACACATGAGGTACATAAAAAAAAGTGATGGAGACATAATATAAGGGACATGGGCACATGTCATTAAATATAATAAAAGAAGACATATAAGGGCATGTTCAAATGTCCACATACGTAAGCAATAAGCAAGTTGGATTAGATCCATATAGGACATGTTCAAATATCTACATACACAATCAATAAGGCACACATAAGGTACATGGGCACATGTCTAAGGCATACATGCATCAAAGTGGCATAGAACCAAAAAATAATGGCATCAAATTCCCTTGAATAAAAGAAGCATAGGGAATATAATAAAGTCTAAACTAAGAAAGTGACAAATGAAAGCATGCATGAATATAAAAAAAAATTATTTAAGAGCTAGAATGTACATATGCTAAGTCTAAAGTAGTGATAGTCGACACAAAATCTAAGTATGAGTAGAAATGATCAATATCTAGATATAAAAATTATAAAACTAGAATGTAAGAATAGAACCTGATAATATAAACTGTGTATAATTTACCCCCAATTGGGCTGATGTATCAAATGAATAAACTTTGATTAGTGTGTATTCCCCTAGTGGGTAGATGATAACAAGTTTGAAATAGTGTGGTGGACCTGAGTCATGTATTCAATCTACAAGCACTCAAAAAGAACAAGTGAATCATATATGTATGATAAAACTAACTATACTAAGAGAGATAGCATATGTAATGTTTGGAAAGTATAATAAATGTAAACATAACAATGCATATAATTTATAAATTTTGTGTTTTCAGAGTAATACTTGCATGTTTTTATGTTTTGAAATGTTCTATTATTTTTGTATTTTTTGGATATAAACTATGTAAAATAAAATGAAAATAAACTATGTATAAGGATCAAGAGAGAAGAAAGTATGTATAAGGGGTTAGGAACCATACTAATCGATGAGTCTCACTATCACTATGTCCTATTTTAAATTAGGGAATTTTGATCATGCATGCTATGTGAAATGGAAATTATGATTCCATAATCTATTATACTAAGTAATCTATATTTGTATATGCCTATGTAGTGGTGCTAAGAATCTATGGCACTAATTGTACTAGCCTATGAACTATGCTCTGAATCTATGAAATTTGTTAAACTAGCCTATGAACTTTGGCAAGTACTATCTGAACCCAAATGGCATGGTGAACAAGTTACCATATTTCTCATGATATGTAGGTATATAAATAGCCTATGTAATTTATACTTTTCATCATGTGCTAATAGTAAATAGATTTGTAGACTCTATAGAAAATATCTTAATCAACTATCATGTTAAAATTGTGTTTTATTATGCATCATGTGTTGCAAATATCTTAATTGGTTGTCTAACTAAAACTATGTTCTATTGTGAATCATATCTTGAAAATATCTTAATTAGTTACTGGATTGAAACTATGTTCTATTGTCCATCATGTCTTGCAAATATCTTAATTAGTTATTGGACTGAAACTATGTTCTATTGTGCATCATGTCTTGAAAATATCTTAATTGGTTATTGGACTATGTTTTTACTTTTTTGATCTCTTGAAAAAATCTTGATCAGTGGTTGAAATGAGACTATACTATAATCTCTATAGTTATTTCCAAATATCTTGATTGGTTTTGGAACTAAAGTTTTGCTCTAATGTCTATAATTATTCTCAAATATCTTAATTGGTGTGTGAACTAAAGTTGTGTTCTAATATCTATATTTATTTTCAAATATCTTGATTATTGTGTGAGTTGGAGCTATGTTCTAATCTCTATATTTATTTCAAAATATCTTGATTGCTTTGTAAACTAAAGATCTATTCTGATCTTTTTGAACTAGCTTCCATCTTTACTAGATATATGGTGCAGGAGATCATTCATAAATAGGTGTCTTAGAAACCACATGGATCATATGATGAGTAAACAATGGCTCCTCAAATATAATATCCTATGATAACTCTATCATAGGGAAGTGTGATCTAGGAGACTATGAAGAATGAAATCTCGGTGCCCACTATATGAATTCTATAATGCCTCCTTGGACATATTGGTCAATGTGGTTTTAGAGTACATAACAATGATCATCTGAATGTCCATTTATCCTATGAAAATTATCATATGGTTTATTTTTTATCTTGTACAAGTAGTAAGATGGATGGTGATGAGTAGAAAGAAGGGTGATCATCCCCCTATTTATTAATATGAATAATATGTCATGAGTCCTATCTCTATCTTAAAACTATATGGCCCCATTATTAGTGTTCTTTGCTCGACTCACTATAGGAGTTGCTTTGTAAATTGTCTCTTTTCCCTTGTTGATTATTTTTATTAGTTGTTTTTGTTCCATTGGTTTCTTATTCAAGAGTGGAGTAGGTTCTTGTACCATGTTAGATTACTATGGTTCTAAGAAAACTACATCCAAATCTACCTGTCAATGTGCAACAACCAATCCCAATTCCATCTCTAATGTTATAGATGTGGGAATGATTTGTATGTCTGATATAATAATTTATCCTTAAGATAAAAAATGAGGCCTCTGGTAGAGATGTAATGTAACTCTAGATTTTTTTAGTTTGTAAATCAACTGATCCAAACATGATTTGAATCTTAGAATGTATTCAGTTGTTGGTTTTGTCTCACCCTAATGTAATGATGGTGACCTCTTATGTGTGACTCAAGGTCCCTTATTTTATATCTAGTTCCCTATAAAAACTTCTTCTAACTCCTCATATGTATGTAGTGACCCACTAGGGATTGTATGTTATAACCAATTTAGTGATTCCCCATCTATGGGCATTAGAAATAATTATAATAGAGTCAACTTGTTGGTGACATGTGCCATGGATTTATCATAATCTTGAAGGTGCAAGTATGGGTTTTCATGCCCATAAAATGTAGGTAATATTGGTATCTAAAAGTTGGGTGGCAACCTTGTAGTGAATATTCTACATGGAATAGGGTTTTCATGCATGACATTATCATTGTCCTGAGATTGGTAGGCTTTATTATCTAATGTGAAATGGTGTACTTGTTATTTTAAATCACCCATTACATGCATCAAGTAAATTTCCACTTTTAAAGGTATATTATCAACATCAAGGGGTTTATTTAATGCTTGTATTTTTTTATTTATCTTATCCATTGGTATATTACATTGGGAAACATTTTTAGGGGGGATTGGTTTTCTTTCTATAACCATTGGAGGTGTGATATCTAGGACCTAGCTAGAGGGAAATAAGCTATCACCCTCTTTTAAGTTAGGTTGAGAAACAAGTTATACTATAGTAAGGGAGGTTGAGGGAGATTCATTGGTATATATTATTTTATTAATTTTTAAAGAAGTATCACATGCTAATGGATTATAAAGTGCTTGGTAATCATGTGAATGTAAGTTATGTAAACTATGAACATGAGAATAAGTGTGTGTGTGGTTTTGAACATGTGGCTTAACATTTGTTTGAACAATATAAATAGGTGAAGTAGAAGGAGAACTAGAATGTGTAGACTCCATATATTATTCATCATAATCAGAGTAATTATTGTTATCCCAAGGTTCATCAAAATTAGAGTTTGATTCGTTTGTAGAAGTAAGAGTAGAAGAAGTATCATTCGCATGCTCACTAAAAGATATAGTAAGAGAATATTTTAAATTTTTACTAGTATGAAATGTGTCATCATTTATAGGTGCAATGCAATGCATGTATTCACTATATATGAGTGCAATGCATATAAAATCATTATTTTAAATCTCAGAGTTAAGGGTAGAAGAAATAGAAATCATGTTTTCATTTGGCACATTATGACATGTAAGAGAAGAGTTAGAGATACTTGAATTATCTACATTTTGTATAGAGTTATTGTGTTGAGATTTAAAGGTGAAAGAAGGTGATAAAATAATATCATCCACTTTAATTTGTGCATTGATAAAAAGTGAAAAAACATGTGTACATGTTTTTTCAAATTGAATTGAAAAGGGTAAAGCATGTGCATTTTTATTTTATGTGTTAGGAACATCATGGTTAATGTTACTTGAACCATGTAATGGTAAATTTATTTTACTATTCTTGTATTATTTTAATTTGAATAAGGATGTAGCAAAAGTGGTTGAAAATCTAGGATCAAATTGAAATAAATCACTACCAACAAGGGGTTATTTTGACCTTATATTATTAGTTTGATTTTGAGGAGTAGGAGAAGAGAGAGCAGAAAGAAAAGAATATACATATAATACATCCTCATGTTCATGTTCATTTTCATTATCATTCTCATATTAATCCTCATACCCATAATTATAAAAATACTCATCATCATTATAAATGAATTCATTCTCATTATCATGTGTTAGTGTGCAATCTTGAAAATTTATACATTCATTTGTATAATTATGTGAAAATTTTGTAAATTGATCAACTGTGTGAGGCGCAAGAGGCTTCTTGGATGTCATTTTAAACTTACCAAATAAGATAATGTAATCAATGAATAACAAGCACACAATAGGTAGAATGTAATCTAACATAGGTATATGTGTAAATATGGGAAATATTTGGCTCAATATACATAAAAAATCAAAATTTTATTTGAAACCCTAAGGGCCAATTTTTTTGAGTGTTTAAGGACCTAGTATGTGGATCTAGGGTTTGGAGGGTTTGAGACAAAATTTTAAAATATTTAATTAATGAAACCCTAATGGAGGATTGACATGGATCAGTTAGGTTGTGATTTTTCTTGGAAAAATCAAAAGTTAATAAACCCTAATTTATTGCACAAAAATGGAGAAGGCAAACCCTAAGATGGAATTAAGGTTTTTAATTAATATTTGAAGTTGAGTTCACCAAATGTTTTAACCTTTTATGGTTTAGATATGTAAATTCTAAGTTTCATTAAAGGGTTGAATTATCTTAATCAGTGAAATAATATGTAATAAATAACCACTAATTTATTACATAAATTGACTTGATTTGACTTTCTAAAAATAGTAATAAATATGTACAAGTAGAGACTTATCTATAAATTAATTGTCATGGAAGATCTAAGTACTAAAAATTGGGTTATGAATAGATCTGATTGTCTTCAATAATATTCCTAAGTCAAATCATCTCCTAGAAAATATCACCACACTTAGATAGTAGTGCCATGTGGCTCTAGTGTTTTGAAAATGGCACTAGTGTCCTCTGTGCAAGATTGTTTATAAATTTTATATGCACTTGTGCCTATGTTTATGGGTTCTTTTCATAAATTCATGAAATATAAAAATATATATTTTTCCTATGATAATTGATTTATTATTCAAATCCTAATCTTCCTTGCAAGTATAACATGAGCTGAAAATGTGTGTACATTAATAGGCTAGGTTGGACATCTTTAACACCCCACTATGAAGAGAGTTTCCTACATACCAATACACTGAGGAGGGATCAATATTGATGTATTTATCCCACCTAAGTGTTGGTATAATTTCAAGTGATTTATAGAATGATAGTGGTCTTGAATGCTTTGAGTGTCCTTGAGATTGTAAATCTTAAAAATCTAGGCTTAGGGTAGTTGTAGATGGTAGTATGCATAAGTAGGGAAGAATATGGATTAATGACCTTGATTTTTATCAACTTGTTTCTTATTTGAATAGGCTTTATGCATACATTTTCCATCTAGTGGATAGAGGTCTAAGAGTCTTGTATTTATAGTGTTTCATATCTTATGTAGATAATAAAATGTGCTTAGGCAGACCTTAGGAGGGTTTAACATTTGAAAATATATCTGTTTAAGAGAGTTATGTCAAGGGACACTAGCACCATATTAGGGATATTAGCCTTATGTGTTTCTAGTGTCCTTAATGTGGTGATAATGTCCATCTGGTAGGATTCTAGGCATGAAGGGACAAGATCTAGAAATGAAGATCTAAGACTATGTTTTAGCTAACTAAGGATGACTGTGGTTTACACAAAGGATATAAAAGTGTGATAAAATTATTTAGGATAGGTATAGGGTTAGATAGGAATAGGGTGTCTTAAGTATCACTCTTAACATGTAAATACCACTTTTTGGTGATTACAATCACATAGATTCTCACAAGTGTAAACCCTAGCTACTTCTGATTGAACATGCAGGCACACATCCTATAGAGAAGACGTGTGAATAGGATGAGCATGGGGATTAGCAACATTGGTATATGCTACTTCATCTCATGAAGGGGTGATATTATGGTCCTAGTTAGAGGGAAATTATATATCACCCTCATGAATATGAGGAGGAGAAGGAGATCATTTTTGTGCATAAGATATGACATTAAAACTTGAAACATAGTTATTAGTGTATGTGCTAAATCTTCTATGTGTGTAATGGTTTGATTATTAATGTAATTAAACATAGGATAAAGATAAAATTTTATGAAATATGACATATATTGCAATTGATATAAAGCATCATATATACATTTTGTTATGTCTTTTTTGAGTTCATTCCAAATTAAAAGAAACAAACATGCAAATGAAAGTATTAAACTTTGCAACAAAAAGTGATACAATTCTTTTGTCATTATTATCATGATTAGATCAAATAAAATTAGAAATCATATGGATCTGAAATCTAAATTCTATAAATGTAAACCGTAGGGTTATCTAGGGTTAGGGTTTGTGTAATGTTTGAAGTAATTCATGTGCACCAAATGTTTTAACCTTTTAGGGTTTAGCTTATGTAAATCCTATGTTTTATTAAAGCATTGAGTAGATTAAATTAGGGAAATAATATGCATAAAATAGCCACTGATTTGTTATATCTTTGACTAGCTTTGACTTTCTAAAAATAGTAATAAATATGTGTAAATAAATACTTATCTATAAAACACCTAATATGAATGACTGAGTGTTGAAAATTGAGATGGAAGCAGGTCTGAGTGTCATCAACTAGATTCTTATGTTATAACCCCTCCTGAATAGGAGCACCATTTTTTGATAGTAGTGTCATATGGATTTAGTGTCTTAATATTGGTGCTAGTGTCCTTTGTGTAGGACTATCCTAAACTTCTGGGTGTACCTATATCTAGGTGAATAGGGTATATTCTTACGTGCATGAAGTTTGGAACTTTGTATTATGCCTGTAATAACTAATTTATGATGCAAAACTTGATCCTCATTGTAAGTAGCATATGATCTAAAAAGTGTGTTTATTAGTAAGATAGGCTAGACATCGTCAACACCCCACTATGAAGAGAGTTACCTACATGCTAATACTCCAAGGAGGGATCAATCCTAACGTATTTATCCCAACCTAACTATTGGTGCAAGCGCAAACAATGTTAGTATGATAGTGGCCTTGAGTGCCTTGATTGTGTTTGAGATTGGAAATCTAGAAAATTTGATCTTAGGGATACTATAGATGGTAGTATGTAGAAGTAGGGAAGAATAGGGATTAATAACCTAGATTTTGCTCACTTGTTTCATATTTGAATAGTTATTTTTCATATAATTTCCATCTAGTGGATAGAGGGATAAAAGTCATGTATTTATAATGTTTTGTTGCTTATGTAGATAATAAAATATGTCTAGGCTAACCTTAGGAGGGTTTATTTTTCAAAATGTATTCATTCAATAAAGTTAGGGTAAAGGACATAGGTGTCATTTTCAGGACACTAGCACCATGTGGATCTAGTGTCCTTAATGTGGCACTAACATCCATCTCACAAAACATTGGGAACAATGGGCCAAGATCGGTAAATGAGGATCTAGGACTATGTTTGAGCTAATTAAATATGCATGTGGCTTGCACAAAGGTTGGATAAGTGTGATAATAGGCTCTAGGATATGTCTATGGGTAAGCTAGGGATATGTACTCTCAAAAAGCACTCTTAATAATTAAATGCCACTTTTAGGTGATTACACATAGGTTTCTATTACCACACATAGATGGCTTGATGGAATATTTAAGTGGACTGTGGTACTCAAAAATATAGATTTGAAGAGTGGGTAAAAACATATCATAATTAATGAAGGTGATGAATAGAAAAATATATAAAAGAAAAATGAGTGGTTATATGAATGGTTAGTTATGCCATTTATATTTATAAATGCACCAAGAATGTTTATGTGACTCATGAATGAAGATTTGAATTGATTTCTAGGAAAATTTATCATTTTGTACTTATATTACATTCCATTGTTCATTAGAATGAAGAAAAAAAAACTTAACATATTTGAAAAAAGTGTTATAATGGTTGGAGGAAGAAAATTTGTGATAAATGTTATGAAGTGTAACTTAATAATATAGAGCTCATATACTTGGGATTTTTGTTATCCAAAGTAGGTTTGAAGATGGATCCAAAATAAGAGCAAGCCATCATTGACTTTCCATCGAAAAGAAACAGGTTTGAATCATGAAGCTTTTATGGCCTTGAAATTTTTTATATAAAGTTAGTCAATGTTTTATTTAAATTTGAATTAATAGGGTAATTAACACTAATCTGATAAATATAATAAAATAAATCAAGGTATTTTAAATGTACTTTTGAATGAAATATTGAAATTAAATGATTGAATTAGATCAAATGATATGATTTCAAAAAAGGATAACTGTGAAAACTAAATACAAACTTAGGTGTATTTATTTATTTGATTAATTATATTAGCTAATATAATGCAGAAATAAAAAAATGGAATAAACCTTAAAACTACTCAGAAGTTGTATTAGAGGTTTTTAAAGGATAAGAAATTAGATTAAGGACATGGATGATTCACAATATTTACCTTATTTTAATTTTTTTTCATTTTTCAAGAAACTAGAAGCTACTATATGATCACATGTAAATGATGGAATTAGGTCTGTGTGCATTGATTTTGCCTTCAGAAGTATGTGAAAGGCCTATGGATAGCTTCTCCAAGTTCCAAACCATAATATGGTATGTAATGATTTAAATCCTTGAAAATAGTAAAAGGAGGAGTGTAGTTGGGTTTATCTAACCCTAATCACCCCCACAATAACTAAATTATGCCTACATATCTAATACTAGAAAGGGGGAAATCAATCCCAATGTAGTTCTCCTACCTAGATTGATTTGTGAAATTATGATCCTTTGATTATATGAATACATATAAAATCTAATTAAATAATTGATTATGATTTGTTTATGATTAAATAAAATAGACTTATGACTTGGTTGAGGATTGTTTGAGTTGTTTAGAACCTGAATCGGGAAGAAAGGGGGATTTTTTTTACCAATGTGCACTTGTGTAAATTAGCCTCTTTATTTAAATTGCTAAGTGAAGTAATAATTGACTTGAGTGTAATTTTATATAAATTAAAAAGGGAGGACCACATGCTAGGAAGCCTAAAAACATGTAAGATGACTTAAGGGATGATTTAATTTGAAATTTTGATTGTTGGTAAGATAAGATAAAAATGTTACATAAGGACATGTACGCTTATCATAATTTTCCCTATTGGGAATTTCATCCCCTAGGGAAAAGTGTTGGCATTTATATTTGGGTTAAGGTATACATATGCATAATGGTGTTTTTAACAATCAGAACATTTCTATATGCAATAGATGATGGTTTAAAGATAAAAATAGGTCCTCTTTTGTGATTAGGATAGGATAAAGTGGAAAATAGGTAATAATTAAGGGAGAAAGTTAATTAAATATAAAAGGGCTAAAATTTACATGATCAATTATTTGGAACTAGATTTAGGTTATTACATCCTCCCCTTGAGTCTAGAAATGAAATTGATGTATTGAAGGAAAGATATGCCTTACTCTGTAAGACACGCTTTATATTTGAATTAGTAACTCAAATATTCAAGGCACCATACACTTTGGAAAACCTTATAAAACACATGAAGTAGTTGCTTTGTTCTTTTAAAATCTAAAATTTGAAAATTGCTTGAACTTTTGAAATTTTTTAAATTGCTTGAACTTTTAAACTTTGAAAATAGATTGAACTTTTGAAAATTTTAAAATTACTTGAACTTTTAAACATTGAAAATAGATATAACTATTAGAGAATATTGTACTCATGTTTGCTAGGTGCACTATTCAGCACTATTTAGGGATTTATCCCACATTGGCTAGTTTAGCCTTCTTGTTGCTTTGCCTTACCTTTATAAGCAAGAGCTCTGCTTTGTAATATTCATGCTTTTATGTAATTGATTTGCATATATATTTTGTGTCTCTAATTGATCCTATGTTCAATTAGTTTTCTCTTTTGTAATGCATTAGCATCATGGTTGTGGTAATGAGCCATTGGAGAGATCTTGGCTAAGAGTTTTGTAAACTCTTTCATGGTATCGAGCCACCCTCCAATGGCTATTCCTTAGCTTTTAAGTTCCTTTCAATTTTAGATCTACAATTTTTATGCAATCCAAAGTTTTATATTCCTTAGTTTCCCATTTATGGAATGTTTTTTTAAGACTTTGGCCTATTTGTCTATTGGCTAAGTTTCTTTTTATTTCATTAACATTAAGATCTGGTCATTATTGTAGTGGATCTTATTTTGTAGGAATATAGTTCATTGAAATTATTTCCATTGGATAACCTTTTATTGGCTAAATGTATCATCTAAAAGGCATTGTATTGGAGTTTTGTATTTACATTTTTTTATTGTATGCAGATCTCCTCATTGTATGGAGATCTCTTCTTCAAACCCATGTTTATATTTGTTGGGCTTTGGTCTGTATCCCCTATATCTTGTTTTCATGTCACTTTATCTTTGTGATCACACCATAAAAAGTAGTATTTGCTTCACATAGGCATACCATGAAGAATTTTTAGAGGTGACTGATCACTCAAGGGAGATATTTTTGCATTGGTTGGAGAAATCTAGGGTAATTTTTTCATGGAAAGCATCTATCAAGGTTGTTGTCCCATGCTGCCCAGCTATTGTTCTTCAGCCAAGAGCAACGTTTTCATTTTTTTATCTCAACTATGGCATCACCATTTTTTTTGTCTTAGCTATAAAAACTCAACAAACTTGCATTCTTTTTTTATCTCAATTGTTTCAACTCCCATGTAGCTTTCCCATTGCTTGCTCTTCCAATAGCCATTCTTTTTGTCTCAGCTATTCACCTCAAGCAGAACCACCTTCCATTTTAGTCATGGATTTCAATAGACTTATAAATCCCTCAACGCTTTCAACAAACTTCAAATATGCATTTATCTCCATGTTGTTTTGTGTATTGAGGCTTTCCTTTACCTCTATCGATCTGCTCTATGAGGGCCTCAGTGAATTGAGGATTTTGGATGAGAGTTTTGGGGATGCTATAGATAAAGCAAGCCTGGATTGCTCATTGGAGGCATTTTTTGATACCTAGTCTTCTGACATGCACTATTGTATTTATTCTATCGGTAATTATAGTGCTTGTTGGTGCAACAAAAGGTGTAAATGTGTGACTCTCTTCCATGGTGATTAATCTTCATGAAATATTTGGATTCCTTTTGTCCTAAGAGGATTACACTCTTAACCAATAAGCTCCACCTACCTTGACTTAAGTGTTTTTTTCCATGCCACCCCTGGCCATTTTTTCTTTAGCCATCATGGTCATAGATGTGTGGTGGATTTTTTGCACAGCAAGGAGACTAAATTTTTTGGCAGTGATTATATTGGTTGGTGGCTTTGACAAACTATTCACCACTCTTTTTTCCTCTTTACACAACTAGAAATGTTCTTTTTCTCTTTCCAAGCTATAATTTTTGCTTAAAGAGGGAATCAAATTCATTGGCACACATATCGAGGTAATTGGGTTGACTTTTTTTGTCTTCCATTGCCCTGAGGTTATTCTTGGATCTATACCAATTCCAATGAGTGGTTGGAAGGCACATTTACCCTTAATTTCAGTATATTTTTCAATATGTTAGTGCAAATTTTATTAAATAGGCCTATTTTATGAGAAATTGTTTGTTTAATATCTCTTGATCGGTAGCTCAAAATTGAGCACCATCTTTTTTAAAAGTTGATGTTTTTCAATTTCACACACAATGGTTCTATTTATATTATAAAAGACACTATTTTATAAAGTACCACATTTTGGGGAGGTTTCATTGCATTAGTTGTAATACCTTTGCTTACTTTATGTGGTGACATTTTTGTGCTGACACAATTGCTATGTCTTGAGCATTTATACAGGGATTATTCTTTTTTTTCATCTCTTTCACTTGTTAAAGATTAGAGGGTGAAGTCCGGTCTAGTAGGAGGTCAAACCCCCTTATAGGCAACACAACTTCCTTCTTACTCCTTACATTATCATCATTTGTTTCACTCATGGATGCATTTTTAGTTGATTATAGCATTTTATTCTTGAGTGTACAACATAAATACTATGGGTTTTTTCTATGGGCCCTACATTATACTATATGCACTAACTTAGATGCATTTTTAGTTGAGCCCGATGTCCTTACATGTGCTTTGCACATTATTTTTTTTGGTTGTTTATTCTCTTCTATGTGTTTGCATATATTATGGTTTTTTTTTTTTTCCATTTTCCACACTCTTCCATCAATGCACAACATGCATTAGTATATTAACACACTAGTAGTTGTGTCTTGTCTCCTCGAGGCCCCTTTTTTATCATATTGCCTTCTTCTATGGAGACACCTATTCACTCCCTTATTTTTGGAACACATCTCTCTTGATGGTATATTTGACATGTTAATAATCTCCTTATTTGGAGCTATTATGGTGAATCCCAATGTCTTCCTTGTCTCCATTTGTTGTTTTTTATGTATGAGTTATATTGTACTCATACTGATTTATAAAGTGCTATGGGGGGTTTGCTCATTCAACCTTGTCCACCTTCATGCATTTATGTGCTTTATTTTGAGCACCTTTTCACTTTATCAGTTGTTTGTCTTTTCCATCACCACCATGGTCCATATTCTTTGAGAGACTTTTTTGCATTTTCGATACCTTTTTTTATAGTTGACATTCTCCTCATTCTTCGAGTTATCTTGTTTGGTGTTTGAGTAGTGAATTCAGGCCACTTGTGTAGACCTCTTTTCTCCACTCCATCTATTCAGAAATATGGGGGGATGTGATGTATATTTTTCTTCTTGATGTTGAGTGTTCCTTACACATACTATAATTTTTTTATGTTTTCATCACCACTAGTAGTTTTCTTTATTAAAGTTATTTTGGTGAAGCCTAATGTTAGTTGTTTTGTGATCGAGTAGTGGATTTGGACCACTCATGTAGATTGAGACCTTTTGTGACTTACGAGTACTTGGAGTATAGACTTCTTCAACATCATATATGGAGGGATTTATTTCTCTTTATTCCTTTTGTCTCTCTTTTGGGGGGGGGGATTTTTTCCTACAGATTTTCTCTCTTTTCTTCACTTTTGAGAGTTGTGTTTTTGCACCTTTTGTGTGCATGTTTGCTTTCATGTTTTTAGCACAATAATGAGTTTGAATTCCTCTATTGTACATGGGTATCTTATCAAGAACTTTATTTTCCAAAACCCATATAAGGATCACATAATGTCTCATCCTTTGTTGGCCTTCTTTGGTGTACTCTTCTATATTTTTGACACCACTTTTTTTACAGTTGATAGTCTCCCACATCTTGATTATAGCTATTTTGGTGAATCCCAGTATCATCTTGTCTTCTTCAATAGTTTGATAGTCTCATACAATGTCAACTTATTTGATGTTTGAGTAGTGGATTTGAACCACTCATGCAAATATTATAAGTATTTTCACCTAGTGTTCAGCATTGAGGGGGTTTGTTTAGAAATGCTTCCTCAAGTTTCATCTTCTACCCAATCTTTTAGAGATCAGTGTTAATTCTATTTGATCCTTATATTTATCACCAGTTATTATTTTTACTTGGTTTTTATAGTGATTCGCATCTATGTATTTCAGTGAGATGGATTGTTATCCATCAAGACATTTGGCTTCTTCACTAGATTCTCTTGACATTGTACATAGGTACCCAACATGGCATAGTTGTTGGGACCTATCTTTTGAGGAATCTTAGCCTCTCTTTTGTTATCCCCTAGATTCACTTGAGGTGGGGTGTTAGAGTATGTTTACTCATGCTTGCTAGGTGCACTATTTAGCATTATTTAGCATTTTTTGGGGATTTATCCCACATTAGCTAGTTTATCCTTCTTATTGCTTTGCCTTGCCTTTATAAGCAAGATCTCTACTTTTTAATATTCATGTTTTTATGTAATTACTTTACATATATATTTTGTGTCTCCAATTGATCCTGTGTTTAATTGGTTTCTTCTTTTATAATGCATTAGCATCATGGTTGTGGTAATGAGCCATTGGAGAGATCTTGGCTAAGAGTTTTACAAACTCTTTCAATAACTTTAAAAAAAAATTGATTTAACTTTGAAACTTTGATAATAGCTTGAACTTTTAAAAAAAAAAAAATTTAACTTTGAAACATTGAAATTAGCTTGAACTTTGAATTTTGAATTAGAAATGAGAGAATGGAAGTAATATGCATGCATGTGTAAAACCACTATTTCTATTTGTGACTTTTATTGGTGATGATTCTTCCTTGAATCATTAGATAATTAGTGCCTCTCATGAATCACTTGGAGAAGATGGTTCTTTAGCTAAATTATTTGATAAAATTAGGGGTGATTAAAATAAAACTTGAATTTAAAATTGTAGAATAGAAATAACACCCATTGATGATTTTTGAAACCTCAATTTACCTCAACTGGTATTTTCAATACCAAGACATAAAGTGGGTTGAAATCCAAAATGGATTCACATGCATAATGATGAAGTGCATAGTAACCTTCAAGTTATACAATATGCACCAAAATTGAATCAACCACTTTAGATGGATTATAGATTCATTTACAACTTTGTTCCTAAATGTATGATCAAAATATAATGGAGTAAACCCATGCTCCTATCATTTTCATAGATATAAAAATATAATTGAAAAATATGGCATCAATATATATTATGCCCCCATCATAACTATATAATTTTAAATAGTATGAAGATGCTTATTGTAAATTGTTTATTAAACTTTGAAGTTATGTGAATTTTAATTTGATCCTGAAATGTGAGTGGATATGCATGGCATATTCCCCCATGATATGTGATAGTAATGAATTTTAAAATATTTTTCAACTTTTAATATTGTACTTGTGTCAAAAAAGATTTTTTTTGTTGTTTTAAAAAGGCTTATCTCATGCATGAGAATCCCATTAAAATCCCCACCTTTTTAGATGAGTGAATTGATCCTAAAAGCCACTTATATCAAAAGATAATTTAACTTGAAACATGTATAGTAAAGATGTAATCATTGAAAAATGTAGCATATGGAAAAAGTTTCTTAGTATAATAAGATTTAAATTTTGTATATAACTCATGAGGAAAGGCCTATAGAATGTATCAATGAAGCTCATATAATTATAATGTATAATTATTATGCTATGTTATTGGTGCATGATATGGATCATGACACTTATCAAACTCAAAAATCTCAATAAGCACACACATAAAAAGCACAATGATAGAAAATGTTGAACAAAAATACCAAGGGTTGCATAATAGGGACATGTTCAATGTCTCAAAGTAGAATATTTCACACATAAAAGACATGAATAATGTCTCAAATAAGGTATATTTTTTAATGTCACACACAATATAGGGTCAAATAGATGGACATGTTCAAATGTTGCACATAACACACAAGATCTCATAGAGATGCACCAATAAAGTTTTTTCACACAAAGGCCAAGGGCTAGCCTAATAGATAATCCATATATAATATACTATATACAGGTAAATATAATCAATGGAACATAAAATTATAAAGTAGTCTAAAATATGCATATGTAATGTGATCATATACTATAAAATATCATATTCATATACATAATGTAATATATAAATATTAGAAAGATATTTTTAAATATTGTAAAACTCAATCAATATAGGGGTTATAAAATGATAACACATGCATATTGTCACTTTTAGATAAGATGCCCCCAACTTAGCAAGGATACTAGGCAGAGGAAATTCCAACATTCTTATCCTAAGAAAAGTTTGTATGTCTTGCACAACACTCATGAATACTAATGCATGTGTGATATAGAAAGAATATGCTATCTAATAACCATGAAATAAATAACATGTTATAAAGATGTAAACTAGATTGATAATCATTCCCAGGTCCTAATTTTGAATTTTTTGGACTATTTTGAGTGTTTTTTAATTTTTAAATATATAATTTATTTTTTTATTTTTACAATATTGAAACCAACAACATTGAAAACTATAATGAAGTTTTCAAAAATAGAATAAGTTAGAAATATATGAATGGTTTGAAACACATGCCAATATGAGATATGCATTAGAAAATACTATATGGTCAAACATGTTCAATATGCTCTCATTGAATATGAATTGTAACTTTAAGGAATCTATAGGATACTAAAAATGTATGTAAAGGACTAATTGTGCATACTCATGTCATTAAATATACAATTGTTGAAATATGTCATATGTATGAACATTATAGCTTTGAAAAAGAGATATTTTTCATAAAATAGTTATTTTTATACTGAAACTAAGTGAGAAACATAAAAATTTGAAGAATTAAAACTTTGTGTATTAAAAGTATGATTTATATGCAACATTGGCAAAGGATAGAATGGACCAGCTAGGACAATAATGTTTATAGGTTTCATCTTGTACTGGTCAATTATGTCCTAAAGTGAAAATTATAATGGGTTAGTGTAGACTATGAAAATAAGGAGATAATTTTCATTTTTTAGAAAGATTTTATCATTATTTTGATTTATTCATATCTAGAAAGTGAAATAGAAGTCCAAGAGGTGAAAAATCAACAAGATCCAAGTGTTTATAATAATTTATTAATCTATTATATATGAAATAAAA
This sequence comes from Torreya grandis, assembly GCA_037957365.1. NCBI lineage: Eukaryota > Viridiplantae > Streptophyta > Pinopsida > Cupressales > Taxaceae > Torreya > Torreya grandis. Next base: position 748,665 of record JARHVA010005591.1, on the reverse strand, counting down.
TATAATAATATGATACAACAATGTAGAAGCTATGTACAATTAGTTTTTTCTTTTTTTTCTAAAAAAAATATTTGAATGTTTTTAAAATTTTTAGAATATTTGAAAATGTAAAAAACTACAAAATGATTCCATTGAGATAATAATCAAATCAATTTATGATTAGTGGTAAGTTGATTACCCTATATGAATGAAATTTACTAGATGTACATATATCCGAATCAAAACATGTATCATATTCAATAATCAGACTATTCAGATTACTACTAATGTAATCATGTGTAGGAGGATTTGGTCTAGGAGATGTAAGATGATGTGAAATCCCATTAATATTGGTATAATATTATGCAAATTATTAATCCTTTTTATAAACATGTTGATTTGTATCAATTTCCAATTTAAAAGGTTTTATAAGAGCTTGTGTTTGTTGTAAAGTAGATGCCTTTTTCCTATAAACTTACTTTTACATTGGTTATTTTTGAACCTTTTGCATATCTTTCTTAATTGGTAGATTATAAACCTTTTTATTTTATGAAAAAACTATAAGCAAGGTTTTTTTTGGCATAAATGTAACATTAAACTTTGGTGGTGGATGGGCAAGAGGAGGTACTATTAATTACAAAGGGTACGCATATCTAATTCCCTAAATTAAAACAAATTGATTTCAATAAATATACTTTAATAATATATGTACACTATAAGGTACAACACAAATCCTTTGAAACCATTAGCATCTTAATATCATGTTGAATACCACATTTTATTAAGATGTAGAAAAGAAGTAGATAGTATAATGGGGTCCACTTGAAGAGGTAACATAATATGTCTGAAAGTTTTTTTTTTTGGTTTAGCATTGATTGTCTTGAAACTTTTATTATTTTATTATATATCCTTATATGTGTACCCTAATGAATGAATTAATTTTATTGTGCATGCATTTTCACCTGATCCATTATTAACTAGAATACTATAAATAGGTTGTTGATCCATGTAAGCTCTTATACATAAAACATAAAAATTAGAATCATCATCCACTATTTTACTATCATCAAAAGTAATCATAAGATATGGATGAATATTTTAAAATATACCAATAATTACATCCAATGGATGATCATATGATTCTTGAGGTGGATAAGTTTGGTAGGTATAATGCACTATTAAAGTGTCTTTGTTAGTATCATGGCTAGGAAATGGTTCACTATAGATCTTCAATTTTGAATTTTCATTTTATTGAGGCTTAGTTTTATCTATATAAGTTCCTATATTAATAACATTATTGTCAATAATATCTTGGATAATATGCTTGAGCTTGAAACATCGATTAGTAGAGTGACCATTGCATCTATGGTAATCACAATATGCATTGTTATAAAAATATTTATCTCTTGGTTTCCTCATGTTAAGTTAAAATAGATGAGAAAAATTAATTAGATTACATTCAAATAACTTTTGTAAAAAAATTTAATAAAATTTTGGTAATATATAAAATTGCCTTTTTGGTTGATTTGATAAAACAATCTTGTTAGCAAGTTGAGAAATAAGATTAACTATTAACTTTGTATTTATTTTAGTATCTATTGTATTATCTTTATAAGAAGGTTTGATTTGAAAAAAAACTATAGAGGTTGAATTAGTTTTATATGTATACTTAAACTTTTTCAAAGCAAGAAGCTTGACTTCTCTTTCTCTTATTGTATGATAAATATCTTCAAATGATCTGAATGTTTTGAAGATAATTGATTCATGCATTGGTGTAATCAATATTTTTTTGAAAATGTATTGTATCTCATTATATTCCAAAGTCTTAGTCATTTGGGAAATCATGTTCTTATAGTGAATCACGTAATCACTTATATGTGCATTAGTTCCTTACTAAATCTTGGCAATGTATGCATAAGGAAGTTTTTTTAATCAATGTTAATAGCAAAGTGTTTGAGAAATAAATTTGATAGTGGATTGAATGCTTTGATAGATTGAGTATGTAGATCATAAAACCAACATAAAACATAATATTTTAAGTTTCTTATAAATAGTTTAGCTAGTAGTTTTCCATTAAAGGAATAATCCAAACATGTTACATGAAAAGATTTGAGATGTTGTTCTCGATATCCTTTACCTTCATATAGTGGAAGCTTAAGAGCTAAAAAACTTGAAGGTAAACGGTATGATGAAATATAATGTGCTAAAATATTATTAATTAAATACTGGGAGTCCAATAATTGGCTAGTTTTTGGGATCCCTTTCTCTGATTGAAACACCCTATATTACAAAAATACAACCCTTTTCTTGAGGACTTTTGCATTAGGCAAGGTAGGTGATATAATGCACATAACTATCAAAGGATATAAATTAATCACTTGATTTTGCATAAGAATATAATCTATTATAAACCATGTGTTTCCCCCAAATTTAAAGGTGCAAATGGAATAACAGTATCAACAATAGTATAAGCACATATTATAGGGTTAATAATGTAAAAAAGTGGTTCTTGGTGTGCATTAAGAGTATAAATTTTGGATTTTTTAATATTTTGTAAGTTTAAATGACCTCAATTAATTTATGTATGTATTTTATCATTTGACGAAGTCATTTTCATAATATGGATAAACATTGGACATGTTATTGATCTACTTCATTAAGTTCATTAGGATGAATCCAATCTAAACATTCATATGTATCTTGTGTATTAAGATCATTTTTATTAGCTTATTCATTTTGATTATTTTATTGAAAATATTTTTTATAAATTTGTTCATCAAAATAGGAACCATTGTGTGCATTAGTAGAATCCATTATAATAGTTGTTAAAGGAATATGAATATGCTTAATGAGAATCTTACTTATCATATAAATTAATTTTAAAGGGGTATTAAAATCAATTTTCTTAGGTGGCATATAATAATAACATAAAAAACAAGTTAAAAATAATAAGAGAATTTACAATGCTAGAAATTGTTAGAGCATTTAATGTCTAAGTGGGCTTAATTGACCCTTAGCTTACCTTGGTAGTTAATTAAATAATAATAATATATTATTTATTAACACGAGGTGAAAACCTCATGTAAATAAAAAATAAAATTATATTTTTTCAATACTTACCAATGTTATTAAAAAAAATTCCAATATGGTTGGACTCATTAGTTACAACAATCACCTCCCTTCACATTTCATTATAAATAGGGTTTTACCCCTAGTGTGAAATATTTTGAATTGTAAAATTTATATTTTCATGTGGTAAATATTTTAAAGATATTTGTGAAGATTTTTTGAGAAGTGAGAAGAGGAAGAGGATTTGTATTGGGGTATTTAGTTTCTCAAGTTTGAATATCAATTACTATGTTTTTTTACCTCTATCAGAGGTTTTCACACCTACATGATGTGTCATTGTTATCTACGTACTCTTTGCTTATTAATCATGTATCTATATCATTGATACATAATATATTGCATTATTTATTCATAGAATCAGAGCTTTGGGATACTATGATTAGTTAGTAATACTATTGATCATTGAAGACCTAAATCAAAGCATTTAAGACCTCTATCAAGCTACTAGAAATAGTTTTTGAATAAAAAATTAGACTTGTAGAGGAATAATACAACACTTGTATAGAGTTGATAAACTTCTAAAATATTATTATTCATTAAAAAAATTAGCCATCCATGTAGGTTTTTGGAGTAGTGTAATTCTTGGTAAAGATAGATTTGAGCAAGATCAAGCATTAGAACTTCAACCAACATTCATAACTCCTCCTAGGCATGATTGTACGACCCATGTATTGCCTCTATGGTGAAAAATCATAATAAAATTCAAATTAATTCTTATACAACCTGAAATGTGTGTATAAGAGTTGAATATTTATACATTTTACCTGTTAAGATTCATGTTGATCTTATTAAAGCTTCAAATAATTTATTTTGGAAGATCTCATCCATCTAGAGTGTGCCTATATAGCCTATATGAGCCGAAAATTACATAAAATTTGATTTTTGACATCAAAATTTGTTTTTGAAAGCTTGATTCTCTTCTATAGACTTGTGGAGGAATGTCTAAAAAATTTAAAGGCATGTGTAACCTCTTATAATCTAAATTATCCCTTATTTTCTCCACCCTATGCCATACTTCTACACAGCTACGTGGAAAGATAATTCTATAGTTTTCAAAATATATTTATTAAATATTTGTTTTATTAAAACTTCAAGTTCTGTGAAAATAGAAAGGGGTCCCACCAATTTCTAATTACTTTTTATCTAAAAGTTACAAAAACTATTTTTTTTTATAAGCACAATATATGTATGTAAATTTTTATAATATTATAAAATAAGTTTTAAAAATAAATTAGTGCATATATTGTTTCAAGTGGTAGTGTAAAGGAGTTTGTGGGTGTTATTTGGTTAGGTTATTTCAAATTATAAGTCTAGTGTTGAAAACACATTAACACCAAGTTATTTTTTATAAAATTACTTTATTATAGTTTTATTTTTCAAAAAATAGTAATTAAAATGTTTTTGGGTTTGTGTGCCAAGTATCGTGCATTCAAAACCCTAGTTGTTGTTAACTTTCTATGACACTTCACCTTGACAATATTTTGTTGAGCATAATCATGCGACCAATCATTTTATACCTTTTGGAATGTTTTGAACACATTGGTGTGGTCCATTTTTTTATTTTAAAGCCTTTTATTATAGTTTTTATAGCTTTTTAATCATAGTGTTTTGATAGTTGTTTTGTGTGAGACACTTGTGATACATAAATCAATATTTTTTTGCTTCAATTTTTTCACATTATTTTGTATATTTAAATAAATACTTGTTTTTTATACTCATAATTTTTTCTACTTTCAAAAATATTATAAATTCACATTTAAAAAGGGTTCAAATTTAAGCTTTATCTAATGTCATAGTATCAAATTTAAAGGGAAGTAATGACTTCTAATTTTGTACTAGATAAATCACAAATTCTTAATGTCTCTAACTTCAATATCACTAATTTTTTTGTTAAAGTAAAATTTATGGCTCAAAGTTTGTGGATCATTATCATTAGGACTAAAAAATCCTCATCAAGACAACATGTGACACCTGAGCTTTTAGATACATTTCAATAAAAATCATAAGAATCCATGTTGATTATTTTATGGAGTGTTGAGGATGAATTCATACTTAATATTTGTAATTAGGAGTATCCTAGTAACTATTGGAAACTCTTTGAGTCTATGCATGAAAGCATTCATCTCTTGAATATTATTAAGTTGATCCTTGAATTGTTTACAACACATATGAAAGGCGATGAAAAGGTTGTTAATTTTATTGCTAAAATTAAGAATATTAAAGCTCAGTTAGATAGTTGTAACTGTAATTTGATTCAAGATCAATTGATTTATTTTATTATTCATCTTAACATTCATGAAAAAAATCATAATTTTATCTCAATTCTAAATTCAAAATACCAAACACAACAAGATATCATAGGCCTTGCTACCATCTTCGCTCTTTTGATTTAAGAGAAACTGATGTCTAATTTTGATTCTAAAGAAAATACCACTCAAACACTTATCAATTTCAAATCTATTTCTAATAATAATAGAAACCATACTTGACCCTAATTTTTCTATGGTAAAAATAAGAGAAAGATATCTAGTAATAAGAATCATAAACCTAAGTTTAATGAGAATTACAATCTGTGTGGTAAATTTGGTCATAGAAGGGAAACGTGTTATAAAAATAAAAAGATATTTAATAATCAATATTATAAAAATAATAAAAGGAAGAAAAATAATCAAAATAAATAAAAGAATCAAAACCCTAATTATAATAATAATCATGATCAAAATTCTACTGTTATTATTTTATATGCTACTTTATCTACTTAAAACGAAAATGAATGGATTCTAGATAGTGGTGCATCAAAACATATGACTTGCTTATCTAATATTTTGTATGATTTTAGAGATATCTCTAAAAATATTTATTTCATTTATTTTTAGAAATAACTAAGCAAGGAAAGACAAAATTTGTAAATGTTGTTCTTAATGATAGTTTTTATGTACCTAAGATTAAAAAAAATAAATTATAACTTGTTATTAACTTATGAATGATAATTTCATTATAAAATTGCTTAAAGGTAGTTGGTCCATTATAAATCAATCTACTTTTTTTATTATTGAAGGTGTTCAAAAGAATGGCTTATACATTTTTACTACTTCTGCATGTTTACTTTCATCGCATAGTAAGAATGATTCTCAATTATGGCATGAAAAATTAAGACTTGTTAATTTTATAGGTTTACATGATATGTCTTCTCATATTATTATTATTGGTTTACCTTATATATATATTCATCATGAAATTTTTGATGATTTCTTACATGGTAAGCAACATACTAATCCTTTCCACAAGAATCATGATGTGAATTCCTCTCATCTTTTACAATTAAGTCATAGTGATGTTGGAGGACCTATTGAAGTTATGTCTCTTAATAATTATTTATATATTTTTACTTTTATAGATGATTCTACTAGAATTAAATGGTCATATTTCATTAAAAATAAATATGAAGTGTTGTCTAAATTCAAGGAATTTAAATCTCTTGTTGAAAATATTTTTAATTTTGTTATTAAGAGATTAAGATCTAATAATGGTGGTAAATATATTAGTAAAAAGTTTGATTCTTTTTGAATTAGTTATGGTGTTCAAATGGAACTAACAACTCTCTATTCCCCTCAATAAAATGGCATTATTGAAAGGAAAAACTACACCATTATAAAAATGACTAAAACAATGTTACATTCTACAAATGTTCCTAAGTTATTATGGGCCGAAGTCATGAATATTTTTTGTGCATATTCTAAATAGAGTCTCTACCAAAGCTTTGCATCCTTCTACTACTTTATAAATGTGGTCTAAAAATAAACCTAGGGTGGTTCATCTTAAGATCTTTGGTATCCCTGCTTTCATCTTTGTTCCTAAGTTTAAAAGAAAGAAGCTTGATCCTACCTCCTATTCTTTTTTTTTTAGGTTATGGATTTAATACTAAAGGTCTAAGAGTATATGAATTGTCTAAAATAAATATTTTTAAGAATAGAAATGTACTTATTCCCAAAAAATCTTTTTGTGAGACATTTGAAAAACCTTCTTAATGTTATTATTTTGATGAACTTGGCTCTCTTGTTTCTTCATATGAATTAAAAAATGCCCTAGAGGAATTTGATCCATATTTGAATAACTTAGAGTCTGAGAAGCCCCTTATATTTCATGTTCAAACTAAAATATCTAAATAGACACAATCCCTAATCCAATATTCTAATATTGATAATATTAATAAATTAACTAGAAGTCAACATTCTTATCCTTCATTAATGACTATGTATGAATGTGAACCTAAATATTTTGAATAAATCATTCAAGATGATAGATAGAATATTGTTATGCAAGCTATGTTTAATGCCTTAATAAAAAATCAAACTTGGAATCTTATCATGCCTTTGCCTAAAAAGTATATTGTTGGTTACAAGTGGCTTTATAAGATTAAGTATAATTGAATTGGTAAAATTGACAAGTTTAAAGAAATATTAGTCACTAATGTGTTTATTTAGAAACCTAGAATTGACTACGTTTAAACCTTTGTTCTTGTAGAGAAAATGAGTATTGTTAGATTACTTATTACTCTTTCAATCTAAAATGGTTGGTTATCCACCAAATAAATGTTAAGAATGATTTTCTAAATGGTGATTTAGAAGAAGAAATCTACATGACTCAACTTAAAATTTTCACTAATCATAATAGAAAATATTTTGTAAGTTAAATAAATCCTTCTATGGTGTAAAACAAGCTCCTAGAGTTTGGTACTCTAAAATTACTTATTTTTTCAAAGAACTAAGTTTCTTTAATTGCTATTATGATTATGTTTTTTTAATTAAAATTAAAAATGGTCATATTATCTTAATTATTTTATATGTTGATTATATATTAATTATTAGCAATCTAACTATTTTAATTCAAAAATATAAGAATAAACTAAGTCAACTATTTGAAATGACTGATTTGGGTATTCTACATCATTTTTTAGAAATGGTTATATTTCAGAATAAATATTTTATTAGTGTATCATAATCTTTGTATGCACCTAATATTATTATTGTTGAGCATGGTTATTGATGTCTTAAATTTTCATTAGTGTCAAAAAGAGAATGTGATACTAGTACATGAATGATAAAGCAGTTGTGTTTTGATAGCTTGGAGAGATATGGCACATGTGCAAGTCTGTAAGGATAAAGAAGAAGTTGTGAGGCATCTATAGATGTCTTGGTGAAGTTTTGGTATGTTATTTAATCATTTTGAAATATAAACATACATATTCTAGCTTAAGAGAAGCCAAATCATCACTAAACATCATGTAAATATGAGTGATCCAATAAGTTTGTGTATTTAATGTAGATAATCAAAGAGTCAACATTGGTCAAAGATTTTCATGGAGATGTTTATAGTGTTAGGAAGATACTCTAAAGTTTTGGAGTCTTGAAGTGTTTTCCAGTTCAAGATATAAACCTTCAAAGTTACTCTAGTATATTGTGATGGACTGGTGATCCAGGCAACACTTCAGCCGACAATTCGAGTGACAATTCGAGTGATGGTTCTACCCCAATTGGTGGTAGAACTTATAGGAGCCATAACTTTTGAACCATAGCTCTGTTTGAATCCCCGTTTAAACATTTGGAAATCTAAGAATGAGGAGAATGAGATGAGATGGCATGAAGCTATGATTTGTGGGTTTTGACCCCCAAAAACCTAATGAAAGTGCCCATAATTTCAATTTTAATAATGATGTCTAAAAATAAAAAGTTTCTAAAAATAGTAATTTCTCAAATTTTGTGTTGTTGTAAAATGTGGAAGTTAACCACTTCATCTCCCTCAAGATTGGTGACCTTCCACATCCTCTTCCTACCTTCAAATTATATATAAAAAATAGATGTATCTGAAGAATGGGATCATAAATATCTTCCTAGAGATAAGCATATATTTTATGTAATTTTGTGAGCAATAAAACATCTCTTCCTAGAGATAACATTATATGATTGTGTTATTTTGTATTTTTAAATTATCTTTCAACCAAAACCTCTAAGTTTTGGATCAACTAGAGACTTTCAAGTTTAAATATGTTGAATTCTAAGGTCAAATAGTCAAGACAGATCTACAGTGAGTATTTAAAAGATCCAACAATGCATGTGAATTCAAAATATCAATGGTTTCTAAGATTTCACATGCTAGTGATAAGTGTCTCAATCATAGTTTTTGAGAAAATATCAATGGCTCATGGGTGTTTATGTATATGGAGATCGATGGATCACATTGAGTCAAATAGTTAATATGCATACAAGGCACATAGAGCTACCAAGTGGCATAATCATGGAAGCAAGGATCTAAGATTAATGGTGAGTGAATGTAGGTTAAAGTCAAGAGACTTTTGAGGAGATCAATGGTGCATATTTATTCAAAGTAGTCATAGAGCATGAGATGATGATAAAGTGTCCAATGTTTAGTATCTATATAGTGATTGTTGGAATTTAAATATTCAAATTTGTGAAATAAAACTAGTGAGGGGTTTTTGATCTATATCTTGAGCATATGGTAGAATTTTTTGATGGACTAAAAATAAAAGTTGAAGAGAACTTCAAAGAACATCCATTAAAGTTTATTAAAATATTTTAATGTTGATAAAATTATGGATATTGAGATTAAAAGTTAATTATTTGTTTATTCATGGTGATATTGTGTATAAGACTACTATTTGAGTAAATTATGCTTTAGCAGAAGAGTGTTTTGGTAGGAATAATCACCTAAATATGTATTAAAGGTCATATGGAGTGGACCCATGTATTTAAAAGTGATCTTGTGTTCTTGCTTTTCTTAATGAAGTGTTAAAGGGGTAATAGGTCTTCATGAGACATATAAGGGCTACTAAGGCCTAATTGAAAGGTGTAGCTACTTAAGTGTGACCCATGGATGTTATGGCTAACCTGTGACAATGAATTTGAGCTATGTATTAGAATGATATAAGTTTTAATGGTTAAGATAAGTATTTTAGCTAACCTAGAATTTGATATTTATGAAGACTCTATAAAGAGTGAAGACCAAGGTAATGGTTTCTAGACTTAGAAGTGAATGTGTAGAGAATAAAAGATAAAGATGAAGGAAAGAGATTAGAGGGAATGTGCTCAAGGGATGGACTAAAGTACATAGTAGATTACGGATGAGTGAAGAAGCCTAGAGTGATCCAAAAGGGGTATTTGGATGCATTGCTTATATGAACAAGTTTGAGTGTGTGTCATGAGTTGAAAGAGAGGTGTTATACATTGTTTCTTTAATTAGATTGAAATACAATCAGAGTTATAGATTTGTTGATTTCATAGGTGTTGTGTAGGTGTTAAACATCTAGAACAAGTTGGTGCTTGTTCATACTTAGGGATGGGTGTTCCTTGTGAAGTGGGTGCTTCACTAAAAGGTCTCATGTTTATGATCATATTATAAGACAAGTAGTCCATGTGTTTATAGGCTTGAGAGTGGGTTTTATTTTTCAAGAGGGTTTCCCATGTAGATCTTATGTTATGTGTGTGATCTTGCATCATGTTTCTTATTTATTGTTATGAACAACTTGTATGCTTTATGAATGTTTGTGGTCATTGATTAAGAGTTTAAAAAGATTACCATTAAAATTTAAAATATCTTGTATCACTAATTCACCCCCCCTCTTAGTGATTGTACCTATAATAATTGGTATCAGATCAACGACCTTCATTTCAAGTTTAATCACTTGAAGGTGATCTAAGGTACAATATGGTAAGTCAACAGAAGCAAGCTTTCTCTACAAATCAAGCACCATCATTCAATGGGTTAAATTATGTTTTCTAGAGTGCAAGGATGAGGACATACATCATGTCTCTAAGGTTTGATACATGGAAATATATCATAGATGGTTATACTACACTAGTTACTCATCTAACTAGTGTTGTTAAAAATAAGTTGAGTGAGAATAATTCTAAATCTATGAATGTTATCATTTGTGGTTGATCTGAGGTTGATTTCACCAAAGTGATCTATTACAAGTCTGCCAAGGAAATTTGGGTCAAATTATAGACTATGCAGACCTACCAAAGGAAATTTAAATGTCTCAAAATGAAGGAATAAGATATTGTGGCATCCTATATTAAGGGTTCATGAGGTAGTAAACATGATAAGAGGTCTTAAAGAGATTATTGATGAATCCACTATAGTGTAGAAGGTATTAAGGAATCTTACACTCAATTTTGATTCAAAAGTTTTTATTGCAGTTGAAATTCATGATCTCACTCACTTGAATATGAATAAACTACATGGAATCCTTATTACCTAGGAGATGAGAGTTGATGAGGAGAGACCTCCTAAGAAAGAAGTAGCCTTCAAGGTGATCAAGGAGACAAAATATAAGAAGAACAAGTTAAGTCTTGAATATTTTGATCTTAATTAAGATCAACTTGAAGCCATGATTTCAATAAGATTGAATGTAGGATCAGGTAAGTATGAAGGAAAACCTCCTTTTAAATGTTTTTCATGTGGTAAAGTTGGTCATTTTATAGTTAAATGTATAGAAAAGTTTGAACTTAAAGAAGCTTATAAATCTCATGAGGATGAACACAAGAAATCTAAGGGTCCTAACAAGTACCTAAAGTTCTTCAGTAAGAAAAATGGAAATAAGAAATCATACAAAGGTAGTAAGAGCCTTTACCATGAAGAAGATAGTAACTAATCTATAGAATAAGAAGTAACCACATCTGATAGTGATGAATCTTTTCATAATGAGGGCAAGGAGACATTTTTCATGGATTTTGTGATAATGAAGGTGAATGTTGATTAATTAGATATTTCTTTGGCAGAGATAGCTCAGAGGATAAATTTCTTAATATTGTGGAAGAAATAAAGATAAAACAAAGAAATAGTAGAAAACAAGATTCTTGATCAAATCTTATGAGGAGAAATTAGACTTTTTGAAGGAAGGCTAAGTAATAAAGTTAAGGAGCATGATGAGATCACACAATAGCTTGAAACACAATTTTTTACTCTTAATAAGTAAAGAGTAAGGATGAAGAGTGTATCATGTATCAATCAGAGATAGAATCTTTGAAAATGAAACTAAATCAAGCTATGAGCAAAGATACATTTGATGATTTAGATAATAAAGATGAATTTATGAATACTCTTGAAGATCTAAAGATTGAGAATAAAAAGAACAAGAATATGATGTCACAAATCAAGGACTATGAAGAGTAATTTAGTGTGTTTGAAGCAATAATGAATGATGACCCCAAAGAACATGAAGATATTATCAAGAATATCAATAATCAATTAAAAACTATGTCTACAAGCCTGAAATACAAAGAAGATAAGTGATTAAGGTACGTGATTAAAATTGAGTCATTAAAAGATGAGTTAGATAAGACATCTTGTAAAGTGAAGTCATTTATGAAGTTTGAAAAGAGCTCAAATTATCTTGACAATATTCTAAGTACTCAAAAGCATGCAAGTGATAAAACTAGTCTTGGATACAAAGAAGAACAAAAGCATGTAACTCAAGACAAGAGAAAGGTTAATGTGAACAAGGATAATTATAATTTGAAAAGCACTCATCCTAGGATTAGGACTTGCATCTTCATACTACATTTAGGTGCATCATAGTTATTCTTGTACTCATTGAAAAGAAATCAAAATTTTACTTTGGGTTTAAAAATAACTTGCATCCATGACTCTTAGGTGAGATCTTTATTTTTGGGGAGCGCGATGGATGAAGGAGAGAAGGAGGGCACGACAGGGCAGAATGTAGGGCATAGTTATAGGGAGGTGCTTGGACTGCAATAGGCATCCTAGGGAGCACACAGAAGGGGAAAGGCTCCACTTTTTTAGGGTTCAAGTTCTTTTGCTATTGTAGAGCATCCAGGCATGCCCATACCTAAAGTCAATGGCTACCTAGAAAGATGCAAGGAGAGGCCCATGTTGGTTATACCAATGGACATGATTGCTGAAGACAAAGGAATACTATTCCAATCACTCCCTATACTAAAAGTTTATGGGGCTTAAGATGTCGTTATCATTCTTGGAAGCATGGGCTCAAAGAACGTGGGCACTAAAAGGAGAAATGGATATTACATTGCTAGCCAATAGCTATTTCATGGTCACTTTTACCTATATAACTAATTATAAGAGAGTGTTTACTAGAGGTCCTTATATTCATAACCAAGTGGGACTATTTATCAAGCCCTGGCATGTCAGTTTTATACCTTCAGAGGAACTACCAAACTGTGTCCTGGTGTGGGTGCATCTACCCCACTTTTTGGTGGAATGCTACCTAGAAGACACTCTGCAATTGTTTGCATCCTTGTTGGGAAGGCCAATCAGTTCTTCAATGTCACTCTTGGGGAAAAAGGTAATGACTTATGCCCGCATTTGTGTTGAAATTGATCTTAGTAAACCAATATGAGATGCTGTTGAAATGAGTGCAGGACCTTTTTCTTGGGTACAACAGCTGGATTATGAAACTCTTCCTTTCTACTGTCATCTATGTCATGCTTATGGACATTTGCAGCGATGGTGTCCCACCTCAAAATCCACTGCACCTCAGCCTGCTCAACCTACTCTCATTCCTTCTAGAACTAATAAGGAAAGGGGTCTGATTCCAAGTGAGGTGCCTAAAACTGATGGTTTTATGCCGATTAAAGGCTGCTATAGAAATATAGGCCAAAAATGGTCCTTGAAGGAAAGATAATTAGATGATTCACTCAATAGATTTGAAATACTGGATTACCTTAATCAGCAGGAGGTGAATCCCAGGTTGATGATTTTGGATCAAGGGATTGAGGGACCAACTCAAGAGACCAATGCTTTAGGTGATTTAATTGAAACACAGGATGCTAGAGATTTTCATATGGATATGGATCAACAGATGATGATTTTAGAAGGAATGACTTCCTCAGTATCTTCCCCTAAAGAAGTTGGAAATCTACCCCTCACCAAGAAAATTGGGGACCCAGGGGCAGCAAGAAGTAGTAAATCTTCTCCTCATCTTGAACTTCTACAAAAAGACCTTGAGAAGGGAGGGGGGAGAAATCTGGCAAGCCTAGAAGCAAAAAAAGATCAAGCTAATGGGAGAGACTTTGGTGGAGTCAGGGTCAGTAAAGAAAATGGATGCACACTTTTTGAACCCTCTAAAATGATTGTAATATCTTGGAATGTAAGGGGTTTGAACAATAGCCCCAGACAAAATGATGTTCACAACCTGATTAAAAGTCATAGGCTAGATGTCTTTTTTTGGCAAGAGACTAAGCTTTCAGTTGAAGATATGTTTAGATTAGTGCCTAAGTTGTGGAGGCAAGGAGAATGTCAATGCATTGGTGCTACCGAATATTTAGGAGGACTAGCTCGTCTATGGAACCCATGAAAGATTGGTCTCATAGGTTGGCTGACTTTTAAGTTTTCCATGACTATGATTGCTTCTAGCTTTGAGATGGGGGAAGTTATTCTCTTCTCCAATATATATGCCCCCAACAATTGGCAGGGTAAAAAATCCTTATGGGGCCACATAAGTTTTGTCTGTAGCTTGGCCCCCTTCCACCCTTGGATTATGGCAGGTGATTTTAATGCTATTCTAGATTTGACTGAAAAGCATGGTGGCACGTCAAGGTTGGACCCATCTGCTTTGCTAATGTGCAATTACATTGAAATTTTGAATTTAGTTGACGTCAGGCCCAATAATGGATAGTTTACTTGGAACAATTGTAGGAGTGGGAAACATTGCATAGCTGAGAGACTCGACCATTTTTTGGTTTCTAGTTTTTGGGTTGGAGGTATGTGGTCTACGAGGTTTGAAATTTTTGACTGGAGAGGATCAGACCATTGGCCTATAAAGATTAATAGTTTTTCACAATATTACCCATGCTTTCCTTCCTTCAAATTTCAACTCATGTGGCTGCAGGATCAATCTCTACATGAGTGTGTGGCCAGTTGGTGGCATTGGGGTAGGCTTTCCCATGGTACGGTGATGTACATTTTTGCCAAAACACTACAATATGTGAAGTAAAAGCTCAAGCAGTGGAATCACAAAATCTTTGGGAATATTTTCCATGCTAAGGTTGTTTCACAGACCAAGCTTGATGGTATCACGAGAATAATAAGGGAGGAAGGACTAACTGAATACTTATTGCAAGATGAAACAAACGTTGTGAAAGACCTAAAGGAATGTGAGTTATAGGAGGAAATTTTTTGGAAGCAAAAAGCTTGGATTGAATGGCTCCAAAAGGGGGACAAAAATACATCCTTTTTCTTCAATTTGTCTAAATCTAGGAGACATGGCAATTCTATTTTGGCCCTGGTCAATGAAAGAGGTGAGTGGCTTGACTCCTTTCCAGTAATTTCAGAGGAGCTAGTGCAGTACTTATCTACTCTTTTTAGGGAAGATGCTAATGGGGAATTACCAAAAGAAGCTTAGGTTCTCTTCTGTATTCCATCATTGGTGACGTATGAAATGAATGAGAATTTAATGAAGGCAATCACACTTGGAGAACTTGAGGAAACCATTATTTAGATGAAAAAAGGGAAAGCAGCTGGACCTAATAGCTTCCTAGCTAAATTCTACCAAGAATTCTAGGACATTATCAAAATTGACCTTTTAGCTGTTGTCCAAGAAACTCAGTGGAATAATCAAATGCTTAAGGCTACAAATGCGACCTATCTTGCTCTCATACCCAAATGCGAAGGTGTTGATAGGCTGTCAATTTCACCCTATATCCCTTTACAATGTTGTTTATAAAATTATATCTAAAATCATTGCATATAGGTTAAAAAGAGGGTTGAGTGATGTGATCTCAAAAGATTAGAGTGGTTTTGTGGAAGGCAGGAGAATTTTGGATGGTATTGTTAATGTTGTTGAGTCCATTCACTCCATGGCTAGCTCAAAAGATAAGGCAATGTTCATTAAATTGGACATGGCCAAAGCCTTTGATAGGGTCAAATGGTAATTCTTGTAGAAGGTTCTTAGTGCTTTTGGTTTTGTAGATGAATGGACTCAATGGGTCATGAGCTACATTTCCTCAGTTTCCTTCTTAGTGCTTATCAATGGAGAACATACAAATATTTTTGGTGCTTCAAGCGGGCTGTGATAAGGTGATCCTCTATCTCCATACCTCCTTCTTCTCCTTACTAAATGCTTGGGGAGGTTGATCAATAGGAACAGAGAGGATGGGCATATCCAAGGATGGTGATGGGGAGGTGAATTACCGATGCAATCTCACCTGTAATTTGCTAATGACACTGCCCTAATGGGCATGGCCACAATGAGTGAAGCAACTAATTTACGCAAGGTGTTAGATGTTTATATAATGGCCTTGGGACAAAAGTTCAATGAAGACAAGTCATTCATATTCTTCTTCAACACTTTGGGGCCCATTCAGTAATAAATAGCAAGGACTTTGCATTTTCAGATTGGGACTCCCCCTTTGATTTACTTGGGTATCCCTATCTCAGCTGGTTGTACATCCAAAGAATCTTGGTAGATTATTTTGGAGAAACTTTGGGTGAAAGTGAATCATTAGACTCACATGTGGTTATCCTTTACTGGCTAGGTTCAACTTATATAATTTATGGTGCAGGCTTTGCCCATTTACAGATGTATGCTCCAGGTTGCCCCGATGGGAATTGTTAAGGAGTTTGATTCGGTTACTAGACAATTCTTATGGGTTGGTAGTATGAATCCCACTAAATGGAGCCTTATTATATGGGAGATTGTTTGCAACCCCAAACAATATGGGGGGCTCGGTCTGAGGTAGACAGACTTAAATGGTATTGCTTTGGCAGCCAAACTTTATTGGCGATGGTGCACTAGACAAGACAAGGCTTGGGCTAGAATTATCTCACATAAGTACTACTCTAGGACCATTCAAAGGGATATTAATTGCTATCCTCTTATTGGGAAAGGTTCGGTGATATGGGGTACTCTCAAAAAAGGGTTGCGCTCATCAAAGACGGCTTATTATAGATTTGTAAACAGAGATCCAAGGCTCTCTTTTGGACTGACTCTTGGGATGGCTATCCTCCCATTATTTCTTAGTTTCCAAATTTTTTGAACCTTTGTCATAGATTCCTTGATGCTGGTTGGTCTTAGGTGAGTGACTTCAAAGCTTACACTTCATAAGGAAAGTTGGAGGTAGCACACTAGAAAGCTCCTGAAACTTGGCCAGTTAATGGCATGTAGGAGGAGAATGAGGAGCTATTGAGCATCCTTTCCAGGAGTCTCTATAGTTCCCTTCAAGAGGAAGATGTGCTCGCTTCATCTCCCAATCCCAAGTGATCTTACACAGTTTCCTCTAGATATCAGGCTTTACTTCTTCAAAGATTGGGCAGGGGGGAAGTGCATTGGTGGAGACAGGTCTGGAATAAATTTTCATGGCCAAAATGCAATTTTTTTGTTTAGATGCTGGCTTATAATAGGTGCTTGACCTAGGACAATATTTTAAATTGAGGTTTCCAAGGCCCTTTAGTATGTGTTATGTGCAGAACAGCTGAGGAGGATTCAACACACCTATTTTTTTATGCTTCTTTGCCTTACAACTCTGGCATTATTGGTGGGATGTTTGGCAGTGCCCATGTTTTCATGCTCTAACTATGGTCAACTTTTGGAATGGTGTGGGTGAACCCCCTTCAAGGATGCCTTTCTTATAGGACATATGGCTAAGGGGCCCCATTTTTCTATTCTGACAGATCTATCTTGAGAAAAATAGGCAAATTTTATGGGGGGTGAGGGCCATGGCATAGCAAGTATGGCAGAAAGTGGTGGGGATAATCCACAAGACCATCCAAGCAAAGAGTGTGATATGCCTTCCTTTGACCAAATAGTATGGTTAGGTGGTGGCATGACTTGGATTCTAGTAGTTAACTGGTAATTCAGTGTGTGTCAGGAGGAGTAGGTAGGTCAAAGAGTAGATTCCAAGGATTGGTCAGTGGTAGTGCCCTCCTAGTGGGATTCTCAAGATCAATAGGGATGGTTCCTCTAGGGGTAATCTGGGGCTCATGGGTACTCAAGGGATAGGAAGGGATTCTAAAGGTACAGTGATTTTTCTCTTTGCAATTCCTGAGGGGCTACAAACCGTCAACATGATGGAAGGCCAGGCCATTCTTTATGCCCTTGAGAAGGCCTAGGCATTAGGTTGGCATAGGATTATTTGTGAATCAAACTCTCAAGTCTTAATTAACCTGCTCATTAAGAGAAAAGTGTTGGATGTCAATTGGCAACTATCTCTGATTGTTGAATAGATTTTGCGAATTTGCTCGCTTATGGATAGCGTTACTTTTGCTCACATTTTGTGTGAATAGAATAGGGCAGTAGATTTTTGGTTAAATGGGCATCTGAGCATTTGGATGGTGGAAACATTGAGAATTGGGGGTCTCTCTCCCTGACATTTTGTTTTGATTTGGAAAGAATTCTAGAGGCCGATAGGGAGGTTCATAATATTGTCTAGTTAGGCGTGTGCCTAGTTTCTCTATTTTTGTTGCTTTTTTTTGGGGGTTTTTTCCCCTTGTTCTTCTTGTAATGCCTTTATTTTCTTATTAATACTATTTTTACCCCTTTTTAAAATAATAATAATAATAACTTGCATCCATTGCCTGCTTGCTTGTTTAGTTCACATAGTTTAATTTAAATGGTGAAATTAATCATAGAAAGTCACTTCTTTTCACACACACAATAAAAAATCACTCATTCAAATCAAACATCAAACATTGACATAAGGTTGGACTAAGATTTCAACACCTAGCAATAAACCTTTCCTTTAGCTATCCCATTTGGACTTCACTACCAAGGGGAGAAACCAAAACTTAGTTCACTGGTTGAGTATAATCTCTAATAATTTGGTATATTTTGACTAAGAACTCGATACCCTTATCACTGCAGTATGTGAAGTGAGGGGGTAGGCCCTAATATCAATCCACCTACCAAATTTTAATATAGATTTTTGAGAGCCTTGACTAACTTGAAACCATCTTTAGACTTTCTCTTCTAGTTCCTATTCTACAAACCCAAGTTGAGTCTCATAACCTATTAAATCAAGGCATAAGCCTAAAGAGAGATAAAAATAATTCTAGGAATTAAATGTACTCTTAGTGTATTCTAGTTTTCCTTGAATCTTTTAATTTATTTGCTTCTCTTTTGAGTGTGTGAGATCACTTTTACCCTTCATTCATCTTTCTTTTCATGGTTTTGACAAGACAACTTATAAACCAAGAAAACCAAGATCCACCTCCCAACCACCCATCTTCTTCTTCCTCACCCATGGAGCACACTTTAGATACATAGAGTTCCCCTAACCACTTTGGAAGTCCTAGAATACCTTGGTCTATTGCCTGAGGAGATATAGAATTTTGAGAGGATATTCCTACAATAATTAATAAAAAAAGTATGAAATAATAGGTTTATATAATTAATAGAACACTTGAAAATATTGTATTGATAGTAGGCCACTTCAAGGGGGCAAGCTCAATATAATAAATTTGTGGATGCCTTCATTGGCCTCAAAACTTACTTATATACTAAGTCTAATCTAAGAGACTAATACTTCTCATGAATGTGGGATAAAACAAAATTTTTATGGGATGATTTATAAAGCATGTGTGTTGAGAGAAACCATTACACCAACAAAAGAAAGAGAAGGGGTAGCACGGGTTCCTAACAATTTCACCACCCTTCTTGATAACAATCTCATGGCTCTCAACACTACCTTTCCACCATGACTAATCATACCCATGCTTTGGTTCCCTCCTTTGAGCCTCCCTATGGCATGCCAACTTACCTTATGGGTGAGACCTCGATAGCCACTATCTACACCCAACTTATGGTAACCCAAGCCTCTCCTCTACCAACAACCCTTCCAGCACCACCACCCAAAACCAATCCCTTCCACCAACCGACACCCAAACACCTTCTACCCCAACCAATAACCCTTCCAATATAGGAACCACCCAACCTTTAGCAACTCATACACCACTTACCATAAGGATGCCTTCAAATAGTGTTGCTTCCTTACCACTTACCATTCACAACCCACCATCTTCCACCCCTTTCCAAATTTTGGTAGTTTCCATACCTTCTATGCTTCCACCTATTATCACTAAGGCCACTACCCACATTTAACCCACTACTATAACTATGTCTCTTACCCAACCAATGTTTATTACACCAATCCTAAGGTATGTCCCAAACCTATAAGGGTACATGCCTCCACCATCTTCCCAACCTTCCATTCCCACTTACCAATACATGGCATCCTCCCAACCCTATAATACTTACCCATATGTGGCACCTTCACAACCTCAACCAAATATACCTTATAATTATGGGGGTACACCACTAAAAATTGATCTTATCAAGATGTTGATGGACAAGATGACCAATCTAGAGTCATATGTTTTTGGTGCCCACAACCTCTTATCATATGACCAAATTTGTAATGAGCCAATCCATCCATCCCAATCTGACTATACCCCATATAGTGAGAACTTCTAAAGTTTTCTAAATTTTAAATCAAAGAATATCCCCAACAACATCTTAGAACATTTAGGCATTCATGTTATTTTATTACTTACAATGATGATCTTCTTCTCCATACTTTCCCCATGTCCCTAACCAAACACGCATTAGATTGGTATAATGATATTACCAAGAACTCCCTCTTCTCTTTTGCAAAACTATCCCAAACTTTCTTGGATCATTTCTCCATTAATTTTTCCAAGAAAATTTCTATCACCAACCTATATTCCATCAGGCAGTTTGAGGATGAGTCAATTACCAACTTTGTGTATTGCTGGAGAGGGTTGATTAACTAACTCTCTTTCTCTTTGCCCCAACCTAAGTTGATTAATGTTTTGTATCAATCTTGTGCCAAGCATATCTCATCAACCTTACAAGTTTAGGCATTCACCATGGCTCAGAAGCTGGAGATTAGAGCTATAGATGAGGGAAAGCTTAAATTGAGGAACAAAAATTCTAGTTTCAAATCAGATAAAAAATTTTCCTCCAAAACCACCAACCACACTAACACCAAAGCTAAAGGAACCACAAACATGGTTGTGATTAAAATTACTCCTCCTCTAGTTGTCAACCAACTCAATTCTTCCACCTTTTCCAACAAAAATACCAAAACCCAAAACTGCTATGTCCAAAAATTATATACTCTATTAGGGGAGTCATATACTTCAGTTTTGAAGAAGTTGTTGAAGGCATCTATCATCCAACTTCCTATGATTAAACTATCTTAGTAATTCAATTAATCCTACCCTATACCTAGTTGGTATAAGGAGAAAAAAATGTGTAGTTTCTACCATGTTATTGGACATGATGTTAATAAATGTAAGATGTTTAAAAACATTGTCCAAGATTTGATTGACAAGGGTGAACTTGTGATGGATAACCTGAATGTACCCCGCAATCAATCACTTGAAATTTTTATACAGCCTTTCCCTAACCATTCACATTTCATAAATAGTGAACATACTAATGTGGAGTCCTCCTACAAGCATGAAGTTTACATAGTTAATATTGTTCTCAAAGAACTAATAGTTCATGAACCCATGTCCCAATTTACCACCTTTTTTCCACTTATTGAGGTAGTGGAGTCACCTTACCTTTATTTGAAAAATTAAACAAAGGAAGAAACTACAATCCCATCTCCACTTATTGGGGTAGTGGACTCACCAACCTCTCCTTTAAAAATCATAGAAAATGAGTAAACCATTACTTCCATCCCTTTTTCATCCATGATAGAGTTATCCACCCTTCCTTTAGAAAGCATTCCTAATGAATAGATTACTTCACCTATCCCTTCTATGGAATAATCATCCACCAAGTCCTTGGAAACTTTTATAAAGTAATAAATAAACTTGGCCACCCCACTTTCTCAATCATTTGGTTTATCCTTCGAGTCTAACACTGAAGGAATTAAGCCCATCTACAAGCCCTTTTCTAGGTTGGTCCAAAATATAGAGTTTCTATCCCAACTAGACCTTGATCAAGCCATATTTTGGCATCACCTTGGACTCCCCTATCCAACTACGAAGGATTCATCAACCTCACCATTGTCTACCCAACCCTCAACCTCCATTTGTGAAACTAATATCACCCCAACCAAACCAATAAAAGCCTCCACCTCCTAAACCTTAGATAAACCATCCAACCCAACTCCCTCCAAAGAAACCAAAATACCTTCCAATATCCTAATAATCCCATAAATAACCTATGTATCTTTCCCACTCATAATCTTACCCATCCTCCATTGAATTTGGATTTGACACCACCAAACCCACCTAAGAAAACACAAGTCAAGCCAACAAAGAAAGTTGAGCCATCCAGGATTCCCAAATCCAAAACCTTACCCCCTATTTCTACTTTGGCTTCCATATTTGGGCCTCACCCCTCCACCTTAACTAAGAAACTAAGCCTCCCAAATAAACCACAAACCCAACCTCCTCTTCTAGCTACACATTCGCTTCTAGTTACACCTCCACTCCTAGCTACACCTTCACCTATTTTCACCAAACCTTTTTCTTTCAAACCATCTACTTTTAAGCTATCAACCTCAAAGCCATCAACATCCAAACCATCTACTCCAAAAACACCCACCAAGAACATTCCACCACCAAAATCTCTATTTTCAAGCCTACCCCTAAGGAGGCTTCTACCCCAACTGTCAAAACCAATTATCCATAAAAAGTAATTAGCCCCCTAGTAATAAATAATATTTTATTCAAAATGGATACTAAACATCTCATTTCCTCAAGTGAAATAGAATTGGATGTGGAATTCTCAATTTCCTGATTAAATAAAAATAGGAAATGGATTTTAAAAATATAAGAAGTCATTTTCCAAAATTTAATTAAAATGAATTGACTTTTAAATCTAAATGTGAATTGTTTGAATAATTTTGAATATGAGTGTTTTGAAAACTCATACAACTCCATTACTGAGTTAAATTATTCCCTTTGTATTTATATCTCTTCAAATAGTCTCTTATTAAATTTATTATAATAAAATTTTAGATATCAATGAATAATTTGAAACTAATATCTACTAATGGAATACTGGAAAACTAAAAAAATAGAGACAAGATATTGTTTATGGGGTTAACCAATTAACTATGTCCCCATGTTCATTTGAACCATTCCATTATAAACAAGATGTAAATATATTTTATAAAACTTACATCCCTGAATGGTTTTAAGAAAACTTATAGCTCTATAGACTAGGAAGAACTCATCTAGATAACACAAAAATGTTCTTCTCTTCAACCAAACAAAAACTTTCAAATTCTTAAAGTTCTCCTCAATGGGATAATTAATTATCTCAATAAGAGGACAAGACTACTTTCAAAGGATTTATAAAATATCCTTGGATTTACAAATCTCTCTAATTTATATAAACTGAGAAAGACTCTAGAATAGACAAAATAAAACACAATCAATTCACTAAATTAAATAATCTATGTTCTTAAAGTAAAATATACCTTCATCTGCATGGACCATCCATGCTTGAAAATCCTGGTACAATTCCTTATCTATAAAAAATAAGCAACTTGTATCCTTCTCTATTGGCTACCCACTCTTTGTAAGCTGCACCAAAATAATAAAAATCCTCAAAATATAAAAATTGTCGTATAGCCAATGTTGGCTAACAATTATCTATTTTTGCCTAGAGTATGGTTAAACTCCAAATAGGCTACAAGTATTTAATAAACGAATAAAATCCCATAAATGATGGGAGGTTCTAATTTCATGATTTAATTAATAAAGTGCTTATCAAAAATACCAATGCATAACCTTCCATCTGACCATTATCCACATGGGGAAGAGGTGGGTGATGCATGTTTTACATGTTTGATTTAGAGTGCCAAAGTAAAGATATGAGGATTAAAATATTAAAACATTTCCTATGCAAATTGGTCTAAATAAAGACCATAACATATTCCACCAAAACTATCAACCCTTTTAAAGTGGATATCCATATGGGTAAGTGGAGGTAATAGGATAGTTAAAGTTTATTAAAAGGTAAAGCATGTATGGTATTAAGGTTGTTTAAAACATGCATGAATAACCATCCATGTGGGAGTGGGTTATATTAAAATTTAGGACTTAGGTTTTAAAATATCCAATGTAATAATCAAAACCATAAATAGGATATTTAAATTGGGATTTAATTTAAAACATATCCCATGGTTATTAATAACCATAATAAAATAAGATATTAGTAATATTTTGATAATTGAGGAATTATGATGGGAATAATTAGATATGTGGAAGGAATAAATAAAAATATATATTGGATTATCTCAGTGGTATTAATAAGATTATATGGCAAACTTGATAACATTGGATGTTGAATGGTTATGGGGTAATATGGGTAAATGACCAGTTTGGTCCCGCATCTACAACACAACACCCATTATCAATATAATAAAATAATTCCAATATAATAATTAAAACTTTTACAACCTTCTTATATTTTTTCCATGTGTTGATTTTTTTTATTATGACACTTGACCTTTCCACATTTTTCTAAACCAGGAAAAATCCTCCAGATCAAACCTCCCTAAAAAGAATTTTTTGGTCTCCAAAATTCCAAATAATCTAACTAACCCAAAAAATCTAAGTGAGTTCTCTTCTTACCATTGACAATCTTCCTATATTATTTCCAAATATACAGGAGCCAAAAATAGCATATAAAAGAGTTATGAATTTAGTCTATTAAAATGATGCAATAAAACTCTATTTGAAAACTTACTTGCAATAAACAACTGTCCAACTAAAACTGTAACTTAACTATGGAGAGTAAAATAAACTCTTTACCCATTTTACCAAAATGGCCTGTTACCCAAAATAGTCATAACATCTGGAGAATTCTCTCAACCCCTGCACTACATGAAGGGTAAAGTGTTCTCCTTATTATATTCCACTATCATATAAGGGAAATCAAATGTTGCATACCATATGGTGTCATAGATCATCTATATATAAAAATATACCTTATAGGACTTTTAAGTAAATTGAAACATCCTAAGGTTACTAATGTACAATATGCACAAATAAGAGCCTCCTTAAAAACTCACAAACTCTACAAGTAGTTGTAAGTCATATCAAAAACATGAGGAGAAAACTAAGAATTTTAAACTTGTCTCAAAGTTTCCTAACTATTGATTATTCTCCAATGCATACCTTCAAATCTCATTCAAATGACTTATTTTTCCCAAAAGGTTTATCACAATAGAAAATTGAAATAAGAGATAGCAAATATTCTTCAAAATACAAGTCTATCAAAAATTAGTTTTCCCAAAAGGTTTATCACAATAGAAAATCAAAATAAGAGATAGAAAATATTCTTCAAAATACAAGTCTATCAAAAATTCCTTCCCTATATCTAGTAGTTAGGAATTCTCTAAAAATAGCGTTGAAGATAAACTAAGCATACTATTCCATACTATAGTTATACTTTTATCAAAACTATCCAAGTTAACCATGTTATCAATAAGGGTTGTTCCCTCTTCATGATTTTCAAAAACTGAATAGAAAGTGGTTTCATCTTATAACTCTATATTAATAAGATGTAGATGATCCAAAAAAATTTTCAAAAGGCTTTAAAAACAAATTCTAAACAAAGACATATTTTACTCCCAAATCAACCTTACACAAAAGATTCAACCAAAAATTATACAAACATAGTTACATTGAAAATAATTTATACCTTTGAATAAAATGTGAAGTGCACACTTGTTGAGCAATGGTTGGCATACTATTGGTGTTAAAACAACTTTTTATTTGCTTCCTACAACACTTAACAAAGCTGTGACTCATAAACCAACTTATGAACCAATTCAAAATCTCAATCTATAAAGTGCAAAAACCTATTCAATATCTTGAATAATGCCTTATTTTCCATTTCCACATCTTACCATGGAACTGGTCTTTTCACTTGTTCTTATAATTAAGGACATAGGCATACATAATATGATTATTAATCCAAAAATAAAGGCTACACAACTAGTTATCAAAGACCAAAATATTGTGTCAATACCAATATGAAATTAGATTTCCACCATACCTTATTATGCCCTCTATGTAAGAATGGTATAAGATTACAACTAATTCCTCTTGGATATGCATCACTAAAAATGCCTTGCATTTTATCTAAATGCTTCCCAAGAAAGAAAGGTTGATCTTCTCTCAATAGCATCTCACACCTTCAAGTGAAAAAGTGTTGCGTTCTTCATCTATATTGATTCTGTAGGGCTAGCATTTTCAAAACCTTGGCTGTTAGAAGCTTGTCTTCTTCCAATGAATTGGAACACATTCCAATTTTCCTTTGCACTAGTCTTCCTACATGGTCAAATCAAACAAAATAATAACACCAAGAATTTGATATCTAAAAACTCTAAACTAAATTATATCAACAACTAAAGTAATTCCTATATCAACCTGCTCTGATACAAAAAATTGATCTGTAAACAATAATTAGATCCTTGCTAATATATATTATTTTATTCAAAATGGATACTAAAAATCTCAATTCCTCAAGTGAAATAAAATTGGATGCAAAATTATCAATTTTCTAATTAAATAAAAATAGGAAATAGATTTTTAAAATATAATAAGTCATTTTACAAAATTTAATTAAAAGGATTTGACTTCTAAATCTGAATGTGAATTGTCTAAATAATTTTGAGTATGAGTGTTTTGAAAACTCATACAAGTATATTTCTTAGTTAAAATATTCCATTCATATTTTTATCCCTTCAAATAGTCTCTTATTCAGTTTCCCATAATTAAATTCTAGATATCAATGAATAATTTGAAACTAATATCTACTGATGGAATACTGAAAAACTAAAAAAATAGAGATAAGAGATTATTTACAAGGTTTACCAATTGGCTACATCCCTAGGTTCATTTGAACCATTCCATTATAAACAAGGTGTAGATACAGTTTATAAAACTTACATCCTTGAATGCTTTTGAGAAAACTTGTAGCTTTGTAGAATAGGAAGAACTCATCCAGATAGCATGAAAATGTTCTTCTCTTCAACCAAACAGATACCTGTAAATTCTTAAAGTTCTTCTGAATGGGATAATTAATTCTCTCAATAAGATTAATATAATACTCTTAAAGGATTTATAAAATATCCTTGTCTTTACAAATTTCTTTAACTTATACAAGTTGAGAAAGACTTGGGAATAGACAAAATAAAACATGGTCAATTCAATGAATTAAATAACCTATGTTCTTCAATCAAAATAAACCTTCATTTGTATGGAATGTCTATGCTTGAAAATCCTAGTACAATTCCGTCTCTATAAAAAATAAGCAACATGTATCCTTATTTGTTGGTTTCTTGCTCTTTGTAAGATGCACCAAAATAATAAAAATCCTCAATATATAAAAATTTCCATATAGCCAATGTTGGCTAATAATTCTCTATTTTTGCTCGAAGTATGGTTAAACTCTGAATAGACTGCATGTATTTAATAAAAGAATAAAATCCCATAAATTATGGGAGGTTCCAATGCCATGCTTTTTTAATATAGTGATTATCAAAAACACCAATGCATAACCTTCTAGATGACCATTATCCACATGGGGAAGAGGTGGGCGATGTATGTTTTACATGTTTTATTTGGAACACCAAATTAAAGATATGAGGATTAAAATATTAAAACATTTCCTATGCAAATTGGTCTAAATAAATACCATAACATATTCCACAAATTTTTTTGACCATTTTAAAGTGGATATCCACATGGGTAAGTGGAGGTAAGAGGATAATTAAATTTTATTAAAATATCTCCAAAATAACACCAAATTCACCCCCATCAAAAATGGATGTCCCACATGGTAAAAGGTAAAGCATGTATGGTTTTAAGGTTGTTGAAAACATGCATGAATAACCATCCATGTGGGAGTGGCTAATATTAACATTTTAGACTTAGATTTTAAAATATCCAGTGGAATAATCAAATCCATAAATAGGATATTTAAATTGGGATTTAATTTAAAATATATCTCATGGTTATTAATAATCATAATAAAATAGGATATTAATAATATTTTAAAAATGGAGGAATTATGGTGGGAATAATTGAATATGTGGAAGGAATAAATAAAAATATATATTGGAGTATCTCAGTGGAATTAATAAGATTACATGACAAATTTTGTAACATTGGATGTTGAATGGTTATGGGGTAATGTGGGTAAATGGCCAGTTTGGTCCCACAACTACAACAAAACACCCATTAGCAACATAATAAAATAATTTCAATATAAGAAATAAATTTTTTGAAACCTTATTATATTTTTACCATGTTTTAATTTTTTGTTATGACACTTATCTTTTCTACATTTTTACAAACCATAAAAAATCCTTTGGATCAACCAAAGCCTCTGCTCCCTTTCCACCCTTGTTAGAGTCCTATTTGACCATCTTGCAAAGGTTATTTCAAGCTTATTACTTGGTATTGCCTTTTATCAAATAATTTGACACCTTTAGTCCTAATCCATCTTGGTTTAATTATAATCTTATTTTATCATACCATAAGACACCTGGACATGACATGGAGAACTACAAAGCTCTCCAAGTCATAATCCACAAACTATGTGATGAGGATGCTTATTGATAGAGGAACCTCCCATGATCCCACCACCAAGCCAAAATCCAAAAAAAACTACCCCATACCTACCTACCCAAAAAATATCATCTAAGAGTGCATAGGAATCAAATCAGCCCACTAGCCCAACTCCTATCCAAATCAATCCATACCATTGATGTGGTCACCCGATCACAAGCCTAACAAAAGGAAAAAGGTTTTAAAAAGTGAGGGGAAGAGTGGTGAGTAATTCAAGGGGAATTAAGGGGGATAGTATTTAGGTTTTTTTGGTCAAGGAATTTACTTAAAATTAGGTGAAGTAGGTATATGATAGATTAGTTAAAGATATGAGGGTAGCTAAAAGTGTAATAATAGGCAAAATAGGTTGGGTTAGTGCCTAGGTATACTATGGGTGAAATTTTGATGTAGTTTTGGTAAGTATATAGTAGACTAAGGCATTTGTCTAACCTTATAGGTGAGGGTGATGTTGGCTATTCAAGATCTAGTGTTGCCTCTCTTAAAGGATGTACACAAGGACATAACATGATAGGATTGTGAGAATATAGAAGCAATGGACTTGGAGGGCATGTAATATTAGCAGTGCATGCCACAAGATGCAGCAATGAGGGTATCCCTAATTGAGATATGGGACATGTCTACCAACACCTTCATATCACCAATTGGATAGATAATTATCCTATTAGAGGGCATTCATAGGATTCTATGTTTGCATATACACAGTCAAGTAGTAGGGTTAATCCAAAGCAATGAACAGGATGCCTACATGGATCAATTATTTGGAGAGGAATTTTTAGAGGTGAGATAATAAGTATGGCATTTTTACTTTAGGGATTTTTACCACTTGGATAGGGATGGGAGATGGCTGATGACCATGATGATGATAGTTGTCATTTGTTATGTGCTTCCAGACTCAAGTGGAGGTATATTTCCTTGGGTATTTTTAGGTGTATTGGTCAAATGACTAAGGACTAGATAGTCTTTGTATGGGCCCCAAAATTACTAGTCCAAATATATTATGAGCTCTAGGGATATTGAGTACACATATGTTATGGGATGAGCATATGTTTTGTATTGCACTATTAGGCATATGAGCATATCAATATTTTACAACCATTTAAGCTACTATGTCACACATGGGATTAGCCTAGGTTTAGAGTTGGATTTATGATATGGAGGGTAGACCATGCACTACCATGAGTAGGGAAAAAGTGGTGAGACTTCGATTGGTTTAGAGAACAATTAGATGCATTAGTGGATGATGAGGTTATCTAGTAACCATACATAGGATTCTAATTATGGTTGGGGTTTGGTGCATAGACTTTTTCTTTGTAAATTTTTAGATGTATATACAGGAGGCAATAGTAGGAGATAGATCTTATCCCTTTCAATTGAGTGAGGAAGTAGTTTGGATTGATTTAAGGTATCCTAGGGGCCTTCCTTAGGTATAGACGTGAGGATACAGAGTCATCATTACCTCTACCATAGCCAATTGAGGATGATTTTTTGTATGAGGAGCTACCAATTTCTATAGGGGTAGATAATGTCAAGGTCACATAGGAGTATATCATGTGGTGGAAAGGATAGTATGCCATGGATTTTTGAGGAGATAGGAGATAGGGCCCAGTTAGCAGTGTAGGTGGATAGAAGTAAGATATCAATGTAGATATGAAGGATGGGGTGATAAAATGGATGTGGATAACATGGATAGATAGGATATGATCATAGAGAGGGACTAAGAAAGAGTGGTATTAGTTACAACATAAGCAATGCTAGCTTCCATGACTTTAGAGAGGGATATAACATAGGGTCAGCTGGCAGTGGTGACTCAAGAGAGAGATATTCTCTAGGAATAGGTTTCTATCATCACTTAGGAGAGAGACCAAGCATGAGGATAGGTAGTGACCCTCACATAGGAGAAGGATCATGCATGAGCTTAGTTTGCCACTATTATCCAAGAGAGGGATGAAACACAAGGACAAGTAGCCACCATCACGTAAGATAGAGGTGGGCTATAGGTACAGGTGACCCTGATATTCATGAAGAGAGATGACCTTAGATAGGTAGGAGGATGGGTACCTAAAGTACTAGCTTGGATGATTCTAGTTTCCAAATATGTGGCCATAGTAGAGGAGTTGAGATATTATGAGGCACTTATCTTCACCCAACTTCCAGATGCACCCCAGTATACCAAGTACATAGTAGAGTAGTTTATGGGAGGAGAGTTAGCAATATGAATCCTAGTGAGTGGTCAACATCTATAGGTACTTATATGGGTCTAATATATGGACAAGCTCTACGGGTAATATTACCCCTACACCATAGACCTAATTGGATTTTTTACTATATTTATATGATTTTGATTCTGGTCTATGAGTCGATGCAATGAGATGTACATATCATTCTGAGAGACATGGAAATTTGATATTATTTGATTCGAGTTATGATGTTATGATCATGATGTATTTTTTTAATTATTATGGTTAATTTATATTCATGTGATGATTTATTTGATGATGTTTATGATGTTTACATGTGGTGATTGATTTATCATTGTTTATGTTTTAGGTGTATGCTTAATTAGATGTTTGACATTTAAATTAATGAACCTATGTGATCCCTTACTTAGATATATATGTGATGGATAACATATTATATGACTCATTTATTCAATTATTAAAAAAATGACAAAATGGTTATTATTAACTTTATGATAAAAGTTATAATTTATTTTGATGTGATAGAATTAATTTTCTTGATGTGATGATTTCTTAGATAGATGAGATGGTAATCTAATATATGATCATGGTGATTTTTAATTATAATGTTTTCTTGATTAAAAACACTTAAATAAATGGTGTAAAAAGATAATGATAATCATTTAATAAGACACATAATGCATTTACATATTATGATTTCATTTATTTGGATGAGAGTTGATTGTTTTAAAACTATCTTAACATAGAGACTAAGTTTGCATAACAAAGTTATATGTAATAAAAGAGAAGTTAAAACAATCAAAAGATAAACATATTAATGAATGTATCAATAAATAGACATAAGAAATAAAAAGGAGTCATAATGCTCTTTTATTGGTGAGGACCAAAAATAGGAAGTTTGATTAGCTTGTGAACATAATCCCATCGCATCTTTTACATTAACATTTGTTAGTTTGTTAAGAAGCTTCTTGATCACATAATGTCAAGTAAGCTCAAAATCCCTTGTTTTATGGAGGGTGAAAGGGGAGATGGATAAAAATGGAACCTTCTTGTGAGGCTAGATTTCCCCTTATGTATATTGTCAAAAACCCATTATAAACAAGTTTATTTCTTACTTGGTGTAGAATGATTGATGCAGGAAGTCTACTTTTTAACTTTTGTGAAAGTTGATTGTAGGTTCCAAACTATTGTGAATTTTGACAATGAGTCTTTTGATGTTTTGAGAGGTTGGGGAAGCTGATCAATGTGAGAAGCTTCAATGAAATTACTTGATTTAACAAATGTTGGACTTAGCCATCCTTTAATGGAGTGGTCTAAGCTTATAACTTGTTTTAGGCTTTGATAACTATCCTTCAAGGGAATAGTCTACCTTATTTTAAGCAATGTTTTGAATTGTTTTGGTAATTGTCCTTTAAGGGAGAAATCTATAATGCTAGAGATGACCTATAAGATGGAATATTTTATTATTTTTTTTTTGTTTTTGATAGACATAGACTTGATTATATAGGCTTAAGGGTTACCTTTATGAAGGCAGAACTATAGCACAAGAAGTTGAATAGTGGGTGAGAAGATGATTTAAGAGACAATGACCATGAGATTCCATCCTATTAGGGATGAAAATTATCCATGAGAATCATGCCATGGGTAGAGCCATGG
Organism: Torreya grandis; assembly: GCA_037957365.1. Classification (NCBI taxonomy): domain Eukaryota; kingdom Viridiplantae; phylum Streptophyta; class Pinopsida; order Cupressales; family Taxaceae; genus Torreya; species Torreya grandis. The sequence goes on along the minus strand of JARHVA010005591.1, from coordinate 716,080 downwards.
TCCCCATATTTAAGATTGAGGTTGAAACTATGATGGATAATCACATGATTCTATGCTTTAATCAGTTATCCTCAAAGTGAGGGGATGAAGGTGAGAATCTCATAAAACAAGGGACAAGATTAAGTTATAGATAGAAGGTGACTTGGAACTGGTTTTAACAAAATAATAGATGTAGATGTGAAGCATTGAGGGGCTCAGGTTCTATCTTCCCTTCAAGAGATGATAATTGGTAAGCTCCTAACCCATACTTATGCATTATGATATATGGTCTAAGCTAATTGAAAGAAAACTTTCCCCACTTACTTTTTTCCATATTGGTTACATGCTTATTTTCCCTTAAGACGAGGTCTCTGATATTGAATTCTCATTCTTTTAGGTGCTTGTTATAAGCACTCTTGATTCATTTTTGATAGACACAAATATGGTTAAACATGACCAAATGACACTCGTCAAGTAGCTCAAGTTGGGTTAAATATTCTTGATGATAATTGCCCTTAGAAATGATATCCTTTAGGGATATATGAAGAGACAGAATTTGGACTTTGAGAGGCAAGAAAACCTCTACTCCAAAGATAAGAGAGAAAGGGGTAACAACCATAGGGGTTCAAATGCTAGTTTGATATGCCCATAAGGTAAAGGGAATATGTAAGTGCCAATCCTAACCAAATGAATTAACTATTTTGGTTAGTATTTTATTTAGTGTTTTATTAGAAGATTTACCCTATCTATTAGCTTGTGGATGATATGGAGATGATAAGCTTAACTTAATGCCAAATGTATCATAAAGACCTTAGACTTTTTTGTTTTTAAAATATTTTCCATTGTTAGTGATAATTTTATGAGGAACACTAAAGTGGTAGATAATATGATGGTTAATGAAGTTGACAACCTTATTAGCTTTGGTTAAAATGAGGGGAATAGCCTCCACCCATTTGGTGAAAAATTCTATCACAATGATGATATAATGGTGTCACTGCAAAGAATGAGGGTTAATTTCACCAATGAGATATAATATCCACTTTAAGAAGGGCCAAAAATACTTAAAGACTTGAAGACCATGACTAGGTATGTGATGTAAATTAGTGTGTTACTATCACATAACATGCCTCTTTACGTAATCATAATAGTCTTGGTTAAGGGTCAGCCAATAATAGCCAAGGTGAAGGATATGTTTAGTGATAGCTAGACCACTAAAGTGTCCTCCACAAATCCCATCATGTGTTTCCTTGATAGCATGAGAGATTTCATGACTATGTAGGCATCTAAAGAGGATATTGTCAAAGCCAAGTTTATAAATAATTTCCCCTAGTATGGTATAATAATAGGTACTTAGTATAAATGTTCTTTGAATGTTTTTAGAGAGATTGGAAGGGATGATGGCTATGTTTATATAGTCAAAGATTTTTTTATATCAAATATCAAATTGGGCCTCTTCCACATGATAATTGGAAGAGAGGTTTAATTTAGTGTAAGAGAGCTTGTTAAGGTGATGGATAGTGACAAATATTTTAGAATTTGAAGGTGCAGATGAGATTTGGGATGCGAGAGAATCCATGGTATCAATGAAATTGTTAGTATAAATGGAGTGGCTTGAATAAGATAATGATCAAATGCCATCAAAATTACATCTACCAATTATTTATGCTATTTTAAAACATAATGTTTACATTAGTAAAAACCATTGATTTGGTTGACCATGAGTTGGGAACCATCAAAAATGGTGATCGATTTGACTCCTAAGGACAAAGCTATTTGGAGACCTATCACTAGGGCTTCATACTTAGCCATGTTATTGGTGTAATCAAAATCAAGTTTAAATGATAAAAGTAAATAAAAGGTGTCCATCCCATGGACATACCTTTCTTCCACTACCAAAGCACCCAACCAAACCCAAACACCTTCATCCAATCCCAATATTTCTATCTTGGGTGCACCCCAATCCAACCCCTCTTAATCAATACAAAGGATAGTTTTAAAATAACTTCACCAAACATTAGTGAAGATAACTTTATATGATCTAATTAAATCCTCACTCCACCACCTTCAAGCCATGATGGAGGCCTTATAATATATAGATGTTCAATATAAATATCCACAATAGCCTTCATCATAGTCCTTCAACTATCTACCCTCGTCACCTTCTAGTATTTGGAGATACCACCTATTCATCCAGATGATTCGAATCATCACCTTTCATTATCATTCACATAAACCAAACTCATATCAAGAGGGTTATTATTTATGGGTTAGATAACTTTAATATTATTTCTTCCCATGTGTATGACCAATTGAAACTACTAGAGAACATCATGTTAGAAACTACAATGATGCTTTGATATTTCAATGATACCATGGAAACAACCTTAGGGACAATCATCCTTTATATTTGTTTAGGACCTCACACTCTTTCTTGAGCTATTTTATATGGTAGAAGGTAAGTTCTAATATAAAATTTTACTTGGACACCCTTGGATCCATTCCATGGGTTGTGTGCCATCTACCTTACATCGGTGTATCAAGTTTGAGCATGAGGGTTAGGTCCACATCATACCTACCAAACCTAGTCCTTTTAAGTCATGAAATATGACTTACCAACCTAATGATGTTCTCATTCCCATAAAGGATACATCCCATACTTATTCCATCAACCAAGCTTCCACCATCTCATCCATACCTTCCTCCCAAATCTCTATGAAGGACCCCTTAGAATGAACATTCCAACATCTCTCACTTGGGGAGTATCACCTTTTGACCTTAGATACCTTCCATAATCCTCAAGATTATGGGAATCTTTACCAATAACCTAGTTATGATTCCAACATTAGGACCATTATTCCTTTTGGGCCTCCTAATTTTTAGACTAATCATGTTTATGGGGGACTTGATCAACTACTTTCTACCTCTACTACCTCCTCTTCTACAAAATGTTCACCTCTGATTTCTCTTACTTGGATAAACTAGAGTTTTCTAAGACATACCTCCATAGGTGTGCTTGGAATGGATTCAGTCTAGGTTACTATGAACATGGACCACATGAGTTGATAGCATACAAAACCCAAAAACCTCATGAATTATTTTGTCTTAAATTCATTCCACTAAAAGAGCCAACCAACCCACCCTCCATCACCATCATTGAGGAAGAAATCCCATCCTCACCAACCCTTTCTCCTTTGAAATCTGATGATCTTGATATTATTTCCTCTAACTTTTTTTTTATCAATATGATCAATTTGGGACCCCAAACTTATCAAAATGATGGGGAAACTAGAACCATTCCTCTGATTCATCCTAAAATAGTAGAAAATGATTCTCCTACCATTAATACTATTCAGTGTGAGGATGATGATTCCCTTCTCACCTATCTTGATGCTGAAGATTCTTCTATCCATAAATGTCTTCCTCCTAAGACTTCAACCATGTTGAAAAAATTAACTGTTGACTTCAACTTAGGTGCCCAAGATAGCCCTGCATAGTCAAAATTAGCTAATATTTAGCTTCCTTAGAGTGTCAATATTTCTTTTCCTTTTTGCAAGATCATAACATAGTGTTGCCTAGTCTTATAGTAACATGATAGAAATTAACCCCACTATATACATCCATAACATCATTACCACCTTTGATGTCAAGCCTATTAGGCAAAAGTTTTGAAGGATGCACCCTTGTATAGTCCTTCTTATCAAAAAACAGCTTCAATGCCTCTTGTCCATCAACTTCATCAACCCATTTATTATCCGCAATGGATTTTAAATGTCATTATTGTCACCAAAGCAACAAGGGGACTTCATATTTGCATTTAATTTCATGATCTTAACCTTACTTGTCCAAAAGATGATTTCCCTTTTCCAAGTATTGACTAGTTTATTGATCTTATGGTTAGCCATGAGATGATATCTCTTATGGATAGATTCTCAAACTATAATTAGATCTTTATTTCCCCTAAAGATCAACACAAAACTTCCTTTATCACCCCATAGGAAACCTTCTACTATAGGTTCATGCCTTTTGGTCTAAATAATGTTGTTACAACCTACCAATGTGCCATGACGTATATCTTTCATGACCTTATTCATAAAACCATAGAGGACTATGCAGATGACCTCCTTAGAAAGTATAAATGTCGTAAGGATTATTTGGTAATCCTGAAGGTTATCTTCAAATGCTTTATCCACTTCTATATCTACCTTAACCCCAATAAGTGCATCTTTTGGGTATTGTCAAGAAATCTTCTTGGATTTATTATCTCTCTTCATGAGATATAAGTTTATCCCACTAAATTCAAGGCAATCCTCGACATGCCTCCTCTAAATAACCTCAAGTAACTCTATAATTTGTGGGGGAAGCTCCAATCCATTCACCACTTCATCTTTAACTATCTGATAGATTTCAACCTTTCCATCACCTCCTTAAGATGTATATATCCTTTAAGTGTAATAAAGACTATCAAAAAGCCTTTGACTCACTTAAATAATACCTTTTTTCCCTACCTATTCAAGTAACTCTATAATTTGTGGGGGAAGCTCTAATTCATTCACCACTTCATCTCCAACTATCTGATAGATGTAAACCTTTCCATCACCTCCTTAAGATGGATATATCCTTTAAGTGGAATAAATACTATCAAAAGGCCTTTGACTCACTTAAATAACACCTTTTTCCCACCTATTCTTAATCCTCCAAAAGATTATCAACCTTTTTACCTCTACATTTCTACCACAAAACACTCCTTGGGAGCCATGCTTATTGTTGGTACATTTATTTACTTTATTGCATTTACTTGTGTTTATTGTTTATATTGGTGCACTAATTAGTTATTTTAATTATTTTATTATGTTTATTAATAATTTGTACCATATAAGATAAACTTGCTTAGCTAGTAGTCGACTTGGACACCTATCTTGTTACAATGGAGTTCCACTCCACTATTCATGTACTCAGATATCTTTTAAACTACATGTGTTGTGTGATTTCCCTAATCTTTATCTTACATGCCTTATTTTATATAAGCAATGGCTATTTGTGTATTCTATATCAGATTAATATTGAATTATTAGAGTAATTCATCATATTTGAGTTATTTATTCATTTCTGTTATTATCTTAGATATAAATTTCTTATTTATTACTTTAATATTTTATCTCTTATTTATGTTCTTTATTAGATTCATTATCTCTTGTAACTAATTTTAACATGGTATCAGATCTATCTTGAATCTATAGATTGCTAAATATTCAAGAGAGAAAATATCTAGATATAGGATCAATTTTTTGATTTTATATATAAGCATAAATTGGAGTTTTTTGGAAAAATTTTGATCTCACCATTGAGTTTAGAGTGCCTGAGATAGTCAAAATCATCTATAATTTTGTCCAAATCAGGCATAGGAGGTGAAATTGGCAAGGGTTTGATCCAAAAGTACCATACTAAAATCTAGTATGTACCTAAAAATTGAAGCATTTATGAGCAAAACAGACCTCATGGTTGTGTTTAAAATATGTCAAAACCTATAGATCCATATTAAATTTGACAAATTTAGACATAGGCACTTGGAAAGCAATTTTTTTTGCTCCCAGGTACGGCCATATGAACTGTGTAGGCAAAAAAAATTAACAGGGCTTACGGATTAGTAGATAAATTTGATAGGGAAACTTCAAGAGCCCACCATTTGAACACCAAGAGGTATTTTTAAGTGTATTTTTTTTTAAATAGCTTAAAATTTTGTGCTCTTCACTGTTGTACTTTCAATTTATTCCAATTTTTTTAAAATTTAAGTTTTTCTACAATAGCACTTGCCCGTCCTCATTTCTACAACTTCAGAGGATCATAACTTTTACATATGACCTCGTATTTAGGTCCTATTTTTTTAAAATTTAATATTTTTTAGAGCACAACACATTGGTACAAAAAAAATTGTAATAAAGTGCATATTTTTTATACTTTAGACTAGAGGGCCTAATTGAGCTTTTTGTAAACTGGAAAAATTATAATCTAGCCTTGTAATTGCACGCAATTATAAAGTGCCAACAAATACTTGTTGGGTGGGATAAAAATAAGTAATTTAGGGGTTTTTGTGGTGTGTTATGTATTTTAGTTTCTACTTTGTGATGGTTTATTTCCAATTGCATCATGGGGAATCCTAGGTTCCCACTATTAACAGCATACAACTACAACCCATGGAAACAGAATGCTTGGAATGAATTAATGATGCTAGGATATACACCTTACATAACAACTCTTCTTAATCCACCTAATGATGTAAAAGAGTTACAACACTTTCTCTTTAAAACTAATAAGGTAATTAGATGTATTATGTCTTACATGTCTTTAGATTTGAATTTCCATCTTGACAAATGTACAACTCCAAAAGAGGCTTAAGATAAATTAGAAACATTGTTTAGCAAAATAGATGAGGTTCATGGTTACCAAATTGACAACGAGCTCATTAGTTTGGATAATAATTTTTTTTCCATAATACAAGACTACATCACTAAATTCATAGATCTTAGAGCACAACTTTATGAATGTAAAATTAATAAAAAGGATATTTAATTGATTTTTAGTGACTTACATAAATTAAGTCATGAATATTCATCCTTTGTCTCTAGCTTTCAGACTCATAGACTAACATTGGGCATATCATATCAAATGCACACATTTGAGGTATTCTCTGAGATTCTAATGGCTGAATAATAAAATTTAATAGCTATGGGTCTAATCAAGTCATCCAAATCTCAATCTCTAATTGCAAATCAACCTCAGTATAAGCAAGTTTCAACATCAATATCAAATACAGGTTCAAGTAAAAAAATTTATAATCAAAATAATTCATAGGGAGATAAGAATAAAGGGAAATAATCTTCCTCACAAGGAGATTATAAATCCACTAACAAATAAGGGGATTAATAGAAAAGGGCCAACACTCCTTGCCATTATTATAAAAATTGGTTTCATAGTGAACAAGATTGCTAGAAAAAAAAGATTGATGCACTTAAAGGTCTTCTCAAGAAGAATAACATCAATAAATCCTCTTCAAAGGATTATCCCACTCCTTCAAATTCAAAGAAAGGGAAAGCTACAGCACTAGTTTCACTAGCAAATTCTCCCAAGTCATGGGTACTTAACTCAAGTACCTCACAACATATGGGTTCTGATCAAGAACAATTTTTTGGATTAGAACGAAGTTCCTTGTCTCATATTTTCATAGGTGATGATCCTAAGGTAGATGTCATAAGAAAAGGTACAGTTGATGTTGATATTGGTGTATTTGCGTATGTCCTCTATGTGCCAAAACTATCAACTAACCTTCTTTTGATCTACCAAATCACCCACTTTGATACTAATAGGAAAGTTAAGTTCACACCCGATTATATTTCAATAAAAAAAATTTGAGGATAATGCCTTAGTTGCAGTGATAAAAGTCGACAATAATACTCAGCTTTATTCAATCTCCCACTTTGTGCCTCAATATTCCTCTATAGCTTTGCTCTCACACACTAATTTAGTGAGCAAGCTATGGCATGAGTAGTTTGGTCATCTGAACTACCGTTATCTACAGTAGCTTAGTTAGCAAGAAATGGTTACAAGACTTCCACATATTTAATTTTTAGGGGGTGTATGTCATGGTTGTGCCTTAGGCAAACATCTAGAGGATAAGTTTGATAAAGGGAAGGCTTAGAGGGCTACACAAGTGCTTTAACTTTTTCATAGTGATTTATTGGGTCCATTACCTACTTTATCTTTTAGTAAAACCCACTATGTTCTCACATTTATTAATGACTATTCTAGATATACTTGGGTTTATTTTTTAAAACTCAAGAGTGAAGTACTTGATAGATTTCTAGAGTTCAAAGCTGTAGCATAGAAATAATCTAGGAAGTATGTCAAACTCCTCCACATAGATAATGGGATGGAATATGTGAAAAATAAGTTTGAACAATTATGTGCCCTTGAAGGAATTGATCTTCAACATGCAATTACATACACACATCAACGAAATGGTGTAGTAGAGAGGAAGAATGGATTATTAAAAGAGATGGTAAGTTGTATGATTCATGCAAAATCATTAGTACTTCAGTATTGGGTAGAATAAATTAATTGTGTTGCATATATACATAATAGATTTCCTCACAAAGCTTTAAATGGGATAACACCTCTTGAAGCTTGGTATAATAAGAAGCTAGATGTGCATCATTTCAAAGTTTTTAGTAGTCCAGCATGGGCTCAAATACCTTCAAAAAAGTGCCATGTTTTAGAATAATAAAGCCAAATTTGCATATTTATGGGATATCCTAATGGTGTTAAGGGATATCATCTCATTGATCCAGATTCACATGAGCTTATTATATCGAGAAGTGCTTACTTTGAAGAAAGTCCTTCAGACTTGATTTCTAACATTTCTCATTCTTATTCCTTAGAAGATTTAGATAGCAGTGATAATGATACTCCTGATTCTTCTACTCATAGGGATGATGAGGTAATACCTCCTCAGTAGGGTTTAATAGGTCATGTTCCTTCTCCTCCTCATCCTCCTCCATATCCTCTCCCATTGATACCTTTGTGGGTTAGATAGACTTTGGCAGATGTAGACCCTCTTATTATGGATCCATTAGATATAAGGAGAACACAGTCATAGCATGATCTTCCACAGTCCTACATTGCCATAACTTTTGATCCATAGTCTTTTCAGGAAGCCATAGTGACAGTTGAGTGGGGTTCAATGATGGAAGAAGAGTATGACTCATTGATTAGGAACAACACTTAGGATCTTATTCCTCTTCCTAAGGGAAGAAAATTAGTATGATGTAGGTGGATATATCAGACTAAGTTTATATCAGATAGAAATATTGATAAGTATAAAACATGTTTAGTGGCCAAAGGTTTTTCCCAATGGAAGTCATTGACTATACATGAACCTTTGTACCTATTTCTAAAATGAATTCCATAAATTGATACTAGCTATTAGTGCAGCTCATGGTTGGGTTGTACATTAGATGGATGTGAAGAGTGCATTTCTTCATGTGGATCTTCATGAGAAGATATATATGGAGTAGCCATAGGGGTTCATTCAAGATTCTTCATTAGTATGCCACTTGGAGAAGTCTCTCTATGGTCTAAAACAAGACCCTAGGGCTTTGTATTCTAAGATAGACACATTTATTCTCTTAGTTGGGTTCTCAAGATGTCACTCAGATCTGAATGTCTACTTTATACAGTAGGAGGATTCACTATTGTACTTGGTGCTCTATGTTGACAATATTATTATTACAAGGAGTACAACATCCATCATCAGTAGTGTTAATAGTTCACTTCATGATAGGTTTTAAATGATATACATGGGCCTATTACACTATTTTTCTTGGATTTAGATAGCACATTCTTCTTTCAAGATTACACTTTCACAGCCCAAGTATTCCATGGACTTGTTAGTTCAATTTCACATGGTTGATTGTAATCCTGCACTGACTCCTTTATTATTTGGAGTTTGACTTGAGGTTCATTATTCCACTCCCTTATTTGATGCCATATTGTATTTCCAACTTATAGGCAACCTAATCTATCTAACTCATACATAGCCTAACATTTCATATGCAGTTGGCATGATTTCATGCTTTATGAAGACACCACATGAGCTTCATTAGAGAGTTGTCAAACTCATTTTTAACTACATTCAAGGCACTATTAGATATTAGATTCATTATATAGTAGGTATAGATTCAAAATTAGTGGGATACATATATTTTGATTGAGATAGTGATTATGATGATCAAAAATTCACTTCTGGTTATAGCTTTCACTTCAGCTCTGGCCTCATTTGTTGGTAGAGTAAGAAGCAACATGCTATTACTCTTTCATCTATAGAGGATAAGTATCATGGCACTGTTAATGCCACTATTGAGGCTATTTGGCTTTAGAATATTCTCACTAATCTTGGTGTTTGATTTTGTAAGCCATCAATCATATATTATGACAGCTAAAGATTATCTAGATATCAAAGAATCTAGTTCATCATCATAGAACCAAACACATAGAGATCCACATGCACTTTATCAGGGATTTGATTTAGGTAGAGATCATTGATCTTCAATATTGTCTTATGGAGGATCAAACTGTAGATATTTTCACCAAACCTTTCACTAAGAGAAAGTATCTTCACTTGTGATCTCTTTTGGGGATGCAGGACATCAATTCTTCAGGGGACATCAGTTCTTTAGAGGGGGTCTCCTTAACCTTAATTTTGAGGAGGATTTATTTTCTGTTAGGTTTTCTCTTTTCCTCATACATTTATATAGAGTACCTAATGTGGCTACACATTATCGGGACTCTTATGTACATAGCCCTACCTAAGCTTTGCTTATCTGGGGGTGTTGGTGCATTTATTTTATTTATTACATTTATTTGTATTTATTATTTAGATTGGTGCACTAATTACTTATTATAATTAGTTTATTATGTTTATTAATAATTTTCACCAGATAAGATAAACTTGATTAGCTAGTAGTCAACTTGGACACCTATCTTGTTACAGTGGAGTTTCACTCTAATATTTAGGGTAAGATAGGATAAGATTACTTAACTAGTAGTCATTTTGTGTTGATCATTTAAACAAGTTAGACACCTATCTTATTAGTTTGGAGTTTCGCTCCACTATTCATGTAGTTAGATATCAATTAAACTACACATGTTGTGTGAGTTCCCTGATCTTTATCTTTCACGCCTTGCTCTATATAAGCAATGGTTATTTGTGTATTCTACATCAGATTAATATTGAATTATTAGAATAATTCTTTATTTTTGATTTATTTATTCATTTTTATTATTATCTTAGATATACAGTTATTGTTTATTACTATTACTATTTTATCTCTTATTTATGCTTTCTATTAGATTCATTAGATCCTGTAGATAATTATAACACTTACACATCATGATGAGCATCATAAAAATCAATAAGTCTACTATATAATTAAAACACTTATAGAGTATGAAACTTGATATACCAATATTGAGAAATTATGCCTTACCTTGGTCTTTGTGGCTTCCAAATTCCATCATTACCTTTTTAATCATAAAACCTTTGTCATAGCCAACACTGACCCACTCAAGTATATGCATTCTAAGCTATATCAAAATCAATGTATGGCTAGATGGCTCATGTTTTTAGTTGATTTTGATCTTGAGTTCCTTCAAAAAAATTCAATCAAAGGGAAAATAATTACTAACCAATTGGCTAAAGCACCTTTAGCAAACAACCAACCTCCTATTGAGTTTCCTGATGAATCCATTGCAACTCTCTCTCGAGAGGATTCCACTTATCATATGACCATGTTCTTCAATGGATTGAATTGTTAATGTGGTGGGGGAGCTAGTATCATCCTTACCCCCTTGATGGTGAGCCTCTTCCTATATCATTTAAACTTGATTTTGATTTCACCATTAATATGTTTGAGTATGAAGCTCTAGTGATAGATCTCTAAAAAAATTTATCCTTGTGAGTCAAATCAATCAACATTTTTGGTGACTCCCAACTCATGGTCAACCAAATAAATGGTTCTTACCAATGTAAAAATTATGTTTTACAATAGTGAAAATAATTGGTATATGTACTTTTGATGGCATTTGATGATTACCTTATTCAATCCACTTTGCATTCTACTAACAATTTCATCGATACCATGGCTTCTCTTGCTTCCCAAATCCTATATGTGCCTTCTGATTGTAATTTTTTTTTCATTATCCATCACCTTAAAGATATTTATTACACAAAATCATACCTCCCTTCTATTTATCATGTGGGAGAATCCCAATCTAATATTTGGTATAAGCAAATCTTTGACTAATTAAACCTAACCATCATCCCTTCCAATCTCTCTAGAAATGGTTGAAGGACATTTATATAGAGTACCTCAAATTATATCATACTAGGGGTAATTATTTATAAATGTGGATTTGTTAATCTCCTCTTTAGATGCCTACATAGTCATGAAATCTCTCATGTTATCAAGGAAAAGCATGATGGGATTTGTGGAGGACACTTTAGTTATCTAGTTGTCTCTAAACGTATCCTTTACCTTGGCTATTATTGGCTAAACCTTAACCAGGATTATTTTTATTACATAAAGAGGTGTTTTAAGTGTTAAAAACATGCTAATTTACATCACATACCTAATCATGGTCTTCAAGTCTTTAAGGATTTATGGCCCTTATCACAATGGGGATTAGATCTCATTGGTGAAATTAACTCTCATTCTTCATAGTGATACCATTCTATCATCACTACGATAGAATATTTCACTGAATGGGTGGAGATTATTCCCCTTATTTCAACCAAAGCCAATAAGGTTTTCAACTTCATTAACCATCCTATTAACTGCCGCTTTAGTGTTCCTCATAAAATTATCACTGAAAATGGAAAATCTTTTAAAAATAAAAAAGTCCAAGGTCTTTGTGATACATTTGGCATTAAGTTAAGCTTCTCATCAGCATATTATGCACAAGCTATTAGATAGGCTAAAGCTTCTAATAAAAATATTAACATAATGCTAACTAAAATGGTTAATACATCTAGTCGATATTGGTATTTACACATTCCCTTCACCTTATGGGTATATTAAACTAGCATTCGAAACCCTATGGGTGTTACCCCTTTCTCTCTTGTCTTTGGAGTAGAGGTTGTCTTGCCTATAAAATACCAAATTACCTATCTTCATATATCCCTAAAAGATATCATTTATGAGGGTGATTATCATCAAGAATATTTATCCTAACTTGAGCTATTTAATGAGCATTATTTGGTTGTGTTTAACCATATTTGTGTCTATCAATAAAAAATCAAGTGTGCTTATAAAAAGCACCTAAAAGAATGAGAATTCAATATTAGAGACCTCATCTTAAAGGAAAATCATCATGTAACTAATATGGAAATAAGCAAATAGGGTAAGTTTGCTTTCAATTGGCTTGGACCATATATCATAATACATAAGTATGGGTTGGAAGATTATTGGTTATCATCTCTTGAAGTGAAGCCAGAATCTAATCCCCTCAATGCTCTACATCTGCATGCATTATTTTGTTAAAACTAGTTCCAACTCATCTTATGTCTAACTTAAGATTGTCCCTCTTTTTATGAGATTCTCACCTTCAGCCCCTCACTTTGAATAAAAATAATTAAATCATAGAATCATGTGATTATCCATCATAGTTTCAGCCTCAATCCTAAATATGGGTACTACAGATCTACCCATGGCATGATTCTCATGAATATTTTTTGTCCCTAATAGGATGTAATCCATGGTCACTGTCTGTTAAAACATCCTCTCACCTGATATTCAACCTTCTTGTGTTATCATTTTTCCTTCATAAAGGTAAGCCTTAAGCCTATATAAGTAAGTTTATGTCTAAAAAAACAAAAAAAAGAATAAAATATTCCATCTTATGGGTCATCTCTAGTAATGTGTACTGCTCCCTTGAAGGACGACTGCCAAAACAATTAAAAACATTACTTAAAATAAGGTAAGCTACTCCCTTAAAGGATAGTTATCAAAGTCTAAAACAAGTTAGAAGCTTAGACCACTTCCTTGAAGGATGGATAAGTCCAATATTTTTTAAAGCAAGCAATTTCATGGAAGATTCTCACATTGATCAGCTTCCCCAACCTCTCAAAACATCAAAAGACCCATTGTCAAAATTCACAAAAAAGCAAAAAAATTGGAAGTTGCAATTAACTTTCACAAAAGTCAAAAAGTAGACTTCCCACATCGATTAGTCTGTACTAAGTAATAAATAGACTTTTTTATATTAGTTTTTTGACAACCTACAGAAGGGGAAAGATATCCCCAAAAATGGTTCCATTTTTATCCATCTCCCATTTCAACCTCTATAAAACAAGGGACTATGAGCTTACTTAACATTATGTGATCAAGAAACTTCTTAACAAACTATGTTAATGCAAAGCATGTGATGGGCTTATGTTCACAAGTCAATCTAACTTCCTATTTTTGGTCCTCACCAATAAAAGAGCATTATGTTTCCTTCTTCTTTCTCATGTCTATTTGTTGATACATTCATTAATATGTTTATCTTTTGATTTTTTTAACTTTATTCTCTTTTCTTACATATAGCTTTGTTGTCCAAACTTAGTCTCTGTGTTAAGATAGTTTTAAAACAATCAACTCTCATCCAAATAAATGAAATCATAATATTCAAATACATTATGTGTCTTATTAAATGATCATCATTATAATTTTACATCATTTATTTAAGTGTTTTTAATCATGAAAACATTCTAATTAAAAATCACCATCATCATATATTAGATGACCATCTCATCTATCTAAGCAATTATCACATCAATCAAATTAATTCTATCACATCAAAATAAATTATAAATCTTATCATAAAGTTAATAATAACTATTTTATCATTTTTATAAAAATTGAATAAATGAGTCATCCAATATATTATCCATCACATATCTATCTAAGTATGGGATCACATAGGTTCATTAATTTAAATGTCAAACATCTAATTAAGCATACACATAAAATAGGAATAATGATAAATCAATCACCACATGTAAACATCATCAAATAAATCATCACATTATAATATTAACCATAACCATAAACAACATATGTCATGATCATAACACCATAACTTGAATCAAATAATATCAAATGTCCATATCTCTCAAAATGATATGTACATCTCATTGCATCAACTCATAGGCTAGAATAAAAATCATATACATATAATACAAAGTCTAATCAGGTCTATGGTGCAAAGGTAATACTACCCCTAAAGCCTATCCATCTCTCAGACCCATTTGAGCACCTATAGATGTTACCTACTCACTAGGAGTCATGCTCTTAACTCTCCCTCCCATTACCCAGTCTACTACATACTCAACATATCAGGGTGCATCTAAAATCTATGTGAATTCAAGTTCCTCATAATGTGAAGCTATGTGTTGTGTCCTTCTCTAAAGTCATGGAATCTAATGTTGCCTGTGTTACATCCAATGCTTTTCTCACCTAGTCCCTCGCTATGATCATAACTTATCTATTCAAGGCATCCACATCCATCTAACCACCCCCTCCTCCATCTCTATGTTGATAGCCTCTTGCTATCTACCTACACCTCCAATTGGAATCTATCCCCCATCTCCTCCAAAACCCATGGCATACTATCCCTATCACCACACAATGTATACATGTATGACCCCAACATCATATACCCCTACAACAACTGGTAACCTCTCATATAAAAACTCATCTTCAATTAGATGTGGTAGAAGTAATGGTGCTTTTGCATCCTCATGTCTATACCTAGGGAAGGCCCTTGGGATACCTTGAATCAATCTAAACTGCCTCTTCACTTGATCAAAAGGGATCAACTCTATCTCCTATTGTCACCTCCTGTATATCCATCTAAAACTCTATAAGGAAAAAGTCATGCACCAAGCCCCAACCATGATGGGAATCATGTGTATGGTCACCAGATAATGTTACCATCCAGCAATGCATCCAATCACTCTCTAAACCAATCCAAGTCCCACCCCTACTCATGGTAGTGCATGTTCTTCCATCCATCTCATAAATCCAACTTTGAACTAGGCCTGATCCCAAGTGTGCCATGGCAACCTAACTAGTCACAAAATAGTGACATGCTCAAATTCCCAACAATGCAATACAAAGTATATGCTCATCCCATAAAATTTGTGCTCTTGATACTCCTAGATCTCATGATATATCTATATTATTAGTGTTGGGTCCCACATAAATATTGTCTAGTCCTTAATCATATCTACGAATACAACTAAAAATTTCCAAGGAAATTTGCCTCCACTTAAGTCTAGAAGTGCATAACAAGTGATGGATATCATCATCATGGTCATGAGCCTTCTCCCATCCCTATCCATGTGGTACAAATGCCTAAATTAAAAAACCCTTGTATGCTATCTCACCTCTACAAAGTCCTTTCTAAATAGTTGATCCATGTATGCATCCTACTAATCACTTTGGATCAGCTCCACCACTCGGTCATGTATAGGCAACCTCAAAATATTATGAATGTCCTCTAATAGGATAGTTATCTCTCTAGTTAGCAACATGAAAGTGTTGGTATATGGGTCCCATATCTCAATGAGGGATACCATCATCGATGTATCTCATGGCATGCACTTATAATATTGCATGCCCCCTAAACCCATTGCTATCATGTGCTCCCAATCCTATCACATTATGTCCATACATACATCTTATAGGAGAGGTGGCACCTAGTCTCACATAACTATCATCACCCTCACCTGCAAGGTTAGCCAAATGCCTTAGAATACTTTATACTTACCAAAACTACATCAAAATTTCTCCCACAATATACCTAGGCACCAACCCAACCTATTTTTCCTATCACTACACTCTTAGCTACCCTCATACCCTTAACTACTCTATCTTATACCTCCTTCACTTGCCTCTAAGAACCCACCTTAACTAAAAAAACCTAAATCTTTTCCCCCTTGATTCCCCTTGAATTACCCACCTCTCTTCCCCTCACTTTTCTAACCTTTTTTCCCAACTCTTCCCCTTAGCCTCTACTTCAAGATTGGTAATGGTCACATCTTGACTGACATAGGTTTACTGTATAACCGCTGTCATTCAAACCTCAACTATTATTAGTTAGGTGTCAAGTATTAGTATTGGTCCTTATATTGACTAACAATGAGTCCATATCAACTAATGTCAGTCGATGACAACTGATGTCAGTCACTATATGCAGCATTGATGACACCAAAACCCTAGTTTCCTATCCAAATACAATCACAACCTAAAATAACCTAATCTCCACCCTCATAATACCCCATTTCTATAATACCCTAAAAAAATACTATTTTTTCACCTCACCCTCATAAATCACCCCTTTTTTCAAACTACCTACACTCATTTCAAACCCAACCAACCAAATTTCATAAACCAGACCAAGTAAAGTAAAGAGCCTACCTCATTTTACATATACCTCCATGGTGGAGGCCACTAAACCATTGTTTCTCACCTTCCACCCCTGGATCATCCACCCACTCATTGCATCTTACCACCTTGTGTCCAATCTAGTCCCCACCTGCCAACTAACCACCCACTTCTCTCACACTCTACCCAAACTCCAAGTCAACCAACTAATGAGGAAATTTTGCCTTAACCATCATTTTCATTTAGAATAATCATAAAACGCACAATGTCAAACAAATGAAATATGTCACAAATTCAAATCTTTAAACTTTTTAGGTCTCTAGTAACCCTTTTTAGGGTTTGGCCAATGATCAGTGTTGGTCACCAATAGGGTTAAGTCGACCGGTGTTGGTTACACTCAATCACCATCATTTGACCCCATTAGGGTTTTTTTATCCCTAATTCTTTTAATACCTAATTGATCCTATTTATAAGTAAAATTCCCACCCATTGGGGCTTTCACTTAGTCCCTCCTACAACCTATTTGCATCATTTTTGTGATAACCCACATTTGATTTTGATTTCACCCACCTTGACATGTTCCATGACATTACACTTAGCCATGAATTTTATGTATATAACATTTAGATAACTATGAATATGCCCACTTATGGTTCTGACATTGATGTCTACTTCCATTCTCTCAGGATCACCTAATTTTTAGCCCCCTACAAACCTAGACACCTTTATTCAGAGACTTATGTTTATAAGTGCACCCATATCTGTTATAACTCATGCGATGTCTTGGTTCACTTATCACTCATCCTTCTAATTGTATCCTTATTTTCCACTTCATCCCATCCTAACCAAATTTCCACTCCTATACACTTGTCAAACCCATACTCATCTTCATTTTCACCTCATCCATCCTAGTTTGAGGGAGAACAACATTTTCCCATACTTGGGGAACCTAACTTTCTATTACACTTATTGTTTTTATTTTACATCTTGAGGATGTAACCTACACAACAAAAATAGGCAAAAATAGAAACTATAAAACTGCATGGTTCTAGTCATCGTAAAATACCCCTTGGCCCCCTTGGGTTAGGATTAATTATTAAAATCCTTTGACACACCCATTCATCTCACTTTGGTTAATTTAATTAATTAAATTAAATTAAATAGGCTTATTTACACTTCCCCACCCAAACCCATGGCTAAATGATTGACATCTAGCCTTAGGACTATTTCCCACCTAGGCATTTAATGCCCTAACCCCCTAGACTTATTCCTCATGCATCCTAATGATCCCATTATTAACTTCATATCATTTTTATTGGTCTTAGCAACTAGCCTTAAGTGCAATTATCTAATTTTAGCAAATTTAGACTATTTCTCTTTGATCAATGTTGGTCACCCCTCGACCAATGCTAGTTGATCAGGACTGGTGATAGTTACTTAATGCAACCCAAAGACCTTACATCAAGGAGGTTAAAACTATTTTTTATGTAATAATATTAACTCTCAAGAAAATCAAAGCTTCCAAGTGAACCAAAAAATAGACCAAAGACATCCAAGTGCCTTAACAACTCACCATGAAGAGCTCAATCACTATTACTCTACCTATATTGCTCCAAGATCCCACACAGCTTACACCCAACCTCAACACTCCACACCAACAAACTTTAGATCTAATTATCTATACTAATATCAAGTTTAGTTTTTATTTTTATTAGTTTGATTGTTTTTCACCCATTCCCATCTCTCCCATACTTCCCCTCTATGTTAGATCTCTATAACTCCAAATATCCCATCTTCCACCAAGCACCCATAGACCATTCCTAATCACCTAACCACCCAACTCCTGAGTTGTATACTTTTGAGCATCCATTCTACCCTCATGACCATTTCCCAACCTAAAAATGATCTGTATAGGTCTTCCTGCAACCAACCCAACATCCATTTCTTTACCCAAACTAGAACTAATAGAGACTGACACTAGTCATCTCTAATCAACATTGATCATCCCTCGACCAGCAGTGGTTGCCTTAACTAGCATTGATTGAATAGTGACTAGCACCGATCACTATGTGTTTTATTTTTCCCAAAATAGCAAGCAATTTCCACCTATCTTCTTTCATCCAAATTCTAGTTTTTAGATTCTTATTACATCATAGAGGTCTAAGTTATTTTTTTGAAATAGGTGTGAACATTTTAGCATTAGTTTTTAATAAGTTGTTATTTTAATTAAAACCACTTATTTCCCTTCAAGCATCTCTTGTATTAAGTTTTAACACTTTCTATTGTTTTATGAAAGCATCTATTTTCATAACTTAATTGTTTAAAAAGTGGATTGATAGCCTCTAAAGAAGTATAGTGCTTCTTAGATCTAGCTTATACTAGGGAATCTACACATTTATCTTACTAATCCACCCTTTTTAAGTTTTTCTCTTATTTTTAGGTCATCTTCTTGAGCCAAATAGGATTATCTACAATCAACTAGATCACAATCACACAATGAAACCATGTTCTTCTAAACCACACCCCTCTTTAAGTTTCTTCTTGCTTTTTAGAAAAATAAAAATAAACATGAAAAAATATGCCTGTTCATTATGTAACTATTGTTCATCGAACCTTAACTGGTACTAATTAGGTGTCAAAGATTGGTGTCTATCCCTATATTGACTAACACCGAGTCCCTATCGATTGATGTTGGTTGATGACAATTAACATCATTCAATGTGTGTAGAGTTGATGACACTAAAACCATACTTTATTAACTAGCTATAATCACAACCTACAATAACCTATTCTCCACCCTCCTAATACCCCATTTATAGCACACCTCAAACAAAACATTATTTTTTTTACCTCACCTATATAAATCCCTCCTTTTTTAAAACTACCCACACCCATTTCAAACCCACCTAACCAAATTTCATAAACTAGACCAAGTAAATCAAAGAGACTACCTCATTCTACGTCCACCTCTATGGTGGAGCCCACTAAATTACCACTGCTCACCCTCCACCCCTAGCTTGTCACTTGCTTGTTGCCTCTTATTGTCTTATATCTAATCTTTTCCCCACCTACCAATTGGTCACCCACTCCTCTCACACTCTGCCCAAACTCTAAGTCAACCAACTCCCAACTCATGAGGAAATTTTGCCCTAACCACCATTTTTGCTTAGACTAAGCATAAAATACATAATTTCAAACAAATGCAATATGCCATATATGGAAATATTTGACCTTTTTAGGTCTTTGGCAACCCTTTTTAGGGTTTAGCTAGTGATCGATGTCGATCATCAATAGGGTTAATTCGATTGACATTGGTCATACCCAACCATCATCATTCGATCCCATTAGGGTTTTTTGAACCTTGTTTCTTTCAACACCCAACTAATTCCCTTTACAAGTAAAATTCCCACTCATTATGGCTTCTACTTAGTCCCTCCTATAACTTGTTTGCATCATTTTTGTAATAACCCATATTCTACTTTAATTTCACCCACCTTGACATGCTCTATGACATTACACTTAGTCATGAATTTTATGAGCATACCTTTTAGATGCCTATGAATATGCCCACTTTTGGTTTAATTAGCTGCATCCACTTTCATTCTCTTAGGATCACCCAACTTTTGGTAACCTATGAACCTGGGCATCTTTGCTTGGATACTTGTGTTTATAAGTGCACCTATATGTACTACACCTCATGTAGTGGCCTAGTTCACTTATCACTCATCCTCCTAATTATAGCCTTATTTTCCACTTCATACCATCCTACCCACATTACCACTCCTATACACTTGTCAAACCCATACTCAACTTTGATTTCACCTCATTTCATCCCAGTTTGAGGGGGGAAAACCTCCTCCCATACTTAGGCATCCAACTTTCCATTGCACTTTTTATTTTTGTTTTGCAGCTTGAGGATGCAATCTACACAACAAAAAGGGGCAAAATGTAGACACTATAAAATTGTATTATTTTGTCATCATAAAACACCCCTTGACCCCCTTAATTTAGGATTAATTATTAAAATATTTTGACACACCCATTCATCCCACTTTGGCTAATTTAATTAAGTAAATTAAATTAAATATGCCTATTTACACTTCCCCACCCAAACCCATGGCTAAATGATTGACACCTAGCCTTAAGACTATTTCCTACCTAGGCATTTAATTCCCTAACCCCCTAGACTTATTTCTCACACATCCTAATGGTCCTTTTATTAACCTCAGACCATTTCCATTTGTCTTAACAACTAGCTTAAAGTGCAATTAGCTAATTTTAGCAAACTTAGACTATTTTTCTTTGATCGATGTCGATCACCCCTCGATCGATGTCAATTGACCAAGACCAACAATGGTTACTTAATGCCACCCAAAGACCTTACATCAAGGAGGTTGAAACTATCTTTTTCATGAGAATCTTAACTCTCAGGTGAATCAAATCTTCCAAGTGAACTAGCAACCATACTAAAGACATCTAAGTGCCCCAGCAACATACCACAAAGAGTTCAAGCACTATTACTCTACTTTTATTGCTTAAAGATCCCATGTAGCTTACACCCAACCTTATCACTCCTCCAATCTAATAAACTTTAGAGCTAAGTGTCTACACTAATATCAAGTTCAATTGTTAGTTTTAATAGTTTTATTATTTTTACCAATTCCCATCTCTCCCATACTTCCCCTCTATGTTGGAGATCCACAACTCCAAACACCCCATCTTCCACCAAGCACCCATAAACCATTTTCAGTCACCTAACCACCAAAATCCTAAGTTGTATACTTGTGAGCATCCATTTTACCCTCACGACCATTCCCTAATCGATAAATAATATGTATAGGCCTCCCTACAACCAACCTAACATATTTTTTTACCCAAACTAGAACCAATAGAGACTAACAACAGTCATTTTTTACCATCATCAATTATCTCTCAACCATCAGTATTTTCCTTAATTGGCATTGGTTGCATAGTACTAACACTACTTACTATGTGTTTTATTTTACCCAAAATAGTAAGCAATTTCCACCTATCTGCCTTCATCCAAATTATGGTTTTTAGATTCATGTTACATCACAAAAGTCTAAGTTATTTTTTAAAATAGGTTTGAAAATTTTAGCATTAGTTTTCAATAAGTTATTACTATTTTGATTAAAATCACATGTTTCCCTTCAAGCATCTCTTGTATTAAGTTTTAGAATTTTTTATTGCTTCATGGAAGCATCTATTTTTTAGAACTTAGTTATTTAAAAAATGGATTAACAGCCTCCAAGAAAGTCTAGTGTTTCTTGGATCTAGCTTATGATAGGTATTTCACCCATTTATCTTAATAATCCACCCTTTTCTAGATTTTTTCTTATTTTTAGGTCATCCTCCTGAGCCAAAGAGGAGTATCTACAATCAACTAGATCACAAGCACATAATGAAATTAGGTTCTTCTAAACCACACCCCTCTTTAAGTTTCTTCTTATTTTCTAGGAAAAGAAAAATAAACACAAAAAATTAGTGAAATAAAAGTTATTTAATTTAAGTAAACTTCATGTGGAAGTTTTATTTGTTTACCCCAATACTTAAAAACATAATTTTTAATGGAGGTTCTTATGTTACAAAAGGCTCTAAATATGCTTAGTTCATTATGCATGAGAAAATGTGAGATGTAATCTCATGATCATGCTAGCCTAAACTTACTTTCGAGTAGTTTATGGATTACAATTCCTTTTGTTTCAAAAGGTGATGTTTTACATGATGAAAGTTTTTAAATCTTTCAAATTATGTACATAGTATAATTCTTTTTTTAAGATGAATATGCCTTTTATCCCTACTTAGCATTAATGGGGAGTGTTAGAGCATTTAATGTATAAGTGGGTTTAATTGAGAATTAGGTTACCTTGGTAGTTAATTAAATAATAATAATAATATATTATTTATTAACATGAGGTGAAAACCTTCTATAAATGAATAATAAAACTATATTTGTTTAATAATTATTAAAGTTATTAAAATGTCTTTCAGTATGGTTGGACCCATTGGTTGCAATGGTCACCTCCCTTCACATTTCATTATAAATAGGGTTTTACCTCTAGTATGAAATATTATGAATTAGAAAATTCATATTTGTGTGTGGAAAATATTTGTAAGGGATTTGTGAAGATTATTTGAGAAGTGAGAAGAGGAAGAGGATTTGTATTGGGGTATTATAGTTTCTCAAATATTGAATATCAACTACTATGGATTTTGACATCCATTAGAGGTGTTCCCACCTACATGTTGTGTCATTATTATATGTGTACTCTTTTCTTATTAATCTTGTATCTAGATCATTGCATACATATTATATTGTATTAGTTATTCATACAAAGGGGATTTTTTTTGTAATCCCTAAGGAAAAAAATTGAAACTCTAAAAGGTTTCAACCCTAAGGAAGACTTAGGGTTTTATAATGAATGATCAATAAAAGGGTTCTCCAAATGTTTTATCTAAATTTGAATTAATAGGTGAATTAACAATAAATAGAATATAATAAATTAGGGTGTTGTAAATGCAATTGTGAATGACATATTGAAAGTAAATGAATAAAATAGACAAAATTAAATAATTGCAAAAAAGGTTAAATATATAAATGAAAGCTATTTATATGTGTTCATCTAATTGACTTTGTCGACTAATAGAATGTATAAATAACAAAATTGGAATAAACCTAGAAATAACCAAGGACATGAACACTGAGTAAAGATAATAATGCTTTACACTATTGACATTATTCAAAAAAATTGTCCTTTTTTCATAAAATACAAGATTAGAGAATGATCACATATAATAGTTTGAATTAATTTTATATGCATTGATTTTGCCTTTGAAAGTGTGTGGAAGGATTATGGATAATGTTTCCAAGTTATAAACCCTAATAAGGCATGCAATGATTAAAAAACATAAAAATAAGAAAATAAGGAGTGTATTTGGGTTGATTTAACTCCAATCACCCCCACAATGCCTAAATTTTATGTACATATCCAATACTTCAAGTAGGGAAATCAAGATAATGTAGTTTTCCCACCTAGAGTACTTTGTACAGTTTTGATCCATTGACTATATGAATGCATCTATAATTATCTTGAATATTTGATCATTTTTTATTTATGACTGACTAAAGCAAACTTGTGACTTGGCTGAGGACTACTTGAGGTTATTAGAACCTAAATTGGGAAGAATGGGGAACATATTCTTAGTGTGGACTTGTGTAAATAAGCCTTTATATTTAAATTGCTAAGTGAAGTAATAAATGAATTAAGTGTGAATTTATAGAAATTCAAATGGGATGATCACATGTTAGGAAGCCTAAAAACATGTAAGATTACCTAAGTTAGTATTTAATTTTAAAAATTGACTATTGATGGGAAAAAGATAGAAACATTGCATAGGGACAAGTACGGTTACCGTAATTGTTCCTATTGGGCATTGTTGTACCCTAGGGAAAGTGTTGGAATTTGGATCTAGGTTAAGGCATACAAATGCACAATGGGTTTTTTATCAATAAAAATATTTATATATGTGATAGATGATGGTTTGAATATAAAAATAGGTTCTCTCTTGTGCTTAGAATAGGGTAGAGTGGTAAAATAGGAACTAATTAAGTGCATAATTTCATTAGAGATAAAGAGGGGTAAAAATCACATGATCAAGTATTTATGATTAGATTTAGATTACTAAAATTAGAAAATTATATAGGACATTCACAAAAATCATAGACATGATCAGAGGATATCACAAGTATTTTTTATAGACAAAAAATGATAAGCATTATTTTTAGGTGTTGAAAATGAAATTGACTAAGAAACCAATATTGGTGTTGTCATATTTCAACAAACTTTTCCAAATAGATTGTGATAATAGTTGTAAAAATTTGTGAATATTTTTTAAACTATAAGGTACGTTTATATCTTACTTCAATGATAATTTGGATGATACAAAGATGATATACTCAATCTATGATCAAAGTTTTTATACTATAGTGAAAGCATTCAAAAAGTGGTAGCATTATATATTTTCAGATATTTTTTATTGCACACAAATCATCACATATTATAGATTATTAAAATCCAAAATGAATTTGAATTAATGAGACATTAAGTGGGTGGATTTCCTAAAGATTTATTCACTAGTGTTGAAACACATAAGTGAAAAATACAACAATTTTTTTGATGCCTAAGATGAAATATTCTCTTGTTGAATGAGATGTAAGTAGAGGTTATGGGATTTGATTCCATGAATTAATTATGTACAGAGGATGAATATTTTAGTATTACATGGAGAGCATGTGTAGATCTAAAGAGTGTGGATATAACATTGTGGCAAGATTATTTTATACAAGAGGCAATGTTGTTCAAAAGAGCGTAATTGTATTTACCAAAAAGGTTGATGTGAAATAATATGATAAAGGATAAGCTTAAAAGAGGATTAAGAGGAAATTTTTGGAGTAAAAAGACATTGACACAATTGGTTGAAGGATAACATTTTCTAAGGATGCGTATGGATGAAAACAAATATGTGTAGGAATAAAAAAATTTCTAATTAGCAAAGGGAAATAATCAAAATGTAAGGTTTCTCCAACCACTACTTATTCAAAGTAAATTATGAGATAAATCAACATGGATTTTATGGTGGGATTACCAAGGATGAATAATGGAAGTGATTTCATAGTTTTAGTGGTGGATAAATTTTCAAAAATGGTGCATTTAGTTGTGTGTAAAAGGAAAAATTATGTAGTGAGCATTGAAAAAAAAATATTCTAATAAGTTTTAGGTTACATGGGTTACCAAAAACATAGTGTTAGATATAGATAAAAAAATTATAGACCATTTTTGAAAATCCTTGTGTAATAAGTTTGGGAATAAGTTGAATTTTACTTAAGCATACCATCCATATACTTATGGACACACATAGGTTATGAATATAAGCCTTAGAAAAAAAATTGATGTTTGGTTGGAAACAAACCAAGGTATTTTGGCATGGTAATGATTCAATCATAATCTATAGATGATAATTTGGTGAATAGATTCACTAGGGAAAACCATCCTAGTTTTTGTGTGGATGTGATTAAAGAGGATTTTCAAAGTTAAGATAAATCAAATGAGGGAATGGAATAAATGTAGAAGGATAATTATAAGAAGAATATATGTGTGAGATACACAAAGTGGTGAAAATTAAGTTGGAGAAACTTAGTTTATATTATAATAAACATAGAGATATGAGGTGCAGGATTAAATATTTTGAAGTGGAATTTTTGTACAAGGAGGTTTGCTTGCAAAATATATAACAAGTTGAAGTGGAATAAAATAGGGGAGTGTAAGATGTTACTTATATATTGATTAAATACATATGAGATCAAGTTGCTTGAAGGCATGAAATTTTGTCTCACATTTTAATCCAATGGTTTTGTACAGTTATCATGAAGGGTATAATAATGATGAGGAGGAAGGATCATAATAAGAAGTATGTGACTGGAGAGTGCAAGTAATAGAAATGGAGACAAAGGAAATAATTGCCATATTGTACTCTAGGGTTTTCAATAAAACATATGGGAAGGAGTATAAAAATATTTCACAAATCAAAATAAACATGTAAAAGAGGACTCAACATGGTTGGATCACCAATAAAGAGAAATATTGTATCACCAAAAAATAAACAAGTCTAGTTTTATAAATAGAGTTCCAATCTAGGCACATGGCATACTTGGTCTAGTGCATAAATCTACATGTAAAGGGATAAGGAATTAGTCATGCATAAATGGATGGATTTAGTTAAAATATTTTTATGTCAATCTTTTACTTTGCGTAATCATGTGGGGAAGCATTGGTTGGCATTAAGCCACAAATATAACACTTGGTGTATAACCGCATAAAGCCTATTGGCCAAAGATCCACATGGCATAGTGAAAATGGAGGTGAGCACTTGGTATAAAAAAAAAATACATAAAAGGAACCTTTCATTTTAGTAACATATAGATAAAACTCAAAATAAATAAATATGGACTTGAAAACATGATATCATCACACAAAATCATAAAGGGATTATAGTAAGGAAACTTTGTCAATGAGAAGTAACCAACACCATTTTGAGTATGGTTGACTCCAAAAATATTATAATGGATATTTTACTCTAATATTCTTAGATATAGATTATAAGGACACATATAACTCATCCACACTTAAGTAGGAAAAAATAAAACCATGTGGACACATGGTGGATTTTGAAAGTTTGTATGAATCTTTCTTGACATGGTGCACTTAGAAGACCCTATATACAGGCATGTTCACTAAGGCATTAGTTAACTTATCTTGTATTGAGAGAGATATCATATAAATCATTCATTGTGGTTTGGGTGTGAGTGGAATATTGAGAGTCTCCATTGTTATATCGAAAGGGATAAGTATGCATTTTTGACTTAATATACAAACATAGTCTATAGGTAATGCATTGTAATAAACCTATGTAACCCATTATTTACATTATAATATATATTATAAAAACCTTTGTGTTTTAATACATGTTTGTGTGTGTGTGAGTGTGTGTGTGTGTGTGTGTGTGTGTGTGTGTGTGTGTGTGTGTGTGTGTGTGTGTGTGTGTGTGTGTGTGTGTGTGTGTGTGTGTGTGTGTGTGTGTGTGTGTGTGTGTGTGTGTGTGCACGCGTGTGTGCGTGTGTGTGTGTGTGTGTGTGTGTGTGTGTGTGTGTGTGTGTGTGTGTGTGTGTGTGTGTGTGTGTGTGTGTGTGTGTGTGTGTGAGAGAGAGAGAGAGAGAGAGAGAGAGGAGAGGGAGAGGGAGAGGGAGAGGGAGAGAGAGAGGGAGAGGGAGGGAGAGAGACACAACACACACAGATGTCTCTCTCCCTCCCTCTCCTCACCTCCCTCCCTCTCTCTCTCTCTCTCTCCTCTCTCTCTCTCTCTCTCTCTCTCTCTCTCTCTCCTCTCTCTCTCCTCTCCTCTCTCTCTCTCCTCTCCTCTCTCTCTCTCTCCTCTCTCTCCTCTCTCCTCCTCTCCTCTCTCTCTCTCTCCTCATCCTCTCTCTCTCTCCTCTCTCTCTCAATATTCCTTACTAAAAATTCCTTTTCATACTTTCAAGTTAAAATTACTATGCCATGATTTACACCCGTTTTACTTGTAAATATTTCCTTTTAAATATTTTTTTGGATTTTGATAAATGTATATCCACCTTATAATAGGAGAGGAACTTCATTTTGAAGAGGAAAGCCAATCGTATGGTTGGGTAATAAGGAAGAAGAGAGTTAAGTGATCTATTAAGGCTACTCATGGAGAGAAGAAGAAAGATTGTCATGAGAGACAATGAGAAAAAAAATAAGTTTCTATGTAGGCAACTCCAAGGAGGATATAAAAAAGTTCATGATCAATGAACAAGTTGGTATACAAAATCAAGGTGAGTAGAACTTTGATGAGAATAAGATAGTCATGGAGGATGATGAGAGGAAACAACTGAAACAACCTAAGAAGGAGAAGATGGAGGAAAATAAGATTCAAGATTTTAAATTTAATGATTTCTTGTCATGTATGCAGGGAAAAAATTGAAGAAAGAAGAAAGTCCATTTTTTGGGACATAAAACTTGAAATCATGAAGGAAATTAAGCATGAACATCAAACATATGTTGAAGAAGAAGTTGATTGGGAAACCATGTATAGAGGTACAATGATTTTTTATCCTAAAATAGGAGAGATGATTGGATAAGGAGATCTTAAAGAAGAAGAATGTCTCATAGAAGGCATAAAAGAATCAAAAATTAATCAAGGAGAATTTGAAGAGGATAAATGGCCTCAATATTTGGCTTTAATTGAGCCTTAGATTATCTTGGTAGTTAATTAAGTAATAATAATAATATATTATTTATTAATATGAGGTGAAAACCTCTTATAAATAAATAATAAAATTATATTTATTTAATACTTACCAATGTTATTAAAATGTATTTCAAGATGGTTGGACCTATTGGTTACAACAATCACCTCCGTTCACTTTTTAATGTAAATAGGGTTTTACCCTTAGTGTGAAATATTATGAATTTGAAAATTCATATTTACGTGTAGAAAATATTTGTGAAGATTGATTGAGAAGTGAGAAGAGGAAGAGGATTTGTATTAGGGTATTATAGTTTTCTCAAATATTGAATACCAACTATTGTGATTTTTTACCTCCGTTGGAGGTTTTCCCCACCTACATGTGTCATTATTATATTTTTACTCTTTACTTATTAATCTTATATCTAGATCATTGTATACATATTATATTGTATTATTTATTTAGAAATAAAGGGAAATTTTTTGTAATCCCTAGGGGAAATTTTTGAAACTATAGAAGGTTTCAACCTAAGGAAGACATAGGGTTTGATAATGAGAGATCAATAAAAGGGTTCACCAAATGTTTTATCTGAATTTGAATTAATAGGTGAATTAATAAGAATTATGATAAATAGAATAGAATAAAGTAGGGTAATATAAATGTAATTGTGAATGACATATTCAAAGTAAATGACTAAAATATACAAAATAAAACAATTTTGAGCAAGGTTAAATATGAACTTGAAAGACAAAACATAGCTATATTTATTTGTTTGATTAATTTTGTTGACCAATATAATGCAAAAATAACAAACTTGGAATAAACCTAGAAATAACCCAAAAGTTAGATCAAAGGACATGAACACTGAGTAAGGACAATATTGATTCACAATATTAACCTTGTTGGGAAATTTCGTCCTTTTGCATAAAATTTGAAATTAAGGAATGATCACATGCAACAGTTGGAATTAATTTTGTGTGCATTGATTTTGCCTTCAAAAGTGTGTGGAAGACTTGTGGATAAATTTTCCAAGTTCTAAACCCTAATAGGGCCTGCGATGATTAAAAAACCTAAAAATAAAAAAAGGAGTGTAGTTGGGTTGATATGACCCCAATCACCCTCACAATGACAATTTTGTGTACATATCCAATACTCCAAGGAGGTAGATCAAGCTAATGTAGTTCTCCCACCTAGATTACATTGTGCAATTGTGCTCCTTTTATTATATGAATGCATCTAGAATAAGTTTGAATATTTTTTCGTTCTTGTTTAGGAGTAACTAAAAAAAACTTGTGACTTGGCTAAGGACTACTTTAGAACCTAAATTGGGAATAATAGGAAACATTTTCTCAGTATGAACTTGTGTAAATAAACCCTCTGTCCTAAAATTGCTAAGTGAAGTAATAAGTGACTCAGGTTTGCATTTATAGAAATTTAAATGGGATGCTCACATAGTAGGAAGCCTAAAAACATGGAAGATGACCTAAGTTAGGATTTAATTTGAAAACTTGACTATTGACAAGAGAAAGATAAAAACGTTGTGTAGGGACAAGTATGCTTACTATAAATGTCACTATTGGGAATTGGTTTCCCCTAGGGAAAGTGTTGGCATTTGGATCTAGGTCAAGGCATACAAATGCACTATGGTTTTTTTATCAATAAAAATATTTATATATGTGATAGATGATGGTTTCAAGATAAAAATAGGTTCTCTCTTGTCATTAGTATAGGGTAGAGTGGTAATATAGGAATTAATTAAGTGCACAAGTCAATTATAGATAAAGAGGGGTAAAAATCACATGATAAAGTATTTATGAGTATATTTAGGATGATAAAATTAGAAAATTATATGGGACATTCACAAAAATCATGGACATGATGAGAGTATATCACAAGTATTTTTTATAGACAAAAAATGCTAAGCATAGTTTCTAGGTCTAAAAAATGAAATTGACTAAGAAACTAGTATTGGTGTTGTCATATTTCAATAAACTTTTCCAAATGGATTGTGATACTAATTGCACAAATATGGGAATATTTTTGAGACCAGAAGGTATGTCTATATCTTAATTCAATGATAATTTGGATGATACAAAGATGAAATATTCAATATGTGATCAAGATTTTTATACTAGAGTGTAAACACTCAAGAAGTGGTGCCATTATATATTTTCAAGGGATTTTTTTTTGTACACATACCATCACATGTTATACATTATTAACATCTAAATGAAGTTGAATCAATGAGACATTAAGTGGGTGGATTTCCTAAATATTTATTCACTTGTGTTGAAACACATAAGTGGAAAATACAATATTTTTTTTTATGCACAAAAACGAAGGATTATTTTGTTGAATGAGATACAAGTGGAGGTTATGGGATTTGATTTCATGAATTAATTATATATAAAAGATGGAGATTTTAGTATTGCTTGGAGATCATGTGTAGATGTTAAGAGTGTGGATATAACACTGTGGCGATATTATTTTATACAAGAGGGAATTTTGTTAAAAAGAGCATAATTGTATATACCAAAAAGGTTGATGTGTGATAATATGATAAAGGAGAATAATAAAAGAGGCTTAAGAGAAACATTTTGGAGTAAAAATACATTGGAACAATTAGTTTAATGTTATCATTTTCCAAGGATAAGTGTGGATGAAAAAAATATGTGTATAAATTCAAATTTTTCTAATTAGCAAAGAGAATTAATCAAAATTAGGGTTTCTCCAACCACTACCTATTCAAAATAAATTGTGAGATGAATCAATATTTATTTATGGTAGGATTACCAAGGATGAATAAGGGAAGTGATTTAAAATTTTTAGTGGTGGATAGATTTTCAAAAATGGTGCATTTAGTTGCATGTAAAATGATAAATGATGTAGTGAGCATTGCAAAAAAAAAAAAAAAAATCCAACAAGTGGTAGGCTATATGGGTTACCAAAACATACTGTTAGATAGAGATAAAAAGTTTATAGGCCATTTTTGGAAAACCTTGTATAATAATTTTGGGAAGAAGTTGAATTTTATTTAAGCACACCATCCATAGACTTATGGACACACATAGGTTGTGAATATAAGCCTTAGAAAAAAATAAGATGTTTTGTTGGAAAAAAACCAAGGAAATTTGACATGGTATTGGTGTAATCATAATCTATATATGATAATTTGGTGGATAGATTCACTAAGGAAAACCATGCTAGTTTGTGTGTGGAAGTGATCAAAGAGGGGTTTCATAGTTAAGATAAATCAAATGAAGGAATGGAAGAAACACATTTAAGGATAATTATACACAGAATATATGTGTGAGATATGCCAAATGGTGAAAAATAAGTTGGAGAAAATATTTTACAGTATAAAAAACACAAAGATAAGAGACATAGGAATAAATAAGTTGAAGTGGAATAAAATAGGGGCATGTAAGGTGTTGTGTATATATTAAATAAATACATATGAAATCAAGTTGTTTAAAGGCATGGAAATTTGCCCCATATTTAATGTGATGGATATGTACAGTTATCATGAAGGGTAAAACACTGATGAGGAGGAAGGATTAGAATAAAAAGTCCTTGATTGTAGAGTGTAAGTAATAGAAAGGGAGATAGATGAAATAGTGGTCATATTGGACTCTAAGGTTTTCCATAAAACATGTGGGAATTAGTATAATAAATATTTCATAAAATGGAATATTCATGCAATAGAGGACTCAAGATGGTTAGATCACCTAGAAAAGAGAAATATTGCATCACCAAAAAATAGCTAAGTCTAGTTTTGTAAATAAAGTTCCAACTTGGGCACATGGCACACTTGGTCAGGTGTAAAAATATACATGCAAAGGGAGAAGGAAGCAATCATGCATAAATGGATGGAGTTGGTTGCATTATTTTTATGTCAATGTTTTGATTTGTGTAATCATGTGGGGAAGCATTGGTGGGCATTGAGCCACAAAGAGAAACACTTGGTACATAACCAAATAAACCTTATTGGCCACAAATCTACATGGTATAGTGCAAATGGAGGTGAGCACTTGGTACAAGAAAAACAATACACAAATGGAACCTTCCATCTTAGCAATACGTAGATCAAAGTCGCATAAAATAATTATGGACTTGCAAACACATGATATCATCACACAAAAGCATAAAGGGATTACAACAAGGAAACTTGGTTCATGGGAAGTAATCAATACCGTTTTGAGTAGGGTTAACTCCAAAAATATTAGAATGGATATTTTAATACAATATATATAGATATAGATTCTAAAGACATGTGTAATTCATCCACACTTAAGTAGGCAACAAGAAAACCATGTGGACACGTGGTGGCTTGTCAAAGTTTGCATGAATATCTCTTGACATGTTGCACTTGGAAGATCCTATATAAAGGCACATTGAGTAAGGCATTATGTAGCTTGTGTTATATTGAGAGAGATCTCATAGAGAGGATTAATTGTGATATGGGTGTGACTAGGATCTTGAGAGTCTCTATTTTTATATAGCTAGAGATAAGTATGTATTTTTATCTTAAGATCCAAGCATAATATGTAGCTAATACATTGTAATAAACCTATGTAACCCATTATTTACATTATAATATATATGATCAAAACCTTTTTGTTTCAGATGTGTGTGTGTGTGTGTGTGTGTGTGTGTGTGTGTGTGTGTGTGTGTGTGTGTGTGTGTGTGTGTGTGTGTGTGTGAGAGAGAGAGAGAGAGAGAGAGAGAGAGAGAGAGAGAGAGAGATTATCTAGTTGATGGGTTATGGATTTCTTTCATTGTAAAACTCCTATGGTTTCATCCCTATTGGTGTGTAATCTTACACATTAGTATAAGGAAATAAAAGTCGATAAAAGGGGCACAAACACATACACAACATGAGGATGGATAAAGAGGCCCACAAAGTAGAAAGGGACCATAAGCATATTAGTACATTCTTGATAAGATTAAGAGTGTACTAATATGCTCCTGGAAAAAATCCAGGAATAGGCAAACCTCAATAGGAACATGAGAAATAGAACCAAAGAGGAAAAAATAAATAGAGGATAGATAAAATGAGAAGAATAAAGGAGATTTATGGCATTAAAAAGAAGAACAGAGTACAAATGTCTCCAAAGATAAGAGAAAGCCCCATTAATGGCCTAATATGAACCAATTATATAAAAACATATGAACACAATAAAACTATTACAAGTAACTAGTCATATACCAAAATTAGGTCTCTACAATACGATTGATCAAAGTATCTTGTATACAATTTTATTAAAAACATTTTATTTATATGATGGATTTTTAAAGTTTTAGATTCTTAAATGATTTTTTAAAAAGTTTATCTTAGGATAACCATGACTTCTATGTGTATTCATTACACTAATGATATTTCGATATTTTTCTTCGTATGTTAGTAATAACTATAAGGTATGGGGACCTTTTAACACACCATCACATTTAAAAATTTGTTAGGGTGGTATAGATAAGTGAATTTCAATCCAATTGCAAAACAAGTATCTATACATGTTTAATTAGGCATAAAAAAGATGTGAAACAATAAATCAAACATAATTAACTTTCTGAAACCAAAGAAATAGATTAAAAAAAAGAGGGTTTATGAATATATCTTGAATATAAGGAGATCGGGCAATAGTCATAAAAATATGATAGTGGAAAATAGAGTTTTGTGCTAAGACAACAAGAGCCCAAAAACATTAGTCATTAATAGAGGAGCTTTTGTAAATTGTACGCTTGACGTTGTTGAGATATCCAAATCACACACTATATGTTTTTAGAAAACTTAGATTAAGTGACATATATTTTGATAATTGTGTTCATTATATTTGAGGCTCCAGAAACCTCACTCAATTTTATAAAATTTTGCTCTAGTCAGTACAAAAATGCACTTCTCATTTCCTTAGTTGGGTATCTAGGTTTGCAATTGTAAGGAAAAATACATAATCTTTGGGGCTTGCATTTCACCAAATAATAGTTGATCTACATTGTAAAATATTGAAAAAAGGATGAATAATTGCAAATTATTCATCATTCACGAAAACCAATGCAATGCAAGTGTTTAACATAAACTTCAATGCTATAATGTATGCTTCAATAATGATTGTTTGATTTCTCTAAATCCCTGTAAATGCTTAATAAATTTATACAAAAAATAATTAATTGCTTTGATTACCTTGAAATTGATAAATACACTATTTTTAGATGTCTATATACATATAGATAAATTGAATTCAAATTAAAACTTTATTTACACACCTACTGATATCCAACTTTCGAAGTCCCGACGCTCCCCCAACACACTTCTCTAATTATTTAGAATCTCTATCCTAATCTTCTCAAAATATGATTTCAAAGGAACAAGTGGTACCCTTTAATTTGCCGACAGGCAGAAATATTAGTAGAACAATGACAAAAGTGAATGGCCGGCTATCGCAATCAACCAAATTTGGCGGTCCCACCAAATTAAACATGATTGAGATTGCGTGAAATTAAGAGAGACAAAGAGAATATTCATTTCATGGAATAAAGACATTCTTGCATGTAATGTCAATGACTCACCACGTTCATTTGGCCTTTTTGGCCCCTCATCATAATCGAATTATTCGTTTTCACACTATTGGTAAAGTTATTTGGATTTCAAAAAATTATTACTATTTCGTATTCTCATTATGTAATGTTTCAAATACGAAATGTGTATATCTTATTTTTTATAAGATTTGAACTTGTAACTTTTTTTTAAGAGTATATATTCTTCATTATTAAATCAACTTATATTAGTTTTGATTTTTTTTAAAAATTGAATTCAAAAAATTATTATTATTTCGTATTCTCATTATGTAATGTTTCAAATACGAGATGTGTATATCTTATTTTTTATAAGATTTGAATTTGTAACTTTTTTTTTAAGAGTATATATTCTTCATTATTAAATCAATTTATATTAGTTTTGATTCTTTAAAAAAATTGAATAGATTATTCTTAATTTTGATATTAAATTAAAAAATTGATTAATAAAAAAGAATTGATTTAAAAAAAATTCTCAGTCTTTAACTTTAAACCAAATATCTAATTAATTTTAAAAAAAAATTCTTTAATAATATGTAACATATCATTTTTACTTCCTTTTCCTCGATAGAAAAAATAGCAAGGTCCCTCCTCTTGAATTTCGGTTGGACAGGGTTTAGCTACGTTGACTCTATTGTCATCTCAATTAAATTCTATAGTCGAATAGTCAACTATTGTTAAAGATATATATAAGGTGCTTCGACGCACCCTATATAAATAAAGCTCACTCGCCCATTTATATAAAATAAGAGAATAATATGGATCGTAAATAGTAAATAGTACATCGAAGCACCACTGATTCAATTAACTTATAATTCGTTGTTATTAGAAAATAAAAATATATAAAAGTAAAGAAAGTTTTGACTTATAAAAATAATAATGAGTAAAAAATAAATTAAAAATTATTATCAATTCGCTTTAAAATATTAATATTTTAATTATATATCAAAACAATAAATAATATTTTAAAACATGATATAAAATTAAATATCTTTAAAAGTCATCCTTTAAGAAGGGAGGATGAATATTAAAAAGGAGTCTTATTTAATTGTTAATGAGAGGAAAACATATATAAATAAATAAATAAACGTTTGAGACCATATTATGTCAAGTACCTGCTCAAGTATTTTTTCGTCTCTCTAGTTGCCAAGCAAATAAAAAGAACGAGATTTTAATTAAAAGATGTGTATACTAGCATAAGTATATTAAATATATCAATTTGAAAGATCTTTTATGTAAGTATTAATAGTATCAGTGAATGTATCATGTTAAAATTTTATTTTTATTTTTCCAAAAAATATATGTATATATTATATAAATATTTTTATTTGATAATTTTTTTATTGGATAGGATAAAATGTTTTTGACTGTTGTTATAAATCGGATTTAGGATACAAGAAGGGGCCCAATTTTCGAAACAAAAAGGAACTCAAAAGAAACAAGAAGCAATCAACATCCACCAAGGATTGACAAGGTACCTCCCATTAGGGGAACACGACTCTACAAAGAGAGGCAAAGAACAACAATGAAATGCCATGCTTTTACCAAAAAGAAGTAAAGGAACTAGAAAAGTAAACTAGACCCTTCAATGAACCTTCTGCGAATCTGCCACAGAGCTTAAACAAAATAGAATAGGAGCGGAAGCCAACTAAAAAGAGCCCAACAAGAGCATCGCTGACCCTAACCAAAGGCTAGGGCCTTAGCCACAAGCTAGAGATTTTTTTTTTTTGGTGCCTTGAGAGGAGGTCTTTCATCATCCATTGGGAATCGTTGCACACCAAATCTTCCGCCTCCATTCTCAGTAATTATGCGTCAAAATGTCTTCCTTTCTTCTTTACAGTGGTGCCAACATCACTATTGATTTTACCACGCTGCAAAGGGCGAGGAGAAACGATCGGAGCTAAATCGGATGAGCAGAGGCGGTGAAGGGGAAGGGGTAGGTTGAAGGGAGGGAACAAGCATAATAAGGGAGGGTGCTCCATAAGTGGGAGGTGGAGGGGGGGAGGCAAAGGCTTGTATAAAATCATGTGGTTGTGCCACCTAAAACCCTAGCTAAGAGATCCATCTTTCTTCCTTCAACCCTGTTGAAAAGGGGGAAAAGGAGATGAATGAATTGCTAAAGAACACATTGTTACCTTTTGGCCAATGAGATTGCACGGAAAGTAATGAAGCAGAAGTCCTTTGTAATTGAGGAACTGAGTCTACTTACCCCTGGGAAATTTTGTCAATAAGAAAACTTGACAATTAATGAAGCATTTTATATTCATTTAAATGCTTAAGACAGTATGAGGTGTTTGAAATAAGAAAATTTTGTCAATAGACATTATTGTAGTTCTAAGGACTTGAGTCTCTCTTCCTTAACTTTTCATTTGAAAAGTATTATATTCATGTTAGCATATCTACAACATTTTGAAGTTAGTGTTGTAAAAGCATAATTTGTTAGCATATTTATAATTGTATTATCATTAACACAATGTTGTACATAGAGATTTATTTGATACGAGGCTGATCCTCATATTTAAGAAGTAGTTTATTTTATAATATTATATAATCAACATTTTTGCAATGTAATGATATGATTGATAGTTTAATCTTGTATGGTATTATAGCTAGTTTTGAGGCTTCATGCCTCAAAGACCTGTGACAATAGATTTGCTTATTAGTTTTTGATGTTACTGCTAGTGCTCTTGGTTCACTGTGTTGGTCTATATTTTATTTTTGAAGCTTTACATAGTTCTTAGATTAGAATATGCAATACAAGCTATAGATGTTTGTTGGTTCCTATAAAAAAGAATTTAGACACATCTAAAATCCAACAAAACAACAAAAAGTGAAGGTGATGCAGTGAGAGATGTGTAATGCTATCTACTTTATTTCTCAAATATGTGATCCGGTAATCATTTGTGCAGTTCTAAACAGGGGTTGTTATACTCAATGATGCAAATGATATTCCAAAAGGACCTTTTATTAATGGAAAATAAGTGTTTTGTGCACGTATAATGTTATTTCAACTCAAATTTGTAGAAAAGCTTAGATTAGATTAAGCTTATCATATGGATCTTGTATATTGATATATAATTAGTGAGTGTGTTAAGTACATGCTTCAGGTGTTTCATGGGTAAATGGCTAAGAAGATAGACCTTGGATTTTCCACAAAGTATGACAATCATAAAAAATATGCAATATATTTGATATGAACTGGATTTTGATGGTGAAGTTTAAAGATTATCTACATTCTTTGAGTATTTATATGGTCATGGGATTTTTCACGAGAGAAGTGGAGTTGTGCTCTTTCCTATTTGATATGAAACCTGTTGAGATGTCAAAAGAAGCCCAATTAGGATGTCAACTTTCTATCTATTTTCATTAGGCATGTTAACACTACCAACCATATTTTAAGAGCATTCTCAAGATTCAAACATCCATGAAGCTTCTGGAAACCTCATGGATGTGCTAAGGTCATTCCAAATAAGAACTAGAATTATTATAATAGTATGTTATACATGAGCTAGGATGACCATTGTAATAATCCTCTTTCTATTTATAGACTAGGATACAAATAAGAGTTCATAACATAGATCTTGCATATACTTGGATAGTATAGTGACAATACTCGGAGTGTATATGTATCTAATAGAGGGGCAATCCATACTCAATGTCAAGGGTATATGGTTCTAAATCTCATGCCTATGATATGGGGTTTGGATCTAACTAGTTATGAATATAAAACAATGATATAACAATGTTAACAAATGAGTATTGAAGATATAATTAGGAAACTATATGTAATAAACTGATGAACAAGGGTAATCTAGATCTAAGATACAAGAACATACAAGAGGTAAATGATGCAATGGAAGACTGTAAGTGCAGTCTATGAAGCATAAAATGGTAATGGAAATCTCAATTACCTTATAGTGTACTAGCTTATTCAATATAAGGATAACTTAAGCAAGGACAACAATATACAACCTACTATAACAATAAGTAAAGCATATCTATCTACTAAATAAAGAAAAGAAAGAGAATAACAATAGAT
This sequence comes from Torreya grandis, assembly GCA_037957365.1. Taxonomy (NCBI): domain Eukaryota; kingdom Viridiplantae; phylum Streptophyta; class Pinopsida; order Cupressales; family Taxaceae; genus Torreya; species Torreya grandis. Next base: position 676,668 of record JARHVA010005591.1, on the reverse strand, counting down.
ATAGTACCTTTTGAGTTGAATTTTTGGTGCATTAGCCTCTCCTTTGGCTCTAGTGGCACTTTTAAAGAGATGTTTTAGGATGAATACCACAAATAACAAGGATAAAAACCTAGTATCCTTAGTTGTGAACTCCAAAGACTATGGAGAGTTTTCTTGGTTCGACTCATCCTATTGAGGTTCAAAGACCTTGAACAAGACTTGACCTCCAATAATAATACTCTAATGTCTAATTCCTCCTTTCCTTACTTAAGGTTATAAATACAAGCACAAGTGGAGTAGATGAGTGTTGTGTGTGTTGGGATTGATAATTATGATCCTTATATATATGAATCCAAATTTAGAATTCACTTGAAAATTTAAGTTGACAATTTTGACCAAGATGATATAGTCAAATGGGTGTTGGATAATTCATAATTATATTGACCAAGATGATACATTAGGAAATATAAGGACTGTTTTAACCTTTTAGGACTTAACAATGTGTAAATCCTATGTTTGTTAAAGGGTTTAGTATGATAATAATTTGGAATGAAAACTAGAAATAATTGATTTAATTAACCTTTCCAAAAATAGCAAGTGAGAAGAGAAAGAATGCTTATATGGAAATAAACAAGTCTTTATATGGATCAAGGAACTCAAATAGGTTGGAGAAATAGGCTTACACCTTCCATTCTTTGGTTGTGGTTAAAATATGGTCTTGGATAGTAGTGTCAATATTAGCATAATAATGCCATGTGGTGCTACTGTCTAATTATGGTGTTAGTGTCCCTCATGTAGGAACTATCTAATGTTGGGGATCAACCAACACACTTGATTACTTATGAAAGCAACTAATCACGAAATTAAATCAAAATTGAAAGAACTAGAATCATAAATAGCAAAGAATAAGAGATACAAGAAACCACCTTGAATACTTGTATTAAACTCTTCCAGAAGGAAATACAATGAAGAAATAAACCTTTCTTCCACACCTCTTAGATGTACAGATCTCTTTCCCTCAAGAGTTCTCTCACTCACAATTACAAACACAATTCAATCCTTGAATTGTCTATCTTACAATATACTTGTCCAATAAGCTATGAAGATCTATCCCTATTATAAAGAATTAGAGATCATGAGAAATGCATTCTCCACCGTCAGATAAACCTCTTAATCAAAGGCTCAAAACAGTCTTGCCAAAAATAAAAACGTGGACTTACAACTAACATCTAAACTTATCATGCAAACAATCTATTCACGCACAAAAATAGACTTCTGGAACGCACAGGTGACTGATGTTGGTCCCTATCAGTTTGCACATGACCGATGTAGGCTGATCAATAACTGACATCGATAGATACTGGTCCACTACTTGCCATTGTCGGTGACTGTGTAACTCCAACAACTTCAACGTCCACTCATCTGGTGAAGCTTTTAGCTCCACAACTTAACATCTAAAACTTTTAGGGAAGCTATGAGAGATTTTGGGGGTCCTATAGGTGGTATTGTATCATTCAATGCATTACCTATGCCACTATTTTATCTAAATCTCTTCTAAAACCCTAATAAGTACTTGCATACATAAAACAACAACCAGATCAAATGCAAAAAGGAAGTAAAAATTGAGTTGTGGTATGTTACGATTGCATGGAGTAGAACCCCTATTATCCTGGCCACTACCTATATTAACCCCAATGCTATGGGTCTCAAATCACATTTAGTTATCCCTTAAGTAACACGCATAATCAACTTTCATGGTATGCTAGAGTTAGGTCCTTCTTTGATCAAACATGTAATGTCTAGATGTAATAGTTGAGTAGTGTGAAAAGTATTGAGCTATACTATTGATTGATTTTATGTAATTATGTGCCATAATAATGAGTGTTAGATATAAAATGCCTTGTGAGGCTTTTTATATATAAATAATTTTTATTTGAATATAAGACCTTATTCGTTGGCTAACAAGTTGTAAAATAAGGATAAAAAAAATAATAAAAGGCTCAACAAAGGGTTAAGACTCAAACATGGGAGAAAATGCCTGTCAGACACTAGAGCCATAATTAGACACTAGAACTACATGGCACTACTATCTTGAAAATGGTAATAGTGTCCTAAGGCATAAAGTAAAGCTAAAACCAAGCAAGACAGGCTAGGGGCCCCTATGACTGGGAGAAGATGACTTAGGACCACTAGGTATGCAATAAGTAGGGAAAATAAGATGTAAAAAAGATCAAAAGACTAAAAATGACCATACAAACAAGGACTATATTCATCACTAATACCTTCATATGAAAGAGAAATAAAAGATGTAGTACTTTTGGTTACTTGACCAAATTAGGGTGTTTACATTTTCCCCCCACTTTTATTCTATTAATGCAATGAAGTGAAAGTACTTGAGTAAAGGAAAAATAGGAATGCATACATGTACTTACCTATGTGAATGTGTTCTAGACCTAGCCCATTTCTTGGATAGAGAAGCGGATAGAAGATAGATTGAAATATGTGAAGAGGAACTCCATGGTGTGGATGTCCTCTATATTGAATCTACATTGTGCACTAAATTATGAGGAATAAAGACTCTATTTTCTCCCCACCCTGATATCTATACTGAATCTGAGTATGTAAAATGAATGTATGGAGAAATAAGGCTTGATTTCCCCCACTCTCATATGTGTACTAAATCTAAGTATGTAAACTAAATGTGTGGAGAAATAAGGCTTGCTTGTCCCCACTCTAACATCTGAGCTAAATCTAGGTATGTAAATTGGGTCTGGTGGAAGGTTATAGATCAACCACTACATATGGTCTTTTGACCCAAACTAATGAAAACGTGGTGACATCTTGGTGATGATAAGAGGTGTAACTTGATTATATAAAATTGGAGATCAATGATGTGTGCTCTGCATCATGCCCCTAATCTTGATATCTGATTAATGTATCTATGTATTTAAACATCTATATATCTGAGTGAACCTATATATTTGATTTAAAATTGTATATCTATGTGAACTTATGCATTTAAATATCTATATATCTATGTGAACCTATGCATCTAAATATTTGTATATATATGTAGACATGTGTGTTTGAATAATTATATATCTGTGTAAACCTGTGTGTCTTAATAGTTGTATCTAAGTAGACCTATGTATCTGTGTGAACCTGTGCATCTGTATATCTATATATTTAAGTACACTTGTGTGTCTAAATAGCTATAGTTGAGTATACCTATGTATTTGTGTGAACCTATGCATCTAAATATATGTATGTTTGTGTAGACCCATGCGTCTAAATAGTTGTATCTAAGTAGACTTATGTATCTATGTGAACCTGTGTATCTAAATATTTATATATCTATATAGACCTGTGTGTCTGAATGAATACATCTGAGTAAACCTATATATCTATGTGAACTTGTGCATCTAAATATTTGTATATTTGTGTAGAAATATGTGTTTAACTATGTATCTGAATGAGCTTATGTGTATAAACCTTTATATGTCTGAAGCAAACTATGTGTATTTAACCCCCATTTTGGTGAGAGAGACAAGATTGGTGTGAGAGTGTCTAATCAAAATTGGTAATGATAGGTAGTACTGGTGTTAATTAGTAGATGTGATATTATTTTAAGTTTGTTTATTATGATAGAGCTGATTTTTGAATTTGGTTGTAGGATAAACATTTTGTCTATATTGAGTTTATGATGTAAATATCATTTTTGTCATTTTTTAGAGTTAAAAGTGATTAGGAGATTGGTTTAACCAATATAAGGAAAGACATATTGATTTCAAGTCCCACATGCAAGAGATGATTCATTAATAATAGTTAAGGTTCTCAATATATTGCATTGGTAATAAATTAGTATTAGTTGGTGAAATTGGCACGCAAGGTCAACCTTAATAAGGTGGAATTTGATAAATGTGACTTAAATAAGTTATTTTATTAGTTTTTCAATTAATTTGAAGTAGTTGAGTTGAGAGTAATGGTTTTTTTGAGTTAGAGAATATGTCAAGGAGATGAGGAACCAATTTGACCCAATATGAGGAGGTAGCGGCACGAATCCAAGTTAGGGAGGAAATTACCTTGGTAAGGAGCCTATATTGTTTCCTATTGTTATCATTTGTAATGTATTTTTGACTATTTTTATTGAAAAAGTGATGGTTTTATGGATTATTTGAGAAAAGTGGCACTACTATCCTAATATGGGTGCTACTATCTAAGACCTAGTGCTAGTGTCAAGGATGTGGTACTACTTATAATAGGTGAAATTTGCACAAAGGATTCAAATGAAAATAAGCATCTCAAATCAATCCAAATTCATATAGAACTCAATGATCGGGTAAGGAAGAGAGATATTGAATGTAAAAAATGATCAAAATAAGAACAATATTACCTTAATCTTATAAACCAATCATCCTTCAAGACAAAATGATGTGCCCCAAGACAAATGGACTGCTTGATTTAGACTCAAAATTTTAGAGCATGTGATTAGCTTGATTCAAGACTAAGATGATGATTTGATAGACTTTGTTGATAGAATATTTTAACACAAAGGCTTATGGATATTTTGGTTGATTTCTTCATTGGGGGAATGGCTAGTTTAAATAGAGGATATGGAGGGAATTAAAAATTCTCAAGAATCCTCTAGATTTAGAGGTTTCTAGAGAAGAAAGGTGAGAATAGAGAGGATTATAGAATTGGAGAATTTTAGAATCTATTAGGAGGGGTTAATGATTATTAGAGGGAGGTTAGGTGAGTGTTAGGTGAGATTAGAAGGTGATTAATTCATGACTAAGGGATTATGCTCATAGGAAATCCTAGGAGTAGATAGGTTGGTGGGATATGGGAATTTTAAATTCCCAAATATTTGATAAGTGGGATTAGTTAATAGATAATGGGGACTTAGGTGGATTAATTGATTGGTGAGATGGGAATAAGGTTAGTATGATGTAAAATAATGGGAGTGTTATAAAAATGACTAGGAAGAGGGGGGATTAATGATAAGATGAAATTAAACAAAATTAGATGAAATTAGTGATGAGATTAGCAAGTTGGAGAAGGTGATCAAATTTATATGCATATATTTTGCCCTTATTTGAAAGGGCATTACGACTAAATGAAGTAAGAAGAGTAATGGTATTTCAAATAAGAAAGACACTTATGGATGAATGTTAGTAAATGATTTTAGTGGAAATGATGCCCCTTTGAGGGGACATGTGGGGAGGAATGAGATAGATGGTCACTCAAAAAGAAGACATAGGGGGAGGGATGGATGAATTAACAAGGGGATGGGATGCAAGATGTGGGATCGATGATGAAGAGGATAAAATTGACATGAGTAATGAGCTATAAATTAATGATTCCCTTGTTGGATTATTTTTCATGATCCAAAGTTTGTGTAATTATTTTGGTATCTTTTTGTTTTTTGTTTATTCAAGTAGTTTTACCCATTAGTTGGTTTTTTAACTAACTCACATTTCCATAAATCTTTTTAAAAGCTTCCTTATACAAAAATAAAATCATGTTTTACATTGCAAATATTTTTCTAAAATTATTCATCCTATTCTTGGTCTATATCAGTGGTATCAGAGCTTTTAGTTTGTAATGGATGATTGAAGGATAGCCTTGCAAGTAGATAATTCTAATCTAGTTAATGCAAGAGACCTGTACGGAAGCAAATAGATTTTCATTGAAATGAAGTGATAATAGGGAGATGTGCCAACTCAAGAATGTTTGGTAAGATGTGGCCATTACCAATTCATTTCCAAGTAACTCAAGAACCTCAACTATAATATAAATGGGAGTGTCGATGCCTACTCACCTGATAGGGCTACTCACCTGGAATATTTACCTACTTTAAATATTTTGGCAATACAACCAACAAAAAATTGAAGACCTATTTTGGAGCTCCTCAAAATGGCTTTCTTTCCTTATGCATATTTTCATCTACCTATCAGTTTTCATAATATGCTTTTATTTTCTTGTTGTTCAATCCTCAGCCATTGCTTGATTGCCTGGATGTGAAGTTGAGATAAAACATCCACATGGTTTTGGAATTAGGGTACGGAAATAAAAATGAATCAAATTTAGATTCAACACAATCTCATGATCTTTGGCTTCCACAAATTATAGTCGTATGACATAGGGGAACAAGTTTGAGTTAAAATTTAATTTAATTATTTTATTTCATGGGCTCCATAAGAAGACATATTTTTTTAATCAAGATATATATGACATCATGTTTATTTAAAATTTTGTTTCATTAAAATATTGAATATACATATAGAGTGGTTAGGAAATATGTTTTGGTAATGACCCACTAAACAAGTGATCATGGGATCAAAACCTATTAATTATTTTTAGTCAAATTTTTTTACATCTTTTTGTAATAGGGGTTATAAGGGTGAAATTCATTATGAAATAAAAAGATTATAATGGTGATATAAGGGTGTAATAAGCTCATTTTATTTTATAACTTATGTTTAGATAGGTCCCTATAAACATTTCTAGTGTGTTTTGAATTTACTTACGAGGGTAAAGACAAAGCCCCAAGCAACATTCATCTTTTATCATTATATTTCTTTGTGATCATGGCAAAAATTGTAAGTCTTATCTCTAAAAATGGATGACATACTCTTAAAAAATACAAAAGATGGATCTTATACATGGAAAACACACTTATTTTTAATGATTTATTAGAAATAACTGAAAACAAAATCACACTGCCAACTAAAGCCACAAAATTGCTTAAATTCCAAAAGTGTGATAAACATGCTCTTGCTTTGATAAAATCATCTTGCATTGCACATGTGATTATACATATTGAATTTTTTAAGTCTAAAGCATGGAAAAACTTAAGGGATTTATATGACAAGTATCCTATATACAAAAAGATTGACCTTCTTATGCATCTTTTGAACAATAAACTCATAGATGATGAAGATGTCTCTAAATATATTTTGTACATGAAAAATCTAAAATAAGAGTATTGTACTTTAGTGGGAAAAAATTATGATGACATGTTGATTTATATCACATTGAATGGGCTTAATTACACATACACCAATTTTGTTGAAATGTTACAACTTAGTGATAAGTTGTAATGGTGCCATATTTGACTCTATTTGTGATTTATTAACTCAACATGAGAGACAATTCGCAAGGAAGAAGAGTACACCTAATGAAGAGGCTCACTATACAAATAATAGATCCCATCATAGAAATCATCATCATGTATAGTGATATTTTTAGAAACATTCTCTACAACACTCTTTAGGTCATTCTTTGAGGCACTCTCCACACCATTCTAAACGGTCTTCACAACATTCACATCGACACTCTTTAGGGTCTTCCAAATAGAGGCATCACCACAAGCACTCTTATTATAGTTATTCTAGTGATTCAGGTTCTTCTAGATCTCACAAACATAAAAAAGAACCCAGATGTTTCAAAAGTGGTGGTATTGGACATCTTGTAGATGTATGTCCTTCTCAATGACCCTATTCTCCATGCAAAAAGAAAGCTGAAGTAAATTATGTGGATCATTATAATGGTATATCTTCTAGTTACTCTAGTTATTTAGGGTATCTTAACACTTCATCTAATCAGGAGATGTCCCTCATGGTTGAGGTTTATGGTCCTGATGGACCTGACAACATATTTTGAGTGATTAGTGATTAGAGGTTGGAGGATCCATGGAGGTTGGAGCATATTTTCCCTTCTCCAATTAGCTATTCACTTAGAGTTTGGGTTCATGCTTGAATAGTAGTTTTGGCTTGTGCTCTTACTTTGAAATTTAGTTTTGGCTTTCTCTCATTTGATTTTCATGACATAGAGTATGCAATGTTTATTTGATTTTGTTTCTCTTGATGCACACCTTCTCACCTCTCATCTGATAGGGGGAGTATATATTGTATTTATTGGTTTTTTATCAATCATCGGTGATAATATGTGTTGAGAGGGAGATGGGCCATATATATTTCTAGGTTTGTCACTTGGATAGGTTCTTATGTGGGACCTTATGTGGATCGATGTAGTTGGACAAGCTTTGATCGGGTTCTAATACAATGTGTTATAATGATCATAGGGGATGAGCAAGCATTGATTATGTTCATCAACCTTTTATGCCATAACTCACTAGGTGGGATTCTATATGGAACAACATTAGTTTTTGATTAGTACCAGGAGGTACAACACACCACTTACAATTGTGATAGAGTTTCTTTGATGACTTTAGAGTCATTGCTCTAATTCATTCTTCTATACCCATTTGGATCAAGGAGGAGTTTGTAGGATTATTTTTCATGATCCAAAGTCCGTGTAATTATTTTGGTGTCTTTTTAATTTTTGTTTATTCAGGTAGTTTTACCCATTAGTTGGTTTTTTTAACCAACTCACATTTCTATAAAGCATTTTAGAAACTTCCTTGTATAAAAATAAAATCAAGTTTTACTTTTTAAATATTTTTCTAAATTGTTCCTCCCATTCTTGGTTCATATCAACCCTTGGAAAAGACCTATACATACAGGAAGAAAAAATGATTGTGTCATAGTTTTTGACACATCCCAAGGGGGAATAAACCATAACATGATGATGATAATAAAAAAGGATGAAAGATTTTAGTGTATCCCAAACAAGGATACATGTAAGGGAGAGTTATAGGCCTTGATAAGATAAGGTTTTGATAAGATTAAAGATGATTATAGATTAAAGCTGAAGTTGAGTGATATGATGATGAAGATGAGAGAGAAGAAATGACATGATTGAGTGACCACGAGAGGACAATAAAGGAAATTAGTGGCAGAGCTATCTTTGGGCACCAAAAAGTAGCCAAGTGTTACCTACATATTTTGAAGAGACCTTAGGCTGATGTAGTTATGACTAGATTAGAGGATGATTATGATGAATTAGAATATTAAGATTATGATGATTTTTAGACATGTTAGTTATTAGATTGTAGATGTTAAAAAAGAAGATAGAAAATTAGTAGAAGTGACTAGTTATGAGATGTTATATGTTATGACATGTGGTTGGGTTAGATGATTGGACCAAAATGATCAATTTGATGATGGTATAAATATGATTAGATGATTAGATAGGTGATAGAGGATAGGATAAATGATGAGTGTATTCCATTATGAAGCCATAATTTCTATAATAAATTTCATCATTGTCTACACAATGCAATATAAATATAACACTAGGTAGTATGCCCGAAGATATAAGTATGACCAAGAGGACATTGTGCCAAAGTGCATGATAAGGGGGAAAATAGTGAACTCTGCATCCTCGAGGGAACCTTAAAATCATCACTATAGATTTGGTACCATCATAACATCCTCATTTATTTTCTAATAGACAAAAAAGACATGATGTAAGATGAAACATGTGATGATCATGTGATCCAAGTCAAATGACACAAATCATACAAGTAACACATAAAAGTATCTACATACAGATGCACTGTGATTAGTGTCTTGTCTAAGTGTCCAAATGAGAATCAATGATATGAGTGATCAATTAATGAGTTTGAATAATTTGGTTATGATGATCGTGATGTGAATTTGGATTAAGAATAGGAATTTGGACAAGGTAGAGACATGGAGTAGACTAGTGACTTGGATTAAGATTAAAATTATGAATAGGGTGTGTTTGAGAAAATTTAAAATTGAAAATATAGGCTAGTTTACCTATGGATTTACCATGTTTTGAACTTAAATGAGATACTTAGGACTAATCAGGATAAAATGAGATTAGGTCAATACTAGGTCAAGATAGATTATATGTGCCCTGGTTCAGAATAGGTGATGAAAGATAAAAGTAGGATGGTTAGTGATGGAGATGGATGAAAATGGGTAAATAGGCATAAGCCCAGACAAATTTTAATATTTTTGTATTTTTTATAGATTTTATGATTTTTAAGGTTTTTTGGAATATGTTTGTCCACTATACAAATGGGGATACTAGCAAAGGGAATACCAAGCCTAACAACCATGATAAGGATGGAGGGAATAATGGATGGGATGAAAAAAGGATGATGGTGATGTGAGAAGGGGATGAGGGCCAAGGAAGAGTGGACTAGGGATCACCAATGACCCCATCATGAAAGAACCCAATATCTAATTGCCTAAGTTTTCATTGGAAGATATGTCAAGATGATTCTAGAACATTTCTTAAGACATTTTCCATTCCCTGACGAAGGTCAAGACTAGAAGAAAGGATGGACATAATAAGATATACAATATGGTGGTAGATGATAGATAGGAGTGATCGATAGAGTGATGATATAGACAAAGATGATATAGAAGGATATTATGTGGATGAAATGGATTTTTCCCCAAGTGTGTAGGTATAATACAAATCATAGATTATTTAACCATGATGTTAGAAACTAGTTTTCATCATGATACTTGCCCAAGGTGCTAGAAGACTAGATTTCACCATTGGATGAATGATTTTTATTTTATTTTATTTGTATTTTTTAACCTTTTTTTATTTTTTGCCATTTTTGAAATTTTTTGGAACCTTGATTTATTAGACATGGGTGTGAGATGCAAGAATGTTGATACTTTATGGATCTTTAGCCAACATTGGTTCTAGAGATGTGTGATTCTAAGAACATATTATCGATGATGGAAGTATTGATGTCTTTGTGACCTTCATTTATTATTGATTTAACATCCTTATAATGTCTCAACTAGGTGTCTTTTTAACCCCCATGAGAGATGATGTTGCCCAAAAAAGTGATGTATGGCAAGGATTTGAGGTATGGTATGGAAGGGATGATGTATTGATTTTAATGGTGGGGTATAGGATGTGAATGAGTGATATGGTTATGATAGACAATGTGAATATAAGGGGAGTAGAAATGGGTTTCAATAGTTATATACAACATTGGATATGGTAAAGGGGAAATTTTTGATTAGTGCCTTGAGGTTAAGGGATCTAAGACCTTTTGACTCATTGTCTCTTTGAGCCAAATATTAGGAAGATTGTTAGTCATATTTATATTAATTTTTAATTATTTTTGATTTTTTGATATTTAACTTGGATGTTGATTTCCCCCTCATGCCTATAACTAAGCTTTACCATAGGTTTTTGAATTTAGACTTGAAGGATGATTATTTTGACTTAGATAATCCCCTAGCTTCTTAAGAATATTTATACTAGGGGATGACACTTTTTGAATTGGATGATTATGAAACTATTATTGACTTTAATAGATTACTTTTGTATCATAGTTGACTAGATTATTTGGCTTGATTAATTTATTATTGGCTTGGATTCTTGTAGATTTGGCACATGAGATGGTATGTTGAGGGGAATCCAATGATGTATGTTCCTATTTTTCCCATTCGAGGAGTGGGATGGAGGGATTATTAACAAGTGGTGGATGATTAGAGATGTGTGGTGAAAGGGGTGGATTAAAGGGATAATGGGAAACATATTCCTAATAAAGGATACTATAAGACCTACCCTCAATGTCAAATAAAGTGTCCTCAAGAATAGCAAAAGGATTACTAAGACTTTTAACATCTATAGTTGAGTCATATCCATCTTGATGATAGTCAAAGGATAAAACATCTAAGAATTGTGTTATGATTTCATCATCCTAGGATGGATCAAGAGTCATGCCTTGTGACTAGTTGATGTCCTCAAAGAGATAGGTGTTGGCATGACTTTCATTATCGAAAAAGGATGATTCTTATGACATGGATTTTGAATCATATGTTGTTGACGAACATGATCCTAACCATTATAAAGCTAATTTTGATAGGGATGTTAATGAGGTGATGTCATCGATAGATGATTTTTTGATAGTATACATAGAAAGGGCCTTTTGAATAGCATCACTATCTACAATTACCTTTCACACTTTAGCTTTATGAGTGAATACTCTAGGCTAAATGGATTTGTGAAAATGGGGGATTTGATGTAGGTAGGATATAGGGATGGTCATGGTATGGTAAGAATTGGATTCATGACCTAGGTTGAGGAAGGAAGAATCTTAGTCGTGGTTAGGAAAGGAATCTTGGCATACCCCCTTTTGCACACTCTTAGGTGTGGATGCATTAGATTTTCACTCAATTTCAATGTTGCCATTGTCAAAAAAGTTTTGAATATAGTCTCTAAAAAGGTGACATCTATTAATAGAATGTCTAAGGACTTTATGGTATATATAAAAATATTATTCTCAATACCATGAGGGCATATGTTTGTAAAAATCTAGAGGTGTTATTTTTAGGTGGACAATCATGCCTATAAACCTCAATTTCCAAAATAACGTTTCCATAGATATTAGGAGAGGGGTATATTACTTGTCTATGGTGTTGGATGTAAAATAATGTGATGACGATGTCATGATGTATTGGGATGGCGGTGTGTGAGATTATTTAGGATATGAATGGGAATTGGATGAGATTGACAAGATCAACTTCCCTTTACTAGTAGGATAGGTGATTTGTGATTAACTTGATAAGTAGATGAAGGATTCGACTATGGATGGGTAAGAACTAGAGGTAAGGTTATCTAAATGGGTTCAAGACCTTTGGGAAGTTGGTCACCCATATCAAGGATTTGTAATAAGATTGCATCTTTGTTTACAATAATTAATTATTAAGTAAAGTAAGCTTTGGACTATAAAGATCATGACTAGGACTAGGATTAGTAGATGGGTGATTGGAATGGGATTAGTTGTCATGATAATTGGATGGGTAATAAGGGTTGATGAGGGACTTATTTGGGAGGTGAATTTAGGTTTAAGTGTTCAAAATCATTAAGAAGGTAGGCACCCATATCCAATATCTATAAAAGACACTCATCCTTATTGGCAAAGATATATTCATTAAATAGGATGACCTTATCACTTGTATATTGAGGGATGTAATGACTATGGTTATGATGAATGGATAATGGGGTTGACCAAGGTGGGATAACATGTGGGCCAAGTATAGTTAGGGATTGTTGGTGGGAAGGGACATAAGACATTGGTTTAGACTTGATGGATCTAGGTCTATAAGTAGGTGGGCACCCATTTATTGGGCCCACAAAAGGATCTCATCCTTGTTGGAAAATAGGTATTGTTCCACAAGAATAGAAACTATGCTACTATCCATTAGCTTTTTACTCCCCCAATAGATATCTTTATGTTCTTCAAAACACTCATAAGGTTAGCCTTGACCTATTTCACATCTTGATAAACACCAGAATGCTATATATAGACCAATTTCAATCACTTATCCACTAGATGGAAATTAGCTATAAATACTTATAAATAAACTCAAAAATAGTGGTGGAATTCAAGGTTATTAATCCATATTCTACCCTACTTCTGCATACACTCATCTATAACATCCTAGAGCTTAGGTTACTTAGATTTTATAGTCTTAAATCACACTCAAAGAATTTAAACTAACACTCATACTTGTATTCACTTGCCATTTAACTAGCACTTAGATTGGGAGAACTATATTAGGCTTGATCCCCTTTCAAGGTATTGGAATTTAGGTATGCTTAGCACATGGGGTGTTGAGTTCATGTCTATCATACCCTACTAATTCCACTCTTTTCTATTTATGATCCTCAGATACCCTAATAAACATAGAGGCCTAGGGTTTTGCATTTAAATCAATCAAAATAGGGAATAGATAGTGAATCAACATTCATGCATACAAGCACAGATTCCCAAAAATTAGGTGAAGGTAAAACCAAAAGAGTTCATTGTCCCTACTTCCAAAAGGACACTATCACAACATAAAATACACAAGCATGGTGTGATACTATCCAAAGGACCAAACTATTATCCAAGAGAGTTTTTTACTCCTAATTCCTATTCATGAGATCTTGAAAAATCTATGTACCAATTTATATCCTATCATTTGTCTATCTCAATTAATTTCTATCCAAGTACATATATTATAATTCATTTTATATTTATAAAATAATTAGATAAATTAATTAGTGTACAAATCAAAGGCTATAATTATTACATATGTATTCCCTAGTTTATTGTTCTAGCACTTTAACAACCAAGGATTTTACATTCCATAAATTTTTTAAAATTTAAATGATTTGGTGAACCTAACTTAATTCAAACATATTGCCTAAAAAACTTAATGTATCATTAGGGTTTCCTTTCTTATTTCCATAATTTACTTATTTTCAATTTTTAGCCTTTCATCATGATTATTATGATAGAAGCAATTTTATAATTTTTGGTACAAAGTTTGGTGGTTTGTCTTTCATGCTTATTACCTACCATTTATAGAAAGATGCACATATATGTCATTACTCTCATAGATCACATTAGAATTCAGCTTACTTCACATATTATTCCACCTCCTTTTAGGCTCCCCTTCTATGGAGAGGATTATTGCATGGTCAATTTTGAGCTACCTCTAGTTATACTTGATGATAGTGAGCTCAAAGGACTCATTTTATTCCTCCTCCACCTAGACTAGTTGACTACCTTTGATCCCATCCCACTTCTACTACTCACCCTCGATAAATAGTATATCATGTGTTTCAAGTTGTTACTAGATAAAATTAGATGCCTCCTCAACCTATACAAGAAAAAGGTAATCCATAATCCCTCCTCATCCCTAATATAGTATAATGAGACCTAGGGACCATCATAGAGCATATGATATTGTGGATCTATTGATAAATACACTAGCTAAGATTTATATATTAGAATTACTTCAAAAGGCAACCATCTTCCAAGATATTCTTTTTTAAACACTCAATCATACATCTTTGCCTCAAGATACAAAACCAACTTATTTTGCATCTATCATGAACACTATCAAACACATTTAGGATGTTCTATCTTTTAACAATGAGGATTTATCCTCACAGATAGTTATCACTCAGAATCTACCACTATTCATTCAGACACAAATCAAAACCACTACTATTAAATGAGTTATAATTAATAATGGTTTAGTTCTTAACATATTCAACCTCACATTTATACAGACTATGGGGGTTGATATAACATCCATTAAGAATACATATAAGAACATTCAAGGTTTTGATGACATTCCCTGATAGGCATTGGGTTATATTACATTGGATATGGTTGGGATAAAAACCCTATCCACATAGTTTCATGTGATGCCTAATCATTTGAATTACAATTTATTACTCATAATACCTTGGATACATGCCATGGAGGCCTTACCCTCTACCTTGCACATATGTGTCAAGTTTTTACATGATGAATATTTATACACTTGTCCATCAAATAACTAACCATTCAGGTATTACAGAGTCATCGAGCCTACTACCCTGAGTATATCTTCAAATAAAACACCTCATGTTATCATAGAGACCCCACCTCATATTATTCCTATAGAGTAGATGCATACACATGATATTGGGGAATATAGTGCCACTATTCCCACACTAGATCTAGATCCTCCTACAACACAGTTATCCCTACCCATGGACACTAATGAGATTCACATAGCATAGTTACCATTACTTGTCAAATCAGAGGAAGTATACATTAGAAACTCATATAGAGATTCTAGAATTTCCATAGAGTATAAGATATCACCCATGAATATTGATAATTATTTATGTGGATTGAGATTCACACCAATAGGCCATAGAGAGTATAGAGATGATTTTAGGGCATTCATACCTTTACTTACACAACCATCACCACCAGTTCAAAATTCCATAGATATAGGCTTGGACACTCATTTTTAGTTAGAGGTAGATTCTTATATACACTCTGCACATATAATTACATATATGGATATTGATCTAATTATCTAGATTCAGGTAGGTAGTATATAAGATAGACCACACCAAATTTTATAGATATTTCTTGATAGAGGATTGATGACACTACTCATAGTTTGCTATAGATACATTAAAAAATTGTCATAATAGGATGATATACCATTTTTCCATTTTCATAGTATTACCAAACATGATACAAATAAATGTTTAGTATTAGAATAGAATTTAAATAAAATCAAGGCTTAGGTCACTATTTAGATTACACAACCTCTACCTCCACTAGTACAGGAAACATGAAGGACTCTTCATTGACACAAACATTCATGGAATGATCCCTTGACCATTTGAGCTTTCATCGAGAACCAATACATCACTCATGTCACTATAGATGAGGATTTTGATCCCAACACTTGTACATTGGAGTTATTAAAACACATAAGACATTAAGAGACTAAGATAAAATATGATATGTGTTGGTTGAATATTTTGTCGATCAACGTACTGATAAACAAAATAGGTTTGATCAGCCAAAGTAGGAAGATTGGTCATCCAAATGTGTAGGTTTACCACATCAAAAGGGGACTAATCTCTCCTCTCATCAAGGGGAGGTTCCCTATGGATATGATATATATATATATATATATATATATATATATATATAGAAAATAATACTCAAGGGTAGGACAAACCATCCATCTCTCTTTTTTTAGAGATGATGCATGTGGATCAAAGGAAAAACTAAAGGGAAATGACAGACAACACTCCTCTTCTTTCAGAAGTACTATTCAGCCAACCACAAGAGTACTCCTGGTAGTAACAACAAAATGTAACCAAGGATGTAGTAACTAGCAAATCGAGATGCAGCACAAAGTCTCCACCTGAATTGCTCAAGAGTAAGATATGAAGGAAAATGAGGGCACAAATTCATCCCAAAGTCCTTTACACAAAAATGAAAAGAAAACAAACTAAAGGCAATTATGGGGGCACAAAGTCTCTCCACAGTTGACTCTTCAGGACACCTTCTTGACTACTGTCACTAATTCTGCTTGTTGAATTAAAGGAACAGAAGATATATTAAGGAAAAATACATAAGAATAGTTTCCTCAAAAACAAAGATATCATAGCACAAATTCTAAAAAATCACTTGCTTTCTTATTCTAATAACAAAATATGATCAACAGTCTGAGCTCAAAGTCTCAGTAATGCCTTTCAATTTGGGCAGAGTTTCATTCTAATTGTCAAAAAGAGATATTTTTACAATAGAAGAGAGTCCCTTATATAGCCTCTTCAAGGACTTGAGAATAGTAACACATCATTTTGTGTTGAAAACTATTAGGAAGACAAGCTAGAAATTAGGGGCATCTACCCATTTTTTTTCTCAATGTAGAGAAATAAGTCACGCTATTGAAAGTTTGCAACTTTCAATGTCCACCTGGTGATCTGATCCTTCTCCATCGTTCCTCCTCTTTTGGTTAATAGAATTGGGTCCTAGATTCAATTTGTTGTTTTAGTCCTTCCTCGCTTCCTGCTGGTCTTGGCCTTAAAGCCTGTGAATGTATTTGGGTCTGTAAATTACAAGGATCAATGGCTATTTTATGAGCTTTGAAATTGATGTTCACGTATCCATCAATACATTTTCAATGGCTAGTTCATTGTCTTGAATTTGACATCTTTGGGCGTGTCACCCCTTGGCCCTTCTTTGACTTTCTTGTGGACTATTTCTCAGGCTTTCTCCGCAGGCATTTTCCCATGGACAATAGTCCACAGACAATTTTCTGTGGATAAAAAGTTTTTGGAATTACTTCCTGCAGACAACAAGTCAACGTAATTACTTCCCATGGACAAAAAGTCCATGAAATCAATTATTCTCCTTGGAAATTTCTTCGGGCTTTCTACCTGCAGCTTCTCCGAATTTTTTCAAACCTTTTGTCTGAAGGAATTCCTTTGAACAAAAGTTTGAAAGAATTATGCCTTTGTCTACCTTAAATAAAATTCTGAAAGAATTTACCTTAACTGTCTTCTTTTAAAATGACCCTTTTGAAGGGTACTTTTTTCGACCAAGTGCCCTCTGCAAGGGCACTTGTCCTTAAGGATGCTTCTTTGAATTTTTGCATTAAACCACTCCTTTGAACTGAGTCGATGAACCAGGGCGATGAACTAACTGTTGAATTGTTTGATTGAACTGTAACATTGAACTGCTTGGTTGAACCAAATGTTGAACCAAGCTTTGAACCAAAATAGTCCAAGCCGATGGTTCAAGCCAATGGTTCAAGCCAATGAACCAATTGAATGAACCAAAGCATTAAACTAACCGTTGAACAAAGATTTGGTTCAACAATTCAAATGAAGCTTTTGAACCAACTGACAAACCATTTGATTGAACCAAAGGATGAACCAAAGCATTGAAATAAAGTAGACGAACCAACTAAGTGAAACAAAGCATTGAATTTCTTGGTTGAACCAAGCCATTGAACCATTCCTTTGATTGAACCTGCCATTGAACCAAAAGCATTGAACCTATTGAACTTTGAACTTGTTGAACCTTTAAACCAAAGTGGTTCAATGGTTCAACGCTTCAAGCCTTCTTTACTTAGATGCTTGCCAATGGAGATTTTTGATTGAACCAAGGCACTGAACTAATCTCAAAAATGACCAAGTGTTAGAAATTGATTCTTTTGGTTAAACCCACCTGTAGAAGTCTTTGGACCTATAGAAATGAACCTGCCTGCAGAGTCCATAGAAATCAAGTCTGTAGAAATCAACCTGTAAAGCCCATTGAACTTGGCCTACAGAGTCTGTAGATTCCTAAGAAGTTTGAAAAATGAGGAATTTGAATGCCCAGGACAAATTACGAAAAGGGAAGAGATAATTTTGGTCTGTAGGACCAAAATAGTTCAAATGTTGTCCCAAAAATGAGTGATATTTTTGGGGGACAACAGCTGGCTCCAGTTGGAGAACTTCTATCAATTATAAAAAGAATTGAAGGGAGTAGAATCTAGAATCTTGAGTGTCTTCATGTGTATCATTGGGTTATGGAGTCATGCTACCCAGAAATGGAAGGCATCAAAAATGAAAATAAACAAAACAAAATAGAATTAAAAACTATACAAATATACATATGTACAGATGAAACGATCTGATACTTCAAAAATTGAAGTATTTCAGATGCTACTTCTTGAGAGACAGTGAAAATAGTGCTTTATCCTAGTAAACTAGTAGGAAACCATTTTACCCCCAGAAACGGTGACAGGAGAATGGAGCTCTCCACCAGGAAATTAATTTTTTGTGTCTTCCTCTTGGCCTTTTCTTCTTCTTGTTCCAAGGCAGGATGTGGTCTTCAATTTGAAAGCCATAACTCCTTGATTTCTTGGCTAAGGGTTCTTTTGCCTAATTGTGATTTGTAGCAACATGATCCATTACCATAATTGGTTGTTCTTCTAGTTCAGTCCAGCATATGATTGGATTGTCCATATCAAACTCTTGACAAATTATCAGCTTAGCATCTCCTTTGATGTGAAGGAGTTTGATTTCTTCATCTTGAGCAATCTTCAATTCGAGCAACAGAGATTCATATCTAGCTGTGTTGTTAGTGTTGCTGACTTGCAAATCACATGAAGGAAGAATATCTCCTTGAGGAGATATCAACATAGTCCCAACTCCATTGTTGGTGGAAAAAATGTTGCCATTGGATTTCAAGATTGAAGCATCATCAGAAGCTGATCTCTTATCAGATTTCTCTTCATTAGAGATGGAAGATCCTTCCTTACTTGTATTATGCCCTACCAATTCTCTTGAAGTCTTGTTTAGATCAATTCTTGGAATGTCAGCTATAGGACTTTCATCTGTAGAAAAATGAACATCCTCTGTGGTAAAGAAATAATTACCCCTGCCTGAAGACTCAAACATAATTTGTGCTACAGGGGCTGATGTTTGGGTGACCACATATTTTGCCTCCTTTTTAGGGAGCAATCTCTTCATTATGCCTTGGATAGGGATCCTTGCTTCAGATAGGTCTATACTTAGTTCTCCTCCCACATCCTTGCAAAAATTTCATCCAAGCAAAATGCCATAGGATGCTGGGACGTCAGCCACCAAGATAGTCATCTTGATTCTCTTGTCTGGAAAGGTTTCCAATGCAAATTGGGCATCTTTGATTTGCCCCAGTAGTGGTACTTACTTGTTTTCCATGGAAAAACATCTCCTAAATGTGTTGGCCAATGTGAGACCCAGAGACTTAGCTACTTTAGCAGGCATGACATTGTCAGATGCACTTGAGTCTATAATAAAATTACTCAGCTTGTGACCATTTATTAACAGGGAAACATAGAAAGGTTCTATTTTCCCAGGGGCAGCTGGAGGAGTAAAGATAAGATTATTTAGAATGGGCATGTTCTTTGGGGAATCAAGAATTATTTTCTTAACCTCTTGTCTTACAGAGATGGTTTGGTTCTTAACACATTGGACCAACTTATCCAATTGATTAGGATTGGACTGCAAATATTCAAATTTAGATATTTAAATTTTAGTCTTTTTGACATGATCAATTATATCAAATGGCTGAATCAGACTAGGAACAGAGAAAGGTACTTCAACTTTTTGAGTTTTAAGAGGGATGGGAGGAGGGCTGGTTTGTGAGATTGAAGTAGAAGGTGAAGGTGAAATTGATGTACTTACATTTTGGGTGATCACCATATCCTTTGACTGAAAAGGAAGAGTGGTTCCATGCTTATCAATTGTAATTACTGGTTGAGGTTGTTCCTCTATCTTCCCTTTATTAGCTTGCTAGACTGATTGGTTCTTGGACCTGGTAAACACTACATATGATCCATCAATAGCTTCTCCTTTGCTTCTGGGTTCATCTTGGTAGTTCAGGAAACCAATGTGGGAGTCACCAACTGATTCTTCTTGATCTTTTATGAAGATATCAGCATCATTTTCTTGCTCAAACTCAGGTTGGAAGAGAAAGCATGTTTTGTTTCCAAATATCCAACTGTTGAGTTGGTTAGAGGAGCTTCAAGGATAAGTTTCCCTTGTGGGGGAGGAAGATGATTTGGCTGCCCTTGATTCTTGGCAACATTACCTTGATATGACTGATTTGGAAATGTCCTTCTTGGCATATATCTGTATGAAGGAGCAGAAGACATTCCTTGTGCCATTTGTCTTTTCAAGGCTATCACTTCATTTGCCAGCTTTTGCACCATTGGATTAGTGGTTCCTGTAGATGAATATTCAAAAGATGATGAAGGTCTATTTCTATTTGGATCTCTTCTTATCTTCCCTGCTAAGATGAGATCATCTTCTACCTTAGTGGCCAAAAGTTGAGCTGTAGCAAGATCTATTTGACCAGCACATCTCAAAATAAATCTTACTTCAAGTAACTAAGAATTAATGAAGAAGCATTTGAGATTCTCAACTGTAGGTCGAGCAATTAAAGGAATTCTATTCCTTAGTTTGTCAAATTTGGCTATGAAGTCTTTCATCGATTCATGAGGCTCTTTCTTCATCTGTGTAAGTTGAGCCAGAAGTGCATGTGCATCTTTTGCAGGTTTGAATCTGGCTTCAAACTTAGCTTTGAGGGTATTCCAATCAATTACTGATCGAGCCTATAAATGATAAAACCAATCTACAGCAGCACCTTGGAATGTTTCGACAAAAATCCTGACTACTACATCTTCAAATTCTACTCTGATTACTCCACAAGCTATGCTGAAGGCTGTAATGTGTTCATCAGGATGAACTTTCTCATCACCATAGAATTGGGGAAATTCTTCCTTGAACTGTGTGGAAGCTCATGTAGAGGTGGAGTAAGATTGAGAGGACCAAAAGCATTACCCCAGGGGCCTTGAACTGCCATTGTATGATTATGAAAAGGAGGAATAACAAATGTTAGAGGGGTAATTATTAGTAAAGCTTTATCAACAATAGAAGTAGATACTTTGTCTGGCAATGGAGATCTAACTTTAGTAGGAGGAAAGCTCTTGGTTCATTGGAGATGAGATGGTGAAGGAAATAAATCAAAAACACTTTGCTGTACCAACT
This sequence comes from Torreya grandis, assembly GCA_037957365.1. Taxonomy (NCBI): domain Eukaryota; kingdom Viridiplantae; phylum Streptophyta; class Pinopsida; order Cupressales; family Taxaceae; genus Torreya; species Torreya grandis. Next base: position 654,900 of record JARHVA010005591.1, on the reverse strand, counting down.
TGAATACAGGGTCAACAATCCCTTTATCCCTTTGGCTTCATGTATACCTTAAATCTGCCAGATTGTGAAACAAAAATGGAAAAGAATTGACTTTACTTTAGTTTGTAGCTTGAGGCTTTAAACTGTGCACTCTTTCCTAGCAGCTCTGGTTTTACAGACCAGATAAAATAATGGAGGTGAAGGAAGATGGTAAGGATATAAATGGATAATGGGTAAGACAAGTAATGGAGTCACGAAAATATATAATTGAAAAGTGTTATAATGATAATGGGTAAGACACAGGTGATGTTTCAATCTAAAACTCGAGGTTTTAAATTGCATAGAATTATGTATATCCCCAGCGGAGACACCAAAAATTGTTGGTTGAATATTTTGTCGATCAACATACTGATAAACAAAATAGGTCTGATCAGCCAAAGTAGGAAGATTGGTCATCCAAATGTGTAGGTTTACCACATCAAAAGGGGACTAATCTCTCCTCTCATCAAGAGGAGGTTCCCTATATATATATATATATACTCAAGGGTAGGACAAACCATCCATCTCTCTTTTTTTAGAGATGATGCATGTGGATCAAAGGAAAAACTCAAGGGAAATGATAGACAACACTCTTCTTCTTTCAAAAGTACTATTTAGCCAGCCACAAGAGTACTCTTGGTAGTAACAACAAAATGTAACCAAGGACGTAGTAACCAGCAAATCAAGATGTAGCACAAAGTCTCCACCTGAATTTCTCAAGAGTAAGATATGAAGGACAATGAGAGCACAAAGTCATCCCAAAGTCCTTTACACAGAAATGAAAATAAAACACACTAAAGATAATATGGGGGCACAAAGTCTCTCCATAGTTGACTCTTTAGGACACCTTCCTGACTACTGTCACTAATTCTGCTTGTTGAATTAAAGGAACAAAAGATATATTAAGGAAAAAGACATAAGAACCGTTTCCTCAACAACAAAGATATCACAGCACAAAGTCTAAAAAGTCACTTGCTTTTTTATTCCAATAACAAAATATGATCAACAATCTGAGCTCAAAGTCTTAGTAATGCCTTTCAATTTGGGTAGAGTTTCATTCTGATTGTCAAAAAGAGATATTTTTACAATAAAAGAGAGTCCCTTATATAGCCTCTTCAAGAAGGACTCAAGAACAATAACACATCATGTTTCATTGAAAACTATTAGGAAGACAGGCTGGAAATTAGGGGCATCTACCCATTTGTTTTTCTCAATGCAGAGAAACAAGTCACGCTATTGAAAGTTTGCAACTTTCAATGTCCACCTGGCGATCTGATCCTTCCCCATCATTCCTCTTTTTCTGGTTAATTGAATCGGGTCCTGGATTCAATTTGTTGTTCTGTTCCTTCCTCGCTTCCTGCTGGTCTTGGCCTTAAAGCCTGTGAATTCATTTAGGTCTATAGATTATAAGGATCAACAGCTATTTTATGAGCTTTGAAATTAATGTTCGCACACCCGTCAATATGTTTTCAATGGCTATTTCACTATCTTGAATTTGATGTCTTCGAGTGCGTCACCCCTTGGTCTTTCTTCGACTTTCCTATGGAATATTTCTCGGGATTTCTCTGTAGGCATTTTCCATGGACAAAAGTCTGCGGACAATTTCCCATGGACAAAAAGTCTGTGGAATTACTTCCTGCAGACAAAAAGTCTGCGGAATTACTTCTTGTGGATAAAAAGTCCATGGAATTAATTTGTCTCCTTGGAAATTTCTTCAGGCTTTTTGCCCGCAGCTTCTCTGAATTATTTCAAACTTTTTGTCTGAAGGAATTCCTTTAGACAAAAATCTGAAAGAATTATGCCTTTGTCTGCCTTAAACAAAATTTTGAAAGAATTTACCTTAATTGTCTTCTTTGAAAATGACCCTTTCAAAGGGTACTTTTGTCAACCAAGTTCCCACCATAAGGGCACTTGTCCTTGGAGATGCTTATTTGAAATTTTGCATTGAACCGCTCCTTTGAACCAAGATGATGAACCAAGGTGATGAACCAACTTTTGAACTATTTGATTGAACCCTAACATTGAACCACTTGGTTGAACCAAACATTGAACCAAGCTTTGAACCAAAATGGTTCAAGCTAATGAACCAATTGAATGAACCGAAGCATTGAACCAACTGTTGAACCAAGCTTTGGTTCAATGGTTCAAATGAATCTTTTGAACTAACTGATGAACCATTTGATTGAACCAAAGGATGAACCAAAGCGTTGAAACAAAGCAGATGAACCAACTGAGTGAAACAAAGTGTTCAACTGCTTGTTTGAACCAAGCCATTGAACCATTCCTTTGATTGAACCCACCGTTGAACTAAAAGCATTGAACCTATTAAAATTTGAACTCATTGAACCTTTAAACCAGAGTGGTTCAATGGTTCAATAGTTCAAGCCTTCTTTGCTTAGATACTTGCCGATAGATTTAAGGCACTGAACCAATCTTGAAAATGACCAAGTGTTAGAAACTGATTCTTTTGGTTGAACCCGCCTACATAAGTCTTTGGACCTATAGAAATGAACCTGCCTGCAAAGTCCATAGAAACCAAGTCTGTAGAAATCAACCTGTAAAGCCCATTGAACTTGGCCTGCAGAGTCCGTAGATTCTTGAGAAGTTTAAAAAATGAGGAATTTGAATGCCCAGGACAAATTTTGGAAAGGGAAGAGACAATTTTGGTCTGTAGGACCAAAATAATTCAAATGTTGTCCCAAAAATGAGTGATATTTTTGGAGGACAATAGCTGGTTCCAGTTGGGGAACTTATATCAATTGAAAAAATGATTGAAGGGAGTAGAAGCCAGAATCTCAAGTGTCTTCATGTGTACCATTGGGTTATGGAGTCATGCTACCCATAAATGGAAGGCATCAAAAATGAAAACAGACAAAACAAAATAGAATTAAAAACTATACAAATATACATATGTATAGATGAACTGATTTGATACTTCAAAAATTGAAGTATTTCAGATGCTACTTCTTGAGAGATAGTGAAAAGAGTGATTTATCCTGTTAAACTAGTAGGAAACCATTTTGCCCCCAGAAATGGTGATGAGCGAATGGAGCACTCCACCAGGAAACCAATTTTTTGTGTCTTCCTCTTGGCCTTTTCTTTTTCTTGTCCCAAGGTAGGACGTGGTCTTAAATTTGAAAGCCATCACTCCTTGCTTTCTTGGCAAAGAGTTCCTTTGCCTAATTTTGATTTGCAACAGCATGGTCCATTACCATAATTGGTTGTTCTTCTAATTCAGTCTAGCATATGATTATATTGTCCATATCAAACTCCTGACAAATTATCATCTTAGCATCTCCTTTGATGTGAAGGAGTTTGATTTCTTCATCTTGAGCAATCTTTAATCTAAGCAATAGAGATTTGTATCCAACTGTGTTGTTGGTGTTGCTGACTTGCAAATCACATGAAAGAAGAATACCTCCTTGAGGAGATATCAACACAGTCCCAACTCCATCGTTGGTGGAAAAATTGCTGCCATTGGATTTCAAGATCGAAGCATCATCAGAAGCTGATCTCTTATCAGATTTCTCTTCATTAGAGATGGAATATCCTTCCTTACTTGTACTGTGCCCTACCAATTCTCCAAAAGTCTTGTTTGGATCAATTCTTAGAATGTTAGCTACAAGACTTTCATCTTTAGAAGCATGAACATCCTCTATGGTAAATAAATACTTACCCATGCCTGGAGACTCAAATAGAATTTGTGCTGCAGTGGCTGATGTTTGGGTGACCACATATTTTTCCTACTTTTCAGGGAGCAATCTCTTCATTATGCCTTAGACAGGGATCCTTGCTTCAGAAAATTCCATGCTTATTTCTCCTCCCATGTCCTTACAAAAATTTCATCCAAGCAAAATGCCATAGGATGCTGGGACGTCAGCCACCAAGACAGTCATCTTGATTCTCTTGTCTAGAAAGGCTTCCAATGTAAATTGGGCATCTTTGATTTGTCCCAGTAGTGGTACTTGCTTGTTCTCCATGGAAAAACATCTCCCAAATATCTTGGTCAGTGTGAGACCTAGAGAATCAGCTACTTTAGCAGGCATGACATTGTCAGATGCGCCTGAGTCTATAATAAAATTACTCAGCTTGTGACCATTTATTAATAGGAAAACATAGAAAGGTTCTATTTTCCCAGGGGATACTGGAGGAGTAAAGATAAGATTATTTGGAATGGGCATGTTCTTTGGGGAATTAAAAATTATTTTCTTAACCTCTTGTCTTGCAGGGATGGTTTGGTTCTTGACACATTGGACCAACTTATCCAATTGATCAGGATTGAACTAAAAATATTCAAATTCAGATATTCAAATTTTGGTCTTTTTGACATGAACAATTATGTCAAATCGCTGAATTAGACTAGGAATAGAGAAATGTACTTCAACTTTTTAAGTTTTAGGAGGGATGGGAGGAGGGCTAGTTTATGAGATTAAAGTAGAAGGTGAAGGTGAAATTGGTGTACTTACATTTTGGGTGATCACCAAATCCTTTGACTGAAAAGGCAGAGTGGTTCCACGCTTAGAAATTGCAATTGCTAGTTGAGGTTGCTCCTCTGTCTTCCCTTTATCAGCTTGCTAGACTGATTGGTTCTTGGATAATGGGTAAGATAAGTAATGGAGTCACCAAAATATGTAATGGATAATGGTTATAATGATAATGGGTAAGACACAGGGGATGCTTCAATCTAAAACTTGAGGTTTTAAATTGCACAAAATTATGTATATCCCTAGCGAAGTCACCAAAAACTGTTGGTTGAATATTTTGTCAATCAGCATACTAATAAACAAAATAGGTTTGATCAGCCAAAGTAGGAAGACTGGTCATCCAAATGTGTAGGTTTACCACATCAAAATGGGACTAATCTCTCCTCTCATCAAGGAGAGGTTCCCTATATATATATATATATATAAACAGAAAACAATACTCAAGGGTATGACAAACCATCCATCTCTCTTTTTTCAGAGATGATGCATGTAGATCAAAGGAAAAACTCAAGGGAAATGACAGATAACACTCCTCTTCTTTCAAAATTACTATTCATCTAGCCACAAGAGTACTCCTGGTAGTAACAGCAAAATGTAACCAAGGACGTAGTAACCAACAAATTGAGATGCAGCACAAAGTCTCACCTAAATTGCTCAAGAGTAAGATACGAAGGACAATGAGGGCACAAAGTCATCCCAAAGTCCTTTACATAGAAATGAAAAGAAAACACACTAAAGGCAATTATGGGGGCACAAAGTCTCTCCACAATTGACTCTTCGAGACACCTTCCTGACTACTGTCACTAATTCTGCTTGTTGAATTAAAGGAACATAAGATATATTAAGGAAAAAGACATAAGAATAGTTTACTCAATAGCAAAGATATCACAGCGTAAAGTCTAAAAAATCACTTGCTTTCTTATTCCAATAACAAAATATGATCAATAATCTGAGCTCAAAGTCTCAGTAATGCCTTTCAATTTGGGCAGAGTTTCATTCTGATTGTCAAAAAGAGATATTTTTACAATAAAAGAGAGTCCCTTATATAGCCTCTTTAAGAAGGACTCAGGAACAGTAAGACATCATGTTGCATTGAAAACTGTTAGGAAGACAAGCTAGAAATTAGGGGCATCTACCCATTTTTTTCTCAATGTAGAGAAACAAGTCATGCTATTGAAAGTTTATAACTTTCAATGTCCACTTGGTGATCTGATCCTTCCCCATTGTTCCTCATTTTTTGGTTAATTGAATCGGGTCTTGGATTCAATTTGCTCTTCTATTACTTCCTCGCTTCCTGCTGGTCTTGGCATTAAAGCTTGTGAATGCATTCAGGTCTGTAGATTACAAGGATCAACAACTATTTTATGAGCTTTGAAATTGACGTTCGTGCACCTATTAATATGTTTTCAATGGCTAGTTCACTGTCTTGAATTTGACATCTTCAAGATCGTCACCCCTTGGTCCTTCTTCAACTTTCCTGTGGACTATTTCTGGGGCTTTCTCCACGGGCATTTTCCCGCGGACAAAAAGTCCATAGAATTAATTTGTCTCCTTGGAAATTTATTTGGGCTTTTTGCCCGTAGCTTCAATTCCTTCAAACAAAAGTTCAAAAGAATTATGCCTTTGTCTACCTTAAAAAAAATTCTAAAAGAATTTACCTTAACTGTCTTCTTTGAAAATGACCCTTCTGAAGGGTACTTTTATCGACCAAGTGCCCTCTGTAAGGACACTTGTCCTTCGGGATGCTTCTTTGAATTTTTGTGTTAAACCGCTCCTTTGAATCGAGCCGATGAACCAAGCTGATGAGCCAACTGTTGAACCATTTGATTTAACCATAGAATTGAACCTCTTGGTTGAACCAAACATTAAACCAAGCCGATGAACCAAGATTTGAACCAAAATGGTTCAAGCTGATGAACCAAATCATTGAACCAACCGTACCAAGCTTTGGTTCAATAGTTTAAATGAAGCTTTTGAACCAACTGATAAACCATTTGATTGAACCAAAAGATGAACCAAAGGATGAACCAAAGTGTTGAAACAAAGCAGATGAACCAACTGAGTGAAACAAAGCATTGAACTGCTTGGTTGAACCAAGCCAATGAACCATTCCTTTGATTGAACCCTTCGTTGAACTGAAAGTGTTAAACCTATTAAACTTTGAACTCGTTGAACCTTTGAACCAAAGTGGTTCAATGGTTCAACGGTTCAAGCCTTCTTTTCTTAGGTGCTTTCCAATGGATATTTTTGATTAAACCAAGGCACTAAACCAATCCTAAAAAAGACCAAGTGTTAGAAACTGATTCTTTTGGTTGAACCCACCTGCAGAAGTCTTTGGACCTGTAGAAATGAACCTACTTGCAGAGTCTGTAGAAACCAAGTCTGTAGAAATCAACCTGTAAATCCCATTAAACTTGGCCTATAGAGTCCATAGATTCCTGAGAAGTTTGAAAAATGAGGAATTTGAATGCCCAAGACAAATTTCAGAAAGGGAAGAGACAATTTTTTCTGTAGGACCAAAATAGTTCAAATGTTGTCCCAAAAATGAGTGATATTTTTGGGGGACAACAATATGCATTTTAAATACTCCTTAGGAAATATCACACTACTAGTTTCATATGGACCAAAGGTGGTCAACACAGTACTCCTTGTCATGAGCATAGAAACTCATACACATGTTATACTTAACATTACATGGTTATAGGTAATGGATGCCACAGTTGATTGGACAAACAGATGATTGAGTTTCAATTATGAGGGAAACATAGTTCACATTCTACATGATATGTTAGATGAGAATCATAGATATCATACATATACCCCATGGTTTAATGTGGTTTACCCTAGAACCATATAGGAGGCTTATTACATAGTAGATCAACATGTTATTTAGATGCACATAATTGAGACTAACACCAAGAGTAAGGCTATACTTGTATCGATAGAATGGTATGATGATCATGATGATCATGTTTTATTTGAGTCTAGGTAGATTTAGTATTTGACATTGGATGACCTCCCACTAGATCCACCATTTGACTATCCACTTCTTATGGATGTGATCCTAGGTTTATAAAGTAACTACATTTCATTTAAAAATCATACCATTTACTTACACATTATTGTACATAGTTTCTCTTACCTTGATCCTTGTATATAGTTTCATTTCCATGTTACTTGTGCATAGTTTATACTAAAAAAACACAAAAATAATATAACATTTAAAAAAATAGAAAAACATTCAAATATTTGCTTAAAAAACATAAATTTTATAGTATATGCATTTTTGTGTTTACATTCCTTATATTTTATAGGTACTATATATGTTATCTATGTTAGTATAGTTATTTTTATCATACATACATGTTTCACTTATTCATTTTTAGTGTTGATAGATTATTATAGGACTTGAGTCCATCACACACATCTAGATTTTCTATTATTTACTCATTGGGGGTACATACACAAATACATATATTCAACATTGATACATTCACCCATTGGGGAAATAATAATACATAGCTTCTAGTTTTCCAAGTTATATCTTTCTATACTCCACATCATAGATTTTGCATTATGTATTTATTTATATTGATCATCCTATACTACACAAAAAAAAAATTTAACTACCACTACTATAGACTCAGTTTATATACATATTTGATATTATATATATTTGTACCACATGTTCATGTATATATTTCATAGTTTATATTTGATTATATATATTTGCATAGACATATATTTGAGGGAATTTGAATATGCCATCATTATATGGATCTAAGCCACTTCTTTCATTGTGTGTATGCTTTGGACATGTGCCCATGTCCTTATGTGTGTATTCTTGATTGTGTATGTGGAAATTTGAATATGTCCTTCTATGTGGCTCTAAGCCAACCTTGATTTTTATTTGTGTATTTGGACATTTGAATATTTCCTTTTATGTATTTCTTTTTTAGACTTAGTGACATGTGCCCATGTCCCTTATATTATGGCCCCTTGGCCTACTTTGTGTGCCTCATATGTTTGTATGTATACTTTCATGTATGTATCATGGACATGAAACTTGTATCTTTCTTGTTACACTAACATATAATTTGAGATTCCATGAGGGACATCATGCATCTCCCCTTCCTCCTTGGGTGCCTAGATGGACATCATGCCCCATCCCCCTAGGTAGTTACTCAGATTATACTCATTTTTTTTTGTTTATATACATGCTTACATTATTCTATCTATCTTAAAAACATTTTTAATATTAGATATAACATACATCATATATTACCAGCTTATGCTAAAATTATTTTACATTCTAATGTCATGTATACACATTATATTGGTTTATCATGCAAATATCATATATTCTCAATCTAACATACATGATGCATAACTTTTATTTTGTGGACAAAGAGGTTCAATAAATCCCATCAAAAGAGGGGGAATTCATAGGGTTTTTTTATAGAGATCAAGCCATCCTAATGCACTCATAACATAATTTTTAGCATGTAGACACATAATATAGATCCTAAACTAAGGAAAACATAATGAAAAATAGTCACATATAGATCAATCTCAATTTTGCATTAAAAACCACACATTTGGTCAATAATGTGATGAAAAAGACACTAACATAGTGTGTTATTAACTAGGGGAATATGCTACTATCTAATATCCCTAGAAATAGAAAATTATAGAATTATTTAAAAAAGTATAGTAGTTACAGTTTAGATATACATAGTCTCAGTCATAGATTATCAAATATGTTTAATCTATACTCAATTTTTACATAGATTATATATGTTTTCTCATATTAGAGGCATCATGAATGACAAGATCACTTTTGTTTTAATTTTATATACTTAGATAAATTATTATAACTCAGTCCAAAATCCATATGCATAGATGTTAGAGTTGGGGCATGTAGATGGCACATTGTTCCCATATGTTTAGTTTAAAACTAGTACTCTCAGATGGAATAATAACTCCATGTTATTACTATTACCCCCAAATATTGTACCCTATAAGATGATGTTCAATCCTAATCCATATTTGGGAAACATTGGAATACTTATAGGTATGTAGGTGTACCTATAGTATAAGTAGACCTCTAGGTTTAAGGGCTAGCTCCTTGAATATGACTTGAAGTGCTTATCAACTAAATTAGTTTATTGATTATGGGAAAATGGATAGAATTTTGCATGAAATAAAAATAATCTAAGGTGGAGGTACACCAAAAATATTTCCATAATGCTATCATACTTATTTCACTAAGAGACAAGACTTACAACACTAGTTTAAAAGTCATAGAATGCTCTAGCATTAGTATTTCAATATGAAGGTGATGTGTATGAAGACTATCCAAGGTAAGTGAAACCATAGATTAGTTTCAGATACTAAGCACTCATTTTATGCTTGAGAATAGAGCCATACTTTTAAAAACACTTCATATGACTTGTTAGAGTGAATTCACTTGCATCAAACATGGAAGGATTGAGATAAAGCAAGGATATATAGATATCTCTTAACTATTCACTATACATATATTCACACACTTTGAAAAGATGAGATATCAACTCAAAATAGATTAATTTAATTTTTTTAAGGAAAATTACAATGTTAAAACTAGTAAGACTTTTCCATACATCGTGTGGTATTAGTCTATAAGAGCCAAAATGGCTACTATTTATAAAATTTGAGAGAAAGGAGAAGAGAATGAAGTCCAAGAGTCACTAGGACATGTGTCATGATGAGAAAATGAGTTAAAAATGTATGAGAGAGTAATATGGAATATACCATGCAATGTATACTTGGACAAATGTCCCTCAAAACATGAAACTCCTAAAATGTGGCATAGGATTCCTCATTGCTTCCTCAAAATGATGCCTTCATCAATTGGCCTTCTTGGAACATCCCAAAAATAAATAGGATAGATGTGATTATTTAAATGAGGGGGAGGGGATTTTTAAATTATTCAAACATTTATTGGTTTCATCCCTAATCATCATGATTCTTTTGGAGATGAGTTATCACTCCCTTCAGTCAAAATAACTCCTCTTTCACTTACCCCTCACACTTGGAACCAAACTTGTATTCAATTTTCTAATATTATCCATATAATGGAGTGTATGAAACATATTATGCCACCTCATGGCCTTATATTCCTCATTAAATCCTTAAAATTCCATCCACTTGAGCTTTTCACTCTCTCACTAGTTTGCTCACTATGCCATCCTAGAATAGCTAAAGTGGAGGTATTATAAAAAACAATTAAGAACTTAAATCACAAAATAAATGAATATATTGAGTTATTTTAAGTCCCAATATATCTCCCAAAGTCTATTTAATCTCTTAAAACCCTTTTATACCTACACAACACAAAACTATCAAGAAAATCCAATTTTGACCATGTCCATATAAGTAGGGTGAAATCCAAATAGATGGGTAGGAAACCTAAGAAGTCCTATATAATATCCAAGTCATGTCATGATCAATATATCTCATTTTTTCCCCCCTTATCCTTCATTTTCCTAGTCATGTCATTACCAAGGCTTTTAGAGGGTTTTAGGCCATTTTGCCCTTTAAGGATTATTCATGAAGATGTGACATTAATAAATCCTTCCAAAAATTTCACTAAATATTTTTTTAAGTCATCATTAATCAACAATAAAATACCTATAATCCCATGCAAAACCTCCAAGTAGGTGTGAGCATCTCAAATGAACCTCTCTAGCTTTGTTCTCCATTCTACATAAGCTTGAGTTAGTTTTAAGCCAAAAGTGGCTCCCTATAGATTATTTTTCATGATATAAGATTTAACACACCTTATAACTCCATTAAATTTTTTAAAAATGATTTATAATGTTATTATAATGCTATAAGTGGTAGCAGACACCAAAATGGGCAATAGGCATAGTCTAGACCTAAAGGTCTTGATTGTGTCCCTTGTAGGTTTAAACCAGTTGAAATATTTATAACCCTTGTGCATTATTTTCCATTTTTTTCAAAATTTTACACAAATTTCCATATATTTTTTTAAGGTCTCACCAATCCCTAGTTTACCTTGTCATCCTCTTTCTCCAAAACCTGTAGGTTTGCACACTAGGGAGTGCCCTCTATCTAAGACAAAATAGAGGGAACTTACCCTATTTTCCCAATAAAATTAATTATTTTATGAGATTATCCAAGTGATGGAGATGATATATAAAAATTTTCAACGTCTTATTATACCATTAGACCCTCCAAATATAATCAAACCCACAAGGCAGACTGCTAAAAGACTGACTGTGTGTAGGGTATCAAGTATAACTATAGATGCATGTTTGAGGCCTTTATATATATTTTACCCATATTATGAGGGTTAAATGGAATTTTAATTTTCACTTTAGAGTCCTTAAAAATAATTTTGTTCATCAAACCCTCATCAAACCTTACATTTCTTCTCCTCTCAATTTGACTGATATGGATTGCAGACTGTGTTTTCTTGTTTGAGAGAGACACTTGTAGGTGGTAGTACATGGTTAAAACTTGAAAATAATTAATATATACCTAATTATAGTTCCTAATATAATTTTATAGTTTTTTAATTTATTAACCTCATATTCAAGCCATGCCAACTTCAAGAAAACCATTTCTTAGCTCACTGTTATCTACAATCAACTATAGTTGACTGATTTGGAACAAGCAGGGTCCTATAGGTGAGAAGACACATTTAAAACTATGTCATATGGTTTGAATTACCTTTGATTTCCTTGTAGGTAGATACCACTATTAGGTGTTTGTGTTTCTATGTTGAAGTTCACCTCATGGAACTATGAGAGTTTACAATTAGTTGTAGGTGAGTTATCTCAAGGTAAAGGACACTTGTAGGTGTATCTATAGACAAAGAACATAGTAATCCAACATTAATTTATGCTCTTTGAATCCAAATAACCCATATTACTTGCATAGAACCACTTGTCATGATGATAGGTTCTTTTATTACCATATTTGGGTGTAGAGGTTACTTGAAACTCAAGACTTGTAGACATCACTACCAAACTTTAGTGAACAAATTTGCAACTTTGAGTCCGTCAAACAGTACTCTCCTATAGTCACACATTAATTAATTTTTTCAAGGATATTATTTAAGGATAGGGATACAAGTTTGGGGCACATAAAATGATCTAGGCATCATGCTCGTTCATCATATGGTAGCTTCAAGAGGGCCTAGGCTCTATTTTAGGAATTTTAGGGAACTTGTCCCTAAAACTCAGTCCTTTACTTGAACATGAATTCTTCCAATTTGATTACCTACCTAATGTATCAAACATGTCTATCATGATATCATTCAACTATCTAAACTTCATGAAGGCATATAAACATGTCAAACTCCTCCATGTCAAACCTCATATATATGTATAAGACACATGTAGGTGGACATATTAGGTTGTAGGGCAGTGAGGTTGAGATGATCATTGTGGTCATGGTATATGAACTTAAAACTAGATATAAAATTTCATAAAGGTCCTCCAATTGATCATCTCACCTTGAAAAAGTTAAAACTAGTCTCAACACTTCTTATTTCAATGTTTCAATCTCCTGTAGGTGTTGATACAATTGCAATCAAGGTAGTGAATGTGTCATGAGCTATATGCATGACATATGACCTGATGGTTCAGTTTTGGACTCTCTTAAGATGCTCAAATTAACCTTAAAAACCTTTTATGACTTGAAACATATTCATAACTTTCACTCCAACCTAGTTAACTCTCTCCATGGCACCTATAGACATGTATTGATGGTGTATGATTGTATGGAAGACTGAATTGACTATCATAGTTGGCAAAGTAGACAAGTATTAATGGTGTATGACTATATGGAAGACTGAATTGACTATCATAGTCCATCATTTTTCAAATAAAGGGACTTTTCTTGATTTTTCATGATTATAAGAAGGTATACAAACTCTTTTAACTTAATTACCTTTTATGGACATTTTCACACTTCAAGACACCATGAATGTAGACTACAATAATCTAAAATCATGGTGTCTTGAAGTGTGAAAATGTCCATACAAGGTAATTAAGGTTTAAATAATACCTTCTTATAATCATGAACAATCAGTAAAATTCCCTTTAGTTAAAAAATAATGGACTATGATAGTCAATTCAGTCTTCTATACAGTCATACACCATTAATACACGTCTACTTTGTCAACTATGATAGTGACTGTGTGACACATGTGACTATGTGTTTGATTAATGCATGTAATTTTAAGACCAAGAATGGAAATAAAGTGATTAATATGACATGATAAACATGAATCACACCATATCAAATTTAAATGAAACCATTAAAGATAAATAAACCTTTTGCAAGTGGTGAAATCTGACTGCAACCTCACTAGCAACATCTTCCTAAAATTTGAATTGTTTGATCCATAAAATAACTTAAAATCATGAAAAAAAACATAGGAAACATGATATAAGGGATTAAACATACTTTATAAGAAAATTCAGCAACTAAGTTATATGGACTAGCTCAAATAGGAGGAAAACCTATAGGGTTTGGGAAACAAAAAGCAAAAATGGACAATGAACTTGTTAAGGATGGTTCATAAAGTATAGGAATAAAATCCTTAAAATCAAAACATGAATGTAAGTATTACCAATTTTAATATACACCACCAATATAATTTTACCTAGAAGTCTTCCTACTAGTCATACCAAGAAGAAACTTACTGACAAGTTCTAATTGACTATTGGAGTGATGGAGAGATAGAATGGTTTTAGCCCATTTTTGGAACTTAAAAAGTATTTAAAGTGTGGAAATGAGTCAAATTACGTTGAATATACATCCCAAAATATTCTCCCATGTGCCACTCTCTCTTTTCGGTTATACAACCTTTGAAACTCCCTCTTTTGCACTTATTTTCTTGATTTTTAGTTAACACCTAAAAGTTTCTATTAGTAATGACATTCATAACAAGGTATATGATAGTGAATAACATTAAGGACACCGAGAAGGATATTATAACACTTTTCTATCTTTAAAAACTATACCACTTCATTTATGACCCATAAAATGACCCTTAAGTGAAATATAATGACTTAAAAAGGAAAATGACTATGACCAAGGCTAATAACATATGAAATCACATCAAATGAACCATGGCACACCCTATGACATTATAATAGACCCATATATCAAATTTTGGACTATAGGAGGTTGACTCATTTTGACTTGTGGTAAAAAATGGTTAACAGTTACTCAATACACCATTTGCACTAAGTTTACACCAAATTTATGACTTATTCCATTTACAGTAGTTGGCATTCCTAAGTAGTCCTTGAGATACATTTTTGAGCCCCTAAGTGTCCCCTATGTTTTTTTATATTTTAGAATTTCTAAGTGTTCCTAGAGGCATCCTACATAATTTTAATTACATCACACATCTTTAGTTACATTACCTAGTTTCATTTTCAAATGCATCTACTACACATGGGTAGGTAATGATGGAGTCATATCTTACTTGATTTCTTGTTCCACATACATATAAGGATCAAGAAATCCATCATCTTACCCATATTATTCTTAGATTATGATTCACCAAGTAAGGGTGGGAAATGATGGAGTTAAGGCCATCTTGAGACACCCACACATGAGGATTAAACAAGCCATCAATTCAGTCCAAGTTATTCACCATTTAATCACCATATACATGTACACACAATATTTCACCAAGTTTTATCATTAGTTTTCATACCCAATAAGGTCTATTTATTCCTTCCCCCCCCCCCCACTCTCTCTCTCTCTCTCTCGTCTCTTTACTCAATTTTGTCTTTCTTTTTGATGTTTCTTAGGTAAGTACTTATCCATTCATGTTTCATTTGTAGGAGATAAAATGGAACACACTTCATAGACTCATATCCAAATTCATGATCTTTACCTCTTAGGTAATTCCATTATGTGTCTTTTCATTTATCCTAGTCATTTCACTTTGCTACATTTCTAAAATAAATGGTGGTGGAATATAGTCATCTAAAATGTCATTTGAGTGCAATGAGTGTCATTTAAGACCACCTTATCCTAGCTTAGCCTTATGCCTATCTTAGGTCCTCTTTTGATCCTTTTCTAACTTTCATGCGAGTCTAACTCACTCTCAAACATACCAAAATAGCACTAAGCTTCCCCTAGGCACCTAGGCTCCTTATTCATGAGCTCTTACCACCTAGAGATTATCATAACCCTTTAGACAATAGAGCATCACACTATTGAGCTATGGAGTATGATATTATCCCTTATCTCTTTACTCCCCCAATGGATATCTTTCCATTCTTTACATCACTCTTAGGGTCAACATAGACCTATTTAACATCTTGATAAGAAACACATTGTTATACATAGACCACTCTCAATCACTTATCCACTAAATGGAAATTAGATGCAAATACTCATAAATAAATTCAAAAAAGTGGTGAAAATAAAGGTTATTGATCCCTATTTTTCCTTATTTCTATATACACCCATTAAGTAGCCTAGATCTCAAGTTACTCAAATTTATAGTCTTAATTCACACTCAAATCATTCAAATTGGCACTCATACTAGTATTCACTTTCACTTGCACAAACACTTAGATTGGGATAATTATATTAGGATTGATCTCCTTTTGAGGTATTGGTATGTAGGTAATGCTCAATACATGGGGTGTTAAGGTCACATCCATCCTACCCTGATAATGTCACTCTTTTCTATTTGTGCTCCTCAAATACCTAACAAACATGGAGGCCTAGGGTTTTAAATTCTAATTAGTTACAACATGGAAAATAAAATGAATCAACATATGTGTATATAGGCATAGATTCCATCGAATCAAGTGAAGGTATTTCCTACTATTTCTTACTCTATTTTTTTAACTTTTAGGAAAAAGGAGAGAAGCAATAGATGAGGGATGTGTACCTAGTAAACATTATTCTTGTTGATGACTAGATGAAGTGAGAGATCCTTTTTGGTGAGGAAGGACTACCTATAATTAAACCACACTAAACCAACTTGTTTGTTAGACAAGTATGAAGGGTAGATTGCCTAGCAACATGATAGATCTAAGAAGTGAAAGTTTCCTTGGATGACTGTCAATCCACTCCCATAAAGATAAAAATGTTCTGACAATAGAAATAAAAGATGATAAACTAATAATAAAATAAATGCTTATGTAAGAAAGTAAATAATATACTTATTTAATAGAACTTATAATATGATGGGTCAATACCATGCACAAATATATCAAGGTCAGGTTCAGAGGGTCTGGGTAGGGTCTATAGATAGGTAAAAAATAGAGATAGGGTCTAATTAGGTGTGAAAAGGGAGGAAATAACAATCTAATTTTTCCCTTTGATAGTGACCATTAGTTATCAAGCTGACTAGTGATGGTTGTCTTAATGAGTTACAGTTAGATAACTGGCGATGGTTGATGTAACTGGTGATGGTTACAATAACTAATGATGGTTGTCTATAGAAGGCCTATGGTTAATGAAATGGAGTTGGGGGTGGAATGGTAAGTAGGAATAAGGCCAAATATGGGTTTTTTAGGTGAGGGGTGATGTGTAGGTGACCAGATCGAGAGAGAGAGAAAAAGGAAATGCTAAAAATAAGAGGAATAATACCTAGATGATGTAAAGTAGAAGCTAATGACAAGCTAAATGAAATTGGGTAGCATAACAATACTCCAACCTTCAAAAGTCATGTAGACAAAGTTTTGGGATGCTTGGATGCCTAAAAAAAGAAAATAAGAGATCTTATATGAAAATTTTTAGATCCCCAACTCTTCCAACAGCCTTGTATTTGTAGCATAAATTTTCTAAGGAGAGAGGAAGTTGCTAAGTTGGTCTAGGATAAAGATGCCAATTTGAAGAGAAAGAACGTTGTAAGGTGTTTATGGAAAAGTTTCCATTTTTCCCATGATTATATTGCTTATAACTAGATATTTTTGTGTTATAGGTTTGTAAACCTAATCATCGATAGTCAGGCTAACCATTGATGATTAGGCTAACCATTGATGGTCATACTCATAAGTTAAAAAGGGTTAAAATAGGTTCAAAGTTGATATGCTTACAATGTTTAACAAAATGTCCTAGGTATGTTAATGAATGTCAGCATATGAAATGGTTTTTCTAAGGGTGAGTTAACTAGATGAATAACTAACTAAGGTCAAGGATAGGTCCAAGGTGATGTGACATCAAAAATTGGTGAGGGGAAGTTTTTGAGTGTTTACATTTTGCCCCTTATTGTGTAGCTTTAAGTCAATAAACTATAGAACAAAAATGAGCTATTGATTGACTAGGGATTGGTTGCCACAAGTATAGGATGAGGGTATTCCCCCTCAAATTGGGGGTTGATGAGGTAACATCAAAATTATGGTGGGGTTTTGATAAAAAGGTAAAATGGAGGTTACGAGGTTGGTGATGAAAAAGGTATGGGCATTGAAAATGTAAATATGTGCACAAAATGTGAATAAGTGCAAGAGTTGAAATCATGCAAAGACTAAAGTTGCCAATGTTGGTAATAATAAATTTAGGTTTTAGGATAAGTGATAAGGTAACCAATCTCTAACGTTGGTCACAGCTGATCAAGTCACACTTGTCAAGTGTCTTAGAGAAGGTCAGTGTTTGCTCATGTATCCAATGTAAGAAGTGATCCCAAGAAAAACACAAATGGTTGGGTCATGCATGAGGGAGTACATAATGCAAAAGTTTAATAGGTAAAATCAGTCAAGGTAGTCATCATGACCAAATCAAGTTTGTTGTAAGGTATGTAAATAGATTGGTTAAAAAAGGTACCAACATCAAAGTGGATAAAGGTAAATGGGTTGGGTGGTTGGTTGGGTAGGGATTAGCCGAGCTTACTCCTAATGTGCTAGGAAAGAGGATGCTACTACATAGTCTCATGGATAGTAGATCCAACATGGACTTCAAGCCCAATGTAGTTCTTACTTGGTTGAAGGGAGAGGATGACTCTCAGTTAGGTCAAGGTGGCCCCATTTAGATGTGCTACAAGGTTTTTTTTGGGTAGGAAAAGATGAGAAAAGTGGATTAAATAAAGCATAACCCTGATCATCGATGGTCAGGGTTAACCAATGATGGTTAGGTAACCATTATCAATTGGGGTTAACTATCGAGGTGTATGTAATCATTGATGGTTAGGGTTAATTGTCAATGGTTAGGCAACCATCGATGGTTGGGTGAAAACCCTAAAACCATGGTAAAAAAAACAAATGGTCAATAATTTATCCACATTTGTAAACTTGGTGATTTTTGGTTTTGTCTTATCTGAGTGTTATATATGAAATTGTGCATGAGTGCTGAAAAGTACTTCAAGATTTAAGGTTATGAGTGATTGAGTGGGGTCAAAATGGATGCTGTAGATACTCATGGTCAGGTGGCTAGACATGGACTAAGATGTCAGTGTTAGTTATGAAATGAGGTAGGGTCCTCATACTTTTAGTTGATATGTATTATAATGTGTAAAATAGGTTGTACATTGATGCATGTAAATGGTAGATTTTTCTAGTAAGAAATGCTTGAGGGTTTGGGTATCTTAGGTTTTGAGGTTTTAGGAGAGGGTATAGGAATGATAGTGGTAAGATGTATGTAGGTATGTATAGGGAAGTTAAAAATAGTGGGGAGGGAGATGTAGGGTAGATTAGGGTTTTGTAGAGGAGGTTGAGGGGTCAAAGCTCACTGCCAGAGGTTACTAATAGTGACCATCGATGTTTGACCTGAATAGCGACAATTGATCCTAAGGGTAAAAAATACCCCAAGGAGACTGTCAGCAATTGGGGGATCTATTTATGGTAGAGGGAGAATGGGTATGGTATATAGATGTATGGGTATATAGTTATAGTTGGATAGTCATATAGAGTGAGAAGTATTTTTTAGGTGGGTAATGTGGATAGTGTATAGTGTGTTTAACTCTTTGATTAAGAAGAGATGATGAGTGATTAAGAGTAAAAGGGTGGGGTACATGAAAAATATTATTTGTAGTTTAGGAAAGGTGAGATTAGTGATTAATAGTCATGATGTGAATAGGAAAGGGAGTGATTAATCTATGGTATGATTGTGTTGTAGGCTTGAAAGTAGATTTAGCTATGGGATTGAGTGTCTAAGATCTTTGCAAAGGTGTGAGATGCTATGTCAGTAGAGGATTGAGAACACATGGAGGTAGCTGGTTTTAGATCCATGTGTCACTACCAACACCTTCACAGAGATGATACGATGATTTTTGCCTTCATCAAGAGATGGGACCTAATGACTAATATATTTTGGTTGCCGACAGGGGAGATGAGCATCCTTATAGAAGATGTGCATCAAATCATGTGCTTGTCTATCCATGGAGACCCAATATAACACATAGAGAGTGAGGAGATCAATGAGTGCATGGAGTACCTATATGGGGATGATAGAGCAAATATGTAATTTCATGTAGGTAGATTCAATATTAGGCTATTATACTAATGGGCCCTAAGAGATAGGCACCTGCTGATGATGATGCAGCTGGTAGTGACTTTTTATTCTCTACAAGATTCAGTTGGAGGGAGGTTTCCTTGTGTTTTATTAGGGGTACTTGTGGAATTGGTACATGGGAGGATGATCTTGGATGGGCCCAGGTGTTATAGTTTAGATCTATAGAGAGTTATGGGGCTTCAGAGCACACCAACATTGTGGGATCAATGTGAGGTTTGTACTTCATTGCTTGGTGTATGAGCATATAAAAGTGTTGATACCAATGGGACTACCTTTAGATGGTTACTTGTTGAAAAAATATAGAGTCAAGTTTTACCAGTGGAGGAGGGATGGGGTGATGACAAGGGCTAGTGGTGGTATAAGGAGTATTGATTAGTTTCAAGATACCCTAGAGGGATTGGAACTTGGAGATATAGTTTGGAGGCCATACATGACTTGGCATATTTGGGTTGGATATAGGTACCATACATACTCACTATAGAGTTGGAAATGGGTATATATCATATGGGATGGTGAGACTGAGCACATCCCATTTGAGAGGGTGCAGAGATAGTTTAAACTTGTATAGGGTATTCCTCTTTATTTTGCTCAGTATAAGAGGGAGGATATAGAGTTTTTACTATTAAAGCCATAGCAACAAGAGGAGTTAGTTTATAAGGAGCTTCCTGAATAAGTGAGAGATGACATGGGCATCATAATTGATTAACTTGCATGGTTCCAGGGTATGTATGTGACAACTAATTTTGGTTAGGGTGATGAAAGTCATAGACCCATGGATATAGATCTGGTATATGGGCCCACACATGGTGATCCATAGGTAGTTATAGCATTGACTACAACCTAGGCCTAGATTTTAGTTTTACAAGGGTAGGTGGCCATACTGCAAGGCCAAATTATAGCTCTTCAGGGACATGTGGGGGCTATGATGATGGAGAGGGACTAGGCATGGGTCCAAGTCATTATGTTATAGGGATAGGTAGCTAGTTTGTAGGGTTAGGTAGGTGAATTATAGGGGTAGATTGGTGTGGGTATGCCATCAATAGTAATAGGAGGTCCAACAAATTTAGTATCACAAGAACATTATTTATCCACTGTATAAGAGATTCATTATTATGAGGCAATGGTATTTGATCAGTTACCCCATACTATGAGATTTATTGAGTATAGAGCTATCATGGGTGGCTGGGTTGTGGTTGGTACCCCAAGTCAGTGGGCTATGATAGTGGGTCAGACAGGGGTCCCAAGGGGACCACCACCATGTACAAGTACAGATGGGGCCAATGGAAATGGTACTCTAGGTACAAGTTTATGATCAGATTGGATAAATATTTTGTTTTTTTGTGATATGTAAATATGTATTTTGATACCGGCCTACACATCATTGATGCAAGATGTATATGAGTGAGAGATATATATACATGTATTGAAATGTTTTTGATGTATATGATTCAAATGACTTATATGAGATGATTCAAACATTTTTATGGTGATTCTATGTTTTTATGAGATGCATTCATTCATGTTTTATGATGTGATGATTTTATCACTATTGTTGATTTGTGATTTAGATAATTTTAGATTTTATGGATGATGATTGCTTATGGACTTATGATTATGATGTTTGATGTTCTCAGCATAGGAATGTGATTATATATGGTTTGATGATGATGGGATTTAGATTATATGGAAAGATTCTAATGTGTGGTTAATGTTTATGATGTACATGCTTTGATAAATAATATGCGAATGTGATGTAACTTTATGATAGAAAATGGTTGGTATGATGTGTTTATTTTGATTTTGAGATTTTATTCATTGTGGACTATATTCTACGTTAATATTTTTATGATGAATATAGATAAGATTTAATGTAAGTGTAGGTAGCAATGTCCTCGTGAAGCAATATAAGAGAGAGTAAGAAAGAGGCGAGTTGGGTTCATTGGCCTGGACCTTATTAAACCCAGAGTGGATTGATCTTAATAAAAATAAACCTTTCATATAGGCTTTGTATTAGGACATTTCTAGTGAAAAGGTATCATTATAAATTTAATGTCACCAAGTGAGTTCATAGTCTGTTGATTTATAGAGGGTATATAGGAAAAGGAGATGACAGGTAAACAAAGAGAATAAGAGATAAGATAGGAACCTAATGTGGATTTAATTACCCTTTTTATAGGTGACCTAAGAACCAAAATAGATAAGTCCATGTCTTTACAAGGTGTAGACTGATTAATGCGGGAAGTCTACAAATATATATTTTATTATGAGAGAACTGATTGTGGCCATTTTGTGAGATAATAGGGTCATGTATTATTTGTTTTTATAAGATAAGTGAAACTGATCAATGCATGAATCTTCAAGTGATTTAATTAAGCTGATTGTGGTTTTTATGAATATATTATTTTTGACATTTTGGCTTAGCCATCCTTCGAGGGATTGGTCTAAGTATGAATAAATGTTTGATAACTATCCTTTGAGGGATTAGTCTATCTATTTTGATCATATTTAGTAGCATTCATTTGAGGGAGTCATCTATCTTTAAGAAAATGGACCCAAATAATATGTTATATACCATAGAGAACATCTGAATGTTTTATTAGACATAGACCCATCTATCCAAGCTTAGAGTTTGACCTTATCAGGGTAAGATTTTTACCACAAAAGGTGGTTTCTAGGTAAGGACAAGTAATTTTTGGGAAATAAATGACCATGGGATTTCATCTAGTTAAAGACAAAAAGTATCCATGAGAACCATTCCATAGGTAGAGCCATGGTACCCATGTTTAATATTGGGCTAAAACTATGATGGATAATCACATGGGTCTATTATAATCAAATATCCCCAAGAGGTATAGGGTAATAGGATAAGGAAAGGGTGAATCTAATAAAATCAAGGGGTGAGCTTAAGTTAGACCATAAGGTTCTTTTAGATCTCTATTAATAGTATAAAGGACACATATGCAAAGTGTTGAGAGGTTCAGGTTCTAGTTTGCCTTCAAGAAAGGATAAATGATAAGCTCATGATCCATACTTATGGGTGATGATATAGGGTCCAAGATAATTGAAAGAAAACTTTCCCTTTTTTATTTTCTCCATATTCATTACATGTTGGTTTTCTTTTAGGATGAGGTCTCCAATGTTAAATTCATGTTTTTTCAAATGTTTGTTGTAAGCATGGGTGATACACTCTTGGTACACGTAAAGATGATTAAGGGTGGAAAGGTGATGCTCATCAAATAACTCAAGGCGTGTGCGGTGTTCTTGTCAATATTCATCTTCAAAATGATGTTTTATAAGGATATGTGCAGAGAAGGGATCTAGACTTTGAGAGGTAAAATAACCTCTATGCCAAAGACTAGGGAAAAAGGTGTAGCACCTGTGGAGGTTCAAATGTTGGTGTGATAGGCCTACAAAGCAAATGATATTTGTAGGTTCCAATCTTGGCCTAAAGCACTTACAACTTTGGTTAGCATCTTAATGAGGTTTTTATAGAGGCTTCCACCTATTCGGTTGCCTATGGATGGTAAGGCAAGGAATAGCTGAGATTGATGCCAAAAGCATTGTAGAGGGCTTGAACTTTCTTATTTTTGAAGGATTTTCCATTATCAATGGTGATTTTATGAGGGAAACCAAAACAACAAATGATGTGGTGATTGATGAAATCAATATTTTTTTTGGCTTTGATTGAGATAAGGGGAATGACGTCCACTCATTTAGTGAAATATTCAGTTATGATGATGATGTATTGGTGTCATTGAGATGAGTGAGGATTGATTTCTATAATGAGATCAAGCCCCCACTATGAGAAGGGCCAATAATATTTGGATACCTAAAGTCTATGAGAAGGTACGTGATGTAAGTTAGCATGTTGTTGGAACTTGACACACTTATTTACATAGTCATAGTAGTCCTGATTGAGGGTAGGCCAAAAATAGCCCAGGCACATGATTCCTTTGGTGATAGTGAGGCCACTAAAATGTCCCCCATAACATCCATCATGAGTTTCCTTGATAGCATGGGAAATCTCATGACTATGCAGGCAATGGAGAAGAAGGCCATCAAGGCCACATTTGTATAGGATTATCCTTAGTATGGTATAATGAGATGTACCTTAAACAAAGGTCTTCTGGGAATTATTTGAGAGGCCATATGGAATAATGCCAAGGTTAAGGTAATTAAAAGTTTGAACATACCAGATGTCAGAAGGGGATGCCTCTACACTACAAATGGTAGGAAGGGCTGACCTGATATATGAGGGCCTAATGAAATGATGGATGGTGACAAATAGTTTAGAGTTAGTAGGTTAAGATGGGGTTTGAGATGCAAGGGAGGCCATTGTATCTATAAATTTATTAATAGATCAGGGTACTAACTAGATCTGGTAGCATTCAAAAGATATTAAAAACTCATCAACAAGAAGCTTATACTTTTACAAAACATCATTTTACATTGATAAGAATCATTGACCTGGTTGATTACGAGTTGGGAATCATCAAAGATAGAGATGGTTTTGATTCCCAAGGTGAGAGTGGTTTGGAGACCAATGACTAAAGCTTCATATTCTGCTATATTATTAGTGCATTCAAAATCAAGTTTAAAGGATAGTGGAAGAGGTTCACCATGAAGGGGTATGAGAATTAAGCCTACACCCCCACCCTTTTGGAATTTAGAGCCATCAAAAAACATGTTCATTTGGTAATGGGGTTCTTTTTGAGAAAGTGTTGCAATGGACTCATCTAAAAAGGTTGATGTAATGGGTTAGTTATCTAAGAGGGGGGTTTAACCAATTGGTTAGTAATGACCTACCCTTTAATGGATTTATGGTGAAGCAAATCAAGATCAAATTCAGCCAGAAGCATGATCCACTTAGACATATGTTAATTTTGATTTGTCTTGGAGTGAATATACTTGAGTGGGTCAATGGTGGTGATAACATATGTTTTATGATTGAGAAGGTAATGATGAAGTTTAAAAGTGACAAAAATGAGAGCGAGATAAATATTTTTAGGATGGTTATATCACATATTGTACTCCAAAAGTGTGTGATTAATATAATATATGGCTTGATATTTTGTTTTGTTCATCTCAATGAGCCAACATTGTACCTAAAGAGTGATCAGTGGAAGATATGTAAAGGTAGAAAGGTTGGTCGACCCTATGTGGGATAAGAATTAGTGGAAAAAGTAGGTACTCCTTGAGTGAGTCAAAGGCTTTTTGACAATATTTGGTCCATCTAAAGGAGGTGTCTTTCTTCAGGAGATGGTGAAAGGGCTAGCATCTATCTGATAACTGGGAGATGAAGTGACAAATAGATTGGAGTTTTCCTTGTAGACTATGAAGTTGTTTAAGGTTTGTTGGAGGAGGCATTTATAGGAAGGCTTTGACCTTAGCAGGATCAATTTAAATTCCATGGAGGGAAATGATAAAGCCAAGGATTTTAATAAAAAGAACCCCAAGAATGCATTTCTTGGGATTGAGCCAGACATAGAATTGGATTAGTCAATTAAAAATGAAAAAAAGAATAGTTAAATGGTCCTCTTGGTGTTTAGATTTCTTGAGGAGATCATCCACATAATCCTCTATAATATTACAGATAAGATCATAGAAGATATAGGTCATAGCTCATTGTTAAGTTACTCTTACATTTTTTAAACCAAAAGTCTTGACTCGATAGTAGAAGGTTCCCTAAGGAGTAATGAAGGTGGTTTTATGTTGATCGAAGAGGGTGATCAAGATCTGATTATATCCTAAAAAGCCATCCATGAGGGATAACATCTCATGGCCCATGATAAGGTCAACTAGTTGGTCAATGTTGGGTAAAACAAAGTCATATTTAGGGCATGTAAGGTTAAGGTCATGTAAATCCAGACAAAGATAGAGTCCCCTGGTGGGTTTGGTAATAGGAACAATATTAGATACCCATTATGGATAGTCAATGGGTTGAATAAAGTTGATGGATAGAATACATTGAATTTCTTCTTTGATGAGAAAATCTATTCAAGGGTGCATTTTGTGAATATTTTTCTATATTGGCTTAGCCTCAAGATGGGTAATGATGCTATAGAGATCAATGAAGGGGTCGATCCCAGGCATATCCTGATAAGACCATGTGAATGCGATGTTACGGTCTTAAAGGAAGGTAGGGTAATCTTGTTACTCACTTAAGTTTAAGGATCAACCAAGTTTAATGATATGAGGATCCTCCTTGGTCCCCAAGTTAATGTTGATAGTTGATTCATTGAGCATGGTTTAGTTTTTAGGAGGGAGAGATTTATGGATAAAATAATCTTCTACATGATAGGTGAGGATGAAATCATCATCAATCATCTTAGGATGGATGAGGAGAAGGGTTTTTGTTTGGTCACCTTGTTGATAGGTCAGTGGGCCTAAGATAATGGTATTGATAAAAAAAATTGAATGGGATGATATCAGAATCTTTGAATTGGGAAGATAAACTAGGTGAGGAGGGAATTACTTTTGTGGGGGTAATAATAGGTTCTAGTGAGGTGGGATCTTCTGGTGGTTTGAACCTAATCCTAAATAACTTATGAGGTTTTTGAATTTTGATAATGGTTAATTCATGAGGTCCTTATTTGTAAAGGCACATACTAAATCCTTTCCAAGCACAATGATGAAGATAGGTTTTGGCAAAGGTTGGATTTCTTAGATATGAGAAATTGGGAGTGAAAGGTTCAATGTATGGAGTGGGGATAGGAGAAAGAAGTGGTCGATCAAGTGCCCCATAGACAAAATTTATTCTATTGTTGGTAAGTCCAAAGGGGATGATGATACCTATGTTGGGGTCATAAGAAGGGTCATTTTGAAGGCTCCCATATTCTTGCAGAGTGGGAAAGGCATCTAAAGATAAAAATCAATATTCTCTAAGGGAAAGATGCTAGAAAGTTTGTGATAGGGAATCCTCAATGGGAATTTGGAAAGAAGGGATATATGCACTAGTTAAGGATTCATCATTGTTGATAGTTGAGGTACTATAGGTTGTGGTTGGTTGTGCAGTTGTGTTAATGGGGTTGGTTGATTGCATGGGAGATGAGTGTGGAAGGAGGACATCATTAGGCCTATAGGTCATGTTACAAGACATAAAAGGATTGGGATTAAACTTGATGATTATAACCTATCCTTCATGTTTAAATTTTATGTAATAGTGTAAAGTGGAAGGGATGAAAGTCATAGCTTATATCCAAGGGCATTCAAGTAAAATGTTATATTATAACTCACCTTCTACAACATAAAATAACTCAATAATGGTGTGAGGCCCCAAGTGTATGTGAAAGACAACGGTCCCCAAGGTAGTTGCCATTATGTCATTGAAGGAGCAAAAAACTATTGTGATTTTGGCTATGATGTTCTTTAGTAAATGTAGTTGATAAAAAGCATGGGAGGAGATTATGTTGATGTTATTTCCTCCATCAATCATCACCCTTTTGACACATGTGTGATTAATGTATGTGGTGACAAATAGAGGAGGATTGGATTCCTCAGAGTGTGCTAGAGGTATCTTACAATCTTGGAAGGTAAAAATGGTTGAATGTAGGAGGGATCTAATCAAATATGCTAGAGGTTGAAGGTCATCTAGTTTAACCTCTATGGATTATAGGGCCTCTATTAATGCTTGGCAGTGGTGGGGTGAAGTATTGATCAAGTTACAATGGCTTATCTTCACCGATACTTGGTGAAGTTTTTTCAACATAATTTATTAAATAGACACGAAAGAGTTGGCATAAGGAGCACTAAGGATGGACACTTTGGGTCTTAGAGATGGCGTAGGTGTTGGTGTTTTAGCTTGGTTAGAAGGTTGAGAATATCAAGCATATGTCCATAGAATGAATGATTTGTCTCTTCCTTTACCCCTTTGTTGAGCCTGAGAATAGGTAATCATGTGGATGGTATGGAAAATGGGATCAGTTAGACTAGGTGATTGTTTTGGTTCCTCACCCTTACTTATATATGAGAGTGAGGAAGTAGGTGTAGGTTGTGATAGTGGTTAGATTAGTTAGGCTGGTAGTTGGGTTGGTAAGGTAGGTGAAAGTGATTCATCTGATAATAAATCATCATCATCATATAAGAAATGAACAAGAGCTTCGAGACATTTATAGTTATCTATATCATGCCTTAGAGTCCTATGGTACACACATATCTGAGTATCATCAAACCAAGAGGGTTTGGTATGAGAGGAGGTAAATGGGTTAATAGGTGGAAATTTAATGGAGGATGTTTGAAATAGCCTTAATAAAATAATGGACAAATATTCATTCAAAGGTGCTTAGGGTGTTGAAATTCTCATCAAGGAAATATGAAACCTTTTAGGTGAGGTCTTGACCTTAGAGAGGGTAGGTGATTGGGAAAATTTGGTAGATAGTTTGGGTTGGGTTAGCTATGATTGGGTTACCAATGGATGGCTTTGAAGTAAAGGATGAGGGATTGATTATAGGTGGAAAAGTGGAGGGGGATAAACTATCTAATAATGATGAATAAGTCTATAGTGTGGGTGGTAGACGGGTAGGCATAGAAAAGAGCATTGGTTTAATTGAAGTAGAATAAGTGACTAGAATAGTGGATGGGTGGGGTCCCAAAATAGATGGTAAATGAGAAGGACATGATATAGGTCAAGCTCTAGGATGAGGTTTAGGTAAATGCACCCCTCTATCCATCTTGGTTGGTGGTTTTTTAGGTGGATTATAGGGGGTTAGATCTAATTTTATGGGTAGATGGGTGATGCTAAGTGTGGGAAGGATGCCCAGATTCTTGGCTGGTTTAGCTAGAAAATTATGAGATGATCTAGGTGGAGGTGGGTGATATGGTTCTTTCATGTCTTGGGAGAAATAAATGTTTGATGATGGGGTGATAATAGGTTGGAGAGTTGATTCCAATGAGGTCAAGGGTTCAAATCTATTTTGGTATGGGAGCCCCAGATGGTGCCAAAAGGTGGCTTTATCTAAGCTAGGTTGTGAGACAAATTCTAGATTTTTCACTTACTGAGAAAAGGGATTGTAAATGGGTTTGGTTCCATGATTAGCCATTTAAAATGTTAAGCCCTTAGGTGAAGAAGAGGGAATGGTTCCTTCATCTTTACTTGATTTAGAAGGTTCCAAAATGATGGTTGATTATGGGGTGATTAAGGGTGGAGATGATTATTTGATTGGGGGTGTAAGTATGGTCCCAATTCCTTCCTTTGCTAGTGTATCTAAAGGAATAGAGGGGGATTATACCATTTCATTTGGTGGGGTAGAAGAAGAGGTGACTAAAGAACCAACTACTTCTATGAAAGGAGAAGTAGGCATGGGCATGGTTTGATCAAGCAAAGATGAGGGGGCTATAGATTCTTCTATTTAGGTCTCTGAAGGGATACGAGGTAAATTTGATTCTTCCATAGGTGAGGTTGGTGAAGGAGTGATAGAAATGTGAATCTCATCCCCCATGGGCTCATTTATGATGATGTTGATTGCATGTGCCTCATGAGATGAAGATGGTTCAAATTGATTGTCATGGGCTGGGGTAGGTGGAGGATAATTAAGAAATGGTTTGTAAGAAATATTGAGAGAATGGTTGGGAGGTGCGTTAGGGTTGTCAAATGACAATTCACCATTATCAATAAAGTTTTGGATAAGAATTATAAAAGTGTTACACCAATTTATGTCATGCCCAATGAGCCGATGGAACACATAATGTTCATTTTAATTGTACCACCTAGGCACAAGTTGAGAGGGGTCAAATTGTTGGGGTGGCTTGATTGGTGGAAGTTGAATAAAGTTAAGTTTGAGTAGTTTGTCTAGTATAGAGGCATAGTATTATCCTATAGGTGTGAATTATTTAGGGAGGTGTAGTTTTGGTTTTGGTTTGGTGGATAAGTAAGGTTAGAAGGAGTGGTTTGATAGGGTTGATTAACAGATGGAGGTAGGGCAGCTTTCAGCACCACCAAGTTTGTAGAAACTTTGGCTTTAGAATTGGATTGGTTGGTTGTCTTGGTAGAAGATGGATCATTTGATTTGAATCTAGAATTATTATTTTGAAATTTCAATTTACCCTCATATATGGCTTGGTTCTCAAGTTTGTGTGTCATTGTGAATGATTCATCAAAGGTTCTAAATGTTTGCACTTGAAGGGTGGGAGTGATGTGTTTTGTGCAACCCCTAGAGAAAATCTGAATGATTTTTTTTGGGGTAGTGAAAAGGATATTGATTAATGAGACCTCACCATCATGAAATGAAGTCAACAATTAATTCATCATCAAACTACCTAATGGAATATAGGTCAATTATGGAGATCTTCTTGGATATATTGACAAAAAAATGTTCTAATAAAATTTAGGTGAGTTGGGAGAACAAAAATATTGAATGCATAAGAAGGGCACTATACCAATCCAAGGTGGGTCCTTATAAAGACAATGGGAAGGTTTGGAGGAGGATGGAATCATCATATGTGATCAAGTAACAAGAATGGTGAAACACCCTCAAATGTTGCTGAGGATCCTCCTTACCCTAAAATTTATAGAATTTGGGGATCTCCCATTGAGGAGGATAAGCATGAATTAGGACATATGGGTTGATAGGTTTATTACAAATTTGGTCGTAGGATAAAAGGTTATGGGACCTAAAGATAGATGACTCAAGTTGGGTCATCTTATCTAGAAGCATCCTTATTAGGTCAAGTTGGGTTTGGGAAGCTGCATAATTTGGTGTTAAGTTCTATTAAGGCTTAGTTGCAGCTATGAATTGGTATGTGACAAGAGGTATGAAGGTGGGCACATATTGGTATGAAATGGCTTGAGGTTGAGATAGTGCCATGTCAAGACTGATAGGCATTAAAGGTTGAGTGAAAGGTACAATATATCCCAATGGTTTGGGAATATATTAATAAGGTGTTGTAGGGGTGTGTAGGGGAACTGATAATGGTTTGTTTAGGGGTACATTTAGGTTATTTGATGGGGGTGTGGCTTGGGTTGGTAATGCTAAAGTATTTGTAGGTTGTTGATGGGTAGTCACCCTAGTGCTAATGGGAGGGATTGATTGTGGTATGGATAGCACCAAGCTCTAAAATGGGGTTAAGGTTGGTATATTGGTTAAGTTGGAGGGAATGGTAAACATGGGTGCAAAAGACACCAAATTAGAAGAAGGGGAACATGTGACAAGAGATAAAGTTGAGCCAACATTAGAGGTATTGGTTGGGGTAACAAGTGTCTAGGTGGTGGTGGTAGATGAACCAATGGTAGAACATGAAGCTTGGCTAACAGAAGGTTATGATGATATAACACCAACCGTGAGGTGGTGTGGCATACCATAGGTTGGATCCACAAGAGGAACTAAAGATGTCAAAATATGATAGGATAAGGTATTAACATAGTATTGCAAAGCAACCAGATTGTTGTCCATAAAGGTGAAAAAATTTGGATCACCTTTAGGAATCATGGGATGCACCATAGGTGGGGGAGAATGGTGTGGTAAAGCATGGGGTGATCTATCAACATCAGAGTTGTAATCCATGGATGAGGATGAAGAAGAAGATGGTGGTTGGTTGTTTTGATTTATCACTTATTGTCTAGTTAAAACCATATGAGAAATTTATAAATGGATAATGAACCTCTGACCTTAAATAATGAGTAAAAAAATAAAAGCCCAAAGCAAGTAAAGCACACACTAAAAGTGCAATTAATCCTAGGATTTATTTTAAATCATTTTTGGCTTATGCCTTAAAAAGTGTGAAAGGGTAAATTGGCTTGTAAGTCAAGTACTAGAAGATCCATCTAAGGATGGTTTTGAGTTAAGTTTTGGTGCTCAAAGAATCTACACTAGATCGAGTACATGGCTTGGTACTTGGGGCTTGCTCCCCATACTTCATGAACCCAAAGCTGAGCTGGGCCACTTAGCCAATAGATACCATTTATCTAGAGTTTATACTTCACCAGAGAATGGATTAGGTCCTCCCCTTGGTGATTAAATCCAAGTGAGATCATCGAGTCGGGTAAGGTGATCCAAAGGGTGACAAAATCCCAATGGGCCTTATCTCAAGTGAGTTTTGATGTTTATTTTATGCAAGTGGTTTGGTAGTGTAACATATGAGTGATATGATTAATTAATAATGCATTTAACTAATCTAGATGAGTTAATCATTAAGTAGGAAAAATAATGAATGCACTCAATTTTAACCCAGAATAATTTTTTTTGATGTCTTTGCATACAAACAAGAAACAACTAAAAATGTAGCTAATGAAAGATGAAAAAATGCAACCTATCCCTAAGATGAAAACCATTTTTTTTAATATTTTTAGTAAGGAAAAGAGATAAAATTTATATCTTTTAAATTTTAGAAATAAAAAAAATACAAGAGCATGAATTTTTAGTAATGCATCTATATGACTAAAGAGAACTATGAACCCAAAAGGGGTCCCATCGGGCATGCTAGAATGTTTCCTACTATATCTTACTATATTTTTTTTTAACTTTTAGGAAAACAGAGAGAAACAAAAAATGAGGGGTGTGTACCTATTAAATGTTCTACTCATTGATGACTAGATGAAGTGAGAGCTCCTTTTTGGTGAGGAAGGACTACCTACAATTAGATCACACTAAACCAACTTGTTTGTTAGACGAGTATGAAGGGTGGACTACTTATCAACATGATAGATCCAAGAAGTGAGAGCTCCCTTGGATGGATATCAATACACTCCCCTAATGATTTATTTTTTTTGAAAATAGAAATAAAAGATGATAAACTGATAAGAACATAAATGCTTATGCAAAAAAGTAAATAATGTACTAGTTCAGTATAAGATGTAGCACGGTGTGTCAATACCATGCACATATGTATTAAGGTTAGGTTTAGAGGCTCTGGGTAGGGTCTATATATAGGTCAAAAATAGAAATAGGGTCTGATTAAGTGTGAAAAGGGAGGAAATAACAATTTTTTATTTTCCTTAATAATGGCCATTGATGGTCAGGTTGATCGATGGCGGTTGATATAACTGGTGATGGTTGCAGTAACCAATGATAGTTGTCTATAGAAGGCTTGTGGTTAATGAAATGGAGTTGGGGGTGGAATGGTAAGTGGTAATAAGGCCAAATATGGGTTATGTAGGTGAGGGCTGATGTGCAGATGACTAGATTGAGATAGAAAGAAAAAGGAAATGCTAAAAACAAGAGGAATAACACCTAGATGATGCAAATTAGAAGCCAATGACAATCTGATTGAAATTGGGTAGCATAACAGTACTCCAACCTTCAAAAGTCATTTGGATAGAGTTTTGGGATGCTTGGATGCTTGCATAAAGAAAATAAGAGAGCCTAGATGCAAATTTTTGGATCGCCAACTCTTCCAAGAGCCTTGTATTTGTAGCATAAAGTTGCTAAGGAGAGAGTAAGTTGTTAAGTTGGTCTAGGATAAAGATGTCAATTTGAAGAGAAAGAAAGCTATAAGGTGTGCATGGGAAAGTTTCCATTTTTACCATGCTTATATTGCTTACAGTTGGATATTTTTCCTTTCTCAGGGCCTCTCCATAGGTTTTCTCATCATTTTATTGGTTTTGGAGGTTTCATGAACTCAATAAGCCTCTTCTAGGCTTGTTAATACTTGCAGATGGTTCCCTTCTTCATAGTGGGTTTCACATTTAAAGGATGATGTTGAAACATGTTTAAAGGAGATAATAATATAAATAATGCATTTTAAGAACTTTTAAAATGAGTTTGAACTATTTGTTTCTATGCAATTTCTCTTTCACATTCAAAGGAGAGAAAATGAGAAACTTAAGAAATGGTCAAGGCTTGTATGTACCTGGATATAGTCTGCGCACCGTAATCCAGACGTTGTGAGAACTCCTCTTTTGCTGTGGAGGAATGACACCTAAAAGAGATAGACACTAAAAACACGAAGAATGTTATTTGATAAGAGGGTGGATTGCCAAGCAAAAGGCTTGGTCTTAGAAGCGCTAAGGCTTCTTGGAGGATGACAATCCACTGTTTAAGATAGAATATGACAGAGACAGAAAAGAGAAATAATGAAAGATGTGAAAAGAAAAGATTAAAAACAAATGTGAACCTGATAAGCTGCAATCTGCTAAACACAGTCACCGACGTCGGTGATATTGCCAGCGTCAGTTAGTGTGGTCGCTGACGACAGTTAGACTACCGATGTCGGTAGGGGAAGTGGACAAGGTTGGTCAAGGCAATTGGCCAGGGATGGGTTACAGGTCTATTTTTTGGTCTACAGAATGGATTTGGTCTCGTCTGAGAGTCTGAGGGTCTATGAGGGATTCAGAGGGACTGTTTAGGATCTAAGGGACTGAGAATCTTGTCAGGAAAAGGGGTGAGAAACAAGAAAAAGACCTTTCGGCCTTTTCGTAAAGCAATTTAGTCAGGTTGATTAGATGGGTCTTAAGATGGTCTGTAGGTCTCTGATAACTTATGCTGGGTTGATTGGATAGAGGATGTTGCCTAAAGAGAGACTAAGGGAGTGTCAGAGGCAAAGAAAAAGGAATAAGGGGTGAGAGAAGGATTTTCAGCCTCTTTGGGAAGAACAGGGAAGGTTGGGTCAAGGATGCTTGGAATAGACAGAAGACATAATACTAATATATTTGAAATGATATTAGAATGAAAAAAAGTACAAATACTTAGCTGTGATATGAATTGGCAAAGGTGCAAAAGCTGTGTTTCAGTTGTTGCTGGTGATGGAGATATCGTGCAGTCCCTGTGTAGAATGTCTGATGCAAGACCTCAGTGCCTAGAAAGTGCTACCAAGAATGCTGATCCCTGCAAGAACACTAAGAAGCCTAGAACACTGAAAAGCAAAAGCACGAGAACTTTGTTTCACCAGAAGAGGATTTGAGAGTCGTGATTAGCTTCAGAGATTAGCCGACTTGTGATTGGGCCCGTCAAATGGTCAAAAATTTTGGTTAAGTATAACCGATGTCGGTGATTCTGTCGGCATCGGCCGACATTTGACCGATGTCGGCGGGTTTAGAATGGGCAAAAAGAGCCACCAAGCCCGTTTTTCATCCGCCAAGTGCACTATCCGTTGGAGAATGTCAAAGGTTGGGCTAAATACGCATGAGAGTTGGTTAGGCAGTTAGAGAGAAGTAATAATAGGTCTTGGGTGAGTCATAGGATGGGAATTAGTCCAAGGCGAGGTGTCCTAGGTGAGGTGTCATGGGTGATGTGTCCAAGGAGGGGGGTTAATTCAAAATAAGTTTATTATTTTAAATTAGTAATTGCATGTTTTAGGAATGGGCTAGGAATGGACCAAGGGGAAGGTGACCAAGGGTTAGACACTATTTAGGTGTCTACACTATTTATGAGGAAATTTATTTACCTTGATGCCCTACTTTAGGTTCACTACCATGCATATAGCTAGTATACACCTACATGTGTCATCTACAGAGCTTCAGAGGTGTTGTATGGTGAGATGGTTGATTGGTTTTGGTTTTCATGAAGAATTTGAGGTTGTATTTTATCATATAAGAATGTTTAATACCCATTTTTATCTCACTTAGTGTTGAGAAACCTTGCCAAACAAAGAGTCTAAGTTTTGGGAACTTTTATTTGAAGTGAGAAAATAGAGAGCTCTATGTTTTTAAAAAAATTGGGTAGGTTTGAAAGATGATTTATTGATAGAAATTAAGAGATAAATATAGTATAAATTACATGAGGGTATATTATTTCAAAGGAAGGCAATTAGAAATCACAAGGAACATGAGTTTGGGGACTCTGAAGTTATGCTCTTACATACTGAAATGTCTCAGTAACATCTACAGGACTTAGATTCCAACAAACTCTTTACCAAATGCCATAATCCTAAGGCATGTCTCCATGATTAAATTAATTTTATGATGAAAAAATAATGTGTATAAAAT
Source organism: Torreya grandis (assembly GCA_037957365.1). Classification (NCBI taxonomy): domain Eukaryota; kingdom Viridiplantae; phylum Streptophyta; class Pinopsida; order Cupressales; family Taxaceae; genus Torreya; species Torreya grandis. The sequence continues at coordinate 619,044 of JARHVA010005591.1, read as the reverse complement.
AGATATACCATCAGAGGTAAGTATAAGTTGTGTTGACTCCTCAAGCATACCCTTAGTCCGTACAGAGACATGAAACACCCACCTACAGGCAAGGTTTTGTGAAAGCACTTAATCCAAATAGTAATATTAAGGGATATGAAATATAGTGCCTTAGAGGCTCATAAGGATGATTATTTTTTGGATAATACATAGTTTAAACCTAGAATGAGTTCAAGATATCCGCTTACACTATAAATAAGCTCAAATCAGGACAAACCAACCGTGTAGCAGAGGTCAATAAAAGTTTCTCAGTCCAAGGACAAAGCACTATTTGAGTTCAAATGAGACATGTATATGAGGAAAATAAACATAAATAAATTATATATGGATTTAATACAAGAATATAATGATAACCTTGAGGCATAATAATACACCAATATCTACAAGTAGGCCTAAAAGGCAGAGAAACACAGTCAGTTGGGTGTTAGGACAATGAGCAAGACTAGGCTACAAAGTGATTATTTAAGATAAAATAAGTGATAAATAGATACAAACCAATGTAAATGATAATGTAATCTTGTATAAATGTTTTCAATCCTTTCATCAAGCAAACTAGGCATTGACACCTATAGGCAGTGCATGAAGAGAAATTGTCACAGTCGGCCATGACAGACCTAGTCTTGTGTTTTTAAGAGCATAGAGGTCATTTGAGAGGTTAGAGTGTTGAAGAGAGATTTAAGTAACTATATTTGATAATTTAAATATATATATTTCCTTTAAAATGAACATATATCAAGGCAAGAGTCTCCAATTTCATGAAACATAGTCTAATAGCAAAATCCCCTAAATAGTCTTAGAATTTGAGTTTTTTGAAGGGTCAAATATTGGAGTTAGGAGATAAATTTTTGTGGAGATAATAATTGTGAATTAAATAACCATATGAAATGGTTTTATTTTTGATTAGGATAGGGTAAGTGCCCCCTATTTTATCTCAGACAGGGGGCATTTCCCTAGGCTCATAAGTAGGGAGTTTTAGGAGAAATGATGAAGGAGGTGAACCAAAAGTTAGGGAAACAATGAAAGATTATTTTAAAAGTTATAAAATGCCTATTTCATCATGAAAATACAATATATAAGGTTTGAAACCAGACATGGTAATCTGGGTAATTATGTTAGTAGGTAGACCTAGTGAGCAAGGTACAAGCCTAACTCTAAATAGGGGGTCATTTCCAGTTATATCATTTGAAAAACATTAAAATGCTTTGGATAATAATCATGAGGGTATAAATGATGTGTTAAAACTATGTAAATGCATGGAAAGTTTTAACAAGTTTAATTTTGCTCAAAAGTCCAAACAAACCTATTGAACAAGGTCTAAGCCTAGTTTCAAAAGGGAGGGTATTTTAATTTCTAGCTCTTAATGAGATATTATGATGATTAAATCATGTATTTAGGATGTGTATCGAGGTATTTGAGCTTTTATTTTGTATAAAAACCCATCAAGAATCCATTATTGGGCTTAAAGGCATTTAGACCTTGTAGAATGAATGGAAGAGACAAAAGTGGCCAAGTTGAAAATCTTAGAACTTCCATGATACTTTGCATGGAAACTTAGGGAACTTAGGGATGTTGGAGAGGGTCCATAGGAAGCCTTCAGTGTCATTTTTTTATAACTCCAATGTTTGTGTTTCCAACTATTTTTCACTTTTCTACATTCAAAGGAAGTAAGAAACTAAAGTAATATGGTCAAGGGTTTGTACGTACCCAGATGAAGTTTGCGCACCATTATCCAGACATTGTAGGGACTCCTATTTGGCTGTGGAGGATGACACTTATAGAGAGAAAGACTTAAACAAGGAGATTTTTAGATGGATATAAGGTGGACTGCCAAGCAAAGCTCGGTCCTAGAAGTACAAAGACTTCCTTGTGGGATGACAGTCCACTAGTTGATAAAAGAATGCTGCTAGAAAGAAATAATGAAAGACTGAACAAAAGAAATAGAGATAATGCATACCTGTATTTGGCAATCTATCTCTCATAGTCACCGATGCTAGTTAGTCTACCATCATCGGTTGGTTAAGGTTGCCGACGTCAGTTAGTCTGCTGACGACAATCGGGGAAATGGTTAATGTCAGTCAAGGCAATGGTCGATGTCGGTCAGGGTAGTGGCCTTGGATGGGTTTTGGATGGGGTTTTGGTCGACGGAGAGATCTGGAAGGAGTCTGGGTCTGTGTAGGATGGTAAGATAGGGAACAGAGTCTTAGGAAGGACAAGATAGGGAGACAGGTTGTTAAAAAAGGGGTAAGAGTATGAAGAAGGCTTCTTAGCCTTACCAGGAAGAAGTCAGGTCTGGTTTGGTTGATCGCTGAGTCTGATTGATAATATTTAGAAGCAATGAAAATAAACTCATTACTTATACATTCTAAATTACTGAAATAATAAAAAGGGTAGAAGAATACTTATCTCTTGCTTGGAGTAGAGCCAGAGGTGTTTGAAATGCTTGTACTTGTTGTGTCTGTAGCCAGACGAGCATTTAGTTGAAGTTTGATGATTGATCTCAAAGAGTTCTTATTGATGTCCAGGTCTAAGAGCTAAGAGAGGAAGAGAGTTTGAGATAGAATTTGTATTCACAGTCTATGATTGATTGATTCAGCATCTCAGGGGGAAGAGAATTTGCCTTTGGGTTGTTTTAAGTGATTGACATCGGTGATCCCACCGGCGTCGGCCGACTGGTAACTGACGTCAGCGGCTAGAAGATGGGAAAAAGGCTATTTTTAGCCTTTTTCCCATTCCTCCATCTGTCGGGTTCAGTGGTCATGGTAAAATAGTCGAAGGTGAGTTTAATAGGTGTGAGAGGGTTGAAATAGGTCATAAATTTGTCATAGGGTGATGGGAGGCATCCAAGGAGAGGTATCCAAGGTGGGGTGAGGTGTCATGGGTGAGGTGTCAAGGGGGGTGTTATTAATTCAAAATAAGTTATTATTTTAAATTAATAAGTGTGTGGGTTAGGAATGTGTTAGAAGTGGACCAAGGGGACCAAGGGGGAGTCGACCAAGGAGTAGACACAATTTTGGTGTCTACATTTGCCCCTTTTTATCTTATTGGTTGTTCTGACGAACTACAAGACAAAAATAAGAGTAAGTTGCCCCCGGTGTGGGATGAGGTTTTTTTTCATCTTGTTGGTTGTTCTAATGAACTGCAAGACAAAAATTAATGTTGGTTGCCCCGATTATGGGATGAGGTATTCCCCCTCAAAGTGGGAGTCAAGGGAAGGGAACCTGAAATCAAGTGCCAATTTAATAGATAGTGGATGAGATTGGTGAATTTTGAGTGTGAACGCTACAATAGTTGGGATTGTGCGCATACCACTTCACGAGATGGTCGGGTCAAATTATCATAGTCAAAGGTTGAGGAGTGCTAAAATCAAAATAACTGGGCCCCAGCATTTAGTCGTAGTTGATTGGGTTATTTGATCCAAGTTGTAGCTCCAATGGTCACTGTGTTCCAAGTTTCTCAGGATCAGGAAGTGCCCCTGGAAAACATGAAAATGTCACAAGTAGTGGGGATCAACTTGCTCACGATCCAATATTTGTGAGGTTCGTAATGTGGGTTGTGGACAATTTTGCTAACCATTCGTGAGGTAACACATATGCAATCAAAACAACTAAGGCAAAGTTGTCTCAAAAAGTGGTCGTGGTCAGAGGAGATAGTTGTGATCTCCATGGTCATTGGTCGAGATTTTGGGTTGGTAGAGATAGTTGGTTTGGTAGATGGACAAATGAAGGAATGTGTGAGCTAACCTCAAAAGACCCTGTGTCAACTGAGTGTTGCCTACATAGCCCCTATTTGAAGGGCCTCAGGCCAATGTAGTTCTAGCTAAGAGGCAAAATGGTTGATGATTGGTTTTGACTAGGTTAAGTTGTGGTCAAAGGTAATATGGTTTGTCCATCAGATAGACAAACAAATAGATGTGGCCAAGCTAACCCCAGAAGATGTCATGTCATCTGAGTGCTGCCTACATAGCCCCTGTTTGAAGGGCCTCAGACCAATGTAGTTCAGACTAGGAGTCAAAGTGGTTGATAGTTAGTTTGGACTAGGTTATAAATGATGAGGGTATGATGATGTTACAGCCTTTTCCATATTATGTAATGGTGTATTCTGTAACATTTGTTATGTGGTATTTCATCCTTAGAAATTTTCCATATCAGTGATGGATGTATGCTAAAAATGAATTGAGATTATTTATGCTTCAATAAGTAATGGTTTATGCTTGACATAAATTGTGTCTGGTCGATAGTTTCCATGTGTATTGTTTTCCATAGAAACTACGTGAAATGGACTATGTCATGTTGGTCTGAAAATGCTTGGTTTGATTTGGGTTTGGTTGGATAGATAATGATTTGATTTGGTTGGATTGTATGTGACCAAGATGTAAGAAGTGAAAGGCGCGTTGCTCTTTCATTGACAAGGACCATAACGATAGCATAGATAAGGGGTTTTTAGAAACAAAAGCCCCGTTCATGCATTACGTCGTTGACCATTGGGTGTGTTAGAGAAGTAATCAAATCACTTGACGTTAAGTGAGCTTGAAATCCCTTGAGTATGTTGGGGTGATAGGTTTGATTATGTGAGATGTGAGGGATAGGGTAACCCTTTTAGCACGGATAACTTTGCCCCTTTTATAGGTGACCCTGAGAATGACTATAGACAAGTCCATGACTTTATAGTTTGTCGGTCAGTTTTTTTTTGGTAGACTGATCAATGCGGGAAGTCTACATGGGGATGTCATTTTGTTTTGTGGTCATATGTGAAGTTGATCGATGCGGGAAGCTTCTGAGATAGTGCTATTTGTAGCAAGATTTAGGCATAGCCATCCTTCGAGGGATTGGTTTATATTCTACTTTGTATGTTTAAATGTCTTTGAATAGCTATCCTTTGAAGGAGCAGTCTATCAATTACAACAATTATGCAGCTGTCCTTCGAGGGAGTAGTCTACATTTATAGTTTTATGACCTTGGAATAAGCATCCCAATTTTATATGTTTTTGTTGACTGAAATTTTGGTCATAGACTTGACTATAGAGGTTTAGAGGGTTTCCCTTTTATTAGGACAAAGCATTCATGCTTGACAAAAGGGTTAACTGATGTTTGTAGGGGTGAGGGTTGAAAGGAATAGGTATGAAGATGATGGGGGTTGCTTAAGGGACAAGCTCAAGTTAAATGTCAAGTGAACAAGTACTTGACTAACAGTAGAATGGTCATAGAGGTAAGGCATAAAGGGGCTCAAGTTCTGGCTAGCCTTCGAAAGAAGACAGATGATAAGTACCTAATCTATGCTTGTGCATCATGATGCAAGGTTTGAATCAATTAGGAGCAAACTTGCCCCGTTTGCTTTGTTCCAAATTGGTCACATGTTGGTCATTGTTTGGTTGGTTGATGTTTGGTCGATGCTTGATTGGTTGATGTGTTGTTGGCATGTTTTGGTCGATGTTGGATGTGAAGTTGGTCAGGATGTTGTTGGCATTTGGGACAATGTCGAACATAGTTGTTGCAATATTGGTGAAGAGTGAGCCAATAATAGCCCAGGTAGAGGATGCACTTGGCAAGCGAGTTACCACTGAAATATCCCCCACAAATCTTGTTGTGGACTTGTTTGATGACGTGGGATGTTTCAGTGGTTGTTAGGCATTGGATAAGGAGGCCGTCGAGACCTCGCTTGTAAAGAAGTCCCCCTAGCATGGTGTAGCGAGCAGTGTTCTTGATAAAAGCTCACTGTCTATTGCTAGAGAGTTTGGGAGGGATGATAGAATATGTCAAGTAGTCCACAAGTCGCTTATACCAAGCGTCATGTGGACTAGTGAGGTTAGGAGGAATTTCCCCTAGAGATGATGGTCGAGACATGTCCAAGATAGAAATCTTGGGTTGTGTTGGTTGAGAGGTCTTGACGAATAATGGATATGTCAAAGGTGTAGATGTCTGGTCTGTTCCTTTATCCTTCATAGTTTGGGGCCTGGTGGCCACATTAATTGTGTTGATTTTGAATAAAGGTGGTGGAGGGACCATAGTCTTATGTTGGGATCCCAATTTAGGTGAAGAGGTTTGAGACGTATGAGATGGTGTCAGTAGTTGGTCAAAAATGTGGTCAGAAGAAGCCTCAATATGAGGGGTGTCCTTTGCCAGATGTTGATAGATTATAGCCTTAAGGGTGCAACAACGCTCAGTGTCATGCCCCAATGTGCGATGATACCAACATATTTTAGTGTCATCGAACTAAGGTGGTTTTGGTCTGAGAGGTTGGTAAGACTTGATAGGTGGGAGGACGATGCTAGATGACTGCAACAATCGACATAACATCGAAGCATAAGAACCCTTTAATGGGTCTGCGCTCTTTGTTACAATAGAGGTTGACAATTTCTATTTAAGAGTTGTTTGGAGGGTTTGCTATGTCACCTTTTTAGTTGGTAGTATGGCCACATGTGGAGATGGCACGTTCTTGTTGAGAGGTGTTGGATGTGGACCCAAGATGGATGGTAATGGCGAAGGTGGGGGAGGAGTTCTCTGACAGGGTTTAGTAGCCTTCTTTGGTTTAGTGTGAGGACTACTATTGTGTGGAGCAAGGTTTAAGTCTACCATCACTTGTGGGTGAGTGAGGTTGGATGTAGGGTGCACACCGAGGGATTTAACCTGTTTCAGCATGGTAGATGACTTCAAGGGTTTGGATGAGGTTGCATGAGGTTTTATAGTCGATTGTTTAAAATATTGAGGTGATTGTGAGAGAATCGTCACCGTATCTTCTTTGGTTGAAGTTGGTGAAGTGATAAATTCTTCTCTTGGTGGAGAAGGAATTGGATAATGTGGCTCTTTAGTTGGATAGAGCGTAGGGATAATCATGGCTTCTTCGTGTGGTCGAGGAGCAGAAAAAGTATGATCCCCTATTGCTGATAAGAAGGATGAGGGTGAGGTAGTCAGTGTTGGTGTTGTCAAGGCATCTTCCAATATGGGAGAGGTCAAGGTATACTCTCCTAGATGCAGAAGAGGGGTAGATGAAGGACTAATAGGAGAAGAAAGCTCTTCTACCTGTGGTGGACAAATAAGAGAAGAAGACTCTTCTACCTGTGATGGACAAATAGGAGAAGATGGCTCTTCTACCTGTAGTGGACAAATAGATTGACTAACCTCTTTAGACTATGGGAGAGGTTGGTTAGAAACGACAAGAGAGACCGTGTTGACCGTGCGTATATTACGCTCTTGGGGGTCATCAGCCATGGTCTAAATGTTGTTTTCACTAGGGGGATGGTTAGGGAATGGTTGTCTAAAGATGTCCAAGTTTTGGTTGGGTGGTGCATTTGGGTTATCTAAAACAAGATCCCCCTTGTCTAGCATGTCCTAGATAATGTTTTTAAAGGTTTTGTAGTTGTTTATGTCGTGGCCTTTGACACGGTGATAATGATAGAAGTCATTATCCTTGTACCATGTAGGGATGGCTTTTGAGGGGTTGAATTGAGGTGGTCAGATTTGAGGGAGATTGAGGACCCCCTGCTTGACGAGTTTTTCCAACATAGATGTGTATGATTCTCCTATTGGATTGTATTGATGCTGTATGTACCATTGTTGGAATTGTCTTGTGATGCTTTGTGATGTGGAGGGTTCAGATTGGTTAGTTGTTGTTGATGATGGTGATCTAAAGACCACAGTATTCGCCAACCCCTTAGGCTTAGGGTGGGAAGAAGAAGGTTTGGAAGAAGAAGGGTCATTGGATTTTGTGTTACTACACAATTTGACTCTATCTTCTTCGATCGCATGGATTTCAAGATTTCAAGCCATGGTGAAAGCTTCGTCAAATGTGCAGAATGTTTGAACCCGCAAAGTAGATGAGATGTGTTTGGCACATGCTCTAGAGAAGAGCCCTATGAGCTTAGGTTGAGGTAAAGAAAAGGAGAGTTGGTTGATTAAGCCTCTCCATCGAGCAACAAAATTAGCTATTGATTCATCGTCGAATTGTCTGATAGGGTATAGGTCCGTGATGGAGACCTTCTTAGTGATGTTGATTGAAAAGTGGTCAATAAAAAGTTGGGCAAGTTGAGTGAATGTAAAAAGAGAGTGACTGGTAAGGGAGCTATACCAATTGAGAGCAACACTAGAAAGCGACATGGGAAATGTACGTAGCAACAATGCATCATCATGTGCTATGAGATAACAAGCATGTCTGAATGCTCGTAAATGTTGCTATGGGTCCTCTTTACTCTAAAAATGAGTAAACTTGGGGAGTTCCCACTGACTTGGATATGGTTGGATTGGGACTGAAAGATGAATGGGTTCATTACAGATTTGCTCATATGAGAGAGCATTGCCTGAACCAAAAATGGATGCCTCAAGGTTAGACATCTTATCCATCAACATCTTGATTAGATTGGTTGACGGATTTGCAAGTGGGGCACCCCCTAGGTTGTAAGGTACTTGGAAGGTGTTAAGAGGGGCATATGACGTAGTTGGTTGTGCTTATGTAGGGGCAACATATCGGTAACTAGTCATAGGGACTGATGTTGAGGTCAAGGGGGCTTGAGTCACGAAGTTGGAGGGCATAAGTTGACTAGATACTGCCAAAGGTGGTTGAATGGTGGCATTGGTAAAAGGATGGGTAGTCACTCCACGTTTATAGGTGCAAGAGTGTGTGGAGTCGAGACAATCAAGTTCTTCAAATGTGACAAACTTGGTTGAATTGAAGAGTCTTGTGTTTGGCCCTTAGCGAGATAGTGTTGGAGAGCCTTGACGTTATGGTCAAGGAATATCTCAAAATTTTGATCCCCTTCAGGAATAATTAGAGATTGATCAGGGGTTGACTGGATAGGAGAATATTCAGTGTCTGAAGTACACTCCATTATAGGACTTGATATGAAAGGCGAAGGTGGAAGTGGTTGTTGCCTTGCGTGGTCAACAAGAGTTTTGGTTTGACTACGTGTCAAAACCATTCAAGGCAAAAAGGGTTCGATTCCAAAAACTGTGTTTTTTCAGTTTCAGAAACTCAGAATGTGTTTTTGACAGCAAAAGGGTTAGGTTTTAAGGTTGTTGTTTGAGAAGACAGATTTGTTGACAGTGACCGACGTCAGTTGAAAAACTGATGTCGGTGAATAAAGTTGCCAATGTCGGTCAAATAATTGACGTCGGTGGAAAAACCGATGTCGGTTACTGTGTTGTTTTTGGGAAAAAAGAAAAAAGGGTTCTGAGTTGTTTGAAGCTCAAAACAATGTGTCCTCACCAGCTCAAAAATCTAGATAAAAGTAGAAAAGAAGATGAAGACAAGCAGACCCTAAATGTTAATTCCTAAGAATAAATTTTAGGATCATCTTGGCTTATGCCTTAGAAGAGTGTGTTTAGGAAGTTTGGCTTTTAGAATGGGTCCTAGAAGAAGTAGTCTAAGGTTGGTTTCGGGTTAGTTTTGGTGCTCAAGATCTGTATTAGGTTATGTATGTGGCTTGGTGCTAAGGAGCAAGCTCCCCTCACTTCACGAGCCCAAAGATAAGCTGGGTTGCTTAGCCAGTATATACTTCCCCTAGAGTTTATACTCTGCCAGAGAACAAAGTGGGATCTCCCCTTGGTAGTGAAGTCCAAGTGGGATTGCCAAGAAGGGTAAGGTATCTGCTAGGTGATGAAATCCTAGTCAGACCTTGTCTTAGGTATGTTTAGATGTTTAGTTTTGAATGTGGTTTGGTCGTGTAACATAAGTGCACTACGATTTATTCATAATGCGCTTTTAATTACTAGATGTGAGAGCTAAATCTGCATTCACGCAGAAATGAGATGTAATAGATTTTAAGCCCAAATTGAAATGTTTTGTTCGGATGAAAACAAGTTGAGAAAGGGTAAAGAGTATGAACTTCACTACTCTAAGATGCAAGAAGGAAAGGTGACAAGAAGAAAAAGAAAGGTTCTTTTTAAGTTTGCTTATGGTTTCGTTTCAAGATAAAGAGATAGAAGAAAAGGATGCAAGGAGAGATCTAATGCACCTATATGAATGTTTCATTTTTAGAAGAAAAAGATATGAACCCAAGGAAAATTCTAGGGGTCCCACCGGGCTTGCCAAAATGTTTCCAACTATTTTTCGGTTTTATACATTCAAAGGAAGTAAGAAACTAAAGTAATATGGTCAGGGGTTTGTACGTACCCGGATGAAGTTTGTGCACCATTATCCAGACATTGTAGGGACTCCTCTTTGGCTATGGAGGATGACACCTATAGAGAGAAAGACTTAAACAAGGAGATTGTTAGATGGATATAAGGTGGATTGCTAAGAAAAGCTAGGTCCCAGAAGTACAAAGACTTCCTTGTGGGATGACAGTCCACTAGTTGATAAAAGAATGTTGCTAGAAAGAAATAATGAAAGACTAAACAAAAGAAATAGAGATAATGCGTACCTATATTTGGCAATTTGTCTCTCACAGTCATCAATGTCGGTTAGTCTGCTGTCATTGGTTGGTTAAGGTTACCGACGTCAGTTAGTCTACCGACGTCGGTTGGGGAAATGGTCGATGTCGGTCAGGGCAATGGTCGATGTCGGTCAGGGTAGTGGCCTTGGATGGGTTTCTGGTCGACAGAGAGATCTGGAAGGAGTCTGGGTCTGTGTAGGATGGTAAGACAGGGGACAGAGTCTTAGGAAGGACAAGATAGGGAGATAGGTTGTCAAAAAAGGGGTAAGAGTATGAAGAAGGCTTCTCAGCCTTACCAGGAAGAAGTCAGGTCTGGTTTGGTTGATCACTGAGTCTGATTGATAATATTTAGAAGCAATGAAAATAAAATCATTGCTTATACATTCTAAATTATTGAAATAATAAAAAGGGCAGAAGAATACTTATCTCTTGCTTGGAGCAGATCCAGAGGTGTTTGAAATGCTTGTACCTATTGTGTCTGTAGCCAGAAGAGCATTTAGTTGAAGTTTGATGATTGATCTTAGAGAGTTCTTGTTAATGTCTAGGTCTGAGAGTCGAGAGAGCAAGAGAGTCTGAGATAGAATTCATGTTTGTGGTCTGTGATTGATTGATTCAATGTCCCAAGGGGAAGAGAATTCACCTTCAGGTTGTTTTAAGAGATCGACATCGGCGATCCCACCGGTGTCGGCCGACTGGTAACCGACGTCAACAGCTAAAAGATGGGAAAAAGGCTATTTTTAGCCTTTTTCCCATTCCTCCATTTTTTGGGTTTACTGGTCATGGTAAAACGGTCGAAGGTGGGTTTAATAGGCATGAGAGGGTTGAAATAGGTCATAAATTGGTCATAGGGTGATGGGAGGCATCCAAGGAGAGGTATCCAAGGTGGGGTGAGGTGTCATGGGTGAGGTGTCAAGGGGGTGTTATTAATTCAAAATAATTTATTATTTTAAATTAATAAGTGTGTGGGTTAGGAATGTGTTAGAAGTGGACCAAGGGGACCAAGGGGGAGTCGACCAAGGAGTAGACACAATTTTGGTGTCTACAGTCTGGTCTAAATAAATAAAGGCTAAGACCTAAAACCCTCATGAACCCCAACTCAGACTTGATGGGGGAAATATTACAATTGAATTATCCAAATGGAGTAAAGTGACCATGAAAGTGATTTGATGTTGCGGAGGACTCTCTAGATACCTACCCCATATAACTGAGGTGTACCCTACCTATATAGATAGGGTACAAAAGGGATTTTATTGATGGATTTTTGTGTTTTGTAGGTATGGAGATGTTTCAAAGGATACAACCACATTTAGGAGAGATATTGAGACTTTTTATAAGTCTCCATGACCATTTGTTGAGGTATCTAATCTCCTAAGTATGTCTGCTACCTTCTTCATCTCAGCCAATCTAGTGAATGAGCAGTGAACACTTAGTGAAAATGGTGAAACTCTAATTGGGAAGCCTTTTAAGTATTGATTGATGAACCTAATGACTTAAACACTCTTAACATGTGTCATTCCTCCTTGTGCATAGATTATATTGTAGAATTAGAAGGATTTTGAATGCCAAGTGTGAGAGGTGCATGAGAAAGAGTTAATTGTGACTGTCATGAATGATTACTCATGGTAAGAGGAATAAGAATGATTAGGGACTAATCCAATGCATGTGGAGGTTTGTTAGTAACCCTTCTCCTTCAGATCAATCATTATACCTAACCCTTTTCAATGTTGAGGCAATTTTGTGAAGGCAAATCATGAGTGTAGTTTCATGTGTAAGCAAAGAACATCTACTCCACATATGGAGAAATTTGATGATTTGGGAGACATTTGTCCATATTTTCCTTATAGGACCTATTTCACTCTTGATTCTATGATTTTTATAACTCTTTCTCATTTATTTACAAGTGTCTTAGTGACTGTTGAGCTTCCCTTTCTCTCTTTCCTCTCACAATTGCTATAAATACTGGCCTTTTTGGCTATTGTACAGATCTCTCCACCTCAGTATGGCAAATCCCTGCTCAATTTTTACCTTAAACTAATAAATAATGATGTTTTATATTATTAAATATTTCACTAATTTCATATTATGGTTGTTGGTCTTGTGCAAGTGTATTTTGGTTAACTTCACATGTTACTCTTCCTAGTGCCTTGTGTGGATTGAAAGCTCTCTTTTATAGGTCAGAAAGAAGAGTCTAATGTGAACTGGAGGTATAGTGAGTAGCTCATTCATTATTTTTTCTATAAGACCTATTTTTAAGTCCTCCTATCCTAAGCTCTCTTCAAGATCCCATACTTGAAACATTGATGTAGAAGAGGAGTGTTGAATTGGTTAAAGTGTATGTGTAGGATTCTCTTTGGTTCCAAGTGCATTGTAAGTGGTGTGAGTAGACCATATATTTGGTGTATCACCTCCCCTAGATTATATTTATTTTTAGTTATCCTTCTCCCTTTTCACCCCAAAAAGTTAGTAGTAGGTTTGATCTATAGTGGTACATCAAGGGAGTTAGACCTGATCTAGAGATCCACCTCAAACTTGGGTCACCCATAACCCTGAGGTGGTTCCATTATGCCACTTGAACAAGGAGAGACTTTTCATCTCCTCAAAGGGTTCAAGTTCAAGTGAAAATAATTATCATAATCATTCTTTGTTGATATAAGGTGGATGGGTAGTTGTCTTTGATATAACTTATTTTTTTAAACCACGGGAGCACATAGTCGAATGTTTTATGTTTGTCCTTACTTGCTAGTGGTGGTTTTCCATTAACCTCCATGCCTTCTCCTAATCCATGCCACCAAAGAATTAAAAATTCTTTGGATGATTATATTTTATTGAATGCACTATCTATTCAACTCCTCACTTCTTATTCAATACTAACTTTGAATTGGGATGGTCATTGTGACATTTGATTAGTCTATTGAGGATTAAATCTTGGCTCTAGACTCCACCAATATATTGGTTCACTCCAAGAATTTCAAACAACCTGATTATGCTTCTACCTAGAACTAAAATAAATATCTTCATATATTAACATGGCTTTCTCTTATAACCAGTTCATTTTTTTTAGAGTATTATGCAAAGACTTCTATCCAACTACTAACTCCACCATTATTGTCCTTTCCAATGCTTGGTCAACATATTGCTCAATGGATCCAAACATTGTAATATTGGTTTGATCTATTTGATTCTAGCATCAATTTGTATTATAAATATACAAATGCATTTAATATTATAAATACTTTGGTTTCTAAATTAGTAGAAGTTTTTTTTTACAGTTCTTTATTACTATATGCCCTGTGATCAATCCCAAACAACTAGCACAGACCAAAGGCCTTCATTTGGTACGTAGAAACAATTTTTTTAATGAGATTTTTTAACTACATGGCATACTCTTTATGGAAGGCATTTTTAATGAGATTTGTTAAACACTCCTCTATATGCACTATTTCTTTGGAGATTTATGTTTCAACAACAAAAAAATGTGGATTCCAAGCACATAGCTTGCAATGTTTACAAGCAAAGGTGTGATATATGTTTTTAAATAACGGTTTGTTCAAAATTTAAATACACCTTTTGAATTATCTTTATCAATCTACCACATAGCGCAAGTACAAATATAAAATTTTGAAAAAACTTTGGATTGAAGGAGGTATACGAGTTCGGCCCCACTAGTAGTTATTTTTTATATAAACAATTATTTTATGTTTATTTTAAAACTAGTGGAAGCTTTTTGGTGGGATGATTTTAACCATGGAGTGGGAAATTATACACTAAAGTGGTGTTTATTTTTTATGCAGAGGCCTTATTATTTCTATGGATTTGTCAAGAATTACATTTATTGTAATTTTAGGCACTTTATTTAAATTTAGCATTATTATAAAGCAATTCATTTATTATAATGTAGGGAATTATTTTCAAGATGGGACAAATTGTAGTGTGGAGGAAATCATTGTAAAGGTGCCTAAAATTATAAGGGGAATATTTATTATTTGTTGACATCTATACCTTTAAACACCTTCTTTTTCACTCTCATGTGTTGAAGATCAAAGGGTGAGGTTTGGTTTGGCAGGTGGTCAGACCCCTTCATAGGATAATCAAACCTATCTTTTGTTCTCACCCTTTTTAGAGGTCAATTTTATTGCACTTATCACCCATTGTACTCCCTTCAACTATGGATGCATTTTCAATTATGACCAACATCATATTTAGTATTTCTTTTCCTCTTTTGTGTCATTTGTTGTACTCACAAATGCATTTTCAGTGGTAATTAGCATCCCTCTTTGACTAATTTCACCATTATTGGTTTTTTATATTTTTTGATAAGGATTCTTGTATGTTTGAATCTCTTAGTTATTCAAACTTCACCACCTATAAAAATAAAATGGAGATGCACTAACAGATGAAAGGATTATGGAGAGTTGTTATTAGTGAATTTCCCATATTTATAAATGAGGAAGATATTATATGGATTACATCCTTGTAAAAGAAGGCACTTTTGTTTATTCACATCCATGTTTCTAATAGTTTACAAACTCATATTAAGCATGCCACATCACCTAAAGGATCTTGGGACATTCTTTCAACATTATTTGATGAGGTTACTTCATCTCCACATGTCCCTCTTTCTTTTCATTCCTCTCAGAGTGAGGATTCTTATGTTGGTGACATTGTTTCTCCACCATCTTCTCATGTTTTTCAATATGGGATTCTTGATGGTAATTTGCATGAGAAATATTTGACATATTCATCTCCTCCCATTAGTTCTTATCCTCTTTCCATTTTTAGTAAGAACAGACTTTCTAAGGATGGGACACTTATACCACCTCTTCCTACTACTCATAATGCATATTTGATTATTGATGGTCACTTGGATGAGGTGCCTTCACCTATTTCACCTATTGATGTACATCCTAATACAGTGGTTATTGCTCATATTTTTTATTTTGGTATGACTATTGACAATACCCTACCATGCCCTAAGAAACTCATTGAACCTATGGCCTCTTTCCTAGGACTTCAAGAAGAAGACATGAAACTCATGATGCATAATTTTCTTCCATGCTCCCCTATTTATGGAAATGATGCCCTTATATATTCTCTACTAAAGAAACTTGTTATCATACGACATCAGTTTGATACCCCTTCATGTACTGAATTTGATATGAATCCATTTGATGCACTTTTAAAGTGTGATTTATCAGATTATGAGAAGCCCATTATTCATGTTTCTCCTATTATTATAGATGATATTTTTGTGCCTACTATTGCTACACACTTTACACATCCAACTCTAATTGCACCTACACATATGCCTACTTATTTTTAGCAACATACCATTAGTTTTGGCTCCCACATACTTCATTCCATGGGTCAAACTACTAGATTTATAGGCATTAAAAAGTGTTTATAGGGCATTGCTCACCCTATTTAGCCTGTTATGTGGATTGCACAGCATGTCATTGGTTATGATGCAAGTGTTTCATCTTCATTGGTATCTTTTGATATATCTCCATCTTTTTTTCTCCACTCTTCATGAGAATAGCGAGCTATATATAGGCTCTTCTACACTATTCTCAAGCTTGAGAAACTTGAGTTTATAATGGTTAGATGTGATCTACCTAACACTTCTTTAGATGTTAATTCAAAAACTTATACAACGTATTTTTTACCCACTCTTATATAGGCATCTTCATCCATGGTTTGTGTTCATTTGGGGTGGATTTATGATCATTCTTGGTAGCATTGACAATGTTATTTAAGAGGAGTCTATAGGCAAGGTTCCTTCACCACTCATCTTCTTCAACCACACATTAATCCTCTTGCCTTTTGATGCTCCTTGGATATATGAGCTCTTTGTTAGGTAGATGTGTTTTCTAGAGCCTACATCACTCATTTCATAGATGTGGTCTACTATTGATTGCATTTTATACTTTTTTACATCACTTGGTGATATTTTTTTGTATGGGACCTTTATTTGTGGTCACATTGAGAGTCATAGAGTATTTTTCTTCATTTTTGTATGCTCTATGTTTAGCACTTTACTCTTCAGTTGTTTTTTATCCCATCACCACTAGGGACATATTATTGAGATATTTATTTCTGTACCTTTGATGTTGATAGTCTCTTTTAGATTTATTGTATTTTTATCCCCCTCTAAAATATAGGTAATTTGGTGCATCCTAGTGTCAACATTTCAATGTTTCATATAGATGTGTTTTTTGAGTCACTACACCCACTTTAGCATTATGGGGGGAGGGGGGCGGGGGGAGTGTGTACACATACTAATTCAAGTGTTATGTTCATTGTTAGTCCTTGGCACACCACATTTTCTTTTGGAGGCAGTTGATTGAGTGCATATTTTTTTTCATGGGATTCATTCCATCAAGTGCACCTACTATAGGATTATGTTGAGATTTTTTGAGTCATGATTCTTGGGATGCCTTATAACATATATTTTATTCTTCACTCTCACTTTGGTTCTACTAGTTTTTGGGTACATTGAGGTGATACATTTCATCCATGGTAACTCTTTTTCCCTATTTTGTGATTAATATTTTTTGTAGAGTGAGCCTCGTATACAATACCATTTCCTATTTGACTAGGTAGTTAGATTGACTCAACATCCATGTATTCTAGTAAGATGGATTGGTTACCATAGGGACACTTTGTATTTCATTATGATTTGTACATGGGTACCTGATCAGGCCTAGTTACTGAGACCCATCAGTCTCTTTGTTTTTTATTTTCTCACTCCCTATTTTATGCTTAAGGGAGGGTGTTGGAGTAAATGTGTTCACACTATCTAGTGGTTTGGGATTTTACCAAATCAGTTTTGTTTCTATCTGTGTTTGCACTCATTTAGGAGTTAAGCTTA
This sequence comes from Torreya grandis, assembly GCA_037957365.1. Lineage (NCBI taxonomy): Eukaryota > Viridiplantae > Streptophyta > Pinopsida > Cupressales > Taxaceae > Torreya > Torreya grandis. The sequence goes on along the minus strand of JARHVA010005591.1, from coordinate 601,774 downwards.
TTTTTGGAGTTTTTTATTTGGTTCATTGTGTGAAATCTTTGCACAAACCATTTTTTTTGTAAAATATTTGATTCCACCTATTGTTAGCTTGTGCAATAAATTATTTGTTACACGTAACAAACCTTACTTGAATATTTATTAAGAGCTCCTTATGATTTTCCTAGACTGATGGTGGGGAGAGAAAGCTATGTATGTTTGTATTTTGTCATTGAGACAATAATAGAGAATTTCATTGGTTTTTGCATAATGTCTAAGATGAATACTCTATGGTAATATCATGAAAGAATGATCATGTGGTAGTATGAGTAAATACAACACTTTGATATGGTATTATAGTTAGACCATACATCCATTACCCAAATTAATTTATTTATTTGCTCAGTGTTGAACCTCTCTCATTTTAAAAATATGTCAAGAAATAATGGGTTGATGCTCTAAACTAATGAGTTGATGAAAAGTTTACATATGACAAACACAAACCACCAAACCTACCAAAGTTGACTAGCACATTTAAATTTAAAATAGGAACAAATAAAAATATGGTATTTTCATTGATGTCACATGAATTAATTCAAGACATAAACTTTTGGAAATATGTGTAAAATCTAAGATAAGGAGATTCACTTTGCTATAAATTGAATATCATAATCTTTACCTTTTACGTGACCAAAAGCCCTAGTTTTTTTCAATGAACCTATAAGAGCATCCAAATATTTTACAAAAGAATTACATAGCTCATATCAATAATATTTCATCTCCAAAACAAGTGCACATTCAAGCTCCTTATGTATACTCTATTGTTGGAAACACAAAATACATTGATATAGTATTCGACAAGATTTACCTAGACATCAAGTTTCTATACTACTAAACCCTTTGAAATGCATTAGAGTCTATGGCACCATACCCTAAACAAGACCAACTATCTCAAGAGGAGAAATATTACATTGATGACCTACAATCAATCAAGATAATGGGACTTCATCAAGCAGAAAAATAGAGGTAAAGCCCTATATCAATTTACTGCATGATTTTTTATTCAATGGTACTTGTTCTAGGATTTTTTTATATCTTAGTAAAGGGAAGAATGCAATTGCATATATTTTAGGAAGGGAATTTGAGATATATCTTAGGTCCCTAGTGACTAAGGTAGTTTATAACCAAGTCTCAACCAATGTATGGATTGAGAACAACACTATAGATTATAAATTAAAGCAGTGCTAGTGATAGGCCAAAGACTGAATCCTAAGGGAGGCATTTCCTCCAATATTATTATCAAATTCATGCTTGGTATCAGCATATACATGGCCCTTTTGAATATATTTTATGATTTCTAAGCATAAATTATGTATAAGTGGAGTGGATCCCTTTGTTAGACATTCTCCTCACTTACTATAAAATTGTGGCCCTAGGAGAGGTAATTAGTGTCAGGCTAAAGGCCACAATGTATAAACATGAACAAAGGCCAACTAATGGAAACATTTATGTGTTATTATATTTATTAGATTAAATCCTTGGAATAATCCACATATCACATAGAAAATTATGGCATCCATTTATAAAATACGTAGACAACACAATCTACAAGGACTATTCTTTTATGTTTATTTACAGATATAAGAATGAAATTACAAGTATTTGTGAGGAGATCTATCCTCAAGTTTATCAATCCATCCATGGCACTCAGATTCCTATAATATATGAGAATCTAAAGATAAACATTACCAAAGTGGGTTATTATTGGTACTATCCTAGTTAAACCATAATCTAACTTACAAGGACAAAAGCACCCCATCTATTTTTACCACATCATGTTCCAAATAAGTTTGTAGAGCAAGAGGTGGCCCATTAAATATACTATAGAATATATTTATAACTTGGCCTCAAACATCAAACCTATTTTTACAAAACCCTTATTATTATTGGATAGCTCCAATTCATGGTGAGGGGACATTTTAACTAGTCAAGGAGAATTAGATCTCATTATAATCTAAAGGTGGCCTAATTCAGGGAATGGGACCCTAAAGGAAAAGTTAGGTCTTATCTCCAACTCCTCAAGGATAATAGGGAAGTGAAAATTACATATGGTCACCATGAATATGAATATTATGCAAATTTCATGAATGCATCAAATGAATCAGACGTATGGACTCAAATAAATAACAAGAAAATGTCCCTGATAGTTACTCATGCCATCTAGTATGACCATGAGATTACTAAATAGAAATCAAATAAGATGGTACATCAAGAACAAAGAGATTATACTCATCAATGGATTCCAACTTAAGCTAAATACCTATTAGGACATGACCAAGCTCCCTCTCCTACAAGATAATAAATCAATGTACAATAGGGAGAGTCAAGTGGTCAAAGGGAGAAGGACCTCTAAATCAAAAAAAGGAATTTATTAGAGGTTTCCCTAGTCCCCATCTGACCTCTACACATTTAGATACTACCATAATTTTGGTCATATCCACTATAGTTTAGAAGACTAGATATCCTCATTATAGGTATAAAATCACATTCTCTTTGGCACTTCTCTCTCCACTCACTACAGTCACATAGGTGAATCTCCCAGAGTTTCTATAAAGTTTCTATTCATCTATTCCCTTTTCTCCTCCTTCTCTCTAAGAATCCCAATTAAGTACATATACATCCATTACCACTAGTGAGAGGGCATCTCCTCAAAAACTTCCTATCATGACAATTTCCTCTCCATCCACTCTTCCCTCCACTACTTTTGTTCCACTTTCCATTCCTTCACTACCACCTGTAGTGGTAGTTTTTACCACTATGACTCCTTTATTTGTTTCATCATCCCCTTCATCTCCTATTAACCCCATAGTCACTTACCAAAGTAAGTTTAAATTCCTTCCAAATTACTCCAAAGGTTAAAAATTAAAGGAAATATCATCATTAGGTCTTGATACTAAAGAATAATCTCATGATGAGGAGGAAGTAGGAGCAAAGGAACATGGAACTGTCATATCCCTAGTTGACTATACTATAAATGAGGAGGAAGGGAGTATAAAAATAATGATAGGATCATAACAAAGGATAAATGAGGAGGAATACAAAGACTAATAAGATGAAGAGGTTGAATTGGAAAAATATAAATCTATGAGCCTAGGAAGCTTTTAAGTCAAAGAAACTCTAGCTAGTGCTCTAGACCAATAGGTCCAACATTAATGAGTAAATCTATGGCATTAATAAGGTAGTTTATTTTTTTGTTTCTTATAATACTATTATAAATTATTCATCTATATATTTTCCTCTAGCTATTTTTAGTTCTATATTTTTTAGTTTAAGTAATTCTTATATTATTTCAACATTAACATAAATAAAGGCTCCAAAGAAAAGAGTATATTTTGAGGATTTGGTTTTAGTTTCCATTTTTAATCCTAGAGGACCATCAGTTCCATAGAAACCTTCATATTTAATAGATATACACCTACCATATTACACATCTACACATGCAACCATAATGACAATTGTAAAAACTCGAAGCTTGACTAAGTATGTGTTTTAAGTCACTCCATAGGGGGAACCCTCACCATGTCAAAGAATTATCTATCCACCACTCCAATTTATAATTCAAATAAGCTATTCATTATCAAATCCAAAAATAATTCACCCTCCCATGATCACTCAACCCTATACCTTTGAGTACACAAGTCCTACAGAAGAAGAAGGGGAACTCATTACTCCCCAATGGGTTAAATAAATGCAAGGCAAAAGGGATGAGAGATAGAATCCGGTCATCATTAAACTACCTACAATATCTACCTAGTTTGATAAATAGAGTGGAACCATCTAAAAAGGTAGTGAACATAAATATAAGATAAAAAATTGAGTTTGAACAAAGGGAAAACCTATTTCCCTTGGCCAAGAAATGTAAAAAATAATCCCAATAATCTAACAAATTATATATAGGATTTCTATTATTTTATGGATTCGATTAGATAAGTAATGATAAATGTAAAAGATAAAGGATGAGGAACAATGGTAGATGCTCTAGAGATAAATTATACATGCCCATTGAGAAATTATTGATAGTGTACAGAGTGTAGCCATTGAACTTTACAATATCTTGAATAACATCCAAGTCTCCAGAGGACAGTTAATCTAATAGAATGAATTTGCTTAAACTATGGCACCAATTAAAATAATTTGAGAAGAGGTTTACCTTTTTGGTTTAATGCTCAAGAAGCAACCCATTCAATCACTTGAACATGATATCTAGCAAAGATATTAAATGGGCCTTGAGTTATGTAATTAATAAAAGGGATGGCACCCTTAACTGGCATACATAAATGAAGGCTTTAACGGGACATTTTAGAATCCATGAGAGTGAGGCCTTGGAAATTTTGAGGGACATGAGGATCACTAATGTGATTACCTCTACTGGAGAGTCTGTCAATAAGTCAAAATTTGAAGCACTCCTTAAAGTAACTACAAATAGCTTTGAGGAAGTTGAGGGAACTATGTATAAGATTAACAATGAGATCCTAAAACTAATAAAATTTTCTAAAGAAAAAGTGACAAAAGATACAATCTTTGAAGATAAATTTAAGATCTCAGAATTAGACCACACAAGGTTGATAACTAAAGCTATCAAAATATTTAAACCTTGCTTGCTCAAATTTGATATTATTAATAAAAAGTTGGAAGTATTTAATGTATTATTTAAAAAAATCAAGGCTATAGAGGGAGAATCAGGGTTAGCATAAATCATGCAATCAACCATAAGTATTTCCACATTGACACAAACATAATTTTTTATATGTTTGATCATCTATACTCCAGGAGTGCCAATTTTGATTCCCCAAGGAACTATAACATCTATTTTGGGTTATAATATTGTCACTCAATCATTTTCCTCCTATAGCAGTGCCGCATCAACACTAATCTAAATATAAATATGTATTTACATGTTTCAGTTAAGTTGGAACTAATGGTTCCAAATTTATTTGGAATATATATTATATTTTAGGCAATGAATTCTATTCTAGGAAAGCACTTTTGTGCATGCATGCTCTACATGGTTTTGACACATAGTTCTATTTTTGGATATGTAAATTTAAACTTCACTTGGAGGATGAGGCCTTACCCTTCCTAAGCCTATATATATTTATATCCTCCCTATTCCAAAAGGAGGATAATTTTGGCTATTAAGATTAATAATAAATTTTATGGAACGTTTTATAATTTGTCTTGATGTACAAATCTGATTCTTTTCCAAACTATGAATCTCATAAGAAGTTATATCTCTTTTTTGTATCTTCATCTTCTAGTTGTGCATGAATATTATTTTAAATACATTTATTCATATTTTTTTATTGCTAATTTAAATGATTTTTGTGTAATAATCATAATCTCCCTTTGTATATGTTCAATTGTAATCTTACAAATGTAGCAACGTTTAATTATACATTTTTAAGTTCATTATATTTTTTTCTTTCAAATTTTAACTGTGTTTGATTTTTGGTATGCTTATATTAGCTTACAATATAGATTAGTTATTGATTGCTTGTCCAACCCCTAGTTCAAGAGTTGACTTCGAAAGTTTTCATCTTGTTTAGTTCACAAGACCTCTTTTCTAACCTACCTTTCCTTATTTTTTGAGTTTATTTTCAAAAGACCCAAATTAGGTTATATAAATCATATATGCACCCATCTCAAGTAGATTTAGATTCATCCATAGATGAACCATTTATGGTAAACAACTACTTCACTCACTGTTATTCCACCAATAGGTTATTTATAATAGCCAATACCCTACAACTCATGCGTTGGAGTGAATTTATTTTAATGATCATAAAACATTATAGGCCACCTCTTAAGTTTCCCTAGTGTGCATAAAAACCACATCAACACAATCTAACTATCACTTCTATGTATTTTTTAGGAACTTATCATAAAGTGTATAAAATTGACCAAATAAATAATATAAGACAAAACTAAAATAAATAACCTTATGAAGTTAATTAAAAACCAAATTAAATAAATCTAACATGAACAATTAAGTCATATTGTAATCATACTCAACATAGCTCCTAACTAACCATCAACTATATAAAAAATGCTCCAAGTGCTCCTTTAGTACTATAGAGGTGGAATATATTGAGTATGTCATCTTAGTGGATGGGGTTAAGGTGGATCCAAATAAAATTGAGGACATGAAACTTATCCATGTGATCACACAATTTCAAATGAGGCTAGTGTCTTCTTAGCATGAAAATCAAATAAAAACAATACAAAACTAACATCCTAGCACATGTCCTTGGAATTGACAAGGTCTAAGAAGTGATAAAAGAAAAAAGAAGATAAAATTAAATGATGATACCTTCCTTATGGATATCTCCTATTATCCATAATTCAAGTTTGGATGAGCTCATATGTAGTTGAAAAATTCTTTGTGAATTTTATGTAGTCACTTTAATGACATTTCCCCTTGCACTATAGACAATCTATTTGATAATTCTTGATACTTAGTGGATGATGCAAATAATATTTGGTAGATATTTAATACACTATTTAGTCATGTTGGAGTGAGGATGAATCCATATAATTTATATGCATGGAAGATGAATGTGGATCATTAGATTAAGATGAAAATAAATTCATGAGGATTAGTCCTCCATCCTCATAAATGAGGGAGATGGAGTGTGTAAAAGGGAGAGATGGAGTGTTGAAGAAAGGATTGAGTGTGGAAGAAAATGTAAGATATTGTCATAAACATTACTCACACACTATCTAATTCCATTCAATTTTCTTAGAAAAGAGAAATATTTAATTGGTAAGTTGTTGTGTGATGAGGAAATTAGGAAATTATGAATTTAAAAAATAGGAATTTCTAAAAGCTATGGAATTTTCCATTATAATATGATTAAGCTAATTTAAAAATGTTAATTAACAATGGGAAGTGATATGAATTTGGTGGGATAGGATATGGTAATATAATAAAATATTAGTTTATTGAAGGGGTGAATAGTGATAGATTAGGAATATTATTCTAAATAGAAGAATTGATTAGACAATTTAGGATGATGTTAGAGGATAGTATAGACACAAAGTGTTTGATTTTAGGTGTCTAAATTTTACCCTATTTGAGAAGGCATTGCGAGACATGGTGAGTGGAGTAATGAATTTTCAAATAAATAAAAATACAAAAAAAAGGTGGAACAAAAATTTGATGATGATGATGATGATGATGATGATGATGATGAAAGAATGTGATGAATGATTCCCCCTCAATAGGGCATGTGAGGATGAAGGATTCAAATGGGCTCTCAAAATAGAGGGGAAGAAGCTAGAATGGATGATTCAATGGGTGGGTCAAATCCTTACACACATTATCAAGAAGACATTGCTTGTCATATGTCAATGGATGGAATCAAGTATAAGTGCAATAAATAACCATGATATGGAAAACCCATGATGATACTATTGATGCATATGGATTGATTTAATGTATGATAGGAAAATTAAAAAATAAGAAAATAATCAAACACACACAAACCTTGAAATAAAATCAACATAAAACATCTTGTCATTATTCAAGTCAAAATCTATGTGTGAAGGCTCAATTATATTGATAACTTGATAGTGCCCCCAAGCACGGATGCATGCAAGGGGATGGATTGGGAATAAGATATCCCAAAATAATTTTCATGGTTTGGTTTTCCCTAAATAGGGAAAATTTGGGAAGGACATATCCTAATGGTAGATGAAATTATTTGATTAAGTATTTTTATTGGATTTAGGATGCTACAATTTTGTTTGGATTTTGTGGATTTATATCTCTTTTGGATATTTTGGCCTTTTCTAATTTTTAGTATTTTTGGAATTTATAATGTTTTGGGGATTTTTGGAGTTTTATGATGTTTTTGGATTTTGGAATTTTAATTTATTTAAGATTTTTGGAATAAGGATATACAAGGGTATCACTAGTAAAGGTAAAACCTATTCTAACATTGGGATGGAAAAGGATAATGGATGGAAGGGATTTAAGATGATGTTAGATGATAATGGATGATTATGGGAGATGATGAGTATGAATGGATTAGAAAGATACAAGGACCATGTCATATTGGAACCAAGTGTCTAGTCTTCAAAGTACCATTCAAAAGATATACCAAGATGTTTCCCAAAACATGCCTCAAAATAACTTCCACTTCCTTATCAAGTTCAAGGTGGGAAAAGATATGGCCATGATGGGATGGATAAAAGGATGGACAAGGATAAACATTTAGATGAGCCAATATGGATTGAATGGGATGGATGAGGATGTACATGGGATTTCCCCCAAGTGTTAATATAATTTTAGATAATAAATTATTTACACATGATGCCATAAACCTATTTTTTTATCATGGTACTTTCCCAAGGCACCATAGACATGTTTTTCACCACTAGACAGATTATTTCTCTTTCTCTATTAATTTTTTCACTTCAAAATTATTTTTTAACATCTCAACTCAATAAAGGATTATGAGATGCATAATATTTACCCTTTTTTATTTTCAAGTACACGTTCCAGATATGTCATCATTAACTTAATTGATTTCAAGATTGGTTTCTTCCAAATTGACTAGGATGTCATCATAGCCCCTAAAAAAGAGGGTGATGCTAATGAGGTTGAACCAAAACGTGTATTTGATGGAGAATGTTTATTGATTATTGGACAGATCTGGAAAGATTTTAGGATCATGATACAAAGGGGGATTATGACTAACAATCTCATGTTATGTAATATTAAGATTATCTACATAATTTTAATTTTGATTTTGGTTTGATAGTACCTTAAAGAGGTTTTCACTAAGGGACCTAGATTTTTAAATTTTTTATTTTTGATTTTGAATTTGGTCCAATAGCACCTCAAATAGGTTTTTGTTGATATTTTTGTCTCAAAAATATCATTACATCTGATATCCTAAGGGAGACCCCCTTTGTTTACAAAATTGGGATATTTTTTGTGTTTTGAGTCTTCAATATAAAGGTGAGTAATCATGAACCATTCTAGATAGTGTCATTATTGAATACTTTTACCAGGCATTAGGAAGTTGCTCTCAGATTACTTCATATAAATTTAGAAAGTTTTCTTGTTTTATTAGATAAAATGCACTTATCACATTAAATACTTATTCAAAGTGATAATTTTTGGTATAGATGTAGCTGGAAGGGATGCTCTAGTAACTATTTGTTTTATAATTATAATAGCTCACTAGGGTTCCATCTCTTCTCTTTTCCATTCAAGAACAAAAAAAAAGAATATAAGAAGAAAACAACCAATGATTTAAAAAAGAGAAAAATAAAATTAAAAGGCTCACATGATGAAATAAGGTCAATGTACCATGCATCATGATTAAGAGAAAATAATGGAAAGAGAAGAAAAGGAGCCTAAGGTATCTCTATCAGGGCTATGGATGCCTAGTTGTTAGCATAAAAATGTCTGAGCCTCCCTTATTTTTTAAAATTTAATAGACACTAGAATGAAACCTACAACTTCATCAAGCCTTATACGAACTCATCACAACAAGGGTTAAATAAAACACGCATTTGACATACACAAATACAAGAAATTAGAAGGCAAGTATGTTGTGTGAATTAATTTAGGAGTCTCTTTCATGTTTTTGATTTAAGTATTCTTTTGTGGCACACTTCATGTTCTTGAATGCTCAAAAGCATTCCCTTTACCCACATTTTTTAGATTATGGTCTTAATTTTGAACCTTCTTCTATATGATTATGTATAATATGAGAAAATATTGATTATTAGCTTTTAATACTTTGGCAAAATGGTGTTTTTAATATATTTCCTAGGCTAATTGTATTAATGCATTTTAGGAGTTTCTTTAAACTATGTAGAGGTTCAGGACTTAAGTAATTCAAAGAGTTTATTCATGCATTTTTTATTAGACATTTTGTCCAATAGGTTTGATATTCAAGTTTACTCTTTTTGAGTATTTTGTCCAAGTTGATGCAGTTTTTTCATTTTTTAGCCCAATTATTTTGAGACCTATTCTCTTAGGACTTATACAATTTGTCTTTATAGGATTTTTTTATTTTCAAGTTTATCTTTTTTTGGATTTTATCTTTAGAACTTTTGTTCTACAAGAATTGGTCTTCAGGATTATTGTGTCAAATATTTTGTCCAAAATAATTTCCCTGAATCCATTAATCCTTGTTGGGTTTATTGCCTTAGACATTTAAATTTTTTTCCCATAATAATCTACCTAATATATTTTCCCCACAACATTTTTCTCAATGAAATAGATTTTCCCGTAGACCTTTTTGAGATTACCCTTCAAAAAATTTAACCCAGGCATTTTACCCTATGAATTAGATCCTTCAGGTATTTTTGCCATGAAGTAGACCTTTTAGACATTTTTTACTTACCCTTTTATATTTTTTTCATGAACCTTTATCTTATGAATTAGATCCTTTATGACTTTTGTCATAGATGAAATGCCCTAGGAATTAGACCCTTTGGATTTTTCCCCAATTATAATGACCCTTCAGCATTAACCCATTTGCCCTTTGACCTTTTTAATAGTTCCCTTTGGCATTTTGAAACTATATTTCAAGACTTTTGTCCTAGGCCTTTTCCCTCTGAAATGATTCCTTTGGACATCTTGTCTGAGATGTCATTCTTTCAGCCTTTTTGAGACCATCTCTTCAACTAATTCCTTTAGAAATTTTGTCTAAGACATCATGCCCTTCAGCCCTTTTGAATTTATCCTTTGGGACTTTTGTCCCATGATTTTACCCTTCATCCTTTACCCTCCAACCCTTACCCTTCAATATATTTATCATGGAAATTTTATCCTATAGACTTTCCCTTTGGCCTTTTGAATAGCTCTTTGGAATTTACGAGGTAGATCTTTTGAGACTTTTTTCATGGAAAAAATGACCTATGAAGTAGACCCTTCATATTTTTTTCCCAACAAAAATAACTCTTTGAGACTTTTGGAAGTGACCCTTCAAGATAATTACTTTGAAACTTTTGCCCGATGAAATAGATATTTGGGGAAATTATTTTCAGATATTTTTTCTGAAACAATTCCCCTGATGGAATTAGTATATGGACATTTTATCAAAACTTTTTTCCTGATGAAATAAGAATCTTTAGGATAATTGCTTCAAAAATTTTGTTCTAATTTTTTTTCCCAATGTTAAACATGCCTAAAAAAAATTCCCATAATAATTTCCCCACACAAAATGCCAAAACAATACCCTACTACCAAGATCAGTAGACCAAAACCCTACAAAATTGCCAAGTGGTACCTTACACTTTATTTTATATGTGTGTGTGTGTGTGTGTGTGTGTGTGTGTGTGTGTGTGTGTGTGTGTGTGTGTGTGTGTGTGTGTGTGTGTGTGTGTGTGTGTGTGTGTGTGTGTGTCTGGGGGCGGAAGGGGGGGGCGGTGTGGGTGGGTGGGTGTGTGTATGTACATATATGCTAAGTCATTATTCATTTATGTTTACAAGAGTGAATTTAGAAGTGATAGATGTTAAGCTTCATAGATTCAAATATTCAAGCACCAAGATCTGATGGTGTGTGTTAACTTGTGTGCCAAGGATCTAATGGTGCATAATCAAACACAATGGCAAAAGCCTTTTCAAAAGCTCTATGAGAGTGCTAAGTGATAACATCTAAAGAGCATAGAAAATAAATCAATATTATATGGGCCCTCCCATAGAGTCAACAATTGATTTGGGTAACAATTCAGGCAATAATTCGGGTGACGGTTCCACCCCAATTGATGATGGAACTTCTGAGAGCCATAACTTTTGCACCGTATCTCCAATTGACTCACCGTTTGAACTGTTGTAAAGACAAGAGTGAGGAGAATGTGGTGAGATGGAATTGATATTTTCTCAATGAATTTGGCCCCATAAAAACCCAATGGAAGTGCCCCAAATTTTAATTTTAGTAGTGCAGTGTAAAAATAGTAAGTTTCTAAAAATAGTAATTCCTCAAATTCTATATTGTTTTAAATTGTGGAAGTCGAACCACTTAATCTCCCTCGAGATTGGTGACCTTCCATATCCTCCCCATACTTTCAAAATATGTATAAATGAATATGTAACCCAAAATGGAAATCAAACATCTCTTCCCAGAGATAAGCATATAGTTGTATTGTGATCTTGAGTAATAAAACATCTCTTCTCAAAGAATTCATCGTTACTATGTTATTTTTGTGTTCTTGAAATATTTGTCAACTAAAACTTATAAGTTTTGGATCAACAATTCAAGAGCTTAGGAAGCCTGTAGAGATGTCAAGTGGCACGCTCATGCCCCATCATGTAGAAGATCTAACAGTGTGAGTCATAGGTGGAAATTTTAATGATTCAGACAATGGTCACATTTTGAAAGTTATAGAGTATCCAAGACTCTACACTAGTGAAAATAGAGTTTGAATCAAGTATTTCTCACTAAGGTGTATATACACAAAGACAAACTTCTAGATGATTAGGGCCAAACATGCAATACTCCTCATCCAAGCCAATAAAACTTGCCTCTTTTTTGCATGAAGAGGCTATTTTCAACCACTTCCATATGAAATCAGTCTTAAGTTACCACTACTATTTTTGCCTCAACATTTTTAGTTAAACCATGCCATGTTATGCCAAAGATCACTCCCAATTTGTGCATGCCATTTTATAGCCATTCCATAAATCCAAGATGCTAAAAATAGAATAACTCACCTCTTTTGCAAGAAAATTTCAAATCTGCATGATCTTCTTTAACTGGGCATTCAAGTTTTATAAACTACATCTAATCTTGGAGATGTTTTATATAAAATTTAGTATACCCCATGGCCCAATCTATATTTTTACTGCTAGTTATATTTTCTACATTTTGAATGTGTCTACTACAAGTTGTAACCTTTGGAGAGAAATAAAGTTAAAGATTTGCCTTTCTTTTCTTGAGAGATATTTGTGTGTGTGTAAGCTATTTGATTATTTGTGTAATATTTGTCTCTTTATTTTAGTTTTAATAAGTTCATCTATGGTATTTTACCCTCTTGAAAATATTATTTGGAATAAATATCCTTTTCCCTTTTTTGAAAAATAGATAAAATACTACCTCTGATTTTTATTTGTATGAGTCTGTGCTGAAACAAATTCAACATATTTTTTGCTCTATTGTGTTTATCAAGAAAGCATTAAAATCCACTATAAAATATTTGGTACAATCACTGTACTTTTAGTTTTCTACAAATTTTAATTCTTCAACCCTTTTCCCCATCAAAACCCTAGTATAGAATTCAAAAGCACTGAAGAGTCAAATTTCCACAAAACTAGTATTTTATCAGTTTGCATCAGATTTAGTAAAAGGAAGTTAGCCTTCTCTAGAGATTAACCTAAAAGTTCCAAGGTCCCACCTCTTTGGAGGTTTTTCTATTACATCATTATGTAATTTCACAATAAGCTATAGGATCAAATATTTACAATCCTATGTGATAAAAATTTTCACTAGGGTACTTGGATTTTTGACTCTTTAAATTTTTATTTCAATTGTCCCATAGTGCCTCAAACAAGGTTTCACTAGGGGACTTTTTTGCTAGATTTCCAAGATTTTGACTTTGATTACCCCATAGTTATTAAATTAAGGATTCACTAGGGGATGTTAATTTTAAATTTTAACATTTTATATTTTTGGATTGATATTGATTAAGGAATCCCAGATGTTCCTCGAGATATGTTGATATAACTTTATGCTCTTATAGTAGGATGCCAGTCATGAATTCTGCAATTGTTTGATTGTAATGGAAGAAATCTAATGGTAAATGATTTTATTGATCATATTTGATGGGTGTGGGAGATTTATTACTAGGAAAAGAAGTGGGGATGTAGTTTTTTTAAATTATTAATGGTATAACGGCACTCATAGATACTATGAATGAATGACGTGTCAATGATGGATGAAGTTTCCTTAGAAATTGTAAAGTATCACTAAGGGATGCTAATTTTAGATTTTTAGATTTATATTGATTAAGGAATCCTAGAGGTTCCTTGGGATATGTTGATATAGTTCTATGCTCTTATAGTAGGATGTCAGTCATGAAATCTATAATTGTTTGATTATGATGGAAGAAATATGGTGGTAAATGATTTTATTGATCATAATCGATGGGTGTGGGAGAATTATTACTAGGAAGGGAAGTGGGGATGTAACTTTTTTAAATTATTAATGGTATAATGGTACTCATAGATACTATGAATGAATCATGTGTCAATGATGGATGAAGTTTCCTTAGAAATTGTAAAAGTATCACTAAGGGATCTTAATTTTAGATTTTTAGATTGATATTGATTAAGGAATCCTAGAGGTTCCTTGGGATATGTTGATATAGTTTTATGCTCTTATAGTAGGATGTCAGTCATGAATTCTATAATTGTTTGATTATGATGGAAGAAATATGGTGGTAAATGATTTTATTGATCACAATCGATGGGTGTGGGAGAATTATTACTAGGAAGGGAAGTGGGGATGTAGTTTTTTTAAATTATTAATGGTATAATGGTACTCATAGATACTATGAATGAATCATGTGTCAATGATGGATGAAGTTTCCTTAGAAGCTGTAAATGTATCACTAGCACCTTGATGTTTCTTCACAAATGGTCTGTAGCTAATGTTGTGAGAACCTTTATGTACACATATATAGATAGGTTTGATTATTCCTTTCTCATTAATGCCAAGGCATTTTCCTTTTTAGTTCATTCTTTGGAGGATTATGCTTGTTATAAGATATTTACTACTTGGAAAATAAGTCATGAGGCTATCATTATGTAACCATGTTTGATTGTTGTAGTTGATTCTTTCTTCTATGAGGAGGTTGGATCTAATAAATGATGTTTTGTTGAATTGGTAGGATGTTGATGTTGATTTATTGTTATTTTTTTGCCTATCTAAATGGATATCACTTTGATGTTTATTTTTTGTAAGTACTATTTACCCAAGAGGTAGATGTTATTGGGTGATGGATGATAGGTTAAAGAGGGTTTGACCAAAGACATGTTGGGTTAATATAATTTGGTCAAATATAAGTTGACCAAGTATGGGTGATAGGTCAAGTAATTTTTCATCAAATATTATCTCATCAAATATGGGTCCTCCATCAAAGAGGGGTCCTTCATTAAATACAAGTGAGGTAACAAAGGTTTGAGATTAGTCAAAGATAGGTAATTTGATAAAAATGTGAAAAATAGGTTGATTATCTTGACCTTTACTTGAAAATGGATGAGTTTGTTTATGATTTGGTAGGGGATCTTGACATATCTATAGTGGATGATTCTCCAACTTGGATATATCTAGTTCTTCATTAAATGATGACCTTTTGATGGGTACTGACATAATATAGATGTATTGTTCAATTTTATATAGAACTAGGGCTAGATTAGATTTTATAATAGTGGATGATGTGCCAAGAAGGGATGCTATGTGTGATACCTATTAGATAAGTTGGAAGATTTAGTTTATCATGTCTTGACTAATAAATCAAGATGCTAGAACATGACTAAGATTATGGGAGACATTAAGATTCTTCCCAAATGGGTTTTGAGATGCCATGACTCAAATTATTATGGTTTTGATTTAATTTTCACTTAATTATTATTTTGGTTAAAATAAACCTCAGAGAATTGACTTTTGATTGGACTTGGTCAAAATTGACATGATTTGATGCTTTAATGTTTGATGTGATTTGATTATGTGTTTGATGTGATTAAGCTCATATTGAATTTGGATTTAAAGTTTGATTCAAATTATCCCAATTAGGGTAGATTAATTTGATGTAATTTTGATGTTTGATTTGATTGACGCCAAGAAGAGCACATTGATTTGTTGTTTGATTAATCTCATATTAGATTTTGAATGTGATATGGATGGAAGAAAGGGTGGATGTTGTGAATTCATAATTACTAACCAATAGGTGTGGGATATTGAATGGAAAGATTGGTAAATGATTTTAATTTAGAAGTTTAATTGATTTGGAATTGATGTGACTTGGTCATAGACTTGATTTTACTTTTTTATGTTTTATGTGATTTACTCCAAGTAGAGTAGATTGATTTGAAGTGTAATTAAGATCAAACTCAATTTGGATGTGATATTTGATTAAAATTATCCCAAGTATGGTGAATGGATTTGATATGATTGAGATGTTTGATGTGATTGGCCCCAAGTAGTGAGGATTGATTTGATGTTTGATTAAGCTTAGATTAGATTTTGAATGTGATTTAGATGGAAGAAAGGATGAATATTGTGACTTAATCATTCTCAATTGACTAGTGTTGGATATTTAATAGAAAGATTAGGAAATTATTTGAATTTGGATGTTTAATTTATTTGGAATTGATATGATTTGGTCAAATCTGACCTAATTTAACTTTATTTTATTGTTTGACTTTGGACTTAGATTAGACTTGGTCAAAGTGAACCTAATTTGACTTTATTCGACATGTAAAGAATGGAGAAGCCCAACATAATAGAATAATAATGAATCCTTCATATTATTTATCTTAACAATAAATAGGCCATTATATAGCTATTGTAAAACAAAATAACTTCTTACTAAATAAGAAGGTATAATAATAAATAACCTAGTATAGAGTCAAATGTATAAAAAACTAACCATATATTATACAAAGGATGCAAAACCAAAGGGTATTGCTAAAGAAAGGATCAAGATCCATCCCACCAAAATTCAAAAAATTCCTCTAGAGAATCTCACTCAGAATTGGTCCAAGGCCTATAACGATTGGATGGGCCCAAGAATTTACACTGCTGACTTTTTGCTACTTATTTGCTTCTTTTTTAATGTTTACTTCTTTTTGTATCTTCTACCTTAAGCAATATTATATTTGGTTTATAAACCTTTTTTTCTCTATCATTATAAGGGGTATGGTCCCCATTTAAAACCCACTTTTACCAATATTAAAAACTAACCTAGTAAACCAAGATTTACCATAGTAACTCCATTCATATGAACACTATAAATTCCTAGCATTCACCCCCTTGGTTTGAGCATGTGGAAAACATCAATCTCGTATCTGTTCCTATGCTTATGATTTGGTGATTTTCTCAAGACAACTATAAACCTTAATGACAATTTTACATATGAATTACCAATAACCAAAAAAGGATGGTTTTTAAGTGGTTTACCAACAACCAAAAAAATATGGTTTATCAAGTGGCTTATCACAAACCACATCATGATGTGCAGTACTTTTATCATCTCTCTTCACTAGCTCACATTTGAGAAAAATACAAAAGAATTTTCAGCTCACTTATTACAAATGTGAACAGGAATATAACATAAATTATTATTATAATAAAATAGAAAGAAAAAAATGCAACTAAAATAACATGCCACCAAATCATATGGGATCCATTGTTGGTGACTGATGAGAGGATATGAAAACCTCCTTCTTTCATTTCCTTTGACCTCCTTCATCTTACTGCTTACTCAGTCAATTTGGATTTGGTACTCAATAGTTTCCACATCAATTTTATTTATATAACCTTCCTCCCATGATGTGAAACTACTTGGATGCTAGTTTCTACCAAAAATGCATCTATCACAATAACAAAATTTGACATTGACAAATTTCTTGACTTTGATGAGATAATATTAACTTACAATGACAAATTTTGATAATGACTTATTATTATTTTGATGACCTACTAAATGAAATTCAATGACATGAATTAATAATAAACTTAAAACTAAAATTTGAATTTAACATTTAAATAATAGGGTATTATATAAATGTTAATATTCAAAAGACTCAAATCTATAGTTTTATCAAAATTTTCAAAAAACTATATAAAACTCTTTGATTACATGAATAGACAAGCTATAACATTGACCAAACTATATTTAGAGAGAACTAAATTTAAAAAACTTAAAAAAATAACTCTTATGACATTCAAATGAAAGTTAAAAAAAATTTACTAACTTTAATGTCTAATACCTATAAATAATAAACATAAAATAATACTCAACTACATAGAAAAGGGAAAATCAGAGATTATATGGAAAATCCTTGATATATTTCATGATAGTTTTGGTGATGGCAAGAGAAAACATGTACTACAACCTAGGAACTACACTCAGCAGATGGGTGAAGTTGGAGTTAGTAGCACGACTGACCATAATAATGCACGATGGATGTAATACACTCTAAAAACTATGTAAGCTTCAGATGGAGTGACTATTCTACATGCTTAACACTAATAATAATTGTTTTATTTGTTTTTTATTATTATAATTTTGGCAATCCAAAACTTCTTATGTGGGTTTTTAAATTTAAAATGTCAGACTATATCACTTTCTCATCCTCTACCTTCATACACATATAGATTCACTGTGATGCTAGACTATGCAAATTTGGGTCAAGATTATATCAGATGCAAGATCTAACTCTAATGGTCGATAGAGACCTATGTCAAAATTGTTGTAAAAAATTTATGGTATTACTATGAAAATGTAATCAAATAATAATTAAACTATGTCAAATCTATGATAATACTATTGACATGATCTCTTCTCTCACACTTTATTTTTCCTTATACACAGGGTCAAAAAATAAATCAACTACCCATGTTTTTCTCCTATCCTTCATTAGAGAATCCCACTTAGATACAAAATGTAAATATTGGATAAGCCCAACATAGATAATAATAACGAGGCCTTCTTATTATTTAGCTTAAGAATACATAGGCTATTATATAGCCATTGTAATAGCAAAATAACTTCGTACTAAATAGGAAGGTATAATAACAAATAACCTGATATAGAGTCATGGGTATAACAAACTAACCATATAGTAAACTAACCAAGGTAAACCAAGATATAAGATAGTAACTCCACTCATGTGAACACTATAAATTCCCAACTTTGGTCAAAGTTGACCATATTTGAATTAAATCAAACTTGGTCGAAGTTGACTAGATTTGACTTTTAAATGAATTTGATCAAAGTTGGTTAGGTTTGACTTGATTAGAATTATTCAAAGTTGATTGTATTTGACATTGATTTTGGTCAAATTAAACCTTAAAGTTATAATTTTTAACTTTGTTTTTGAAGGTTGACTTTGACTTTGTCTGACTTTGGAATAGTTTGACCTAGGAAGTTTGCCTTTAATATGTGTTACTCAATTTTAAAGTTGACTTTAATTGACTTAATTTTTTGACTTTGGAATAGTTGACTTGAGTTAACTTAGAATGTTTGACTTAATATAAAATTTGAATTTATTTTACTTTGAATGTTTGACCTTGGAAGAGTTGACTTGATTTAAAAAAATTATTTGATTTGGAGAGCTTAAGTAATTTAAAATTGATTTGGACTGGTTGACTTGAAATATAAATGGGATCAAAATAGATGTAATGTGGACAATTTATTTCAAATTGGATTTGGGTCAAAATGGACCTGATTTGGATTTTTTTAAAAATGAGAATCATAATGGTGAAATATTAATAGAGTACCATTTCAATATTAGTATATGAAAACAAATAATAAATGGCATGCATGCAAGACAAGCCCTATCTTAGTGGTAAAATAGTTGTACAACATAATTGTATCCCATGTATCTACCTCATAAGAGGTGGTAACACATTATTTTTTATTTAACCCTAAATTAGATATAATATCCTTACTTGGGTATATAGGGTTAATAATATATAAATGAAAATGCACAAGGGTGATGATTAGAGCTACAGTAGGCCAATTGGGTGCTAAACTTAGATATAAACATATACTAAATTTATTAAAGTGAGTTAAGCTAAATATAGTAAGTAAAATTATGTTAGATATGGGAAGGACAAATAAGTAATGTACTTATTTGGTTCTATTGATAATGCATTTCTATATCTAGAATAGGTAGAAAGTAGACTGGAAGAAGATTCTAAAACAGTCATCAGATTATGGATTGAGCACCTCTGGAGTCACAACCACTAATGTTAGCCAAAGATGGTTATATCAAAATTACTATCTAAACTTGATGTAAGTTTCCTATAAGGGATACCTACATTAAAATTATGTGACCACATTTGGGTTTGACTTCACCTTTTCTCTAATGCATTTAAATCTGGGTCACAAACTGTCACTCCTCATGAATTTACAAAACCCTAGTTTTTCATTTTCATAGTGACCTTGGAGTAAAATGTGTTAGTGGGAACATGGTATCAAGATGACCCCAGATAACCCTCTATAAATGAGCACTACCTACATATATAATACTCTAAATACTACCTTATAGTGATGTATATCTCCCCTATATGTTGGATTGTGTGTGAATCATGGAATAAGTGCAAATCAAGTACAATGGTGACTTAACTTGTAACTTGGAAAATATAGATCTTGGCTTGGTCCTTCAATAATTCATACCTATGTATGTGTTTTTACTATGATTGATATGAAAATAGGATAAAATAGAAAATATTTGCTTTATTGAGTTCTTGATTGAGTGTTTTAATAAGTTGCCTTAGGTCTTTTTGAGTGTATGCTAGGCAAGGAATGAATGATGATTTATATTATATTTATAGCAATCCCTTTGGAGAAATAAATCTAATTAAAGTACTTAGGATGAACATTAGCATATGTTTCATTTGAAAATTGGATGACTTTAGGTCACTAGACACTTATCTTGAGTGAGGACACTTGCATTGATGCAAGTGTTTATCCCAGATGCTAGTGTCTAGGGATCAAAAAAGTAGGTATAGGCTAAGAACTTCAAGAAGAGGAAGATAAATATTTTTTAAGAATTTTAGGAAAGATATAAGGTTTGGGTGATCAACATAATTTTAGTTGGACTAAGATATGGGCCAAGGGGCACAAGATAGAGTAGATGTAAGACTTTAAAACATTTGAAAGGTCTAGAACTAAGATGATGTAAAGTCCCCTTTTCCGGTGACATCTTCAGACTTGATGATTAGCCTATTATGCGACCTTCGTAAGCTGATAGGATGAATAGAGGGTCATTATGGAGATTGGCTTGGCTTTGATTAGCATAATTCCTATAGTTGGCTTTCATTCAGGCTCTTTCAGACATGTTTGCCTGAGCTCCTATTATTTAGGGATTTTTGACATGCAATGGAGTGCCCTTATTTTGGTATGGTCATGTGTAGAATCACTCCTTGATTCACTAGCTTCAGTCAGTTTGAGGATCTGACATATATTGAGGGAGATATTAATATTTGATTTATTTAATCAAATATTAATTATTTAGTCTATTTTTAATTATGAAACCCTAATTCTAATTTAAGAAACCCTAATTAGGGCAAGCACATCTTTTTGAGGGTATAAGGGTTTCTCATGGAGGCCATTATTAATTACGCATTGATTATTGACTATTGATTTTGAAGAATTCTTCTGTGAAGACTGAGCTTCCAAGATTTCATCTGCATTGGAGAACATCCACTCTTCAGTGTGTGCGATTCAGAGGCTGTGAAATATCAGCTGATCTATTGCCAATTTTAGAGATAGCTTCATATAGAAGTTATCATAGAGGTTTATAGATTTGGGAGATAACTTCACACAAAGGTTATCACAAGGATTTCAGGTATTTATGTCCTTATGTTTTTATTTAATAAATTATACAGATAGAGATCTTCTGTATTAGAGCCATATATCTTCAGATTAGGGGTTGAAAAAAATAGGGTGTGCTTTATTGGCGATCGTACAAAGTTTGTACAGATCCATACAGTTTTGCACAGAGACTGACATTGGCATGCAAATATCCACAACGATCGACATCAGCCGACCTATCACCGATGTCGGCAGTTGAACGACCCCAGTCAACTGACAACAGTAGTATAACTGACATCGGTGACTGTTTTTTTAACATAGAAAGCTGAGTTGTTCTAGATTTAGGGTTTATTTCCAGATTTGCAAAGCCCAAGGTTTTAAGATAGAATATTTCATATTATTTTATTTGTATGACAGAGACTCAATTGTGTAATCGTCTAGAAGAACAAGTGATAAGATCTTTGATTTTCTATTGAGAGATTATATTGTGATTTATTTATTTATTTGGAAAGTATTTTTTGCAAAAATTGTATCTTTATTCAGAGCTTTTATTTTGGTATCCAAAGGGATATTACAGTGGTATTAGAGCTTTTGCCTTTCTCATATCCCTATTGGTTGGGGACATTACAGTGGTATCAGAGCTTTTGCCTTTCTCATATCCCTATTGGTTGGGGACATTATAGTGGTATCAGAGCCAAATTCCTGCCATCCTGTTGGGTAGTTTAGGTAGACTAGAGCTAAATTCCTGCCAACCTGTTGGGTAGTTTGGGTAGATTGGACATTGAATTAGTTAGTAAATCATGATGACTTCAAGTACTTAGAAATAGTGGGACAAGGATATGGAGAAGCTGGAACAAAGTTTGAAGAGGTTAAATGAATTTATTTCATACTCTACATTCAAAGACAAATCCACACGGTATATGACAGCAAATGATGAGTGGGAGTTATTAACACCTTAGGTTCAGACAAGGATATATTTTGATCACTTTGTTAAGCTGAGGAGAGAGCACTATAGATCACTTAGATAGGGAAACAACATGTCCCATGATCCTTATGAGATAGAAGATAGTGAAGATGAGGATGAGTCTAATGCTTGCACTCAGAGTGGGGTGGTGTGCTCAGATGTTAGTGCACTGAGGGTTGATGATCTCTCAGCTATGGCAAAGATTGTAGAGGAGTCCTAAGATCTGATTATTGTAGATGACAGCTAAGGGGATGCAGTAGATAGTTTTGAGGACTTACTTTCCTCGATAATTTATTTCAGTATGGAGGAGTTAGACAGTGATGCTACAGTTTTTGATACTCCGTATGTTGATATGATCTTTGGAGTTGATTCACAGAGTATGGATGGTAGTATTACAGAGGTCAGTGATTCTGAGTCTACTCTTTTGGACCGTGCATCAGTGGAGGATTGTAGGAGACAATCTAGCCAGTGCCATCACGTGTCTAATTAGCTGAGAGTTAATGAGCGAGACATTGCTACTGCTTGCAAGCATTTCGATGCTGCTTGTCAGTTGTTAGCAGTTTATGGATGGGGTTCTCCTATTAGCATTGAGTAGGGAGGTAGTTATTTACCCTTGACAGAGATCCACTCTTTATGGGAGGCTATTCAGATTCTAAGATAGGATTATATGCAGTTGGTAGCTGACAGAGATTATCTTATGGAGTGGGGCAGCACAACGTATGATGCATTATTGGTCAAGGAAGATAAGGTGAGTGAGCTTACTCAACAGCTCAAGGTGACTTTTGATATTCTTGAGTGTACATAGTTGGCTTATGAGGAGTCATAGTTTCATTTGGCTGAGGTGACTGTGGAGTTGGAGCATTTGCAGTCTTCACCAACGTCAGACCCAATCCATTTGTATATTGAGATGGTTGGTGGTGAGTACATTCCTGTAGTGGTTGCTGAGGAACATGTTGGAGCTGACACACATGTTCAAGATTTGGGAGTACCTAGTCCTGATGAGTTTGGCATACCAGTGGAGTTGAGTTTCTAGATTGATTTTTCTCACACAGATGACAGTGTGGTATAGTTGGTTATGCCACCTTTATAGAGGGATTAGTTATGGGATAGATTGGCACCATCTTTTGTAGATGGAATAGGCAGTTTGAGTTATCCATTCTACTTGGGTTATGATACTTTGAGAGTTTGTTTCTCATGTGTTCTTGACTATGGTATTTGTAATCTTGGAGTTTGGTTGAGTTTCATGCGCCAGTTTGATTATTGATTTCTCTTTGTTCTACTTCAGAGGATATTGTAGGAGCTTGCATTGATTTTCATCTGTATAGATCATGACTACATTTGGGATCCAGGTAGATTGATTGGTTTGTTGTTATGAGATTGCTTGGGGATAAGCAATTTCATGAGGGGTGGATTGTAATGTCCCCTTTTCAGGTGACATCTTCAGACTTGATGATTAGCCTATTATGTGACCTTCGTAAGCTGATAGGATGAATAGGGGGTCATTATGGAGATTGGCTTGGCTTTGATTAGCAAAATTCCTATAGTTGGCTTTCATTCAAGCTCTTTCAGACATGTTTACTTGAGCTCCTATTATTTAGGGATTTTTGACATGCAGTGGAGCACCCTTATTTTGGTATGGTCATGTGCAGAATCACTCCCTGATTCACCAGCTTCAGTCGGTTTGAGGATCTGACATATATTGAGGGAGATATTAATATTTGATTGATTTAATCAAATATTAATTATTTAGTCTATTTTTAATTATGAAACCCTAATTCTAATTTAAGAAACCCTAATTAGGGCAAGCACATCTTTTTGAGGGTATAAGGGTTTCTCATGGAGGCCATTATTGATTATGCATTGATTATTGACTATTGATTTTGAAGAATTCTTCTATGAAGACTGAGCCAAGGGTTCCAGGATTCCATCTACATTAGAAAACATCCACTCTTCAGTGTGTGAAATTCAGAGGCTGTGAAATATCAGCTGATCTATTGCCAATTTGAGAGATAGCTTCATACAGAAGTTATCACAGAGGTTTACAGATTTGGGAGATAACTTCACATAGAGGTTATCACAAGGATTTCAGGTATTTATTTCCTTATGTTTTGATTTAATAAATTATATAGATAGAGATCTTCTGTATTAGAGCCATATATCTTCAGATTAGGGGTTGAAACAAACAAGGTGTGCTTTATTGGTAGTTGTACGAAGTCCGTATAGATCTGTACAGTTTCACATAGAGACTGACATCGATAGGCAGAGATCCACAGTGACTGACATCGGCCGACCTATCACCGATGTCGGTAGTTTAACGACCCCAGTCGACTGATGACGGCAGTATAACCGATGTTGGCGACTGTGTTTTTGACACAGAAAGCTGAGCCATTCTAGATTTAGGGTTTATTTCCATATTTTCAAAACCTAGGGTTTTAAGACAGAATATTTCATATTATTTTATTTGTATGACAGAGACTCAATTGTGTAATCATCTAGAAGAACCAGTGATAAGATCTTTGATTTGCTATTGAGAGATTATATTGTGATTTATTTATTTATTTGGAAAGTATTTTTTGCAAAAATTGTATCTTTGTTCAGAGCTTTTGTTTTGGTATCTGAAGGGATATTACAGTGGTATTAGAGCTTTTGCCTTTCTCATATCCCTATTGGTTGGGGACATTATAGTGGTATCAGAGCTTTTGCCTTTCTCATATCCCTATTGGTTGGGGACATTACAGAGGAAAAGCCAAGGTCTGATTTTGTCACGTGTATAGGACTAAGGTGCTATATAATCCATAAAATAGTGTCTACATGCCCCCCTTTAATTTAGTAATGAAATTATTAGTTTAAAGGAAAATAATGTATACATGGGTATGTATAACACACCTTGCCTTTAATTTAGTTTAAATTGAGTGTTTTGTTGGTGATTGACTTGGAACCAAGATCATGTTATAGTATATGATTAGTGTATATAATATGGAATTGAAAGTACTTGAAAATATTTAAATTGAAAGAGTAAGGTTTAGGAGTACACCTATGTATCGATGTAACTGCCTTGCCTATTGGTAAGTTAATTTGAAAGATGTATCATTATAAGGATCTAAAATTAATATTAGGATAAATATATATAAATCTATACATTTCATATATCTAAGAATATATATATAGAGAGAGATATCAGAAGACACATACACCAACCTTGGAGAAAAGGTGAGTTACCAATCGGTAGTTAAGATTAGCTCAACTGTATAACCCAATTATACTTATAACTTAGTGAGCATGAGTGAACAAATTCAACTCATACTATCAAATTGGTAAGGCTAGGTGATACAGTCAAGTCCAATATGAAAACCTAAAAAAATTGAATGATTTAATCACCTTAACCATACCAAAATCAAACTAATTACTCCAATATATTAGCTCAATATAGTCCATAAAAGTACATCCTAGGTATCAATGAATAAAAGTACAACTTAGTGGGTGATGACAGTCCTTAAGAGTGTTTTTAAAATCTGAAACTAATTTGGATTTTGTAATTTTAGGTGCAAATTTCATAACATATGCACCTTAGATAAGTATCATGCTAAAACTATGTATAAAAATGGTATCAATGTATATAATTCTGCCACAAATGTGAATCTAAATTATATAACTATGTGCTTTGGCCAATTTATAAAATATGTAAGTGTGGAGAACATGATTGCAAAGCATGACTCCACTATATATGGAGAAATATGAAAACTAAAATAATTACCAATGTGGAAGATGTGTTTCCAAAACATTCCCCTACTAAATCTACGTGTGTTGAATTCTGAATAAGTATGGAGAACATGCTTCCAAATCATGCCCCCACTAAATCTAAAAATATGAATGTATGGAAGCCATGCCTATATGAAATGTCTCCACTGAATCTAAAAACTATGAATATGTGTAATCTATTCCTATATGTCATGCCCCTACTAATATAAAAATTGATATAAGTACTAAATATTGAATGAATGTGAACAACATGCGTCTAAAACATGCCCCCACTGAATCTAAAAATTGTGCCAAATGTGAAGAACACACGTATATGAAATTTCCCCATTTATATTCCCCCCTTTGAGGTGAGGTAAGAATACAAAATTTTAGTTACATCACCTCAAAATAATAAGATAATTATATAATCTGTAAATGTAACCATGTAGCATATATAAGGAACATGTCTAGGTAGATATATCATAGAACAATGTGATCACATGAAGGCATAAGATGCATGATAAATATCATGGCCAAATGTATATAGAAATAATAAAAGTTCAACAAGAAAATTAAACACACACACAAGAGTACTCAAAATCAAGTCAAAAGACAATGGATCAAGGAGGCCGCAAGTAAGGGGCATGTTCAAATGTCACACAATCTAGGGGACATGACTTGGTCAAATGCCCACAAAATAAAGGATGACATATTTAAAGTTCCATAAAAAAATCAATGATATGTTCAAATTTCACACATAGGCATAAGGTCCATAAACAAGGGAACATATCCAAATGTTCAAAAAAATAAGACAATATCAAGGCAATACACTCAAGGAAGTGCATAAAGCAAAGCACAATCAACTAACATAAACATATCATAGTTTCCCATGGACCAAATGTGTTATATAAAAAAAATCAAGTGCATAGAATATCAAGTACCCTGTGAAATATATAATCATGGATAAATGCATGTGTAATTACATATAATCTCAAACATGATAATGTAAAGTGATCACATAATGGTATAACTTATGAGTATCATGATCATAGAGGTGGATGCCCCCAATGTTTATATGATGAGATTAGAAGAAAGGCCCAACATCCAAAATATGAATATATCATGTATATGTGTATGCATTTATCACACTAAATTATAAGTGTGACACATGTGTATTTATAATTAACTAATATGCCATCCATTAACATAGAACTAACACATAGATGTAAAGGAGCTAATAGAACATGTTTTATGCTAAAAATGTTTTTGGATTTTTGAATGTTTTTGAGTATTTTTGTATTTTTGGAATGTTTGAAGAGTTCTCACATAATATATTTGAATAAGTACATAATGTCCATTGGACTTTTTAAAGGTTTTACTTCAAGTTTAGAAAGGTGGTATGCACCTTTCCCAACTTTTTTGTAGTTGTGAATGGTCCCAACCAATTTGGTTTAAAATTTATTTTCTTGTATTTTTCTACATTTGTATTCTTTTGATTTTATTTTAATACTTGGTCACCCACATAAAAGTCACATGTACAAATTTTTTTGTTATATTCTCATTTGCATAGTCCTAATAGACACGTAAGTACTCAGTAGCCTGTGTGTGTTTTGTACTCAACTACTCTAACCAATGCAATATCTTTTCATGGTATTCATTGTCTTTAAATATGTCTTTAAGAGAAACATGAAAATATGGTATCTTGAGTTCAATCGATAAAATATCCTATGTACCATAGATGAAAGAGTAAGGCATAGCTTGAGTAGATATACAGACACTAGTTTGGTATGCCCATAAATCATATACCATCTTTTGGTGACAATCAGTGTTATATCGTTCAATTATTTTGCCAAGTATTTTGATAATTGTCTTATTGGTTGCCTTTGCTTAGCCATTACCCTATGGATAATAAGGTGTAGAAAATGTATGCTTAATGTTGTATTTACTACAAAGGTATTTTACTATCTTGTTTTTAAAAGATGTTCGATTATCAAAAATAATAATTTAAGGTATTCTAAAATAGGAAATAATATTGATAATCAAAAACCTACATATGTCATACCATGTTGTAAAATTAAGTGGAATTATTTCCACCTATTTTGTAAAATATTTTATAGTTGTGATGATAAATTTATGTCCACCCGTGGATACTAAATTTATTTTCCAAATTAGTCAAAACCCTATAAAGAAAAAGGCCATGATGAAATAATTGGTTGTAATGCATGTGATGGTGTATGATTCAAATCATTATATTTTTTTACATTGTGAACATATTTTTGAATGTTTGCTACATTATTATTCCATGGTAGGATAATAATAGCCTTAGATTAATAATTATTGATACATGGCACATCCATTAAAGTGTCCACCATACTCAATTTCATGTATTTCTAAGAGTTTAGTGAAGGCCTCATCTTTATTTAAGCATCAAAATAATTGTCCATCAAAACTTCATTTGAATAAATAATCTTAAATAATAACATAACAAAGTGTTTCACATTTTAATTTTCATTTATAATTTCTTGTAAAATGGTTTGGTATACAGGTTTGATAGATAAAATCATAAATATCACTATACCATTCTATGTTTGTAGTATTTTGAGTAACAACAAGGATGGCCAAGGTATTCATTTTATTAGAAGAAATGGAAGGATTTCATAATTGTAGAATGGTAAAGTCTATATAATAATCATTAATATCAAATATCATCAAGTATGCTACACTTAAAATGGCATCCAAATGTAAATTATTTTTAATTGGAATAATATTAATAGAAAATGTTTTAAATGTCTCTATGAGTTTATCTACCATTTATTTATATAGCCTAGGATGTTCTTATTTGGTTTGGTAATGATTGGTAACTTGATTAACAACTAATTAAGAATTGAAAAAAAAATGGATGTATCTTATATGAATATTTTATGCTATGGATAATCTGATGATCAAGGCTTCATATTCAACTATATTGTTGGTGCAAGAAAAGGCTAGTTTTCAAGATAAAAGTATGTATTCACTCTTAGGGGTACAAAATATGATATTATCATCTACCCTTACCTCTAAATTTTGATCCATAACATTTTCCATGGATTAGAAAATATATTATATGCCTCAAACTCATCTCAAAAATATTTGGTGAGTAGAAGAGAATTTGGTAAGGGAGCCACAATCAATTGGCCAGTTATGATTTGACCTTTTATTAAGTTTTGGTCTAAAAATTTAAGATCAAAATTTGTAAGTTGAATCACCCATTTTTTGATCCATCCAATTAATTTCATTTTATTCATAAGGAGATTAATGGATCTTATCTAAATATAACATAAACCTCATTATTGAACAAATAATTTCATAGCTTTTGAGTAGCAAAAACTAAGGCTAAACATAATTTTTCCATTGTTGTATACTTGCATTCACAATCAACTAGTTGGCAACTGATATAATATATTATAATCTCCTTGTGATTATCATAAAATTGCATTAAAAGGGCCCCAAGGGCCTCATGGGTGGATAATATGTAAATAAGTAGTGGTTTATCTAGAATAGGAAGCATAATTACTGATGGGTTTCATAAATATGTTTTGATTTTATCAAAACTTTGCTAACACACATCATCCCATAAAAATTGTGTCCTTTTATAGAAAATACATGAAATTAATTATTTTATTAGCTAACTAAGTAATGAAATGATGAATAATCTAAATTTGGCCCTATAAACATTATAATTATATTAGATTGGTTGATGGTGGCATTTATACAATGGATTTTACCTTTTTTAGATCAAACTTAATTCCTCACTAAGAAATGATGCATCTTATAAGCCTTCCTAAAGATACCCTTAAGACACATTTTTTTGGATTTAATCAAACATTGAACTTTACAAGTGCTCAAATATTTTTTGTAAATCAATAGCATGGTCCTGCCAATGTTTGGATTTTGTGAGTAAATCATCAACATAATCCTCAACAATTTTGTGTATAAAATTATTAAATAAATGAGTCATGGAAAATTTATATATGGATCCTAAATTTTTAAATCCAAAATTCATGACTTATAACAAAATTTACAATAAGGAGTTGTAAATGTAGTCTTTTCTTGATCTACATGGTTAATTTTAATTTGGTTATGTCACATGAATCCATACATAAACAAAAATGCATCATATCTAGATGTAAAATCTATAACCATGTTGATATTAGGACATAAAACATTATAGATAACCTCATTAATCTATTGTGTGCATAAAAAAAAATCAATAGAAAAAGTTGGCACTAAAAGGAGGGTCAAAACCATTATGATCCTTTTTATAGAAAATGTTATCTCCTACATTTGATTTTCACTAGAGACACACAAGAGATTAACAAGGTTTAAATCCCAAACCAATCTTTTGGTTTTACCTTTTTCAATCCATTAAAGTCCTAGATTTACACCAGTTGTTCCTATAATACCTCAATTCAAGACACCTTACCTAGCCCATTAATCATCCTATGGCTCAGCCTTGGTTAGTTAGATCCACTATTATAGTCCTAGGAGATGTGCATAATTTACCAAGGAATACAAATAAGTGCCTACCTTCTTTCTCCCCTTCAAGAGGAAGGATTATAGAGGAACATATCAACTCTTTCAAAGATACTTTAAGGTTAATGAATGTCAGTGATGAAGATGTTGGATGTAGGATTTTCCCATTCACAATACAAGATGTTGCTTATTTAATTTTTAAAAGAACTCAATTACTTCATGGAACTCATTTCAAAGCACCTTTTTTGCCTAATTTGGATAGGTTACCAGTCTGAGTGTGGTGTATCAACATTTTACTAGTATGAAGAGAGATCCTAATGAGCTGATCCATGATTTTAATTTGAGGTTTTAGAAGATGTACACCTGGATAAGTGTTTATTATAATCCATAGGAGGCTCTATGAATTTAAATGTAAAATAATGCCCTAGATCCAATTCCTTTATTATTTTTATGAAGAGTTAATATTGTTAATACTCTAGCATGGACTTATGAAAAAGTGATCAATATTAATAAGTAGCTAAAAAATTAGAAACTAGGCACTTCTAACCTCAATGTTGGTTTCCTAGATTTAAATCCAATCCCTCATCTAAATTAGAATGTTATTGCATTCAACCATAATCATTTGTGTATACTTCCTCCTATGATTTAGCATACACTAAATCAAAACTATAGCTTATTGAACAATCATGCACAAATGAATGGTCATTAACAAATTCAACATTCACTCCCATCTAGTAACACAATTGCCCAAGGTGTGGATTATACCAAAGTGGAATTAGATTCTATATATAGGATGGTTCAAAAGCTAAGAAATGAATTCTTAGACATGAAAATAAATATAGTCAATGATAATCATCTAAATAATAACCAAAATTTAGGATTTCCAAGATACAATAAGCCCTTCAACAAGCCTAAAAATAATGTAGAACAACAACAAGCTAATAAATTTCTAAAGATCAACATAATAGAGATAGCTCTACCAAATTCATATAGGGTTCATAACACATCATAACATGGTGAGATTGATTGTGTTGAGTTTGTTTAACATTTTAGATATTCCAGAGGGAAATGGTTAGGCAAGATTTAATGAATAATCCATTAAAGTTCTGCCATGATACTAGTTCCTCAAGCATAACTATGGTCTTTGAAACTCATGAGTTTCCTTTCCCAAGTAAAGATGATAATGTGTCAGAGGATAAATAAAATGAGGTACATGATTTCCAATAGTTATATATAAGTAATTATAATTTGAGAAATAAGCAACCCTTCATTATGTCTACTCCTCTAAATAATATGACTATTCCCTTGAATCTAAAGGCTGATAATAATCCACCTCCCCCAAAAGGGAATGATCGGCCCTTGAACAAGGAAGAAAAAATAAAAGGAGGATACAACATCATTGAATACATAAATAAGATAAAATCAAACATCAATCTTCATGAACTTGCTTAGATTACTAAATAGAAGGAGCTCTTGTGGAGGCCCATTATAGGGAAGTTTGTTGCAGAGAAGCCAAAGGCCACTCATACAAATGCTATATACAAGAGTAAGCCATACGTTCCTCATTTCTTGTTAACTATTATAAGATTCAATAAGAATATACACAATTGTTTAGTTGATTCTAGAGCTTCAGCCACTGTAATGCCTACTTCCATTTTTCAAAAGCTTGGATTAACTCCAAAACCATATAAGAGGATGGTTTCAAAATTAGATAAAAAATTAATGCCCATGGTTGGAGAAATAAATTATTTTCAAATTCAAATTTTATTAGAGCCACATGCCTAGATTATTATATGCATACATATGGTAGATATCCTAAAAGTATATGGATTACTACTAAGTAGGGACTGGTCAAAGATGTTGAACATATATGTAGCAACAAATTTTTATCATATTTGGCTTCCATGGAAAGGTATTCCAAAACATATTTGAATTGATTTGAAACTAAGAATTAAATATCCTATAAAGAAATATAATGATAATAATAAAGAGGTAAGTTATAAATCTCCTAATTTTGGGATTTATACCTTTATCACAAAGTATGAAGCATAGAAAATAAAGGTCCAGGGCCCTTCCTAATTATTGACTCTCCATTTCAATGGTGAAAGGTCTAAGCAAGGATAAATTATTGGTGTCAAACTGATTTAACCTCAAGGTAATAAGTACTTAACATCATACAAGTTGTAATTTCCATGCAATAACAATAGAGTAGAGTATGAAGCACTAATTTTGGGATTGTAGTTCCCTCTAAAAAATAATGTCAAGCAAATGCTAATATAACGAGACTCAGATCTACTAATTAATTAGGTGAGAAATAAATACTAGTGAAAATTTTCATATATTAAGAGAAACAAACACTAGACCTAGGATTTGATTGAGTCATTTGAGGCATTCAATATAGTAGTTATTTTTAGGGAACATAACTAGGCTGCTAACTCACTAGCCATTTTAGCTACCAATTTGGCACCATTGTAGGAGTTTAAAGTTTAGATATTTTCCATATAGCTCATACCTTGACCATTTATTCTTGATAACATGGATAATTTCCAAGTGTTTTATCATGATCAATAGATTTTCTAATTCTTAACTAATTCAGGATAATTTAAATCTTAGATCATTGATGATAAATAGATCAATTATTTATGCCAAAAGGAATTGGGGGAGGAAGAAGTCATATAACTCAAAGAGAACCATCTTCTTCTAGGGATGGTTTCTTTGGAAAGATCATTTTATATGGATCCCCAAGACTAGTAGTAGAGGCAACCCAAAGTTAATTAATCTCAGTTCAATAAGGAGAACTTAGGGGATGAGAGTGATCTATACTATGTCAACTTTGGTATAAATTTCACTCTAGAGGAAAGATAAAGGGTTAAATATTTACTCATCCATTATAAGGATGTGATTACATGGATGTAATGCCCACTTTTTCCCTTAACTTACATTTATAGAAGATTGTTATCTTATTTCATTCCCATATGCTAGGTTAGGTGTTGTAAGGGATAGATTTGAGGCCAAGTCACTATTCATCAGTTACTATTTATAGGTACTATTCACATGTTACTATTCACTATCACTGTTTATGGTGATGTGGTAGGTGATATAGATGATGATGTAGTAGATGAAGTTATTTTGGATGATGTGGCATAGCCCACAAAGGATCTCCCATGTAATATAGTGCATGTGAAGGAGTGGGTCACTAAAAGATAATTTTATTTGTCTTTTATGTGTCACATGATTGCATGAAGACAAGGGTCAATAATTAGTGCACCCCCCTTGGGAAGATGCATGTTTTGGAGTGTTGGAGAAGATAAAGGAGGTTTGGAAGCATGTGTGCAGATGGGATGAAAATGACAAAGGGTTACTATTGATGATTCTCCTTCACATGTCTTAGTGAGGTACCATTTGGAAGAATTTGCAAGTGGAGCTTGTAATCATATGGAGGTGGAAGACAAAGATAAAAGAGGTGGAAAATATTGTCTCCTTGGATTCACTTCTTTTTTGACCATTTTCACAAGGAACTATGGATCAATAATGATCCCACTTGGAGTGGGGGGTCATTCTTCCTTCTCCATGAAATTTCCTAATTCTTTCTCTTTCCTCTCTATTTTTTATATAAGGAGGGGTATATCCTTTGTGATGCATGAATGATGAATATGATAACCCCCCCTCTTATGATTTTGAACTTGGTTTAGATTAGCCTCTCCTAAGGATGAAAACCCTTAGAGTGCAGAAATACTTGAGGATGAAAACCTTTAAGGTTTGCTAGTTTTGATGGTGAGAGATCCTTCCTGGCTGGCTTTGGTGATTTTACTCAAAAACTACATTGTTGTTTCAATAGAGATATTTTATGCAAGAAGTTAATTTATAGTATTTATATAATATATGTATTCCTAGTGGATTTCTATGTATTTCTTTAAATAATTAATGAATATTGTATTTAAGTGTTACCATTTCCAAATATTTCTATTGTATAGTGGTATCAAAGCATAAGTGTTGAGTGTGAATTAGTATACTTTGAGTGTGTTTAGAAAATATCCCATTTAGGGATATTATAGTGGTATTAGAGCATAGTGTCTTAGAGTGTGGATTTTATATATTTATGATTTTTTTAGTTAATATCCTTGTCCAATATATTACTATGGTATCAGAGCATTATTATAGTGTGAGTGTTTTTAACTGATATTCCATTTAGGGATATTATAGTGGTATTAGAGCTAGGTTTTTTTCCAGCTTGTTGGATAGTGGATGTTTATTGCATATCAAATTCAGTGGCTTTGAGTTTTAATAAGGATTATTCATTTAAAGGATTGTTAAATACTTTGAATCATGATGTCATTTAGTGAAAAATATTTGGGCAAAAAGTTTTATACAATAGGGAAGAGACTTAAATATTTGCCACAATCAAAGGATGAACTTCTTTGTATTTTGAAAGAAGTGGAGATTTTATTATTTGTAATAAATAATGTAGATTTAGTGAGGATGAAATATTCCATGGCTCCATTAGTGAAAACTTTGGTTAAGATAAATATTTTGAGACATCCAAATGAGGAGGTAAGGCTTGCAATGACTTTTTGTGTTAGTGAAATTATAAGGGTAACAATTCCTAAGAAGATTTACAAAAGAGGATATTTTCACGTGGATGGTTGAAATTTTATATGGATTGGTTGAAATTAGAAGCCCTTTGACATGAGGTTAACAATTCTTAAAAAAAATTAAAAAAATAGATTATGTAACATGTTAAATATTGATTTTGAAGATCTTATTTTTGAAATGTTTCAAACATTTTGGAAGGTTATTGATGAGGCTCATTCAAATAAGTTTATAACTCCCATGTAATATATTATGTCTTTGATTTTAAATGAGGATGATGATATTTTTAAACTTTTTCTAGCTAACTTGTTGGTCTTTTGGAGGATGGAGCAGGATTTGTCACATATGACACCTGAATTATCAAAGAGATAGGTTAAATAAAATATGGAAAAATTATAAAGTCATTTGATAGAAGGAAAATTACTTCATTGTCGTTTATAGCCTATATGTATATTCTAATAGAGTGACAATGTGAAAAAAAAACTAAACCAATGGAAATTAAGGAAGAATAATCACTTTGTGTATCTGAAAGTGAGGTGTACAAGAGTCTTTATGATAAAACTAATATTAAAGGTTGTGCTGATAGTAATTAGAAAGTACATCAAGAGTGTGAATTCTCAAAATTTGATGAGAAATTTTCACATTAAGGTGAAATTTTTATCCATGAGACAGATATTTTAATAGATGATGCATGTGGTTTTCAGTGTGAAGTAATTCTTGGATCAATAAATAATGATGAGCATTTAGAAAGTGAATAAGGTGAGCATAAGATCTATGATGACACCATTACAAGGTATCACACCATAAAATTTTCATAAGAGACCATAGACTCATGTATAGATGAGGAGGAGGAGAAAGGGGACTCTAGCTCTGATAGTGATCAGGGAGAAGAGTTGGTAAATTAGGAAGAGAGAGTTATAGGTGAACCACTAGATGGAACTATATCTTCTCTTTTAGATACTCATAATTATCATCCATTCAAGGAGAGATTAATTTTACAAGTTCA
Source organism: Torreya grandis (assembly GCA_037957365.1). Lineage (NCBI taxonomy): Eukaryota > Viridiplantae > Streptophyta > Pinopsida > Cupressales > Taxaceae > Torreya > Torreya grandis. Next base: position 565,421 of record JARHVA010005591.1, on the reverse strand, counting down.
TCAAGTGACTGAGTTATTTAATAGTGAGACAACCCACAACCTTCTTGATAAAGGTTTGGTGATAAAGAGTGGTCTTCAGGTGGAGGATTTTTTGGGGTCTAGTGTGATGGTTGGAGATGGATTCACCATGATATGTACTAAACAAGTTTTATAGCTGAGCATAAAATTGGGTGATTATATAATGGTGGAATATTTTCATGTATAAGACATTGGGGAGACCAATGTAGTCTTGGGATTTTAGTGGTTACACTCATTGTGAAATTACTCACAAAACTTCCAGATCATGGAGCTAAAGTTCAAATAGGATGGAAAGAAATTAATCCCAAGAGGAATGACAAATTTTACACCCAGGATTAGATAGCTCAGAGGATAGGAAACATCTTTAAAAATAGTGATGTGGATTGGGTATCCCTTGGTTTTAATTCTTATAATAATAATGCTCTAGTGATAGAATTAAGTTATTCAGAATCCCCACATAAATATGAGAACTACCATGAGAAGGTGGATGGTTGTGAAGAAAGTGTTCTTCCTAGAATTGATGTCATAAGCATCACCAAGAGATTATTAGGGGAAAATATCATGAAAATTATAGTGGTGTAGTAGAATAAAGGATGATCAAAGTTGATTTTAAGAGAATTTTCCACATACTTGCAATATATTACTGTACTTTGGGTTGTCCATTTACAGGAGATTCCAATTATAGGTGTGATGCATCATAAAATGGCAAATAGAACTCCTAGATTGATTTGGGATCTTGGACTTCATTGGGATTAGTTAGAGATCAATTTGTGATTGATTGAGGACAAGAAATATTGGGGTGGGAAGACTTGTATTGTCCCCTTTTTATAGCCTTGCAACATTTATTGGAAGCTCCAACCTTCTTGGAGAGTGCTTAAATTTTTGAAATGGAATTTAGTTAGTGGCATTGCATTTAAGGGATCAAGATGAATCCATTAGTTATTTCATGAATCATTTATGGCATTCATCAAGGAGCACAAGAGTGATATCACTGTTCACAAGTACTATTCACTGGCACTATTCATGAGTCACTATTCATGGTGACATGACAGGTGATGTGGCAAGTGATACAAATGATGATGCAACAAAGGAGGTGACTTTTGGAGTGATATGGCATGGCTCGCAAACAATGTAATGCATGTTAAGGATTGGGAGACCTTTGTCACATTTTGAGACATTTAACACATGTGGGAGATCATTGGCACATGTGGAAGACATTGGTACATGTGGGAGACCAAGACACATGTGGGAGACCTTTGGCACATGTGGGAGACCAAGGCACATGTGGGAGACATTTGGCACATGTGGGAGACCATTGAAACATGTGGGAGACCTTAGCACATGGGGAGAAGATTTTTACTATTGTTAAATAGTGCATCCCCCTAAGTTTGGTGCCATTCTTCCTTCTCTATGATGTTTCTTACTTCTCTCTTTTTCCTTTCTAAAATCTATAAATTAAGAACCCTCTCCCATGGTTAATCATATTTGAAATTATAAACCCCCCTTTTTTAAGTTTGAGCCTATGGTTCATCTTATTAATCTTCCTTGGATGAAAACCCATTTAATATTTATATCATTGTATGAAACCCCATTGATCTCTTGAATCATAGGATAAAACCCCTTTAGTTCAATAGGATAATCTCATGCAGAGATTGCGATTGTGCATTAGAGTTGTGAAAATATTTATAAGTTGTGTATATGATTTATTATTTTAATGTAATTAATGTTTTTAATTTTTTTTATGCTTTGGTTTTTAAATTTGTGTGTGTTATGCTTTAGTGTTGCAGATTCAGATTTTTAGTGTGGAGAGTGTGTGTTGTTTGTATGTCTTTCAATGAAGTTATGTAGAGACTTATGGGTATTTTATTATGTGAAGTGTGTTGTTGTATATAAATTTGTTTTTTTATATAAATAATTATTTTTTCTTCTCATTTTCCTTTCTATATCATTTTTTAGGGTTGTGGAGATTCACCCTTCAAATCAGGGTAAAACAATGTTGGTAGTGTTATGTAGTTTGTAATTTTGGTGTGGTATATTGATGTAGTAGTTTTCATATTTCATAGTTGTTGATTTTATTTTTATTTTATTTTATAACATTACATATTATTTTAAAAATAATATTTTATAAACTAAAGGACTTTTCAAGTGTTTATGTTACAAAATTTCCAAATTCTATGTTGACTAGTTTATCCATATTTGTGATAGATTTGAGTCTGTTTTCAGATTTGAGTATAAGTGTGAGTGTGAATTTTATATTTATAATTATGTCTATAAAATATCCTAAAAATGGATATTTATATGGAATTATGAAGACTTTATTATTTTTAACCCAAGATTCATCACTCATATAATCCCTTTGAAGCTAGACCATAATTTATTTAAGCAAAGGCCATTCAAGCAAAGGTATAGGTCAATCAATCCCATCCTAGAAACACTCATATAGAAGGAAGTGGATAAGGTGTTAAGTGATAATATATTGTTCCCTATCAAACACTCAACTTGGTTTCCAACTTAGTTCCATTTAGGAAAAAGAGTATGGGGGATCATATCATGTGTTAACTTCAAGAATCTGAATAAGGATTTTAAGAAAGATAACTACCCTCTTCCTTCCTTGGATGAGGTAATCTAAAGAGTAAGTTTTTTTTGAATGATATCCTTCTTGGATAATTTTTTAGGATATAACCAAATACTAATAGAATATGAAGATAGGATGAAGACTGCATTCACCACAAAATGGGGTACTTATGCATATAATAGGATACCTTTTGACCTAATTAATGCAGGAACTACATTTAAATAATATATATACCACGCATTCCAAGGGATAATAGGTAAATGCATAATTATTTACATGGATAACCTCACTATTTTCTCAAAGAATAAAATTGATCATGTAGGCCATCTACAGTCATTTTTTTAATGATATCAAAGGTTTGACATCTCACTAAATCTTAAAAAGAGCATATTTGGTAGTTCTAATGGCCAATTATTGGGGCACATCATCACCAAGGAAGGGATCACCATTGACCTAGATAAATTTCAATGGATTTCAAATATTACATTCCCAAATAGCAAGAAAGAGTTTAATTATAGTATGGCACCACTATCAAAGATGAAACATCTATGTTATTCCTCCGTTAGGGAATCTATGATTCTAGGCATAAAATATTCATTAGGGCCAAATAGGGAATATACTACAAATAGGTTATAGAATAAGATGTTCAAGGGGAAGTTTGGTGATTGCTTGGATTCTTCCTTTCATCCTGATGGGAGGGGTTTAAATCATAGTGTTGGTCAAATTGGTTTGATGGTTGGATTTAGGGAGGGGAAAGAGAGCACAGGGGCTAAAGGTAAGCCTTTTGATCAATAATTTACCCTTATTAATAGGGATAACCATGTATATTAGGATTATTTTGACTTTATGGATCCCCAGTCTTAGTAATTTAGGGTTTTAAGTGTAGCTAAGGATTTCCCAATTGTTAATTTTGAGAAAGAAGATCTTGAAGAGGTGATACAAAGTGAGGAATGATATTCAAAAAGGGTTTTAGTGTGTATTTCAATAGGTTTTGGAATACCCTTCTTGTTCTTCACTAATGGATTTCTAATTCTTGGCATCCTAGTTTAGAGGGCAATGTGTAAATCTATCCTTGTGCCATAGTATTCTTCATTGTGGTTTTTGATAATCTGATTGATCATAATAAGATTATTCAGGTCAAATCCTAGAGTCACAATAATTAGCTTCTCCTTCTAAGACCTTGGTTTCCAAATTTCAATCCTTTGGTTAAAAACCTCTCTTTTAGACCCATTTGGGTGCAGTTACTATATCTTCCTCTCCAATTTTGGTCAAAGTTTGGGCTTTCAGCTATTGGGGGTTCCTTGGGTTAATTGTTGGAGATTGATGTTTCTTCTTCGAATTTTTCCCAAATGACCTTTGATAGGGTTTTTGTTTATTTTATATTTCTCAGTATCTTCCTAAATTGATCAAGCTAAAAGTTAATGGTAGATGATGGTCTCAAACCATTGATTATGAAGGGATCCCTTTCAGATGTCAAAAATGCTTCAAGATTGGCCATATTTTTTCTTCTTGACAAGTTTATAAGCATAAAGTGGATTATTTATGGTGGAAGGAGGCAAGTGAAAATATCCTAATAGTGTTTTTAGATAGTGATCATGTTCTGCCTCTAGGTGGTGCTTCAACAGTCCTCAATAAGAAAGAGTTTAAAGAGGGTGTTTCTCATTTGGTTTCTGTACCTTAGATTTTAGAGGTTACTAATTCAGTTGAAAAGAGTTTTATGGATTTATAAATTAATAAAAAGGCATGTAGAATCTCATCGATATATAGGTTTGTTAGAGGTATAATCATTGAGAAGGAGGTGAATCAGTGAGCATAGATATTTCAATTTTAATTCCAATATTTTAAACTATTAAATAATTATCATATATCAACTTGATCAAGAAATAATAAAAAGAGAGCTCATTCATTCAATGCTTACATAAGATCAAACACACAACACATAGTTTCGATGGGAAACCCTCATGGGAAATAAAACCCATTCTTAAGCCTACAACACATGGACTATTTATCCTATAATATATTACAAGCAAGATATTGGTCAAGTCATTTATACTATAAACCTTGATCAAGTCCTCCTAAATAAAGGCCTTTAGTGAAACACCTATTTCACAAGGATCAACTGCCCCTAAGGAAGATCAAATCTTTTAGACCCTCCTTTAAATTAAACATCTCCATATTAGAATTGATATATTCAACACCTGATGATAGATATCTAATTATCTAACCCTTGCATAAACTCCCTCTCTATATCATATAGGCCTCTAACATAGGCATGCCACAATCTCTCTCCTTTTTCACTCAAACTATCCTCATATGCACACTCAGACCTCTTCACATATCCTCAAATTGTAAGATCACTATTTTGTCATCATAATTATGACTTGAAAGTCATACACATAGTCAGAAAACTACTTTGCTCATCAATTCAAGCAACAAGCACACTACCTATCCTCTCTTCTTCACTTTAGTGCATACTTTTATCACATAAACCTTTTACACTAGTCTCTCATACATGTATAGAAACCAACATAATTAGTTTCACCAATAATAGAGCATACATGAATTATCAAGTCCAAAATATTTCCATGTCAGAAATAATACATGCCTTCAGCCTTAAGGTATATAACATGGGTCATATTTAAGCATAATTCTCTTTCAAATAAGCCTAAGTCACCTTTTAGGTCCTATGATGATCCATTCAAATCTTTCACACTTCTCTGAGAGATAAAAACACATGAAAAATTTACAACATATGGATCTATGAAAAATGATCTATATGTCCATTTTAAGTGACAACATCCATCAGATCTCTCTTTTAGTAACCCCCAATTAGCTCAAACACTTCTTTGTACACATAGTCATTATGAATAAAAACATAATCAAATTCTAACCCTTTTTCATACTACATATGATTGGTCAATCCTTCATAATGCACAAATATGGTCCTCATGGAGTATAAAACACTCCTAAATATCTAATCCATGATGATACATTGAAACAATCATCAACACAAGCTCAAACATCCTTCCTGGGTTCTTAACAAATGAATGTTGAACACATAGTCAACTTTGAACCTTCATAACTTTGACTATACACACTTTCAGATATTAAAATCTATATTTTCAATTGCATCTTATATTTATCTACAAATTATCTTTTTACACCATGAGAAAAATTAGCATATATCGAAAGATATGGCCCAAAAACTAGACACTAGTCTTTTCTTTGTTAAATTCAAATATTTGAATTAAACGGTCACAGTTAAAATTTGATCATCATGATATCATCTTGTGTCCTCATTTATTACATAAAATACACATTTTCAATCTTATTTTAACTTTAACTCATAGTATTCCACTACCCAAATGTTAAACTTTAAACACTTGGCCTCATCTCATGCAATCTTACAATCTTGATCACACATGCTTCGTCAATCTATTTAATATTGTCCTTACTTTAACAATGCTAGACAACTATTAATTTGACCTCTTAAATTTAATACACAACATTAATATTAATTATTAAAAATAAATAATCACTATTTATCCTTGGAATAATATATATCTTTATCTCTGCTCAACGTAAAACATTAAACACTTGGCACCATCTCGGTACATCCTAACATCTTAGAATAAACACGCTCCTTCGATATCATGTACGTAGCTTGGTATTTATCTATGTTAAACATTGGACACCTTGAAATCATCTCAATAAATATGCTCCATTTATATAGATATGTATAAACATATTCTAACCATTAGATCTTCATTTGGTTCTGATATTTAACATCGTGCAAAATAGACTAAGTATGGGGACCATTGCTATCTACCTAGAAGGCCAACTTTGGACCATAATAACTTTTGTTGTGCTTAGATGCATGATCTAAAATTTGGACCATATGATTTACTCATAGAATAGAATCCACACATGTGTCAAAATTATCTTGAAACCTTCGTGCATATGAGATATAATGCCGTTAATATGCTCACTCAAATGTTTTTTGCCACAAAGCCAACTATGTCAAGAACTACCTGGAAGTCCAACTTTGCACATGCATATATTTTAATGAACTTCATCACATGACCTAAAATTTATCACTTATCAACTAATAATAAAATTAAATAAACCCATATGATCAAATTATCATGAAACTTCAACATGTACAAAATATGACTACATCAAAATGCTTACTCAGCTTTTCTTGCCACATTGCAAATTTGGCTAAGTATGGGAAAACATTTTCAAACTGGTTGGGAGCCCAAAAAAAGCACTTGCATATTATTTCTCTCAATTATAGTTTATTTTCTTAGAAAATATGAAGTAATAAACTATATATTGGTATGGTAGAATAACCTATTCATTTGTGCATGCATGATCCAAATGATTATGAAGAGATCCTCTTTCTCTTGGAAAGAATAACCTGTAGATAAGAAAATACTAAAACAAAGAGGTTGTTAGATGGATAACAAGGTGCATTACCTAGAATAAACTAGATCCAAGAAGCATGAGCTTACTAAGAGGCTATCAATCCACTCTCTTAGAATAGTTAAGTTGAAGGAAATAAAGATGAAGTACTTGCATCAAATGATAGAGAAGACTGAAAGGGAATGCAAAAAGAAATAAATGCTTGATAAAGGAAATAAACTAATTATAATAATAAGTGGGTTAATACTAATGTGAAATAGATTAAGTTAGGTTTAGAAAATAGGTGGATACTCTATGAATAGGTAAAAATATAGAAAGTGGAATTTGGTTGAGGGTAAGTAGGTGGAAATAGCTTCTTGTTATTTCCTACCATAGTGACCATCGACAGTTAGTTAAGGTGACCGTCGGTGGTCAAGGTGACCATCAACAGTTAATTTGGGTTCTAAGGGTGTTCATAAAAAGGCTATTTAATGGGTTAATAAGTGTTTGGAGATCTAGTTAAGGTTAGCGGGGCCAAAAACTATATAATTAGAACTTGAAAACTAGAAATATACTTAACTAGTTGTTTGATAGTTGGTAGTTGATCTAGGAGTGATTTAGGTAGAGTAACAATACTTTTATTAAAGAGTAATTATGGTAGAGGTTAGGGTCTTTATTATAGTTATTGAATTGCTAGAGGGAAGAATTGAAAATAAGTTCTTGATGCTAGAAGTTCTTGATGATCATTGGTTGATAGCTTGATTGCATGATTGCTAAATTCCTAGATCTTGGATCTTTTTTCACCTCCTACTCTCCTCCTTTTATAAGAAAAGGGAGATGAGGTAGAAGGTTTCATATGATGTTTGGTTGATGGTTTCAATGCTTTGTAATGTATTATCTTGACATCTATATTAAATTTTAATGTGTTAACTTGCATACAGCCTGAGTTGTCTTTATTTAGATGGGGAAGACCTAACTATCAGTGGTTAGGTTTAACCATCAATAGTCATGATGATCATCAGTGGTTGGGTAATCATCGATGGTTAAGGTGATCATTGACAGTCGAGGGTTGGAAAAAATTGGGTCAAAAGGAAAAGTTAGTGAGTTAGTTTAGCTAGTTAGCTAACTTGACTCAGGGTCTATTGGGTTAGTTAGTGGGTTTTCTAACTTGTGTTTATGGTCAGGAGAGGTTGGGTGGTCCCTACAGGGGTCTCAAGACATTTCAACACTTATAACCATTATGTGTGGTTTTTTAGTGTCTACATTTTGCCCATTTTTGTTATGTAATTTGTATCAGCAAGCTTCAAAACAAAAATAGATTATGAGTTGGTGGGTTATTTCCCTGAGAATAGGATGAGGGGTTCCCCCTTAAACTAAGAGTTGATGAGGTGATATAGAGTTAGGTGTCAATTTGAGAAGTGGTTACAGTGAGTCACAAGGTTGGTGACAAAAAGGTTGGGCATTTGAAGCATAAACATGAGCACAAAAATGTGACTTAGTGTAATATCCAAAATCATGCATAGATTAAGTTGTCATAGTTGGTAAAAGTAAAAGGTTGGTTTTAGAAGGACAAGTGATGGGGTAACTAGGCCACAGTGTCAGGCATAGTTGATCGGGTTATTCCTATCAAGTCTCCTAGATAAGGTCAGTGTTTTTATAAGTATCTAAGGTAGGAAGTACTCTTGAGAAAAAAATAAATGGTTTGGTGTGCACTAAGTGGTGAAAATTCAAATTTTCAACATGGAAATGTTGGTTAGTGTGATTAGAAAGGACCAAGTAAGGTCATCACAAATATGTGATAGTTGGGGCCAAAATGGCCAATATCTAGGTAGACAAGGTGGTTTGTATAGTAGGTGGAGAAGGTAATCTCCAAAGGGTGGAATTAGGGTATATAAGTGCCTAAATTTGAAAAGATGACATCCTAACTATTGATAGTTAGGGGTCTCAAAAGCAAACTTCAATGGTCACCCTAACTGTCGACGGTCAAGGGGTAAAAACCTTAAAAGTTTGAAGTTGTAAAAAGTGAAAATGTTGAGTCATTTTAGGAATTTTTACTTGTTGACTCTCATGATACTAAGTGATCATACCATTATCCTTGGCATTATATGCAAGAGTATTGATGAGGTGGTTACTAGTGTTTGATTGGGTAGAATTGATCTAGTATGGGACTGAGGATGTAGGGTGGGCAGGGATGTGACTGAGTGGCTAGACCTAAGATTCTTCCTTGATGATGGTCAAGGAATGAGGTAGGGGATGCACTAAATTATTATATTAGTTTGATTGTGATTTTGTATTTAGATTTTGTTAGTTTATTAGGGGGTGTGGCTGTTGACCTAGGTATTAGGGTAGGGGTGGTTAATTATTGAATTTGTAGGGTAAAGTGGTTTTTGAAGGGTAGGTTAGGTTGAGGGAGGTTAAGGTATATATTGGGTAGTTGTAGTTTGAGTTAAAATGAATTTTGGGTGGTTTTGTGGGTAAGTAGGATTGGGTATTTTTTATCAATAATCACACATAGTTATTTTCAACAATCCTACCCCACCATCGGTGATCATAGTTGACCATTAACAAATTGAAGATCGAAGGGAAAAGGATCGCTTGACCATCACTGATCATAGTTACCATCGACAATCGACCACTTGGGATAAAAAGGTTGAGTTTAGTTGTGTTCGAATGTTTGGATGTTAATGGTAGTGTTTGGGTGGGGGGTTTTAAGTTTAGAAAATTAGGGTAAGTTAAGTGGTAGGAGGTTAAGTTCATGGAAAATAATAGTAAATAAAACTAATTATGTCTTATAAGAAACTTTTTAGGCATGATATAAAATCCAAATGTGAGATTGGGTCCCATGAATATTTATAGAGATCCATCGAGGGATGATGGAAGAGGACTAAGGATGTTAGCCTCAAAGCAATGATGCACTACCATCATGTGTCATGAGATGCGGTGATGATCATGGCCCTCATTAAGAGATGGGATCTAGCCATGAACACCTTTATCCTAATGATTGGTGAGATGATGATCTTTCCATATGATATACATAAGTTCACATGATTGCCAATTTGATGGGACCTAATATATCACATTGAACGAGATGAGAGGGATGAGTTGGAGTAGTTATATGGTGATGATCATGATTTTTATAGGTGTCATGTCAGTGGGTTTATCTACACACCTTTTTATCATAGGGATAGAGATGAAAGGAGGTTAATGACCATGATGATGATGGTAGTATCATGTTTTGTGGTTCTAGATTCAAGTAATGGGAGGTTTCTATATCTATTGTTATGTGTATTGGTGGAGATGTTATTGGATTGCACAATGTTCAATTAGGTACCTATGCTTTTAGTTCAGATATATAGGAAGTAATGGGTGTTTATAGCTCACAGGAGACATGATATTAGTGTGGATTTCATGTTGCACTATTAGGCCTATAATCACATCCAAGTTCTGACATTGATGGGGCTACCATGGGAGGGATATGCCTAGATGGACTTTATGGTGGTTTTTATGTGGTAGAGGAGTGATTATGTGCTCATAGGGCCTAAAGGAGGTTTATGAGATATTTATTGGTTCAGAGGGGTATTGGATGTTGTGGTTTTTGGAGATATGGTTTGGAGGTTGTATGTCAAATTTTTGAGGTAGGCCCACTATACTCAGCACATTTTATCATTGTAGAGCTACAAGTATATATTTGGGAGGAGAGAGGGTGAGACTGAGCTCATCTCTTTTGATAGGGTTCATAGGTAGTTTAACTTGATACAAGAGATGCTGGGTTTGTTCCTGAGGTATAGGTGGGAGGATGCCAATTTTATTCTTCCAAAGCCATAATTAGTGGGGATTATACTTGATCATGAGGAATTTCCCATTAGAATAAATATTCATGATGCATGTTTTGTTGATGGATACCCGACATGGTATCAAGCCCTCTATGCAATGTTAGATTTTGGATGGGATCATGGGGGTAGGTATCCTATAGATGTGGACCCAATTGGTAGGGGTCCACATACATAGGTATAGGGATGTGGCCCTGACGTATAGGCAATGATCACAGAGAGAGATTAAGATTGAGCAACATTATCCATGACACAGGCCACAATAGCTACTTTATAGGGTCAGAAAGTAGCAGTGCAAGCTCAGGTGATGACTGTGATAGGTGAGAGGGACCAGGATAGAGATACACTAGCCTTTGTGACCTAGGAGAGGGACTCCTTGAGATAGGCTAGAGGTGGAGTCACAACACTAGCAGGTCTAACAAGTAGCATCCCCATGGGATGTTACTTGGTCATAATTGAGGAGTTGCATTATTATGAGGCCATAGTCCTGACATGTCCCAATGAGACCTGATGGGGTGAGTATATATCTATTTTGGTATGTGGTACAGGTATAGTGAATATAGGTTAGTGGGTTGCTTCTATGGATGGATAGATAGGTACTAGGTAAAAATAGTGCCCTAGGGGCATAGGTTATGATATGTATAGGTGTATATGATTTTGATACCAACCTATGAGCTAATGTAGTGAGATGTATATGTTTTGAGAGAGAGAGAGAGAGAGAGAGAGAGAGAGAGGTACATTATTACACGTATTATTTTATTTTGATGAGACATAATTATATGATGTGATGATGATATATAGATGTGATTTTATGGTTCATGGTTCATGGTTTTATTCTTATTATTATTATTATTATTATTATTATTATTATTATTATTATGAGATATAGACTCACTAACTTAGGCATGTGATGATTATGGATGATGTTTATGATAAGTATTTATACATGATTATGATGATGTGATTCTTTATTTTATAAATGGTTATAATGTTTTGATTATGGTCATGATCATGGATATGTGATGTGGTTTATTTTTTTGATTATGATAACACATAAATTAAGTTAGATAACAAAACTATATGTGGAAAAAGAGATGAAAAACATGAGACATACGTCTAAGTGAATATGTGAAACAATTATGAGAGGATAAAGAAAAGGCATGATACTTCTTCATTGACAAAGACAAAAAAAACCAAAGTTAGATTGACCTAAGGAACATAAACCCATCAAATGCTTCACATTAGCATGTGTTGTTTGGTAAAAAGGTGTCTTGATCACATCGTGTTAAGGAAGCTCAGAAATCCCTTGATTTGTAGATGGTACAAAAGGGGTATGGGTGATAGGTGGTGTGAAGTGTAGTGTAACCTCTTATGGGTTGGTTTTCCCCTTCTACAGGTGACCTAAGAACCATAATAAACAAGTCCATGTTTTAATGCAAGGTATAGACTGGTCGATGTGGGAAGTTTAATGATGTTATATATGAAAGTTGATTGTAGCTTTGGGATAGCTTATTATTGATTTTGATATAGGCTATTTTTATTACTTTGTTTTGATAAGTTTGAGATGTTAATCAATGTAGGAAGCTTAAAATGATTACTTTTGACAAAATTGACTTAGTCATCCTTTAAGGGAGTGGTCTAAGTTTGGATTTATGCATTTTGGTAGCTATCCTTCAAGGGATAAATTCATCCTTTTAAGAAATTTAGTTTTTGGAAGTTATCCTTCAAGGGAGTAGTCTACATGCTACAGATATTTGACCCAAGTGATATTTTGGTATCCTAAATTATTTTAATGCTAGGTTAGACATGGACAAGTCTCTATATAGGCTTAGAGGTTTACATTTATGAGGGAAAAACTTAGAGCACAAGAAGGTTAATGACAGGTAAAAGGGGTGGTTTTGAGAGACAAAGACCATGAGATTTCATCCGATTAGGATGAAAAGCATCTATGAGAACCATGCCATGGGTAGAACCATTGGACCCATATTTAGGATTAGGCTATGAGTTTGATGGTTAATCACATGGTTTTATGTTGTAATTATTTGTCCTTAAAGGGATGGGATGAAGGTGTGAGGAAGGTGAACATCTCATAAATCAAGAGATGAGCTTAAGTTAGACAAAAAGGTGATTTTGATCCTTATTTAACAAAAGAAAGGACACAAGTGTGAAGCATTGAGAGGCTCAAGTTTTGGTTTGCCTTCAAAAGAGGATAAATGATAAGCTCATGATCCATACTTATGGGTTATGATTTAGGGTCCAATCCAATTAAAAGCAAACTTTCCTCACTTATTTTTATGTATATTGGTCACATGTTGATTTTCCTTCAGGATGAGGTCTTTGATGTTGAATTCTCATTATTTAAGGTATTTTTTATAGGTGTGCTTAACTCACTCTTGATAGACACAAAGATGGTTAAGTATAGTTAGGTGGTGCTCATCAAGTAGCTCTAGTCATGATAGATGCTCTTGATGATAATCGCTCTCATAAATTATGTCTTGTAAGGATATGCAAAAAGATGGAATCTAGACTTTGAGAGGCAAGATGACCTCTACTCTAAAGACCAAAGAGAAAGGGTTAGCACCCATAGAGGTTTTAATACTAGTGCAATAGGCCCATAAAGTGAAAGGGGTGTGAAAGTGCCAATTCTAACTAGAAGCATTGACCATTTTGGTTAACATCTTATTAAGGGTTTTGTTAGAGGCTTCCACCTATCCATTTACTTATGGACGATAAGGCGAGGATAAACTTAACTTGATGCCAAATGTATCACAAATACCTTGGAGTTTTTTTATTTTTAAATATTTGCCATTATCAGTGATGATCTTATGGGGAACATCAAAATGATAGATGATATGATGATTGATGAAGTCAACTATCTTGTTAGCTTTAGTCAAGATGAGAGGAATAGCCTCTACCCAATTGGTGAAATACTTAGTGGTGGTGATGATGGTGAGGTACCCCTATGAAGAATGAGGATTGATTTCCCCAATGAGATCTAGTCCCCATTGTGAGAAGGGCCAAAATTCCTTGGATACTTAAGGCCATGGGCTAATGTATGATGTAAATTGGCATGTTATTGACATTTAACACACTTATTCACATAGTCACAATAGTGCTAGTTGAGGGTGGGCTAATAGTAGCCAAGGTGAAGGATACATTTATCAATAGATAGACTACTAAAGTGTTATCCATAGATCTTGTCATGCATTTCTTTGATAGCATGGGAAGTTTCTTAGTTGCATAGGAAACGAAGAAAGAGGCCATCGAAACCATGTTTGTAAAGTATTCCACCTAATATAGTATAATGAGAGGTACTCTAAAAAAAGGCTCTTTGGGCATTCCTAGAGAGTTTGGGAGGAATGATGTTGAGGTTGAGGTAGCTAAAGGTTTTCTCGTACCAAATGTCTGATGGAGATTCCTCTACAAATATCTAGTGGAGATTGTTCTAGCATGCTTAGTGAGACCTAGTAGCATCTAGGTGCCCTTTTCTTCCTTATTCTATGCTCATATAAATAAAGCAAAATATATTTTGGGTATAAAATAAACATTACATACATTGATTTCTTTCATGTTTAGCTCACATAGTTAAAATTAAAGGCTAAGTAAATAAATCATAGTTTCACCTTTATTCTCACACACCAAAACCAAATCACTTATATTAACTAAACATCATAACAATTAACATAAGGCCCAACTATGGTTTCATCTCCTAGCAGTTCACCTTCACCCTTTGGCTATCTTACTTGGAGGTCATTACCAAGAAGAGAAACCAAAACTCAATGCTCTGGTTGAGTCTAAACTCTAAAAATTGGTATATATTGGCTAAGCACCCAACAACCTTATTATTGTGGTGTGTGAAGGGAGGGGGCAATCCCCAATACCAAGCCACATATTAATTTCCAACATATATCCTTAAACACCTAAAACTAACCATAGACTTATTTTCTAGTACTTTCTCTACAAACTAAGTTCTGCTTCCCACTTTCCAACTAAGGCATAAACCAAAAGTGAGACAAAAGGTACCCTAAGATTTTAAAACACACTCTAGTGTATGTTTTTTATTTCCTTGAGATATTTTTCTTTTGTTTTCTTTATGTTTGAGTTGTGATCTTTCCTTTATTCCTTTCTATTCCTCACATGGTTTTTACTAGACAATAGTTGAAGAACCAAACCAACCAAGTTCCACCTTCCTCTTCTTCTTCCTCCATGGAGTATACCTTAGATGTTGAGGGTTCTCCCCATCCTTCTACCAGCCCTACCATGCCTTAGATAGTTATCTAAGGTGATGCATATTTCACTACCTTCCTTGATAATAACCACATGGCCCTCCAATATTACCTCAACACCTTGTCTTACTACCACCCTACTTTAGTTCCTCTAGTTATCCACCTTATGGGATGCCTCCCCATCTTATGGGAGACACCTTTTTTTTGCTACCTCTACCCAACCTATGATCACTCAAACATCTTCCTCCACCAATAACCCATCCACTACCTCCATCCAAACTCAATCAAACAACCCAACCAATAACCAAACACCCATACACTAACCAAAAACATAGGGGCAACCTAACATTTTGTTACCTATACTCCACCCATAGTGGGGATACTTTATAACCATATTACCACTATTCCCCTTATCACCACCAACCCACCAATCTCCACCCCACTTTAAAATGTGTTGCTTTCTATACCTTCTACCCATCCACCTATCAGTACTAGAGTTACCACTCACCCCCAACCAATTAACCCATTCATACCTCTAAAATAAACCACATCAACTCTTCAACAAATACCTATGACACCCTACCCACACTATGGTCCTAATCCACAAGGATACATAGCTTCATCTTCTACCCAACCTCTTGTTCCCATTAACCCTTATATGGCATCATCCTAACCCTCAATGACCACATACCAAAATGTATAATATTCTCAACCCTCTACTAATTATCCATATATTGCATCCACCTAACCCCAACAAAACTTACCATACAATTATGGAACTCCCTAACCCCAAATAGATTTGGTCAAAATGTTGATGGACAAAATGACCGACCTAGAGTCATCTATCTTTGGGGATCACAACCTATTATATTATGGCCAAATATATGATGAACCTATTCAATAATCCATCCCTATCAAACCTTACCCTCCTCAATTGGAACTAACCAAATTTTCTAAATTCCAAAGCAAGGAAGACCCCCAACAACACCTAAGAGCATTTTAGCATTCTTACTACTTGATTGCCTATGATGATGTTCTTCTCCTTTGCAGCTTTCCTATGTCTTTATCTAGACATTAGATTGTTATAATGCTATTAATAATAAATCCATATTTTCCTTTTCCTAACTCACCTAAACCTTTTTAGACTACTTCTCAATCAATATATCTAAGAAGGTCTCCATCATCGATCTCTACTCCATCAAGAAATTTGATGATGAATTAATTGCCAATTTCATATCCTGATGGAGAGGTATTATCAACCAAATCTATTTATCTTTACCCCAACCTGAGGTGATTGAAATTTTCTTTCAAGATTATGCCAAACACATCGACCCTAATTTATAGGTTTAAACCTTCAAAACCTCTAATGAGACATTCACCATGGCACACAAACTAGAAATTAGATCCATCGATGAGGGGAAGTTGAAACTAAGAAATAAAAACTCTAGCTTAAAATCTAATGACCCTTCCCAATCCAAAACCACCAACCAATATAACCACCCTAACACCAAAGCAAAGGCAAATACAAACATGATTGTCCTTAAAACCCATCCACCTCTAGTTGTCAACCAACCCAACTAAACCAAGTTCTCTAACTCCTCCAATCAACAAATCCAGATTAAAAATTGGGATACCCCAAAATAATACACTCTACTAGGGGAGTCATATGCTTTAGTTTTGGACAAGTTTCTCAAAGCCAACATTTTATAGCTTTCCCCATCAAACCTCTCTAATAATTCGATGTTTCTCACCCTGTGCCTAGTTGGTACAATGAGACTGATCTATGTGATTTCCACCATGTCATTGTACATGATGTTAGTAGGTGTAACACCTTCAGAACCATTGTCCAAAACTTGAGTGATAAAGGAGAACTTATATCTGATAATGCCAATGCACCCCCAAATCAGTCACTTGACATATTTCAACAACCTTTTCCCAATGATACCGCTTATACCCACCATGATGACAACAAATTGGAACCATCTCATGCTCATGAGGTCCATACAATCAATGTAATTATTAGTGAACTTATCATTAATCAAACCATTACCTCAACTACCTCTTTCAGCACTCCACTTATTGAAGTGGTGAAATCACCCTCCATTCCTTTGGATACGTAAACAAAGGAAACAACCACCTCCTTTCCTTCACTTGATGAGATAACAGACTTACCCACCTCTCCTTTGATATAAATACCAAAGGAAGAAACCATTTCCATCACACATTCCTCCCCCATCATGGAATCACCTACTAATCCAATTTACAAACCCTTCTATAGACTGGTCCAAAACCTAGAATTTTCTTCTCAACCCAATATAGATCGAGCCATACTTTGGCACTATCTTGGGATCCCCTATCCAAATAAGTAGGAACTTTTAACCTCAACTTCATCTACCCCATATTCAATCATACATACCATTAAACCTATCATCACCTCAACCCCTTCATCAAACACCTCTCCCTTTAAAACCAAAGGGGAACCATCCAAACCACCTCCACCCAAAATTATCAAATCACCTTACACCTCTCTAATCAAACCTATTAATAACCTAGGGATGCTTCCTACTTCTAGCCTTATCCACCCACCTTTGAATTTATATTTAACCCCATCTATTCCACCAAAGAAAACATTAACCAAACCAACCAAGAAGGTGGAGCCACCCAAACTCCCACCTAGAACTAGAACCATACCACCTGCTTCCCTCTGACCTTCTATCTTAGGACCCCATCCTTCTTCCATCCTAGGATCTCATCCTTCTATAAAGAAGGTGAACCCTCCCAAAACTACCTAAACTAAACTTCCTCCTTTTTTCCTACCTTTACCTACCCCCTCCAAAATAACAAACTCCCCATCATTTTTAACTAAACTATCTACCTCTACCTACCCACCTATGTCCAAACCTTCATCATATAAATCACCCACCTCCAAATCCTTCACATTTAAACCTTCCACATCAAAACCAATCAACACCAATCAAACCCACCTACCAAAATTATTCTACCACCCACAACTTCCATGGTGAAGCCTACTTTTAAGAAGGTTCCCACCCTAAAAACCAAGATCCCATCACTTTTAACACCTTTGCTCAAATATTATTTGACTATTTTACAAAGTTTGTTACAAAATTATTCTCTAAACCTACCAATTATCAAACCTTTGAGTCCTAAACCATACTAGTTCAATGATAGTGTAATCTGCTCATACCATAAGACACCTAGACATGACATAGAGAACTGTAAAGATCTCCAAAGACTTGTACATAATTTATGGGATGAGAATGATATATTATAAAATAAACTTATCTTAATCCCATTATCAACCCAACCACTAAATGAACCTATCCAACACTTACCCACTCTTGCACTCTCATCTAAGAGTGAGGAAGAATTAAAGTAGCCTTCTGACCCAATGCTTCCCCTCAGCCACACTATATATATGGTCACTTGATCTTGGGCCTAGAAAAAGGATAAGTGAGAGGCAAAAGTGTACATTCCATGGACATATCCTTACATACCTCAACTTTCCAACTAGACTCGGGCACCTTCACCTTCACCTTCACCAAAACCCAAAATATCCATTTTGGGTGCCTCTTCTTCCAACCCTTCTGAATCTATCCAGTGAGTAATTTTGAAATAATTTTACCAAACACAAATGAATATGAGCCCATAAAAATAATCAAAACCTCACCCCATCATTTTCAAGTACTAATATAGGCCTTATAATTTATAGAGGTCCAACCTAAAGACCCTTAACCTCTTCCAACCTTTATCGAAGCTCTTCAACTTTCCACCCTTGTCACATTCAAGGATTAAAAAATACCTTTTGTTCATCTTAAATATCCCAATATTCCCCTCTTCATCACTACATACATCAATTAAACCCACATAAAAATGGTGATGATTGATGGGGGAGCTAGTATTAATATTATCTACTCTCATGCTTATGACCAACTCTAGCTACCAAAGAATATCATGTCAGAAACTATAGCTATCCTTCATTATTTTAATGATACTATGGCCACAACCTTGGTGAAATTCATCCTCCACATCTACTTAGGACCTCACATGCTTATATAACTCTTCTACATCATAGAAGGCAAGTTATAATACAACATCTTACTTGGATGCCGTTGGATCTACTCCATGAGTTGTGTCTCATCCACCTTGCATCGATGTGTCAAGTTCAAACATGAGGGTCAGGTCATCACTATATAAACTGAATTTAGTAATTTCACATCTTGAAACATGACATATCAACCCAACAAAATTCTTCTTCCTCACTCATTCACCTCACCACCGACAAATAACTCCACCCACAGCATTGATGAAGCTTCAACTAGCTCATCTATCCCTTGTTTTTATATCCCTATTAAGGACCCCTTGGAACCTACATTCTAGCATCTCTCACTAGGAGAGTATCATCTCTTGGCCTTAGACACCTTCCATACTCCTTAAGAGTATGGGAATATTAACCATATTCCTAGTTATGATCCCAATATCAAAACCATCATTCCTTTTGTGCTTCCCAACCACCAAACCAATTTCATCTATGGGGGACTTGATTAGTCACTTCTCACTTCCTCCACCACCTCTTCTACCTAATCATTTACTTATAATTTATCCTATTTAAACAAACCATAATTTTCCAAATTATACCTTCATAGGTGTTCTTTGAAGGGATTAGGCCTTAGTCATTATGAACATGGACCCCACAAGTTACCTTTGATCAAAACCTAGAAACCTCATGAGTTATTCAACCTTGGGTTTATACCACCAAAAAAACCCACCAATTCACCCAAACCCATCTCCACCATTGATGAGGACATTCCATCTTCACCAACCCCATCTCTTTCAAAGTCTAAATATTTTAAAACCATCCTGTCTAACATTTTTTTAGTCAATATCATTAGTTTAGGTCCCCTGACCTATAACAAGGGTGGCCAAACTAAAACCTTTCCTTTGATTCATCTTGAAATAGTAGAAAATGATTATCTCACCATCCACACTATCCAACATCAAGATGATGATTCCATTCTCACTTATCTTTATCTAGCATATTCTTCTATCCACAAATCCCTTCCTCCTGAAAACCAAACCATGTTAAATAAATCCACTATTGATGTCAACTTGGGTATTAAGGATAACCCTAACATTGTAAAAATTAGTCAATCCTTAGATTCCTTTGATCAAATAGGATTACCCTTTATTCCTTTATGACTGAAGCATATCATTTTCTTGATCTTATCAAGATATGCCTTGAATCGACCCTTCCATAGCTCTCCATAACATTGTCATCCATTCAAATGCTAATCCTATTAGGCAAAAGCATCATAGGATGTACCCTTATATCACCCTTCTAGTCAAAGAATATCTTTAGAGACTTTTGCCTATTGATTTCATCCAACCCATTTAATATCCTTAATGGGTTTCCAATATCATTCCCATCACCAAACCCATAGGGGAGCTTTGCCTCTATGTTGAATATTGTGACCTCAACCTTGCTTGTCCAAAGGATGACTTCCCTTTGCCTAGCACTGACCAACTTGTTGATCTTATAGCCAGCCATGAGATGTTATCTCTTATAGATGGTTTATTAGGATATAATCAAAACTTGATTACCCCTAAGGATTAGCATAATAATTCCTTCATCACCCCATGGTAAACCTTCTACTATAGGGTCATGCCATTTATTATGAAAAATGTTAGAGTAACCTACCAACATGTGATGACCTACATATTTCATGATCTCATCCACAAAATCATAGAGGACTATGTAGATGATCTCCTTGGGAAATAAAAATATCACAAGGATCATCTAGAATTTCTCAAAATTATCTTTGAGTGCCTAATCCATTTCTATGTCTGACTCAACCCCAAGAAATGTGTCTTTGGGGTCCTATTTGGAAATCTTCTTAGCTTTATCATCTCTTTTTGAGGAATCTAAGTAAACCCTACCAAATTTAGATCAATCCTCAACATGCCACCTATGACCCACCTTAAGCAAATCTATAGCCTACAGGGGAAGCTCCAATCCATTCGTTTCTCATCTCTTAGTTATCAAATAAATGCCACCCCTTTCACCATCTTCTCAAGAAAGATACATCTTTTAAGTAGACTAAGGATTGTCAACAAGCTTTTGATTCACTCAAAGAGTATATTATTTATCCACCCATTCTTATCCCTCCTAAAGAGAACCAACTAATCTACCTTTATATCTCCACCACTAACCATTCCTTAGGGGCAATTCTTTTTCACCATGATGAACAAAACAAAGAGTAAGCTATTTACTATATAAGTTAAACACTTATAGAGTATGAGACTCGATACACCCATAACAAGAAGCTTTTCCTTGCCTTAGTCTTTGTGGCTTCCAAACTTCATCATTACCTCCTTAATCACAAAACCTTTATCATCACCAACACCAACCCCCTCAAGTACATGCACTCTAAACTATACCAAAACTAGCATATGGCCAAGTGGCTCATACTAATAGTTGAGTTTGACTTGAGTTCCTCTAATATAAGTCAATTAAATGATAAGTCATTATCGATCAATTGGCTAAAGATATTTTTCCAAGCAACCAACCACTTCTTATTTCATTTTTTGATGATTCCATCATGACTCTTTCTCAAGAGGATGTCACCTACCAAATGGTCATGTTCTTTGATGGCTTGAAGTGTCATGATGGTAGAGGTGTCAAAGTTATTCTCATTTTCCTTGATGGAAAACCTCTTCCTCTTTCTTTAAAACTTGATTTTGAGTGTACCAACAATATGGCTAAGTATGAAGCCCCAATAATAAGTCTCTAAACTTCTCTAGCCTTGGGAGTTAAGATGATCAGTGTCTTTAGTAATTCCCAACTTGTGGTTAACTAGATCAATAAATCATACCAATGTAAGAATGATGTCTTGTAATAGTATAAACACCTAGTAGATGTACTCTTAGCATCATTTGATCATTAAATTATCCAATCTATTCCATGATATACCAACAAGTTCATAGATACCATGGTTTTCATTACTTCCTAGAGCCCATCTACGCCTTCTAATTCTAAGCTCTTTGTCACCATTCATCATTTTGTCACACCCTCTTATATACAATCTGACCTCCCTATCATTTTTAGTGTGGAAGAATCTCCATTAGACATTTAGTATAATCAAAACTTTGACTACCTCAACCTTAGCATCATTCCTCCCAACCTTTCTAAGAATGCCTAAAGAGCCTTTGTTCAGAGGACCTTGTGTTATATCATACTAGGGGGAATCATTAACAAACATGGTTTCAATGGCCTCCATATACATTTTAGAATGTTTCTCTCAATTTCAGTTTATTTTCTTGGAAAAGAAGAAGTAAGAAACTAGATATGGGTATGGTATAAGAACCTATTTGTTTGTACATATGTGATTTAGATGATTGTGAAGAGCTCCTCTTTGTTTTGGGAAGAATGACCTGTAGATAATAAAATAATAAAACAAAGGGGTTGTTATATGGATATTAAGGTGGATTTCCTAGCATGAGTTAGATAAAAAAAAGTGTGATCTTACTAGGAGGTTGTCAATCCACTCTTTTAGAATAGTTAAATTGAAGAAACAAAGATTAAGTACTTGCATCAAATGATAGAGAAGATTGAAATGGAATCCAAGAAGAAACAAATGTTTGATAAAGGACATAAAATAATTATATCAATAGGTAGGTTAATACTAATACTAAATCGTTCAAGTTGGGTTCAAAAAATAGGTTAGGACTCTATGAACAGGCAAAAAGATAGAAAGTGGAATTTAGTTGAGGGTAAGCAGGTAGAAATAGCTTATTGTTATTTCTTACCACAATGACCATCAATGGTTAGGATGACCATCAGTGGTTAAGGTGACCATTGGTGGTTAAGGTGACTGTCGATGATTGTTGTGGGTTCTGAGGGTGGTGTTTAGAAAAGGGATATATAATGGGTCAATAAGTGTTTGGAGATCTGGTTAAGGTTAGGGGGTTATAAGAAATTATGTAGAAGGGTCTAGGTCAAAAACTATATAATCAACACTTAAAAATAGAAATATACTTAATTGTTGTTTGATAATTGGTAGTTGATCCAAGAGTGATTTGGGTAGAGTAATGGTACTTTACATGAAGAACAATTTTGGCAGAGGTTCAGGTCTCTATCATAGCTATTGACTTGCTAGAGGGAAGACCTACAAATAAGTTATTGATGTTAGAAGCTACTGATGACTATTGGTTGACATTTTGATTGCCTAATTGCTAAATTCTTGTATCCTAGATCCTTTTTCACCTCTTGCTCCCCTCCTTTTATAGGCAAAGAGAGATGGAGGTAAAAGGTTCTATATAAGGTTTGGTTGATGGTTTTGATGCTTTATGATGTGTTAGCTTACTGTCCATATTAAATTTTGATGTGTTAGCTTGCACACACCTCAAGTTATCTTTGTTTATATGGGGAAGACTTGACTATCAACAATTAGGTTTAACTATCGATGGTCATAATAATCATCAATGGTTGGGTAATAATCAGTGGCCAAGGTGACCATCCATGGTCAAGGTCTGAAGAAATTTTTATCAAAAGGGAAAGTTAGTGAGTTAGTTTAGATATTTAGTTAACTTTAATTAGGGTCTAGTGGGTTAGTTAGTGGTTTTAATGACTTGTTTTTATGGTTAGGATAGGCTGAGTGGTCTCTAGGGGGTTCTAAGGCATTTCAACATTTATAAGCATTATGTGTAGTTTTCTAATGTTTACACATATATTTTACCATGCTTAGTTTCATGACCTAAGATTTAGCACATAGAAAGTAAATATAAATGTGATCAAAACCATATTACCAACTGCCTCTGACTTATCTAGACATGGAAATGGTGATGTCAACAAACTGCATACTCATATTTTTTTGCCATTGGATCCAAAATGTCAAGATGAAAACTATGGATTACTAGATGAATTCCATTTATGCATACAAGATATATAATCACCATTAACCTATGAAATGACTCTTTATATATGATCAATACTTTAGACTCATCCTTAATCATCTCTAAATAGTCAAACTCTGAAGATCAACCAAACCTTCTTCAAGCATATTAGGACAAACACATTGCACACTTTATCATTATCACTTAGGCTTTCAAGGTACTTCATCCACTCACCCAGACAACTCTATGACATCATCATGATATAATTAAAAACTCTCTAACAATTTCCCCTTTTTTCATTGATGTCAACAACCATCATATAGCAATATGTAGTTCACCTTCCTTCTCTTTTTTCAAGAACTCCACAATAGCAACTTTCTCCCCCTTTAACACAATGTAAAAGTGGGAACCAAATAATCTTGAAGAAATAAAAATACTAAAAATAAGAGAGGAACATATTATAAATGTGATACAAACTCCCCCTTACCTTGAGCTTACCTCTTCTTGCCTTGACAACTTCCTTTTGCTACATTCCAACACTATTCTTCAAACAAACACTGTAACCAATGAAGAAAGAACACAAAAAACACTAAAATATGATGTAACTCATAAAGAAACATATTATATGGATTCTCCCTAATATTTTTTTATCCATTTCACCTCTTGAGCATATTCATATCTCCATACACCATGAAGAACCACCATACAAGCTTACTAGCCTTCTCTCTCACACCACCTCAAGGACCACCAACAAAACTTCATGCCACTCAAAAAATAGGAAACATTCACTAAAAAAAATTGATAACTCACCTTTAAATACTCATTCCTTTATATTTTTTATAAATGAACAAAAAAACACTCTTCTTATTACTAGACATGTCTAGTCTCCTTATAGCCCTATCTAGAACTTGCATAGCCCACAAATTTTAGAAGGCACACCATCAAAACCTAAAAATTCATATATATATATATATATATATATATATATATATATCACTCTAATATACCCATTTAATCACAATAATTTTAAAAAACTAGATCCTCTTCTAAAATATACCTCCTTCATAAACCAACTTGCCAATTAGGCCTCCATCTTGACAAAAACATGATTAACTTGAAAACCACAGACATTCAAATCTCTATGAAGCTTGATTTGAAAAAAAAATTGGTCCATTATACCTATTAATAATCCTAATACCTTAAATCATAAGTCAAACCAATTTTCTAGCATAGCCCAAAACCCTAAAATCTTAAAACAAATAGAGTCAACAAACCTCCTTTTGGTCAATGTCCACCTCTAAAACTTATTGTACACCTGGAGACAACCATTACACACTTATAAATTAAGATTTAATGATTAAAATATGTATTCCCTCAGCCTAAAATTCTCCTTCAACTTTACTTTCAAACTTGTAAAGCTTCCTTAGCCAGCACTAGGCCTACCTTGACCCAATTGACCAAAACACAAACACCTGGGTCCTCAATTAGCCCTCTAAATAGACAAACCTCCTTGATATGAGAAAATTATAGTAAAATAATGGAAAACAATGATATTTTTTATACCCATTATCCTCTTATATCTTAATCAACCCTTGTTTCAATCTCACACTCAACACACATACCTTTTCCTTCTTTGGCCTATCTCACTAGGTCTCTTCTAGGCCTAAACCAACTTAGTTATTAAAAATACATACAGATGGGTATATACACATATAAAACCTAAAAAATTAGTTATAAAACATCAATATGGAAAATAATAAATTTTTTTGAGATATTTGGATGGTTAAATCTTATTCTATTCACCAAACCCTATATTCAGGGTTTTTAAGCCATTGTATAGGCCGAGAGCCTATAAAAAGGCATAAATTTTAATTTATGAGGTTTCAAAACCAAAATACACATAAATTAGATCTACCTTAATCCTAAATAACTTTATAAATCCTCAAAAAATGTGTTTCAACCCATTGTCCTTGATTTCCACTCAAAACTCATTTGACTATGAGAAGAATTTAACTGTCAACAGGTTTGTGCTCAAGCAATTTGAAAAAATAGAAATAAAATGCAAATTATAGGATAAAATAACTTTAAAAAACATTAAATATCACTTAACATAATTTTATAAAGTATTTTATAACCACTTCCTTTATCTTGTCCTCTCAAACATCCAATGCCCAGTTTGCAAACAAGAAAATCTTACACAAAACAAGGGACTGTACCTATATTCTCTTATCAAGGTTCTCTTTATTCATGTCTTGGAGAAAACATGAATTATGGAATAATTATACCATAATTTCATCATGCATTAAAAAACTTCCCACATCATTCACATAATAATAATATAACTATAGTTTTAAACAATAATTTTTATCAACCCCAACAAGGGTTTGTGTCCTCCTGCACTGACAATGTTTTATAATCCATTCTCTTTAGAAGTTTCCAAAGACTCAAATAAATTCTTTTGAGAAATATATATAACATAACCACTACCATTTTCAAATCCTTTATGTATTATACCAATCTAACTTTCCATAAGACTATGAACAAGGTCTCCTTTTCAAACATATACTTGATTGTGTCAAAAATGATACTCTATAGGCCTATGTCCCTATAGGTTGAATAAAACAATATAACACATGCATGGATAAATTTTTAATCAAATAGTGATCCTATGTACTTATATAAACTTACCATTCAATACCTTGAAGGAATCCTTATCTCAAATCGATTATCACAAGCATACATTCAAATTGATTGATTATGCTATCAAAATAGGATATAACGAACCTGTAAATTTATTAAAACACAAAAGTTTACTTTTTTTCACTAGGATCATATAAGTAACCATATAAACATAATAAATCACATTTATAATGGTAATCATTCTTCAAAATAACATTCTTTATTGGTATTTTCTCATACATTAGTTGGACTTACACAATCCTTCATGTATTTTTGCAGACCTTCTTGTCTCAATCTTGTCTGCCCTATTTATTCACACCTATCTCCCATTATATGGACCACCCACACTATAAAACCTTATTAAAAGTTCAAAAACTCTCAAAACAATCACTATAATGGTTTATTTATCAAGAAACCTCTTCAACACTCCTTCACTACGTAGGGTGATGGTTCTATGACTTCCACCTCACACTTTTTAACTTGACACATAAATTTAAACCAAATTATGACCTTCATAAGACCATAAAAATTCTAATACAACATTATTCAATAATTACATAGCACAAATAATTTTTTATGCTCACTAAAACACTCATAGTCCTTCCTTACACATTTGAAATTTCAAATTAAGTAAAAGGTAGGAAAACTAAATATTCAAATTTGACTCATTGTCATGACTCCAAATCACATCCAAGTTCACTTTTTTTATCATTCTTAAGATTCCCATACCTCATACTCCCAAGGGGAAAAAATAAATTGACTCCAATGTTCTTCTTCATTCAGGTTCTCACACAAATGTGTGTTCCTTACTACCACACATATGCCTCTGCTTCTTCATCCAAGTGTTCCTTTTCTCTTTCTCCTATTGCTACTCATGCTACTGCTTTTACCTAAAATTTCTCTTCTTTATTTGCTTTCTCTCATGATCCTCTTCAATCTTCATGGCATTGAAAATGAATGTCCATTCTATTTCTATTGCCTCCTCTAGCATTGTTATTTATACCTCTTCATCTTTATAGCCGATCCACTATATACTCTCTTCCTCTTTTGACCATTCCAAGGTCTCTTGATTGTTCATATCCTAGTTATCATCATGTTTTATCCTATTGTCCTCCATTACAGCTACTCTTTCTTTCTTGACTGTCAAATCAATCATCTCTTTACTTTGTATCTTCTTTATATGGATTGTCAAATCAGTCTCATTCTCTTTAACTTGTTTTTCTCTTTCCTCAAGTACTTCATGTGCTTCCTACTTCTTTTCTGATTTAATGAATTATTCAAACAATCCTATGGTGTCTTTGTACAACACATCATCTTCCACTTCAAAATATTCATAAAAAATTACATACACTACATTACCTATTATGCCTTTGTCTTCTTTATCATCTATTCTTTGCTTTTCACTTCTCCACTCTTCTTCATCAAACAAGTCACCAAATTTAGGGTAGTATAACTCCTCATATTCAACTATACCAACACTTTTCCATTCATCTATTTCTTATTCTTTATGGACTATTTTCCATTCATCTTCTTCATGATAATCATGCACTTGACTTTCTTTTCCTTTACTTGAATTCAACCATGACAAATAAAAGTTAGATTGAAACCTTTCAGGATATATTTCCTCTTTTTATTCCTTCATGGCAAGTTGTTTTTTCATATTCTTTAGTTGCCTTTCCAAATGTTTCATCGCCTACTAGTTCTCTCTCTTGCATCCTTTCTATAAAAATGCACTTAACTCTTTTCATAATCCTGATTCCACATCTTATCCTATATTCACTCCATATATGTAATAGCTCATTCCCCATCCTTGCCAATGCACTATTTATTTCCTTTATCTCTTTTTCCATCTCTCTCATTGTTACTTTCATATTCAACCTTATCCATCACTTTTCTCTCTACTTTTCCTTTCATCTTCCTCTTGAGTACCTCACTTGGGTACATACTCTCTCTCATTTTGTTTTGGGTCTCACTTAGAACACTTCCCTCTTTTGGTTCACACTTGGAACCCTCTATATCAGACTTCACTTGGGCCTTTTCTCTATTGATCCTTCACACTTATACTATCTTCTCTCTCTCAAGATATTTTTATGAACTTATCTCTTCTTTGAGCTTGTTAATAACTCTTCTTATTTAGGGATTCCACCACTTCATTCACATGTTTTCTTTCCTTCACATATCACACATTATCAATAATGTATTCAATCAATCAATCATAAAATACCTCATACCTTCTCTTTTATGTTATCTCAACTTTGTCTTGCAATAAAACTTCATGCAACTTGCTTCTTTGCTTGCTTACCTACAATTTCTTGGTCAATATGTAACATTTAATATAATCACCATGTTCACACTTGTATATACCTTATCCAATAATATATATGGATTTGATACCAAATGATGTAGAGTTATATTCCCTCAGCCTGTAATACTCTTTCAACTTTGCTTGCAAACTTGTAAATCTTTTTTAGCTAATACTAGGCCTACCTTGACCAAATGGACCAAAACACAAACACCTAGCTCCTCAATTATCCCTCTAAATGGATAAACCTCCCTAGTTTGAGTAAAGTAATTTCAAACTAGGTAAAATAATGACATTTTTGGAACCCATTATCCTCCTCTATCTTAATCAACCCTTTATTCAATATCACACTCAACACACATACCTTTCCTTTTTTTGGTCTATCTCATTAGGTCTCTTCTAGGCTTAAACCAACTCAATTATTCAAAATCCATATGGGTCCATATTTAGATAACATCAATATTATAAATACTACAAATTTTTGAGAGACTTAGATTGTTAAATCTTATTATATGCACCAAACCCTAGATTAAGGGTTTCTAAGCCACTGTATAGGCCAAGAGCCTATAAAAAGGCATAACTTTCACTCTAAGAGGTTTCAAAACCACAATCCACATTTATTATGTCCATCTTGACCCTACACAACTTTATCAATCCTCATAAAATGTGCTTTAACCCACTGTCTTTGATTTCCACTCAAAACTCATTTGACTGTGACAAGAATTTGATTGTCAACAGTATTATGCTCAAGTAATTTGAACAAATAGAAATAAAATGCAAAATATAGGATAAAATAATCATAAAACACATTTAATATCACTTACCATGACTTTATAAATCAATTTACAATCACTTCATTGATCTTGTCCTCTCAAACATTTAATGCCCAGTCTGTAAATAGGAAAATCTTACACAAAATAGGGGACTGCACCTATATTCTCTTATCATGGTTATATTTATTCATGTCTTAGATAAAACATTAATTATGGAAGATTTATACCATCCTTTAATCACATATGAAAAAACTTACCATATCATTCACATATCAATAAGACAACTACAGTTGTAAACAATAGTCTAGATCAACCCCAACAGAGGTTTGTGTCCTCATGCATTGACAGGGTTTTATAATCCATTATATTTATAAGATTCCAAAGACTCAACTAAATTTTGATGAGAAATATATATAATATAATAACTCCCCTTTTCAAATACTTTATGCATTATACCAATCTAACTTGCCATAATACTATGAATAAGGTCTCATTTTCAAACATATACTTGACTATGTCATAAATGCTAATCTATAGGCCTATGTCCCTGTAGGTTGAATCAAACAACATAAAACATGCATGGATAAAGTCTTAATCAAATAGTGATCTTGTGGACTTCATATAAACTTACCTTTCAACACCTTGAAGGAATCTTTCTCCCAACTTGATTACCATAAGCATACATTCAAATTCATTGACTTTGCTATCAAAATAGGATATAACAAACCTATAACTTTATTAAAACATAGTAATTTACTTTTTTTCACTAAGATCATATAAAAAACCATATACACATAATAAATCACATTAATCCTAATAATCCTTCTTCAAAATAACATTTTTTATTGGTATTTTATCATACATTAGCTGGACTTACACAATCTTTCATGCATTTTGGTAGAACTTATTATCTCAATCTTGTCTACCCTATTTCTTCACACCTATCTCCCATTCTATGGACCACACACACTATATAACCTTATTAAAAGTTCAAAAACTCTCAAAATAATAACTATAATGGTTTTTTTTATCAAGAAACCTCTTTAATACTCCTTCAATATGTAGGGTGATGGCTCTATCACTGACAACTCACACTTTTTAACTTGACACATACATTCAAACAAACTTAGGACCTGCATAATACCATAAAAATTATAATACAACATTATTCAATAATCACATAGCACCAATACTGGTTTAGACTCACTAGAACACTCACAATCCTTCCTTACACATTTGAAATTTCAAATTAAAAAAAGGTGGGAAAACTAAATATTCAAATTTGACTCATTATCATGACTCCAAATCACATCCAAGTTATCTTTTTTTTTCATTACTAATATTCTCCTACATTATTTGAGCTTTCACATATTTGAGAACCCATACATCCTATAACCCATTTTAGGACTGGCACACTCTTAAGCACAAACTAGGAAACTTGAGAGCAAACAAAAATCTCCAATTTGACTTCAACATACCTTCAAACCACAAAACCACCTATATCTTGCTAGAATAAGGACAATAGACCTTTCTATGTAAAAATATCATCTTGATAAAACACAAATCCTCTTTTTACCACTTGAAAACCTTCAATCTGGCCCTACAAACTGACCATATACAACTATGACATCACTTTGACATTACCATAGCATATCTTTCACCTAGACATACCTAATCCAATTGAAAACACTCATCTCGAGCCTTATAGGACCATCTGAAGAACACCATAACAACACTTTATTCTATACTAAAAGGAGTCTCTTAAGAAGCCTAGATAGAGACAACCTTTACATCACAATACTTTAAAACAAAATGAAGCTAAGAGTGGCCCACATATCCTCAGTAACCACTAGAATCCTCTTATAGTTATAATATTTCTTGATTTTGTTCTTCTTCTTCTTAGTCTTTTCATCTAAAGAATCCACCTTACAGTTGAGAATCTCATCACTAAGCATTGATAATTGATGTTATTTATATGATACATGCTTAGCATTAACAAGATGTTCACTTAGACCCATACACATATCATAACTAGCCTCAACTAGTACATTGGTCTTCTTCTTAAGTTTGGTCTCTTCATTCACAACATGAGCAAACAATGAGAACCCTTGGCACTCTTCACCTTCTATAGTATTCTCCATTGGACCTACAGTCTCATCATGACTCATACTTACCACTTTTGGTTTCCATGAGTTAATTTGTCTTTTCCATTATACTCTGGGAGCCTAATTAAACCTATTTTGGTTTGTATACCTTTTCTTGTAGAATTTAGCAATATGGCCAATCTTTTCATAGTTGTAGCAAACAATTCTCCTTGATGGGAACTCAGCTTGACTTACATTGTTTGGAGAAAAACTATCAATGTGTCCAATGTCATAAAAATTAAAATAAACTACTCTTTTCAAAGAAGACTTACCTTGCCTTAACTTATTTGGATAATGCTTAGAAAAGTATCCATTATCAAGATAGTTTAAACACTCAACCTTGATCACATCTCTTGACTGATAATTCCCATCATAGTTCTATGCAA
Source organism: Torreya grandis (assembly GCA_037957365.1). Classification (NCBI taxonomy): domain Eukaryota; kingdom Viridiplantae; phylum Streptophyta; class Pinopsida; order Cupressales; family Taxaceae; genus Torreya; species Torreya grandis. The sequence continues at coordinate 533,174 of JARHVA010005591.1, read as the reverse complement.
ACTCATTTCTAATAGGTCTTCTACATTCTCTAGTTATATGACCAAACTGATTACAAGTATAGAAATAACCATTGAAATTTGCATACCTCATGACATTTGGTTATCTAATCTGATTTGTCTTTATTTTTCCAGCACCTTCATTCCTTATCTGATGATTTATCTTCAAAGTATGATTTTTTTATTCATAATATTCTTCATCTTTTCTAGAGTTACATTCTCTAGTTCTTATTTATAACCAAGACTAGTATTATCACTTGCATGCTTTTGATCATTCATAATATTGTCTAGATCACTTGAGCTCTTTTCAAATCTCACAAATGACATTACCTTACTAGATGTCTTATCTAACTCATATTTCAATGACTTATTCTCTATTACATACCTTGAACATTCATCTTCTTTAGCTTTTGGGCTTATAGATAGGATTTCCAATTGACAACTGAGATCCTTGACTATATCTTCATGTTCCCTAATGTATTCATTCATTTTTACCTTAAATACACTAAATTACTCATAATAGCCCTTGATTTTAGATTTTATATTCTTATTAATCTTCTTCTCAATCTTTAGTTCTTTAAGAGCATTTGTCAATGCAATCTCATAGTCCACCTCATCTTCATCATCATCTAAATCACTCCAAGTAGACTCCTTTTGATGTGATAAAATACCTTCCTCAGCCATGAATAGGGCTTCATTTTCAAAAATAACATCATCTTCATGATCATACTTTGAGTCACTAACTTCACTCTCATCTGATGAGCTACAATCTTCTTTGGTGTAGAGACTCTTCTTGTCCTTGAAGTACTTCTTATTGTCAAAACTTTTGAATCCCTTTTTGCTTTTATTAGACATGAATGATTTATTTCCATAATCATGAGCTTGATCATGCTCTTCATCATCATCCTTCTTATACTTATGAGGGAGCTTATTACCAAAATTTCCTACCTCTCCACAATTGAAGCACTTGAGGGGTAGTTTACCCTTATAATTACCTGAACCTATTTTCAATTTTCTTGAAACCAAAGTAATTAGTTTATCCTCATCTATATGAGAAATGTCATCCTTTTTAGGTTTATTACCTTGTTACTTCTTCTTTATATTCATTTTAGTCTTGAATGATGTTTCCTTCTTTGGTGGTATATCATCATTCTTCCTCATCTCATAGGAAGTAAGGGTACCATGCAATTGATCCATCTTCAACTGAGTAAGATCATGACTTTCTTATATAGCATATACTTTTGGATCAAACTTGAGAGAAAGGGACCTTAATAAATTTTTAACTATAGTAGCCTCTTCAAGGTTCTCTCCAATACCTCTGATGATTTTCACAATCTCATCAACTCTCTTTAGAAAATATGTCATATAATCTTCTTCTTTCATCTTAAGACTTTCAAATTATGTTATATGAGTCTACAACTTAGCAAGCTTGACCTTTGAATCTCCTTCATAAATGATCTATATTTTGTCCCATTATATTTAGTATATTTACAATGGATTACCTTGGTGAACGCAGTCTTTGTAAGACCACAAGTAATGGCATTCATTTCCATAGAATTATTCTCAAACAACTTTTTGTTTATAGCACTAGATGGAGGAGTAGTAGGAATAACATAACCATCCACAATAGATTGCCATAAATATAACCTTAGGTACATAATGTATGTCCTCATCTTTTAACTCCAAAAATCATAATTGGAAAAATTAAACATTGGTGTTTGTTTAGTATAAAAACCTCTTTGATGACTATATATATTGTACCTTGGATCACCTTCAAGTTGTTAATCCTTTACCAAAGGACTAGCTCTGATACCAATTGTTAGAGGTATAACCATTGAGAGGGGGTGAGAGGGGGTGAATCAGTGAGCCCAAATATTTCAATTTCAACTCCAATCCTTTTAAACTATTAAAAAATTAACATATATCAACTTGATCAAGCAATATTAACAAGGGAGCTCATTCATTCAATGCATACACAAAATCAAACACAACACATAGTTCATGTGGTAAACCCCCATGGGGATTAAAATAATCTCTCAAGCCTATAACAAATGAATTAATTGTCTTATAAGAGATTAAAAATAAGATACTGTTCAAGTTCTTTAGACCAAAAACTTTGAGCAAGTCCTCTTGAGAAAAGGCCTTTAGTGAAAAACCTGTTCCACAAGGAGAAACTACCCCTAAAGAAGATCAAATCTTTTAGACTCTCCTTTGAATTAAACACCTCCACCTTAGAAATGATGTATTCATAACCTAATGATGGATCTATGATTATCTAACCCCTACACAAACTCCCTCTCTATCTCATACAGGCCTCTCACATAGGCATGCCATAATCTCTCTCCTTCTTCACTCAAACTATCATCATATGCACACTCAGACCTCTTCACATATACTCAAACTATAAGAGAGATATTATATCATAAAAAATATGACCTATAATTCATACACATATTCAACAAACTACTCTTCTCATAAATTCAACCAACAAGCACACTACCTATCCTCTCTTCTTCGCTTTAATGCATACTTCTCTCACATAAGCCTTTTACACTAGTCTCTCATACATGTCTAAAAACCAACACATTTAGTTTCACCATTTATATATTATCCATGAATTATCAGGTCTAAAATATTTCCATGTCATCCACAATACATGCCTTAACCATTAAGGCATCTAACATGAGTCACATTTAAGCACAACTCTCCTTCAAATAAGCCTAAGTCACCTTTTAGGTCCTATGATGACCCATTCACCTCTTTGACACTTATCCAAGAAAAATAAAAACACAAGAACACTTTACAACATATGGACCCATGATACAAGGTGAGTTGGCAGGGTACATTAAATAAGAATGTGGATCTTAGAGCGCTCATTAATCATGAGGCAATTCATTCAAAGGAGGGAAAGATCTGCTTGGAATAGAAAATAAATGATTTGGCAGAGTGGCATTTTGGAGGAAGTATCATACTCGTTAAATAGAAATATTCTAGAGAATGTGAAGTGGATTCTGAACGTGCCAGAAAATAGGTGAGTTTCATCACAAACTGATAATAGTTGGTCTCATTGCTCAGTATTCAGTGTTTGGGTGTTACTAGAAATTTGTATGGCTCACAAAATGAAAGGAGAACCAAGGAAGCAAGAACCAAAAAATTGTGAAGATTGGAAAGCAAAACAAGATGTCTAGAAGATCCTTCAGAGAGGGAAGGTTGTGAGCTACCTGGAACGGCTACATGGTTCAAAACCCCATATAACGATGGCTTTTTTCAAAAATTGGATTGACGACAGGGTAACCCTCCATGGCATCACGGTGAAACTCACTGAGGAATTCATAGCGGAGGTCATGGGCCTTCCAATAGAGGGAATAAAATTCTCAAAGCAGACCAACATTTCTAATGAGGCCTTTAGTAAATTCCCAAAGACGAATACTGAGGAGCAGCAGTTGGAAAAGAGTGGGGATTTTTTCAACCTAGAGTAGATTAAAGGAATCTGGAGAGACGTCTTACGCTGCATCTATGAGTATTTCATACTTGATGGAAGAAGCACAAGAGTCCATAAATTTCACTTTGTATTTCTCAATCATTTTAGACACAAAGTAATAATCTCCTTTCCTTTCTATTTGCACTTCTCTTTGCTCCAAAGTCTGTTCGCTCATAGGAAAAAGGAGACTCATCCTATATTGCATGAGGGATTAATTCTAATAATTGAAGGTCACTGCAAGAACAAGGCCATTGTTCTGAATCCTTATTCGGATAAAAATAAGGACTCTTAGAGTAATAAGAATGAAACAATAAAGGGGAAAGAAAAAGCTAAATCCAAATCCTCCAGCTTCAAAAAATAGATTGCTAATGAGGAAATAGAGTGGGAAAGCATTGAAAGTTTTGAGGAGGAAAGTATGGAGGAAGAGGAAGGAACAAAAAGTGGGGAATCTAGCTCTAATGAGGAAGATGAAGATAAAGGGAAGAATAAGAAAGAAGGGGTCACTATAGAGGAAAAAACTGAAAACAATAACTATGATCTTGAGGAAAACCAATAAGAGTTTGGGGAAACTAAAAAAGATTTGGATGTTCTATTTGAGGACCCTGCCTCAAAAACTGAGAAGGAACATCTAGTTTAGGATGCCAATCAAGTAATGGAAACAGGAGACCAAGTAAAGGATGATATTATCCATAACGAAAGCCCTGTTGAAACCAAGGAATAAGAATGAATGGAAAGGGAGGATCATATGGAAAAGGATGAAGACAATCCAAAAGAGAACATGGAAGATTTAAGTGATATAAGACAAAATGATGGGAGGTACCCCATTATGAGATTGGCCAAATGCAAAGCAGATGCTATCCTTCAACTCGACTCATGGATGCACAAGGAGATAATGGGCCTCAAGAAGAAAATGGAAATATTGAAACGTAACCAGGAAGCAGACTAGAATAAAATCAACAACATGGAAAAGCAGATGAGGGATATACCAATCAAACTAAAAGACTATGAGAAAAATCTAAGGGAACTCATTAAGGAAAGCATAATGAAGATGGAGGAGGTAACTTCCACCATATGTGCAGCTGCTGTAAACATTGGAAAATGAGAAAATGAGGAAATCAAATCCTTAGAGGGGCCAAGCAAGAGAACCAGACAGAGATCAAGAAATAAAGTAATGCAAGCGGGTGCTACGTTAGTAGCTATAGCCATTCAAGACACTGCTGTGATTGGTAAGGAAGCGGTGAAGATGATTTTGGAATTAGAAGAATAGGTCCATTGAGTTCTTACTGTCCTAGTTCTTTTAGTTGGATGTAATACCTGGTTCCATTTTCTGGTTTTTTGTTTTCTTATCACACTGGAGTTTTCAGGTCTTTTTAAAACTTGGGGTCCATCTTTTGATGTTCATGAATGGTGGTTTTAGGTCCATGTAAAACCTATTTTTGACACTTCTTAGAAGTTGGTTTTAGGTTTCTCCTATGGACGTTATTGTTATATCCTTCTTCCTTTGTTTTTGGGTTTTGGGGTCCCTTCAAAACCTGTTTTTAACTTAATCTAAAACATATGGACCCACGACACATCATCTAGAGGTCCCTTTTAAATACCAACATCCATCATATCACTCTTCTACTAACCCTCAATTAGCTCAAACACTTCTCTGCATACACAATCATTATGAATGAAAACATAATCAACTTCTAACCCTTTGTTCATATTAAATATAATTGGTTAATACTTCATAATACACATAAATTATTCTCAGAGTTTAAAATACTCAAAAATAGATAATTCACCATGACACATCGAAACAATCATCAACAGAAGCTCAAACATCCTTCCTATGTTCTTAACAGATGAATGTTGAACACATAGTCAACTTTGAACCTTTATAACTTTGATTGTATACACTTTCAGATCTTAAAATCTATATTTATAGATGTATCTTGGATTTCTCTACAAATTCACTTTTTACACCATGATAAAATTATACATAGATAAAAATATATGGCCCAAAAACCATATACTGGTCTTTCCTTTATTAAATTCAAATATTTGAATTCAAATGGTCATAGTTAAACTTCGGTCACCTTGCTATCATCTCATGTCCTTGATGCTTAGATAAAATACACATCATTGATCTTATTCACAATTTAATTCATATTTCACTACTTCCCAAATGTTAAATTTTGAACACTTGGCCTCATCTCATGCAATCTTGATCATACATGTTCCATTGATCTCTTCAAGATTGTCCTTACTTTAACAATGTTAGACAACTATCACTTTGACTTCTTGACTTTAATACACACCATTTATCTTGATTATTACAAACACCTAATCATAGTTGATCCTTTTAATAATCTTGATCTTCATCTCTACTGAACATTAAACATTGAACACTTGGCACCATCTCATTACATCCTGACATCTTGGAATAAACATGCTCCATCGATCTCATATATGTATCTCATTATTTATCTTTGTTAAACATTGGACATATTGAAATTATATTGATAAATATGGTCCATTAATATATATATATATATATATATATATATATATATATGTATGTATATATGTATGTATGTATGTATGCATGTATGTATGAAAATCCTCTAAATATTATATCTTAATTTGGTTTTTATATTTAACATCATGTAAAATAGACTAAGTATGGGGACCATTGCTATCTACCTGGAAGGCCAACTCTTGACCACAATAACTTTTGTTGTGCTTAGATGCATGATCTAAAATTTGGACCATATGATCTCCTCACATAGGATAATCCAACCACGTTTAAAAATACTCCTAAAAACTTCTTTCATGTTATATATAATTCCATTAATATGCTCACTCAAATGTTTTTGCCATAGAGCCAACTATGTCAACAATTACTTGGAAGGCTAACTTTGCACATGCATATATTTTGACGTGCTTCATCACATGACCTAAAATTTAGTGCATATTAACTAGGAATAAAACTAAATAAACCATATGGTAAAATTCTCATGAAACTACCACACATGAAAAATATGACTACATCAAAATGCCTACTCAACTTTTCTTGCCACACTGTAAATTTGGCAAAGTATGGGAAAACACTATCAAACTGCCTAAGAGCCCAACTTTGCACTTGTATATATTTTTTCACACTTAGTTTCATGACCTAATATTTAATGCATATTAACTAGGAATAAATTTTATCACAACCATAGGACCAAATGCCCCTGACTCATCCACACATGGTAAAGGTGATGTCAAACTGCCTACTTAGATTTTCTGCCATTAGACCCAAAATGTCTAAATAAAAACTATGGACTACCATATAAATTCCACTTATTTATATAATCTCTCTAATCACCATTTACCTTTTAAATTAACCCTTTCACATGCTCAATAATTTACACTCATCACTAATCATCTCTAAATAGTTAAACTCTGAAGATCAACCAAGCCTTCTTCAAGCATACTAGGACAAGCACATTGCACACTTTGTCATTATCACTTAGGATATAAAGTTACTTCATCCACTAACTAGGACACCTCTATGACATCATCATGATAAACTTGAAAACTCTCTAACAATCTCCCCCTTTGTCATTGATGTCAACAACCATCATATAGCAATATCCAGCTCACCTTCCTTCTCTCTCTTGAAGCACTCCAAAATAGGAACTTTCTCCCCATTTTGAAATAATGAAAAAGTGGGCACCAATTAATCTTTAGGACATAAAAATACTACCAATAGGAGATGAAAATCCTATAAAGATGATACAAACTCCCCCTTACCTTGAGCCTACCTCTTCTTGCCTTGATAGCTTCTTTTTGTTACATGCCTACAGTCTTCTTCAACAAAGCACTACAACCAATGAATAAAGAACACAAAAAACATTTAAATATAATGGAACCCACCAAAAACATCTAAAATGGCTTCCCCCTTATATTTTTGAGCCATTTCACCTCTTGAGCATATTCAGATCTCCATATACCATGAAGAACCACCATACAAGTTTACTAGCCTTCTCTCTCAAACCACCTCAAGGACCACCAATAGAACTTCATTCCACTAAAAAACTAGTAAACATGCACTAAACCAACCTAATAAATCACCTTTAAATACTTATGCCTTGATCTTTTGGATAAATTGAACAAAAAATCACTCTTCCTCTTACTAGACTTGTCTAGTCTCCTTGTAGCCCTACCTAGAACTTGTAGAGCCTAAAACGTTTAGTAGACATACCATCAAGACCTAAAACTTCATATCTATATCACTCTCATATTCACCTTTAATCAAACCAATTTGAAACAACTAGATGATCCTCTACAATATACTTCATAAACTAACTTACCAATTAGGCCTCCATCTTGACAAAAACATGAATAACTTGAAAACCATAGACCTTCATATCTCTATAAATAATTATTTTATAACACATTATACTAAATCAACCTATTAATAATCCTTATACCTTAACTCATAAGGAAAACCACTTTTATATCATAGCTTAAAAACCTAGAATCTCAAAATAAATAGAGACAACAAACCTCCTTCTAGTCAATGTCCACCTCTGAAACTCTTTATAAACCTAGAGAAAACCATTACACACTTCTAGACCAAGATTTGAGATTACACATCTTTAGGAACCCACACATCCTATAACCCATTTTAGGACCTATATACTCTTAAGCACAAACTGGGAAACTTGAGAGCAAACAAAAATCTCTAATTTGGCATCAACATACCTTCATACCACAAAACCACCTAGAGCATGCTAGAATAAGGTCAACAAACCTTTATATGCAAAAATATCATCTTGATAAATAAAAAATCCTTTTTTTCACTTGAAATCCTTCAATCTAGCCCTATAAATTGACCATATATAGCTATGACATCACTCTAACATCACCATAGCATATCTTCCACCTGGACATACCTACTCCAACTAAAAACAATCATCTCTATCCTTGTAAGACATTATGAAGAACACCAAAACAAAAATTTCTTATCTACTGAAAGGAGTCTCTTAAGAAGCATAGATAGGGCATCTTCTACATCATAATGCTCTAAAAGAAAGTGAAGCTAGGAGTGGCCCACATCTCCTCAGTAACCACTAAAATCCTCATATATCTATAAGATTTCTTGTTTTTTTTCTTCTTCTTCTCAATATTTTCATCTAAAGAATCCACCTTGCATATAGGAATCTCATCACTAAGCACTGATAATTGATGTTCTTTAGATGATACATGCTTAATAATGGCAATATGTTCACTTGGATCCATACACATCTTAGAACTAGCCTTAACTAGTACCTTGGTCTTATTCTTGAGGTTGGTCTCTTCATTTACAACATTAGAAGATAATAATATCCCTTGGCATTCTTCACCTTCTATAGGATTCTCCACCATAGCAAATAGATTACTTGGACCTGCAGTCTCATCATGACTCATACTTACTACTTTTGGTTTCCATGAGTTAATTTGTCTTCTTCCTTATACTCTAGGAACTTGATTGAACCTATTCTAGTTTTTAGACCTTTGCTTGTAGAATCTAGTAATATGACCAATATTTTCATAGTTGTATCAAGCAATGCTCTTTGATGAAAACTCAATTTGTCTTACCTTGTTCAGACAAAAACTATCAATGTGTCTAATGTCATGACAACTAAAACAAACTACTTTTTCTAAAGAAGACTTACTTTGCCTTACCTTATTTTGAAAATGCTTAGAAATTTATCCCTTATCAAGATATTTAAAACACTCAACCTTGATCACACCTCTTGACTGATGATTCCCATCATAGTTCCATGCAAACTCATTTCTAACAAGTTTTCTACATTCTCTAGCTCTATGCCCAAAATGATTACAACTATAGTAGTAACCATTGAATTTACATACCTCATGGAATTTGGTTGTTTGATTTGATTTGTCTTCATTCTACTATCACCTTCATTCCTTATATGATGATTTATCTTCAAAGTATGACTGTTTTTGTTCACAATAGTCTTCATCTTGTCTAGAGTTACATTCTTTGGTTCTTCTTTGTAACCAAAACCAATCTTATCACTTGCATGATTTTGATCATTCAAAATATTATCTAGATCACTTGAGCTCTTTTCAAATCTCACAAATGAAATTATCTTACTAGATGTCTTCTCTAACTCATATTTCAATGACTAATTCTCTATCACATACTTTGAACATTCATCATCTTTAGCTTTCAAGCTTGTAGATAGGATTTCCAATTAACAACTGAGATGCTTGATTATATCTTCATGCTCCCTAGTGTCTTCATTCATTCTTGCCTCAAATACACTGAATTACTCCCCATAGTCCTTGAGTTTATATTTCATCTTCTTATTGATCTTCTTTTCAATCTTCAGTTCTTCAAGAGCTTTTGTCAATGTAGTCTCATAGTCCACCTCATCTTCATCATCATCTAAATCACTCAAATTAGACTCATTTTGATGTGAGTAACTACCTTCCTCATCCATTAATAGGGATTCATATTCAATAGGACCATAATCTTCATAATCATACTTTGAGTCACTAACTTGACTCTCATCTGATGAGCTGCAATCTTCTTTGGTGGAGAGACTCTTCTTGTCCTTGATGTACTTGTTATTAAACCTTCTGAATGCCTTTTTGCTTTTATCAGAACTAAATGATTTCTTGCCATCATCATGACCTTGATCATTCTCTTCATCATCATCCTTCTTATACTTATGAGGAAACTTATTAGCAAAATGTCCTACCTCTTTGCAATTGAAGCATTTGAGGGGTAGTTTACCCTTATACTTGCCTAAACCTATTTTCAATTTTAATGAAATCAAAGCAATTAGATCATCCTCGTCTATATTAGAAATGTCATCCTCCTTGGGTTTATTACCTTGTAACTTCTTTATCTTCATTACAATCCTGAATGTTGCTTCTTTTTTTGGTGGTATATCATCATTCTTCCTCATCTCATAGGTAGTAAGGGTGTCATACAATTGATCCATCTTCAACTAAGTAAGATCATGACTTTCTTCTATATAAGATACTTTTGGATCAAACTTGAAATAAAGGGACCTTAATACTTTTTAAACTACAATAGCCTCTTCAAGGTTCTCTCTAAGACCTCTGATGATGTTCACAATCTCATCAACTCTCTACAAAAATGATGCCATAGAATCTTCTTCCTTCATCTTGAGACTTTCAAATTACCTTTTGTGAGTCTATAACTTAGCAATATTGACCTTTTAATCTCCTTCATAAATAATCTAAAATTTGTCTCATATCTCTTTAGCATATTTACAATGGATGAACTTGATGAACTTAGTCTTTGTAAGACCACAAATAATAGCATTCATTACCTTATAATTATTCTCAAACAGCTTCTTGTCTAAAACACTAGATGGAGGAGTAGTAGAAAAACATAACCATCCATAACAAATTGCCATACATCAAACCTTAGGGGCATAATATATGTCCTCATCCTTACACTCCAAAAATCATAATTGGATCCATTAAACATTGGTGCTTTCTTAGTAGAGAAACCTCATTGATTACTAGCCATATTATACCTTGGATCACCTTCAATCTATCAAGCCTTTACCAAAGGACTGACTCTAATACCAATTATTAGAGCTACAATCACTAAGTGGGAGGGTGAATCAGTGAGCTTAGATATTTCAATTTCAATTCCAATCCTTTCAAACTATTAAACAATCAACATATATAAACTTGATCAAGCAACATTAACAAGAGATCTCATTCATTCATTACATACATAAGATCAAACAAACAACACATAATTCTTGTGGGAAAACCTCATGGGGAATAAAACCCACTTTCAAGCCTACAACACATGGAATAATTTTTTTATAAGAGATTATAAACAAGAGACTCATCAAGTCCTCCTGACTAAAGGCCTTTAGTGATGTTGGATTAATTAGTATTGATCCAAAGTTAGTAATAGTTAATACTTAGTATTTTACTTTGTTAAATTTTATTAATTAATTGTTGGTACATGGAAAAGTTGGTTTTAACCCGTAACCACCTGTGAAAAGCCTATAAAGCCTTTCACATGCTTTGTAAATAAAAAATAAATATAATACAATTATAGTTTTGTCAAATAATTACTTTTACAATGTAATTTCTTCATTATTTTCACTGTAACCTAGGCCATCAGTGGTATTAGAGCATGGTGTTTGAAGCATGGTGAAAAGCAAGCAGGTGAATGATGAATTCCAAAAATGGTATGCCAGTAAAATAAATTTTGTTTGGTTGGTCTAAAGTTTAGACATTGGAAAATTATTTAATATTTAATTTTTTAATAGTTTATAGTAAAATTTTGAATAAATAGGCCTGGTACGGCCATATAATTGGACAAGCTTTTCATGCTACTTGGTATTGCTTTCAAACTCTTTTTTTAAGCATTCCAAATTGAATTTGTAAGCTTTCAAATGTTCCAAACTTATTTTCAAAACCCTCATATCTGATAAAATAGCCATTTGTATGGCTTTTTAAACCTAAGAAATCCTTTATGAGTATGTAAAATGGTTTCAAATTCCATTCAATCAATTTGTTCAGTTTCTCGTCTATTTCAGAGTTTCTAAAGAACATTTTTCAATACATATTACATTTGAGAGGTTATTCAAGATCAGATTTGTAGTTGTACAACCTGAATTTATAGAAGTACGGCCTCCATAACATCCTAGTTTATCAAAAATTAGATTTTCTTTATCAAATTTTTCTCTGAAAGTCTTAAATGGATCCATAAATGCATTTATATGGCCCTGTCAAATCTTGTACAGCCTGGTGGAGTTGTTGAAAATATCTAGTCATTCACATATCAACAATGGCATTGAAAAACTCTAGCATGGCATTAGAATATTGATAAAAATAAAAGATTTCATTTTTATAAAGTTTTTAATATAGTTTGATAAAAACTAGGGTTTGGTGGGTCTTACAAAATCCTTGGAAAGATTTAGGTTTTATTTGAAAAAAATACTTTCACAGGAAAAAATATTTTTTAAAAAAAGAAGTCATTTGAATTAATTCTAAAAACTAGAAAAATTTGTAGCTACTATGACCATCTCTACCATATCTTGAACACACTATCATATTATTTTGTAAAAGTTATTTTTTAGAAACTAGACTCAAATAGCTTTCCAACAAGTATAAGCAAGGAGGGGTCCATCATGTCTTGCTATGAAATTTTAATCCCTGTAAACTAGTAAATTTTTTTTGAATTAGCATTGAGGAGGGGGTGGGGGGGGTCTGCCTAGCCTGACAAAGGAGAAAAATTTGAAACTATCATATATTCTACATACGATGTCCAAAATCTTCATATGTCCACTCATTTTTCATGGAAATGGATTTTTAAGAGCATCAGTGCAAACAATTTTTGATTCTAACATGTATAAAAATAATTTTTGCATACTTTGTATAATTTATGCATTGTAATAAAATTGGGTGCAATTTTAGTGGAATCTGACACCCCAAATTTTTCTCAAATAGTAAAAATGTGTTGTATACATTAAATAAATATTGTAATGATGTGTCCCATCACTTGTGTTGTCGGTGATGATGGTATTAAATTTTAGCGTTTATAGGTCTTTAAGGATCTAACAGGGTAAACAAAGCAAATTGGAGGTTGGAGGATCCATAGAGGTTGGAGAATATTTTCCTTTATCCAATTAGCTATTTGCTTGGAGTATGGGTTTAGTGCTTTAATATCAATTTTGGCTTGTGTACTTTGCTTTCATAGATGTAGTGTTTATATGATCTTTGATGTGGAGTATTTTAGTAGTTTGTACTTAGTTTATTTGTTTCATGGCTTCTCACCTCTCACCTGATAGGGGGAGAAGATATTTCATATTGGTTTTTTGATCAATCATTGGTGATGTGTGATATGAGTCAACATTATGTTGATAGCATTATTAGTGATGAACAAAGGCCTGTGGGAGATGTTGGTGATTATTGGGCATCGATTTAAAATGTACCATACATAGTATAGAGGTCAGTCACTTGTTGGATGGATTTTGTGTGATGATCGATGTAGTTGGATAGTGCATGATCATGTTCTACTGTAGTGTGAAGATGATCAGGGTATGATCAGTCCAAGATGCACAGTGTACCAATTGTAGTTACAGTAGAGTCTACTTAGATGACTCACAGTTCATTACTCCAGTATTTATATACCCTTTTGGATCAAGGGTGAGTTTGTTGGATTAATTTTTATTGATCCAAAGTTAGTAATAGTTAATACTTAGTATTTTACTTTGTTAAGTTTTATTAATAAATTATTGGTACATGGAAAAGTTGGTTTTAACTTGTAACCATCCATGAAAAGCCTATAAAGCTTTTCACATGCTTTGTAAATAAAAAATCAATACAATATAATTATAGTTTTATCAAATAATTATTTTTATAATGTAATTTCTTCATTATTTTCATTGTAACATGGGCCATCAAGTGAAACACCTATTTCACAAGGAGCAACTACCCCTAAGGAATATCAAATCCTTTAGACCCTCCTTTGAAGTGAACACCTCCAACTTAGAAATTATGTATTCAACACTTGATTATGGATCTCTTATTATCTAACCCCTATAAAAACTCCCTCTCTATCTCATACATGCCTCACACATAGGCATGCCACAATCTCTCTCTTTCTTCACTCAAACTGTCCTCATATGCACACTCAGACCTCTTCAAATATTCTCAAATTATAAGAGCACTATTTTTTCATGATAAATATGAAATTCAAGGTAAATACATAGTCAATAAACTAATTTTCTCATCAATTCAACCAAAAATCACACTACCTATCCTCTCTTCTTCGCTTCAATACATACTTCTCTCACATAATCCTTTTATACTAGTCTCTCATACATGTCTAAAAACCAACACATTTGGTTTCACAATTTATAGATAATTCATGAATTATCAAGTTCATAATCTTTCCATTCTGGCCAAAATACATGCCTTCACCCTTAAGGCATCTAACATGGGTCACATTTAAGTACAACTCTCTTGCAAATAAGCCTAAGTCACCTTTTAGATCCTATGATGACCCATTCACCTCTTTGACACTTTTTCAAGAAAGTTAGAAACATAAGAACACTTTATAACATATAAACCCATGACACATGATCTATAGGTCCATTTTAAGTTCCAACATCCATTAAATCACTCTTTTGTTAACCCCTAATTAGCTCAAACACTTCTCTATACACACAATCACTATGAATTAAAATATAATCAACTTCTACCCCTTTATTTATATTGCATATGATTAGTCAATCCTTTATAATGTACACATATGGTCCTCATGAGACTAAAACACTCCCAAATATCTAATTCACCATGATACATTGAGATGATCATTAATACAAGCTCAAACACCCTTCCCAGGTTCTTAAAATATGAACATCAAACACATAGTTAACTTTGAACCTCCATAACTTTGATTTTACACACCTTCAGATCTTCAAATATATATTTAAAAATGTGAATTTTAGTTATCTACAAATTCTCTTTTTACTTCATGATCAAATTTTTCATAGATCAAAATATATGGCCTAAAAACTAGACACTAGTCTTTCGTTTGTTAAATTCAAATTTTTGAATTCAAATAGTTACAGTTAAACTTTGATCACCATGATATCTTATTGTGTCCTCACTAATTAGATAAAATACACACCATAAATATTATTTGAAATTTAACTTAAATACACCACTGGCCAAATGTTAAACTTCAAACACTTGGCCTCATCTCGTAAAATCTTATAATATTGATCACACACACTTCATCGATCTCTTCAAGATTGTCCTTGCTTTAATAATGCTAGAAAACTCACTTTAACCTCTTAAGTTTAACATGCACCATTGATCTTGATTAGTAAAAACACCCACTTAGCTTTTATCCTTGTAAGAATCTCGATCTTTATCTCTACTCAATGTTAAACATTGAACACTTGGCACCATCTCGTTGCATCCTGACATCTTGGAATAAACATGCTCCCTCGATATTTGGTACGTAGCTTAGTATTTATCTATGTTAAACATTAGACACCTTGAAATACTCTTGATTTATATTCTATTTTGATCAAGATATGTACTAAAATATACTAACCATTGGATATTTATCTGGTCCTAGTCTTTAACATCATGCAAAATTGACTAAGTATGGGGACCATTACTATCTACCTAGAAGGCCAACTTTGGACCACAATAACTTTTGTTGTGCTTAGATGCATAATCTAAAATTTGGACCATATGATCTCCTCATAGATTATAATATAAACATGTTTTAAAATTATCTTTAAACCTTCATGCATGTGACATATAATGCCATTAATATGCTCACTCAAATTTTTCTACAACATAGCTAACTATGTCAAGAACTACTTGGAAGTCCAACTTTGCACATGCATATATTTTGATTCACTTCATAACACGACCTTAAATTTATCAATTATCAACTAAGAACAAAACTAAACAAACCCATATGATTAAATTATCATGAAATTACCACATGCATAAAATATGACTACATCAAAATTCCTACGTAGCTTTTCTTGCCACATTGCAAATTTGGCAAAGTATGGGAAAACATTGTCAAACTGCTTGGGAGCCCAAATTTACACTTGCATATATTTTATCATTATTAGTCACATGAGTTGAGATTTAATTCATATTAACTAGGTAAAAATGTGATCACAACCATATGACCAACTTCTCTTGACTCATCCACATATGGCAATGGTGACATCAACAAGCTACTTACTCCAATTTTCTACCATTGGACCCAAAATGTCTAGATGAAAACCATATGAATTCCACTTATGCACATAAGATCTCTAATCAACATTGACCTTTGAAATGACTCCTTTCACATTATTAATACTTTACACTCATCCCTAATCATCTCTAAATAGTCAAACTCTAAAGATCAACCAAGCCTTCTTCAATCATACTACGACAAAAACATTGCACACTTTCTCATTATTACTTAGGCTATCAAGGTAATTCATCTTCTCACTAGGACACTTCCATGACATCACCATGATAGCATTGATAACTCTCCAACAAGGTGCATCTTTCCAAGTATAGAAACATATATTTTGAGTAATCAAGAAGAATAGATAATTATAACAAGTAAGAAAAAAGGATGTATCATACCTAGTTCCCCTTCCAAGACACTTTTATCTCACAAAAAGTGAAAAAATATGAGACTTAGTAAGAAATAGTTTTTTATTTTTTGTAAATTTTTTTTTGGTAAAAATTTGAAGTATTTTTAAACACTTTTAGGTAGCTAGTTTTGGTTTGAGTTAATTGGTCATATGACTTGATGGTTTTTACTGTGAAGCTAGGCCTAATGTGTTTTTTGAACTTTTTTGTTTTTGGGAAAGGGTCTCATTAAACCCTAGTATATATATAAAAAATAAAGAGCTCAAGTAATTATTCAAAAATATAATTTTTGTGAAGAAGATTGTCTCAAATTTTGCATAAATTGTTAGATCTCTAAATGCAATGCTCAAGCAGGATGCCAAAGCAAAATGGACACTAGAGGCCCAAAAGTCTTTTCAAGACATCAAAGAGGCTATATCTCAAGCTTCAATGTTGATAATCCCAAACTTCAGTAAAGACATTTTCTAGTATTCATTTACTTTAGAGCACATAATTGTTATTGTGCTTATTCAGAAGAAGGATGAAGTGAGCATCTTATTACATTAATGAACACAAATTTAAAGGAATCAAAGATCAAGTACTCCATGATAGATAAGTATATATTTTCCCTTGTTAAAGTGGTGAAGAAATTATGGCATTACATCTTGAGGAATAAGACTATTTTTATTATGTTTTACCCTATTGTCAAGCTCATTCTAGGGTAGAATGAATTGGGAGAGCATAGAGGCAAATGGATGACAAAATTATAGAAGTTAGACATATAAATTAAGCTTGCCAAAAATTTTAGAGGACAAGGCATCATTTTGATTATGACTGAGCCTAATATTCACATCACCATTGAGGAGGTCTATGAGACCCAAGTATCGATAAGAGATTGGTATGCTAAAGTCATTCAATATTTACTCAATGGTACTTATCCCCCAGAACTCAATAGATAACAAAAGAGATCCTTGAGGCTCAAAGTTACTCACTACATGATCAAAAAATGGATTTTATATAGAATAAATAATGAAGGCATCTACCTAAGATGTGTATCATGAGAATAATCTCAAGAAATCCTGGAGAACCTACACCAAAATATAGGCAATGGTCATCCATCTAGAAGCACCACAACACATAATATTTTCATAATGGGCTACTATTGGCCAATAGTCTTTAAAAATTCACATGTCAATGTAATAACATTCTATGAATGCTAAATATTGATAAAGAGAGAAGTGCATGCAATAATGTTATTACATCGTGTTATTTAAGGAAGGCCATTTACTTAATGGGATTTGGATTTTATCAGTGTCATCAATTTGAATTCTTTATCTAGAAACGAATTTGTGCTCATATCCATAAATTACTACACCATATGGATGGAAGTAGTAGATGCAAAACATTCTAGAGCATAATATGTAATCAATTTTCTTGAGGAAAACAACACAACTAGGTTTGGTACCCCCATATACTTAGTTTTTGACAATAGACTAGCATTCTAATCAACTAAGTTCACTAAATGGGCCCATGATAACCAAATCACCATCAGGTCATCATCTAATTATTACCTGTAAGGGAATAGATTGGTTAAATCAATAAATAAGAACTTGATTGATGTAATTAAAAAGTCAACTATAGATAAACCTAAGGAGTGGCATCATCTACTAAAATATACATTATTGGTGGATCAAACAAGATATAAGTAAGCCCTCAAAGCTTCATCTTACCTACTAGTATATAGATGACAATAAGTACTCCTAATTATGCTTCAGTTGCCAACATATGAAGTCATGTAAGAGTACATAGAATCAATTGAGAATGTAGATTATTGATTATTGGATATAATATAAATGGAAGATTCAAGGACTGAAGCCTTGCATAATTTTAGTAAACATCAGGACTTGGTCAAAAGATGGTTTGATATAATTGAAGAGTTTAAAGCATTTAGATTATTTGATTTGGTGCTTCTATGGGACAAAGCCCATGAAAACAAATGAAAACATGACAATTTTACCCCCTATGGATCAAAACTTGCTAGATATTAGATATTTGGGTGACAATGATCTCCATTTAAGGTACCTTCAAGGTAATGAACTGACATATCTAGTCAATGGGTAGTTTTTGAAGCACTACTTCATGGTTCTCCCATCTGAAGATGTCCCTAAGTAACAATGAGTGTCATGGTATATGTAGAATTAGATTAGCTTTACTAAATTTTTAACTAGAATTTTTTTTTTTTATTATTTGCTTACATTAGAGTAGTTTCATGCTTTCTAGAGTAGCCTTTTCTTGTTTTCAGCATTTTCATTTCCTTCATTCAGTTCCTTATTTTTTAGAATAGAGGTGTTTTATTTTATGACAATTTGATTGACTTCTTCTAGTATGACCAAGCTAATATTGAGTTCATAGGCTTCTTATCCATGTTTGAGTTTATATACTAAAACCATGAGGAGGGTTACAAAAGAAAGAATAAGTGTGGGAAGAATATAAAATAGAGCACACAAAATGGTTTGTTTGCAAATTTTACACCCTTGTGTTCAAGATTTTCAAAATTTAGTTATGCAATAAAAAATTAACCATGTTTAAAACTCAATTGAATACTTATATTAGGTATGTAAAAGTTACTCTCACTACTCCATAAAAATTTACAAAGTTTTCTCATCTCTTTGGATCAAATACACTTCTCAAATTAATACTTATTTAAGATAATAACCATTAATATGAATATATCTGGTAGAGACACTCTGGCACATCAAGTTTTCACATGCACCAACTCACAGTGGTTCCCACCCTCCTTCTTCCATTCATATTCTAGGAAAAAAGAGGACAAATGCATCCTAAAGAGTGATCAATAAAGCTAAATAAAATATAAAGGTGATTAAATACTCACATGATGAGATAATATCAATGTATCACACATCATGCAAGTGTACAAGGTGAAAAAAGAGGAGAAACCAGATATATCTCTATTAGGGCTATAGATGCCTACCTAGGGGCAAAGTCATTCTTGAGATTTCTTAGTTTTAATATGCTTCAAGGAAAATAAAATGAAACCTATAGTTTATTCAAAGTTTTTCCTAAAGTCATTAAAATAGGGGTAAAATAAAATCACTTCATCACACATAGATCCAAGGTATGAGCAAGGATAGTATGTTGCATGAAGTAATTAGGAATCTATTTCATGTTTTTGATTTAATTTTTCTTTTGTGATGTGGTTCATGTTTGATTTGGGGTTGCTAACCAAATATTCAAGTTTCTTTAATACTCGAGAGTATTGCCCTTGTGATTTGTCATTTGTTATACTCAACACACCCCCACTCTTTTTTTCTTGAGTAGGGACTGATTAAAGTTTGAGATGTCTAGTTCTATTTTTAAAAGCCATTTTAATTAGCATTCAGATAAGTATTAAGTTATATTCAAATATTTCAAAGTTATTATTCCTTATGTGGATGATTCTTGTTAAGTATCTTATTTAATATAAATGCAACTGACATTTCTCTATTATCCAAGTTTTCATTGCATGCTTTATTCGAACTAACCTATTAATGGTTTTTTGGAGTTTTACATACATGAAAGTTTTCCAATATGCATGAGAATTACTAACTTGGAATCTTAAGTTTTATACATAGTATATATTGCACTTCTTAGGTTGTACATTTTTTGATTTTGTCTTCGTAACTTTTATTGTCAAAACTTTTGTTTGCAAGATTTTTTCTTCAAAAAATTTAATCTTTGAAAATTGTGTTTATTGGAATTTTTGTTCTTTGGGAGTTAGCATTCAGAATTTGCATTCAAAACTTGTGTTCATCTAAACATTTATCACCAATAACTTTCAACATCTATGAAATTTTGAGTCTTCACAAGTATTCACCTACACACCTTTGGCCTTCACATATTTTACACTTCAGAACTATTATCTACAAGATTCATACTTCACATATTTTAGTGTTCAATTTTTTTTTAAGTGTGATTTTTGGGTCTTCAAAACCTTTGTTCAAAATTTTTGTTCACAAAAAATGTTCTTCAAAACTAGTGTTCGTTGGAACTTGTTTTCATCAAAACTTTTTTGTGTCATGAAATTTTCTTATCACTAATTTTTGGGTCTTTGCATCTTACTTTTAGAAATTTTGTTTGTGAGGTGTGTTCATAATTTTTATTTGCAAGATTTGTTCTTTGTAGCCTTTATATTCATGTTTTGTGTATTCAAGGCATAGTGATAATCAATTGAAGTGGTCTCAAAGAAATTTTTGACACCTAAATTATGAAGGCACAAAGCATGGTATAATTGATTTTGGGTAAAATTAATAATAGGGTGACACTTTTCAAGAAAGTCCACGTGGTGTACCTGCCAAAGTGAGTTACAAAGTTTGCATTAAATAGAGCAATATTAAGATTTGGAAGAGAATAAATAGGTTATGTATAGAGCTTCAAGTTAAAGTCTTCATCTAGTTCAACTCATGTGACCACTTCATTTCTTTCATTATTGTGAGTTTAACCATGCAGCCTCTAAATTCAAGTAAACCTTAGTAATCTAAAGTTGATTTTGTATCTATTATACATGTGAAATTAATAGATGTAACTAAATTTTATTTTTATTTCATGAATGCATGTAGTATTTAACTAAATAATTTTGTAAGCATGCATATGTTACATTGCATTGTAAAAAATGAGTCTATTTTTGAAGGCATGATTTGATTAGATTTGATTGTACATGTAGAATTTACATCAATTAGAACTCATGTTCTAATTATTAACTTGTAATTTTAGAATTTTGCATGGATTTGGAGGATATAATGACCCCTCCCCAAATCTATTTATATTGGTAATCCTGTTATTTTCAAGGGTTGAAATTTTTTATTAATGAAGGAAGAAATATCTTTTGATTGGCATGCAATTGTGTTGATGTTTTTCTATTCCAATTCTATGTAATTAGTTTTTTTATTTCCTTGGTTGGTTGATTCAGTAGTTCAAAGTATGAAAAAACTATTAAGAATTCCTTCTTGTTATTATTGGTGTATTCTGATATAATATGTGCGATATCTATTAGATGATTAGTATATATCATTGATTTTATATAATTAAGCTAACTATTTCATTTCTCTGAGTGTGTATAAGTGTTTTCCCATGATATAGTTTTCTATGAGTGAACAATAGTTGCCTTAGATACATCTTTGATCTGAGCTATAATCTTATGATTAAGGTTGTGTAACAACAACTCTAAATATGAGTAACATTTAGCTGAGATATTATAATTTTTTATAATATATTTTCCTTTGATTCCTAAACTATGTTTGTATGTGTGTGAGCAACAACTGCTATCTACAACTATTAGTTTCAAAACACTTGTGCAGAAAGAGACCAGCCTAAAAATAATCCTTCTTAAAATCATAGTCTTCTTTTTAACCCTACCTTTCCCCATTTTTGAACTTTTTTTGAGATATACCCCTTCTAGTATAAATTATCTCTATCCAAATAAAATAGGATTCAATTTATTATAGGTTTTTCATCCATTTATTGGCACTTGGTTAACAATCTACACGTTCAACCTATTATTCCACCACCTAGTTATTCAACCCATACCTGTAACTCATGACCTGGAGTGGATTTCATCTCCATTGAAATCCTAAAATTTTAGAGGTTACTTCATTAATTTGTGGTGTGCATAAAAATTGCATCAACAAGATGATTCTAAATCTGAAGGTCCAATGTTAATTAAGAGAGAAAGGGTTTGTTTCAAATTTTGAGTCCTAAAATATTATCTATAAGATCTTATTTTACCATTTTTTTGTAAATGCACACCTATATGTAGAATATAAAATAGTTGTTTATAATATGTTCAGGTAGTAAATCCTCCTTTTCAAAAGATATCTTATGTTCTATTCATTTTATGAAAATTAATATAGAGGCCACATATGGTGGTTTGACATTACAAGGGAGTATGGTCATACATAATGCATCTAAAAGGACATCCTTGTAATAGGATGAATGGTGTAGTAAGTTTAAGAGTGAGGTTTTGTTAGTAATATCCTTGGATTGGGTAGTAAGATGACCTAGGGAGGATGATTTTTTCATTAACTCTTTTTGGCACTTTGTAGTGATAGGTAAAACCTCATTGTAAATAGGAGAACAAGGAGCATGTAGAAATGTAAGTTTTGAATCCCTTATAGATTAGATTGATTTAATCAAACATGATAAAAAATAATTAATGACCACTATAAGGTATTGAACCATGAAGTAATTAATAAAGATATCCATAGCAAACATGATTGTAAAGTTATATCAATTAGGGATCAATAATGAAAAAAAAAACCTAATTAATATAGGATTTGATGTTTAAAGATTGGATTCACCAAATTTTTAACCCTAAATTGGATATAAGATCCTTACTTGGGTAGATAGAGTTAATAATATAGAAATGAAAATGCACAAGGGTGATGATCAAATTTGTAGTAGGCCAATTGGGTGCTAAACTCAAAGATAAAGATATACTAAATTTATTAAACTAATTTGAGCTAAAAATAGTAAGTAAAACTATGTTAGACATGTAAATAACAAAAAATTAATTTACTTATTAAGTTATGATGTTAATGTAGTTCTAGATATATAATAGGAATAAAATAGACTAGAAGAATATTCTAGAACAATCATCAAATTCTAGATTGAGTGCCTCTAGAATTGTAGACACTAACATCAACCCTAGATGGTTACATCGATGCTACTATCTAAACTTGATGTAAGTGTCATGTATGGAATACCTGATAGAAAAGAATGTGACCATCTAGGTGCTTCTAGGTTTGACTTCACCTTCACTCTGATGTATTCAAATCTAGTTCATGGAATATCACTCATGAATTTTTAAAACCCAATTATTCATTTATATAATGAACTTATGTAAAAATGGTTAGTGGAAACACAATGTCAAGATGACCCCAAATATGCCTATATTAATGAGTGTTGCCTAATAGCCAATACTCTGTAGAGGGCCTTCGAGTGATGTAGTTTTATCTTATGTGTTGGTTTGTTTGTGAATCATGTAATGTGTGCAAAGTAAGTACAATAGTGACCTAGCTTGAAAATTTTAAAATATATATCTTGGGTTTATCTTGTATTACTTCAAACCTATGTATGTGATGTTTCTATGACTGATATGAAAATAGAAAGAATAGGAAAGATTTGCTTTATTAATTTTTTGATCGAGTGATTTAATAAGTTGCCTTATATCTTTTTGAGTGTATGATAGGTGAGGAATGAATGAGGTTTGATCTTGTATTTATATCAATCCCTTTGGATAAATAAATCACATTAAAGCACTTAGTCCAACAATTAAGATATGTTTCATTTATAGAATTGTTGACTTTAGGGTACTGGGCACTTGTATTAGGTCATGACACTAGCATCGATGAAAGTGTCTATCTCAAATGCTAATGTCCAAGGAGAAAGAAAGTACTGGATCATCAATAAAAGACTAGTCAAATTAAGAGATAGGCCAAAGGGCACAAGCTAGAGTAGATGTGAGACTTTGGCAAGTGGGAAAGGTTTAGAACTAAGAGGAACAACTAAGGTATAAGTTTTCTAATTATACAGGACTAAGGTGTTATATAATCCATAAAATAGAGTTTATAATCTCTTAAATCTCACTTCAAGTGATATGTCTTAAGATCTTGGGGGAGGCTAGTTTACCTCACACTAAAAATTATTTATGGCTAAGTGGTCTTAATCTAAGTTTTGACAAGGCTTTCTAGTGGTCCCTGATATCCCTCAAAATATTTGGGTCTCAAAAATGTATTGAAGAAGAACAATAATAAGAAATTCATGAGAGGGCATATCCCCTTCACAACCACTTCAACTATAAGATCTCAGTGAAGTGCTACCAAAAATTAAACTGAGGGTGATGTATAATAACTTAGCATCATGGATAAACCCCTTACTTTCAAGAAACCCTTTATGGGGAATTTCACTATGATCTTATGACAACTACCCTTAATTTATATCCCCTATTAAAAAATAAGGGTGTTACATACATTGGGGATGAAATACCAGTCACCATATCCTAAATACTCATGGATGGTGATGAAGTCCATCTCATGTAGCAAAAAATAAAAATGAAGGTTAACTATTTATGATCCTCAAGATCCCATAAGTGGGAAAAAGGAGAGCATATTATAGCTTTGATTTGGTAAAATAAAATATAAAATCATGTGATTTTAATCACCCAGGGTTCTATAAGTGGGAAAGGGGATAACATATGCATAATAGACCATCCACAAACACAAACACACACAAAAAAAAAAAAAAAAAAAAAAAAAAAAAAAAAAAAACTCTCAAAATAGAAGAAGCCACAAGTATTTTAAAGCACCAAATTCAAATATTGGTTCATTGTTAAACATAAATGTGAAATGTGTTTGTAAAATGTGTTTTTTCAAGATAAATGATTTCTTTGACAATTGAAACCTATAGAAAACTGATTAATGTCTAGATATGTGGTCTTTGAAAAGTAAGAGGATGTTTAAATGTTGATTTTTTAGGTCTTGTAAAACTATCATAAGGTGATTCCATACTTTAGCAAAGTGAATCCACTGATTATGGAGTCAATATCACTAATTTATAGACAAAAAACATAGAAATAGGAAATTAACAATCTCATTGATTAGTAGTGTGATATAGCTATTAGACAAGATGATATCACCATTTTTAGAAAAAAACATAGACACGATGAAAACAAAGGTGATTTTACTAATTATATAATCAATTCCATTTTTTTAAGATGTAATATCACCAAAATTCATAAAACATATAGCATAAAATTTACCCTACTAATATGAAGGTCGATCCCACCTATTTATAATTAAATTCTACCATTTCAATTTGTGATTATGATGTTTCTATAAAACCATAATATGAGTGAAACCTGAGATTGAACATGTTGTTTCATAGTGTTAAACTATCAATTTTAAGGTCAATTATGTTATTTACCTAAAAATCACAAAAAATGTAAAATAGAGAATATCTAATACCACCAATTCCCAGGTTGATATCAATGTTCATGGTTAGTGATTCTATCAATTAGTAGAGCATTTTTGCCACTAATATGGGAACAAAAAATGGTAAATTTAGAATAAAAAGAAGATAAATTAAGATCATTTTTGAGCTAATTTATTAATTAGAGGACTGATGTGATATTTTAAAGGATAATGTGGTGTGTGATCCCACTGAGCATGCCCTATGTGATCATATGATTATAAAGGAGGTTAATTTCTTGTTAGCATGAAAATAAAACTAAAACAATACAAAACTAACATCTTGGGTGCATGTCCTTGGATTGGGCAAGGTCTAAGAAGTGAAAAAATAAATAAATAGAAGACAAAATAAAATGGTTATACCTTCCTCATGGATGTCTCCTTCTATCCAAAATTCATATTTGGATGAGCTTGGATCTAGTTACAAAAGTCTTTTTCAATGTCACGTAGTCACTTTGTCAACATTTTCCTTTACACTATAGATAATTTATTTGATAATGCTTGATGCTTAATGGATGATGGACTTATGATTTGGTAGAAATTTGTTGTACTATTTATTCATGTTGAAATGAAGAGGAAACCCTCCAATTAATAGACTTGGATGATGAATGTGGATTGTTAGATTAAGATGAAAATTAATGGATGAAGATTAGTCCTACATCCTCATAAATGAGGGAGATGGAGTGTCAAAGAAAGGATTAAGTGTGCAATGAAATGTAAGAGATTGTCATAAACCTTGCACACACACTATCTAATTCCATTCAATTACCTTAAGAAAGAAAAAAAAAATTAATTTTTAATTGGTAAGTTGTTGTGTGATGAGGACATTAGGAATTTATGAATTTAGAAAATAGTAATTTCCAAAAGCTATGGAGATTTCCACTAGAATATTATTAAGTTAATTAACAAAGGTTAATTAATAGTGGGAAGTGATGTGAATTTGGTTAGATAGGATATGATAATAGAATAAAATATTAATTTATCAAATTAAGGGGAGATTGTGATAGAATAAAAACATTAATATGAATAGAATAATTTATTAGATGATTTTGGATGATGCTAACGATAGTTAAAATTTACACAAGGTGTCTGCTTTCAGGTGTCTATAGGCCAAAACATAAAAACCATAAAATTATTCTAGGATTTATAGGTATCACTAGTTATTATCATAAATTCATTAGAGACTATAGTAAATTACCACTACCTTGACTACCATACTATAAAAATAATGCTTTTTCCTATTTTGACCTAGTATAAAGTTCCTTTGCTCATCTCAAATAGGCTATGTGTATAAAACCTATGTTATCCATTCCCAATTTCTCTAATCCTTTCATCATTGAAATGACACTTCAAGGATAGGATTTTGTGTATTATTGAGGTAACAAGGATGGTCATTATCCTTTAATAATAAATTGGTGGAAGGTAAGAATATGGAAAAATACACATATGAGGATTAGATGTTGGCCATTCTCCATACCATCCCTCACTAGCTACCATATCTCTTGGGAAAACAATTCTAATTAAATATAAATGACCATAGCTTGAATTAATTCTTGGAACAACGTGTTTCAATGCCAAAATAACAAAAGTGCATTAATAAACTCTTGGGATATGACTATGAGATTATATACAATAATGGAAAGTATAAGTGGTTCATGTGAATTTTAATTCTAAAGGGAATTATTTGCTTTATCATTACCATCCCCTTATTAGTTTCATGAAGTCTAACAAGATCAGAAATAAGGTTCACATGTTCAAACACTCATTAGCTTACCTTAGACCCCAAAAATAAACCAAGATCATGTTTGGATGAATCTTACTTGTGTTATCATAGGTGGATTGTTCTTACTGAAAACTCAAATATTCAAGAAATGTTGTAGAAACTCCATGCTTCACCATCAGTAGGAATTTTTTAGCTTCTTAAAGGAATATCTTATGTTCAAAATAAATTATACCTAGGTTGAGATGAAATAAGACATAAATTATTTTTCACAAAGTGTGATATGTGTCAACATCACAAGGGAGAGACTACATGTACCCCATGCACATGACAATGTTACCAATACCTATCATATTATGGATGGATATGATTGATTTATTTCCCTAGTAAAACATAGAATAGTTAATATTTTTAGTAGTTGATCATATATATAAATATTCCTATTTCAGTTTAATGGCCCACCTATACAAATCAACAACCTTGGCATAATTTTTCATGGGCCAAATGATATGCCTCCATGGTATGCCCATAAATATTGTCTCTGATCATGATCCTACCTTAACTAGAAACTTATAGAAATAAATGTTTAAACTTCAAGGAACTCAACTAAAAATGATTTTTGGCATATCAATCACATACTATTGGCCAAACATAAATTGTCAATTAGTGTTTGGAAACTTTATTTTTTTCTTTTTTCTTTGGAGTAGTAGGTTCACTAGACTAAATGGCTACCTCTTATTGAATGGTGTTACAAACTAGTTACTAAACCAAAATCAAGATGGCTACATATGAATCCATCTATGGCCATCCACCACCATCTCTCACATCCTATCTTCTAGGAATATCCAAATTTCAATAAGTCGACACAAATCTAAGCCACTAAAAGACTCTATGTTAGAATCTAAAAGATAATTTGATCTAGGATCATAATCATATTAAGAAGAAATTATATCAACACCATTCATAATTGTCATTGATAGTAAGGGACAAGTTTTTTTATGCATCCATCCATATAATCATACTTCCTTAAATATCAAAGGTATTTATAAGTTAGTTCCTAAATTTTATGGATCTTATTGAGTGTTACAACAAATTGGCAATGTCACATACAAATTGGACCTACCTAGAATTTTTAAAATTTATTGAGTATTCCATGTGTCATTTAAATAAATTCATTAGAAAACATGTTTAAGTTCAAAAATCCATTCCTAAGTTAGATGAATAAATCTCCATCATCCTTGAAGCATATGTTATTTTGGATAAATTAACACACTCCCTATATAACTACACCATCGTTGATGTTCTAGTACAATAGTATGGCATGCAACGAAAATACACCACTTGGGAACCTCTCTAACATATTTAAAATCAATTCATATAACTTAATCTATGAGGTAAAATATTTCTGAAGAGGGAGGGCATGTTAGGACCATAATGCCATAACCATTTATTATTCTTTTTGCATTGTCATAGTTTTAGTTAATTAGCCTAAGAACTCATTTCTATGTATGGCCAAACCTTGAGTAATAAGAATAGTTATTATTTAACTCAGGCACCTTGTAATGCTGACATTTGAATATTATGGTAAGTATTTTAATGATATTAGGGTTAAGGTTGTAATGCCTCTATATTGATAGTGTAAGGAAGGAAAATAATTCATCTATGTTTTTTAATTTGAACTTTGCTCTTAAGGAGGTTTCCCCCTTGAATTGGTTTATAAGGTTTTAGATTATTGTTCAGTTCATATAGTAATATGTTCCATTTTTGTGTATTTTTATTATGTGTGATTTATTTCTACAAGGAGGTTCATAATAATCAAGTGAAATATATAAGACAAATAAATGTGGATTTTGAGCATACAACATATACTTTAACACCATTGACCTAAAATTACCCCCCAATTACATTCTTGATTGAACCAAAAAAGTAGTTGGTTCTGTATGGTGCATGATTAGGGTTAATCAAGCCATATTAACCAAATTGAAACTAATTACCATTAATTGGGGCTTGATTGGCCTCAATTGCATGCTTAAGTAATATAATCAAATAATTTGTTCAATTAGGTGCACAAGTGGTCCTAATTTATTTACAAAGACCAAATGTAATCAATTAGCATTAATTCATTCTTGATTATCGATAATTATTATTTTGATTAAACCAATGCATTACTTTCTTCAATTAGGTACATGATTTAGGATAATCAAGTCATGTGAACCTAATTGAAATCAGTTAATGTGAATTGGGGTTTGATTATCCCTAAGTATATGGTTGATTGAATCAATAATGTAACTTGTTTATTATAAGATAAATTGGGACTAATCAATCCTTCCAAACCTAATTACACCAATTAGTATGAATTTGGGCTTGATTACACCCAATTGTGTGTCATTTAAGTATGTAATTATGTCAAATCAATTACACTGAATATAATTGAAATAAATTAGCACAAATTTTGGCTTGATTAATATGAACTATGAACCTCATTGAACCAATCATGTAATATCATTAATTATGTGTGTAATTAGGGATAATTGATCCTTTCAAGAAAAATTATAATTAATTAACATATATTGAGGCTTGATGAACTCTAATTCTACATGTGGTTGAACCGAATGAGTAACTAGTTCAATTAGGTACATAATCATAGATAATTAAGCCTAAGTACCCTAATTTTAGCCAATTATATCAAATTATGGCTAAATTATCCCCAATTACAAGCAAATAAAACTAATTGGGGCACATTGGGGCATACATAACCCCAATTATGTATATGATTAAACCACTTGAGTAATTGGTTTGATCAAGTGAATTATTAGAGCTAATCAAGTCACATTAACCCAAAAAAAATTAAAACATTACATATAAACACCAAATATGTAATTAATATGAATTCAGTTGATGTTCATGTGAATTCATGAGTTGGTATCCTCTTAGCTCTCACTATATTTGAGATATGCGAGACTTGTAATATCTAATTTTGACATACCTAGAACTCCTAAAAATGTTAAGAATCAATTTGGATGGCCCCAAAAAAATTAAAATTATCATTGAATCACCAAAAAAAGATGCCAAGTACCAAATTTATACCTTTAAACCTTATGTTCAATATTAAAATCCTAAAAATGACCAAGTATTAACCAAATTGGATTTTATAAAATTATCTCCTTAATGACAACTGTTGGAACTTTGAAACCAATGGCAAAACTAAATAAATGTAAATTATAATAATATAAAAAGCAATAATATAAATGTAACAAGTATGTATTATATTATTTGCATGCTAAATTTCTTAGTAATTACCAAACCACATTCAAAAAAATTATGTGCATGCTTTTTTGTACCATATCACTTTCTGGTCCAAAAAAAATCCACTTTTCCCCCTTCTTTTACCCTTGACCTTAACCCACCCACTTATATACATGTTATTATCCCAAGATTGGAGGCTAAGATTTATTATTAGATTTAATTATTATTACTTTGGTTTCATCAACTCAATGCTAAATTTATAATTATTTTTACATTTATTTTACAAATGGGTGAGATTTTTTAGGAATAATAATGGCATCTCCATATTTAATAGAATGATGGAAATATGCCTAACCATGTTAATACCAATACATCAATCCTAATCTATGGACTCTTTAATTTTTTTAATATACAATATCAGAATTATTATTAAGATATTCATTTTATAATGGCAACAAGGAGAGTGTTATTAACAATTATGTTAGACTTTGAATTTGACATTCATTTGATAGTAAAATAGTAATTTAAACCTTTTATTTGATGTCCATTTTATCATTAATTAAAAAATATATAATTTTTTCTTAGTGTAGTCAATTGAAAAATCATAATATCATAGTCATATAATGGAGTTTAGATCCTTTTTTTGCAAAAGATATGCCAAGCCCAACACGATGGTGTAACTAGATTAATAGTATTTATCACGAATTAATAATAAATTGAAATAAATTATTAAATTATTAATCAATGAAATATATGAAAAATATAAGATAAAAAACCTAAGATTGATATCTTGGCATAGTTAAAATATATATATTTAATGTATCTTTACCCTTTTTTATACAAATAAATGTGAGGGTTTTTATGGGAGACCACAACCCAACAAGGCGAGATTTTACAAATAACAGAGCTCCAAACCATAACTAAGACATAAATGGGGGTTCATTACCCAACAACATTAACCTGATATGGAAACACTAAATCTCAAAATCTAAACATAGACTAGCCTTACACATAAAATTAAACCCAAGGTAAAAGTCAACATAAAATATGCAAACCTTAAACAAATAACCAAAAAAACAAACAAAAAGTCTTAGGATCACCTCCCAACCAGCATCAAACAACACCTCCAACGAAAACAAGGAAACAAAACTAATAAACAAATAAGAGAGGAAATCACCTACAAGTGAGGATCAACCTTCTCCTAGAAGAGAAGTCTTCCAACCTCCTCTAGGACCCATCTCTGATAAGATCTTCATCTTCATAATGTAACCTTTTCACCTCATATCTATGACCTTTAAACTTCTAAGAAACACCTAAATTATCCTTAAGGATCGGTATGCACCTAAAAACTTTATGGTGCGACATTCTCAGTATGATGTCCAATGATGATGTATTGATCTCATAATTTATGCTCAAAGTGGGCTATCTCTAATATACCAATCCTTTTACCTCCTTATTTCTCTCCTAGACACCCCAAACCCCCTTTTATTTAACTTTGGTGGTCTCTTTCAAATTATTTTAAAAACCTTCTATTGGGGACAAAACTACCTCTCTTGATGACAAAACCATCGTGGTCCATTACAAAACCACCCCTAAGGTGACAAAACCACTATGTTAGTTTCACAAACCACCATGATAGAACCATCATTGACAAGGTGGTTTATTCATCCCATGTGGTGTTTCCATCATTTCATGTGGGGGTTTTGTCATTAGGACTAGCTCGTTGTGTAATTTCCCCTGTAAATAAGGTTGGTTCCATCACCTTTAGCTTGTATTCCAAATTTAGCCTCTAGAACTCAAGATTTCATGCATTTTTCATGCTTATTTTTGTGTTTATTTTTATTTTTACTTTTATTTCACCTCCATGATATCCGATCTCACTCCCTTTTCTATTTTAAATCATTTTAAAGCCTTTCCTAAGTTCTACTCCAAATTATCAATTTTTAGATGAATTTCAAATCCAAAAATTTACATTAAAAGTTGAAGTTTTAAATCTTTATGCAACCACAACTTTATTACCATTACTTTGAGCTTTTCTTTTGATCATTTTCATGTTAGACTACACATTTTTAAGCAAGATGGGTCATTGGATTTGTAACCAAATATTTGTAGTCAATGCCCTAACTATTTGGAGTTGTGTTTCCCTCATCTTATTACTTTGATACTATTATTTTATCATAGTACTTGGTCAAAGAGTTTTTACAATCATTTTTTGAGTGGAGGATGATTAGGTTTGGGGTTTAAAGTTTTGATTTATATTATTAACTAAATATATTAGATTAGTTTAATTTTATTTTTTTTCATTATATTAGGTTTTTATTTTTAAAATTAAAATAGATAATAAAAAAAGAAATATTTTCTCTTTTTATCTTTGCATCAAAAACATTTGTTAGTTTCCTTATTGTTTGCATCCATATAATAAATTATTTAAAACCATATAGATTTTCATTCAAATCCTATGTAGATATTAGAAAAAAAATTAAGCTCTTTCAGATTAAAAAACAATCAATTTTTATTTCCAAGCAAGCTCTTATTCATGCACAAACAAGCACATTAATAAGTGGAAAACTCTAGCCAAAGCTAGGAAAGTAAAAGGTAGTATTTTAGTGTTGATTTTCTTTGCTTGAGTAATTAAAAATATTATTTTATTTTGTTAAATCAGAAAATAAAAAATTATATATTCATTTTAATTTGATATAAATCATTCAAACTTAGTGTGCACTCACCTAGAAACACCAAAAACTAGATCTAGCTTGCATACGCAAAAGAATATTTAAATACTTGGTAGCATTGTTGCTTAGGATCTAGATATAATTTTGTATATACTTATATATTTTCAAACCTAAATTTTAATAACAAATTAATTCATATATAATATGAAAACAAATAAATAATTTCACTTAGTTTGCACTTTTAAAATCTATAAATTAGCATTTGCATTGTTAGCCTATTTTTTGTTATCTAGTAATCAATGCTTTGAAAATTGAATTGAAAAATACCAAAAATAAGCATTATTTAATTTATTTCCAAATATTCATTATTATTTACTTTAAATGATTTAATTTTAGTAAGTAATTATCTTTTTTTTTCAATCAAAACATTACCAAAACTAAAAACAAATTGATAACCAAAGCCTTGTACCAATAAGCATGAACATTCCTAAAACCTTGATTTTAATAGAACAATAAGTCCAATCACATAACACATTTAGAACATGATTTTATGCTTATACATTTCCACATCTATCCTCTTGAATTACACTCCCTGAGCATCTATGCCTCTATATATTATGTCTCTTTACTATTTTTTAGAGCAACATAGCTTACTATCAACACCTAATTAGATATCAATAATAAGCTTAGAATTGAGGTCTTTTATTCTAAACTTGTCCCCCTATCATTGTCAATGTTATCGATTATCTAGAGAAACAATATAACCTTATTGATATACCCATAATTATCCTCCCCCAAAACTGAGGCCATCAATAAATGTGATTTAGGCCTAGATTCTCTTATGCATCCCCTTCCTTCTTCTTGGGTCTAGCCTCATCATATTGTTAACCAAATTTGAACGCACAGGTCAAATTGGGACCCCTATAGGTAAAAAAATGATTTTAAGATGTATTAAGGGTATAATATTTTTTCATATGGTATGTTATAGTCCATCTAATGTAATTTGATGCCTTATTAGCCTTGGTCATTAGTCATTTTAATCTTTATGTCATTTTGAGTCATTTAAGAGCCATTTAGGGGTCATAAATGAAAGTTTCATGGTTTTAAATGTGTCCAAGTGTCTTAGTTTCTTTTAAAATGTCCAATAATTCATATTTTCTATCAATAATGTCAGTCCCATCTGAATCTTGCAAATTATCTAATTGAAAATCAAGAAACCAACTTGAAAAGGGAGGAGTTTGGCACTTGTACGACCCATGAGGGAAGGTGACACGTGGGAAAATGTCATGAAATGTTTCTTATGCTTCCTTAGACTCAATTAAAAATTTTAAATTCTATGAAAGTGAAATTAAAGGTCCAAAATTGTATTTCTCCTTCATCCTTCTAGACACACTAAAGTGGTCAATAGGTTTATACTTGGTACAGCCAATTGAGGAGGTTTCAGACCAAAATCCTTTGGAGAGGTAAAATTAAACTCAAATATATCCATTTACATAACAAAATCTCAAGGATTTTTCAACCATTATTTATAAATCATCTCTAACAAGTTGACTATGTTTTTTTGCTCATTATTTCATGCACCCTATAGGTTTTACTTTGGTTTGGATGATTTCATACAATCCAACTATTGTAATTGACTCAAAATGAAATGGAAATATTCAAATAATTATCTATATTATTTTTTTATAATTTTAAAGTGTTTTGATAATTAAATCATCTTAAGTTTTCATATTGTTCTCATTAGGGATGACAGGCATGTTTCCAACATTTTTAGATCTTCATACTTTGATAATGGTTTTTAAAGGTGATGATAGGTTGATTTAAATGTTTTAAATTCCATTTTAGTCTATTTTTACTTATTAATATCATTCTCCAAACAATTTTCCATCGTACGATAGTAATAAGCACCATACAGTCAGTTTACTCAAAGACTGTCATACACAGTCAACTAGGCGAGCTATGCAAGGTTATAAATCATGTCCATGGAGTTATGAATATGGTAATTAATATTGTATGAATTTTTATATTTAAAGGTATACATGAAACCCATTTAAATCCAAATTCAATGCACACTTTCCACCCTCATACTCACTACCTATCTATATGCAACTCAGAATGTCTACCTATAGGTGTCTTCATGGAAACCAAGCATGTTGAAAAGGAGAATTTGAGATAAGAAAGGTCCTTGATAACTAATATATTATATTTTAAATATTTTATAAGGTTCTATAAATTATATAAATTAAAAAACATGCACATTTTTCACACTCCTCTTCACTACCTATACACATCAAAATGTCCACCTAAAGGTGGTATTAATAGAGAGCTAAATGTCATTTTGAAGTTTTGAAACAAGTGATAGAACTTTTGTTTGAATTCCTAGTGTGAATTAAATTCATAATAGTCCTATTTTAAATATTAGGTTGTTATATATAAGTGAAAATTATGATCAAAGGTGCAATGATTGTATTCAAGGATTAAGTCACTAAAATGTGCAAAATAAAGCACCTAGCCCTTTTGGAGGGGTCTTATAACAAAGCTATATTGAATTTTTATTACTCCTATTGTACTCATTATATATCCTCTACGTAGGATAAATACTAAAAAGTTTTTAAAGTTGATGATTGGTAGAAAGTGGTTGTTGAAGGACCCAAAATCACACTTTTATGCATTGAATTCCTTCACTGTTATCTATAGGATTTGGATAACTAAGTGAGCATGGTTTGAAAATTAGTAAATGACTATGTCATCAAGCTCAAATGGTTAAAAATATTGAAATTGTAATTTATTGTCTAAATGATCACTTAAATATGATGATACACTAAGTTTTAATCCCATAAACATCTACAGGTCTCTTTTCACCAAAAAATGTATACCTATAGGTTGGATGTAGGGTTACCATGAAGAATGGGATATATATCCTTGATTAAATACCTCACTCTAATTATAAAATGAAAAATTATGGATATATAATGGTGTGGAGAGATTAAATAGGTACATAAAACATGTAAACAAGGCCTAATTTAGACATAAACACCTACAAGATCTCTTTGGTCCAAATAGAATTGACTGTGTTTGACTGTAGCTGACAGTGACCTAGTTGATGCCTATTCTAGGTTTTTGGAATGGAAATTCATAGTATAAGTGAATAAAATTAATATTATATGGATTTAATGGTTTCACATGACCTTATATCAAGGTAAATAACTCCATATGTGTAATATACACCTACAGGCAGGGGAAGTATACAGACAGGGTCAACTTACCAGTCAGGCCTAACCAAGTAAGGATAGTTTTCATGGTGCAAGCATGTATTATGAGAGTTTTATAAAAAATTTAACATAATAATCATGTTTAAAATCACCTTATGACACTATCATGATGTATATTTAATATATAATGGATTCATGTCAAGCAATACAAAATCCATTCTTTAAACATTGTATACAGTCCACTCCACAAGTTTGTCTTGGAATTTGAAGGAGTTTTGGGGTAAAATGACATAATAAAGGGATAAAAATTGGTAAAAATAATCTATAATAATTTAATAATCCCCTAAAATATTTACT
The DNA here is from genome assembly GCA_037957365.1 of Torreya grandis. Classification (NCBI taxonomy): domain Eukaryota; kingdom Viridiplantae; phylum Streptophyta; class Pinopsida; order Cupressales; family Taxaceae; genus Torreya; species Torreya grandis. The sequence goes on along the minus strand of JARHVA010005591.1, from coordinate 496,317 downwards.
TGGTCTATAAAAATAGGGTAAGTACCCTCTATTTTATCTCAGACAAAGGGCATTCCCCTTGAGTGTAAATTGGTAGGTTTTGGAGAAAGGGTGATAAATGGATGGACCATGAGATAAATAAACATTGATATAAGGTTTTTAAAGTCTATTCACATATATTAAAATATTATTAACCATGAACATAAGGGAAAACTTCAATATAATGGTCAAAATCATCAAGTATGTAGTTAGGTTTATTAGGTAGGGTTTTGGCCTAAAACCCAAATAGTTGACCAATGTCACTTATCGATTTAGGAGTGGATTCCAATCTAATAATACATGTTTATGAGGTCATAAATTTTTTTTTAAATCTCTTTGTATTTAGATAAACCATAAGGATATCTAATTTTAACTTAGAACCATATCAAACCTATAGGAAATGGAGGAAAAAGCTCGATAAGAGAGGTTTGGAAGCTCATATATACTTGAATGAATTACATAGAGACTCAATGGGATAGGATGATTTGGATAAGTTCATAAAAACCATTTTGTGGCATTATTTTCCATGTCTAACATCAAATCTTCATGAACAATCCTTAAGGACAAAAAGGACATAAACCCTTATAAACCCTTAGAAAGGACCCAATGAAGGAAATGAAGATGGTGAGATATATAAATGGACCATAATGGTATGGAAAGATATTTTGGTTTTTAGAGGACTCTTCAAGTCTTCCCCCATTGACTTTTTTGATGAGCTATCTATACTGATAGGGTAAATAATTGGTTCTTTTGACTATTTTATGCAATATGCATGTTATAGGAGGTTTCAAGGATGAAACAAAATTTAGGATAAGTATTATGACTTGTTATAACCCCTCATGTCCATTTAGTTCTTAATCAAAACTCTTAAGTGTGTTTACTAGTTGCTTCATCTCAGCCAGTCAGAACTGACATAGTGAACATAGTAGTGAGAAGGGTAAAAAGCTTCAAGTAAACTGATTTTAAGGTGTGCCTAATGCCTCTAAGGCCATGGAGGGAATTTTAAAATTTCATCCACTCCCTTGTATAAATTTTCATGTAAAATTAATGGATTTTTGGAATCCAAGTGTGAAAGGTGTGTGAAAGAGGAGTGTTTTTTACTATAGGCAATGATGGCTCACTTCCAAAAAATTCTAGGTGATTAGAAATGAAACCAATACATGGAAAATAATTTATTCAAACCTTCCCTCTCAATCCAATAATTAGACCTATTCTTAGTTATTTTTGGGACTTTCAAATAGGGGTGAATGATAAAGGTAGTTTTTTATACAAAATGAGAACTCCGATGCCACATTTCAAGAGTTTCATGACTTGGGGTGACACTTGTGTTTATTGAATTTTCATGATAAGTTTCACATTCTCTTATCATGCACATGAAACTCATTTTATTATCTTGACAAGTTTCCTTGTTACCTTTTGACTTATTTTTTCTCTTCTCTCTCTCAAGTTCTATAAGAACTAGCAATTTTGGCCTTTTTAAAATATGCTCCACCTAGGTATGATGAATCCCTACTCATTTTCATACCATGAATCAATAAATAATAATAATTTTAAATCTTATAAGACTATTCATAGTGTGTTCACTTGAATTATTGATCTTTCTTAGTGATGATTGTTGTTTCCTTAGCATCATTGTCTCATTCTCTCACCTATTTGTCACTTGAAAGCTTATTATAGGTCATGTGAAGTGTTCTATGAAGTGTCAAGATTGAGTGAGTTAGTATATTAAAATAGGTCCATTCTAGGCCTCTTGTCTAGTCCTCCTAACCTAAACATTCCTCACAACCTCATAATGAAATACTGGTGTGAGAAGATTTAGATTAGAGAAGTGCATGACTAGTTAGTCTCTTGGTCTCATTTGTGACATACAATTGGTTGGTAGTCATCATTTGATTTGGTGTATCACCTCCTTTAGGATAGTTTAATTTTATTTTTCTCCCCCTTTTCCTTCTAAGCATAGGTGTAGTAGTGATCCAAAAGTGGTACATTATGGGAGCTAGCCCTATCTAGAGATTCACCTCATTCTTAGGCTGCCCATAGCCTAGAGGTGTTTCAATTTTGTCACTTGGATGAGGAGAGCTGAGACATCTCCTCAAAGAGTACAAAACCGAGTGACAATAATTTTTGGCATGCCTAATGGGATTTATTATCCAAAAAGTTGAAAGATTTTTGGTGTTGTCTTTCAACACATCAGCATTTGGAGGCATCTATCCAAGCATTAATAATGACTCTGAAGTTACATCAATTGGTCTAGCAACCTAGGTTTTCCTTTTGAATATTGTTGGTGATTTTTTCTTTGTGTTATTTCTTCCCATTGAAGTTTCATTGATAATTTTTGTGTTTAATATTGTTTTATACAAGTTGGTGAAGAATCTCAAGCTTATGTCATTCCCTATCATCATTTGTATGATCCTTATCAACCTTGTCATGATCCATACCAACTCCAATATGACCCTTATCAACCTTTTCATGAGTTTTATTAGTCTTATAACCATCGTTCTCAATATCTTGTTCCTCCTAGTTAACCTATTCATTTCTCTAATCAGTCCATTTCTACTTTTAAGAAAATTCTCTTAGGATATAAGAGGTACATGATAGATCTTGACACACAAAAGGGACATGGTCTAGATATTCCTAGTCATTTCATTTATAATGTGAGAGATGCATTAGAGTTGGTTAAAAGAGAGTGGGCACCTATTGAGAGAACAAATTTCGAAAGGCTCAAAAGTGAGATGCTTGATGTGAGTGGCTTGGTTGCATCCTTAGAAGATAGTCTAAGAATTCATGAGGATCAGCCTCACCAAGTTTATCATCCCTCATATCCACCTCCCCAAGATTTCTATTAGTCTTACTTGACCCCTACTTATGAACCCAATCAAGCTTGTCAAAGTCATCTTTTTCCCAATCCTCTAGAAGAGAGTTGGAAGGATAAACCTTATTTTTAAAGAAAATTTTGATAGTAAAATTGATTTATCCAATAAGTAGATACATCAGTCCATATTATCAGCAAAGGAAGTGGAATTTAATCCCTCATTTCTCTCTCTTATTACATCCCCACCTCATGAAGTGACTTTTAGATATAAAATCTCGAGTTGGAGACAAGGTGGAGAAGCCAAGCCTAAGGAGATCCCAAGTTTATTGATCACTCCATCCACTCCTCAAATTGCATCACTACCTCAGAAGCAACTCCTAATCTTAAAATCCTAATCTGGAATAAGGTAGTGGAATCATGGGTAAATAAAGGGAATACAATTCTTGATATAGAGTGTGAAGTTGAGAAAGAACTTGATCTTATGAAAACCTCTCCCACCCTTTCTTAAGAGACCCCTTGGGTTCCATGTCATCCCTCTTGTACTATTTATCCTCATGATTATTCCTATCAACTTTAATAGATACTTATCTAAGATAATCTATCCAAGCAAATTGAGGAGTTAGAGTCAAGAATGAAATTGTTGAGTTAAGGTGTGATGGAAGGTTTAGAGCCAAAAGAAGATCATATTCCTAAACACACCCTATCTAACCTTCCTCAAGAGATTTTTCAAGTTAAATCAGACAAAAATTAAGTGATTTTAAAATTTAAGGAAGAAAACCAATCTATTTTAACCCAAGTTATGCCTCCCCTTCCTCAAGAACTCCCAAAAGGATCCACTATAATTCATTTTCAATCTAATGTTGAGTTATATGTTCCACTTCAACCAACTAGTTCATCTTGTCTTCACCCTATCACCCTTTTCCTTGATGGACCTATGGTTTGGGGACCTAAAGAGGATTATTTGGTTTATAAGAATTTATAACTCATTCTTGAATAAAACATATCTCCTTGGCAGCCTCATTGGACTAGGTCACCTGACTATAAAATGCCTAGCATTGACATCACCAAGAAGGAGAAAGAAATTAAGGATCCTGCAATCCTTGAGAAGTAACTTGAGATCCCTCAAGAGGTTATAAATTTATAATAAGAAGTGATATAGTATGTTTAATATTTTGATTGTGTTGATATTGAATAATGTCTTCCTTTTTCCAAAGAAGAGGAAATCATCATTGGTTATCCCATCAATATTCAAGATATCATAGATGAGCAAGAAAAATTATCTAATCAACCATGGAATGAATTTTCTATAATCATTGGATTAGGTTATAATCCTCATCAAGGAGGATATGATCTAGTAAACAATGGAGAAGGTAGTCTTGACACTCAAGTGAGTATGCAAATAAGAAGTAACTTTTCAAATTTACCCTTTCAAGAAGCATATGTATCTCATGATGATATGTTTGAAATCTTAAAAATGGGTTATCATCCTCTCAACCAATTGGGAGAAACACATCAGCTCTTTAAGGATAGATCAAACTTCTATTGGCCTAAATCTTCCAAAGAACAAGAAACTACTCCTCTTGTAGCCATGCCTATCATGAAGATACAAGTTAATCATGAGATGAAGAGTGGACAGCAGTATGAGGTATGTGTACAAGTTCAAGAGGAATACATTTACATTGGAGACCTATATAAGGATGATCTACTTGAGAGCAGCTCAAGTGAAGTTCCAAGAAATAGGTCTGATCTACCAAGCATCCAATCCAAGGAAGAACATGCTTAGCACTATGACTCATCTCATGAAGAATAAGATTTAAGGAATTTTCCTTTTGATCCTAGAAAGGAATTATGATTAGTTTCTAGTTGTGCATAGTTGTTTTTTTTCTATTTTTACTAAGTCTTTGAGCACATGTGTGTCTTATTAGTGTTTCTATTTTGTATGTGTCCCTTATTTTATGTGGTTGAGGTAATTAGTTATCTTGTCTTGGTAAAATTCTTGTTGTCAAGTTTCAGGTCTTCTTGTTTTTTTTAGACTTCAGATGACTCCCTAATCCCATGGATAGGATAAGGCTACTAATATTTAGTATAGTAGGAATACTACTCCTATGAATCACTAATTTATTGACCAAATTTGATCGTAAAGGTCAAATTAGTACTCTTATATGTAAAAACTTTATTTTTAGATGTCTTATGGGTTTAATATTTTAACATAGGGTATGTTATAGTCTATTTGATGTAATTTGATGCCTTATTAGCCTTGGTCATTAGTCATTTTAATCCTTATGTCATTTTGAGTTATTTAAGAGCCATTTAGGGGTCATAAATGCAAGTGGCATGGTTTTAAAGGTGTCCAAGTATCTTAGTTTCCTTTAAAATGTCTAAAAATCCAAATTTCCTATCAATAATGTCAATCCCATCTGAATCTTACAGGTTATCTAATTGAAAATCAAGAAACCAACTGAAAAGGGAGGATTTTGGGACTTGTATGGCCCATGAAGGAAGGTGACACATGGGATAAGGTCATGGAATGTCTCTTAAGATTTTTTAGACTCAATTCCACATTTGAAATTCTCTGAAAGTTCAAGAAAATGTCTAAAATTATTTTGTTCCTTCTTTGTCCTTCTATATACACTGAAGTGGTCAGTAAGTTTATGCTTAGTATGGCCAGTTAGGGAGGTTTCAGACCAAACACATTTGGGAGGTGAAATTAAAATTATATAGATCCATTTCCATAACAAGAGTTCAAGGATTGTTCAACCATGCTTTATGAATCATCTCTAATAAGTTGAGTATATTTTTTTATTCATTATTTCATGCACCCTATAGGTTTTGATTTAGTTTGGATGATTGCATACAATCTAACTATTTTAATTGAATCTAGAGGAAATTTAAATCTTCACATAATGCTCTCCATGATTTGTTTAGTTTTTTAAAGTGTTTTTATAAGTAAATCATCTCAGGTTTACATATTGCTCTCATTAGAGATGACAGGCATGTTTCCAACATTTTCAAATCTTCATGCTTTGATAATGGTTTTTGAAGGTGATGATAGGTTGATTTAAATGTTTTAAATTCCCTATTATTCTCCTTTTAATTCTAAATCTCATTCTCCAAATAATGTTCCATGGTAATGCAATAATAAGCACCATACAGTCAATTTGCTCAAAGATTGTCATACACATTCAACTAAGTGAGCTATGCAAGGTTATAAATCACATCCATGGAGTTATGAATATGGTATTTAAAGGTTGAATAAATTTGGATATTTTAAATTAGACATGGAACTAATTTAAATACAAATTCAATTCACACTATCCACCCTCATACTCACTGCCTATTTATATGCAACTCAGAATGTCTACCTAAAAGTGTCTTCATAGAAACCAAACATGTTGAAAAGGAGAATTTGAGATAATTAGGGTCCTTTATAACTATGAGATTCTATTTAAAATATTTTATAATTGTCTAGAACTCATGAGAAATTAAAAAACATGCACATTGTTCACACTCCCCTTCACTACTTGTACACATCAGAATGTACACCTACAGGTGATGCTAACAAAGAGTTGAAGTGTCATTTTGAATTGTTGAAACAAGTGATGGAACTTTTGTTTGAAGTCCTAGTGTGAATTAAATTTTATAATAGGACTATTTTAAAGTTTAGGTTGCAACTATAAGTGAAAACTATGATCTAAGGTGCAATGACTATATTCAGGAATAAAGTCCCTAAAATGTGAAAAATAGAGCACCTAGCCCTTTTGGAGGGGTATTATAACAATGTTATGTTGAATTTTGATTACTCCTATTACACTAATTCCTTAGCCTCTACATAGTAGAAATACTCTACAAAGTTTTTAAGGCCGATGATTGGTAGAAAGTGGTTTTGAAGGACCCAAAATCACACTTTTATGTACTAAATTCCTTCACTATTATCTATAGGATTTGGATAACTAAGTGACCTTTTTTTCCAAGTTGTTACATGACTATGACATCAAGCTTAAATGGTTTAAAATAATGAAAGTGGCATTTATGATTTAAATAATCAATTAAAGAGGATGATATACTAAGTTTTAATCCCATAAACATCTACAAGTCTCTTTTCACCACAAAATGTATACCTATAGGTTGGCTATAGGGTTACCATGAAGAATGGGATATATAACCTTGATAAAATACCTCACTCTAATCATAAAATGAAAAATTATGGATATATCATGGTGTGGAGAGATTATATAGGGACATAAAACATGTAGACAAGGCCTAATTTAGACATAAACAACTATAGGATCCTTTTGGTCCGAACATAATTGATTGTGTTTGATTGTGGCTACAATGACCCAGTTGATGCCTATTCTAGGTTTTTAGCATGTAAAATGCATATTATAAGTGAATAAAATGAATATGATATGGATTTAATGGTTTAATATGACCTTATATCAAGGTAAACAAATCCATATGTGTAATATACACCTATAGGGAGTGGAAGTATATAAATAGGGTCTACTTACTAGTCAAGCCTAACCAAGTAAGAATAGTTTTCAAGGTGAAAGCATGGATTATGAGAGTTTGATAAAAAAAATTAACATCCTCATCATGGTGTCAATAAAGTTATGACACCATCATTATGGATATTAAATAGATAAGGGATTCATATCAAGCAAAACACAATACATTCTTTAAACCTTGCATACAATCCACTCCACAAGTTTATCTTGGAATTTAAAGGATTTTGTAGGTAAAATTACCTGATCAAGGCTAAAATTTGGTATATATAATATATATTAATTTAATAATCCCCTCAAATATTTACTTGGTCTATAAAAATAGGGGTAGTGCCCTCTATTTTATATCAAATAGAGGGCACTCCCCTTGAGTGTAAATTGGCAGGTTTTAGAGAAATGGTGATAAATGGATGGACCAGGAGATAAATAAACATTTATAAAATGTTTTTAAAGTTGATAAAAATATATTAAAATATGATAAACCATGCACATAAGGTAAAACTTTAATAGAATGTTCTATATCATCAAGTATGTAGTTGGGCTTATTAGGCAAGGCTTTGGCCTAAAGCCCAAATGGTAGACCAATGTCACTTCCAAATTTAAGAGTGAATTAAAATGGACTAATACATGTTTATGAGGTAATAAAATATGTTTTAAATCTCTTGGTATGTATATAAACCAAAAATAGATCCACTTTTGGCTTAGAACCATATTAAGCCTACAGGTAATGGAGGAAACAAGCTCGATAAGAGAGGTTTGGAAGCTCATATATACTTGAATTATTTTCATGGAGACTCAATTGGATATTATTATTTTTATAAGGTCCTAAACAACCATTTTGTGGCATCATTTTCCCTATATAATGTAAAATATTCATGAACAATCCTTAAGGACAAAAGGAACCTAAAACCCTTACAAACCCTTAGAAAGGACCCAATGAAGGAAATGAAGATGGTGAGTTATCCAAAATTACTATAATTTCATGGAAATAAATTTTATTTTGCATAGGAATCTTCAATTCTTCCCCCCATCAAATTGTTTTTGACTTATCTATACATATAGGGTACAAAATTGGTTCTTTTATCTATTTTGTGCATTGTGCATGTTCTAGGAGGTTTCAAGGATGAAAAAACATTAGGATAAGTATTAGGACTTTGTATAAACATTAATTTACATTTAATTATTAATAAAAACTCCTAAGTGTGTTTACTAATTGCTTCATCTGAGACAGTTAGAATTGGCATAGTGAACATGGTAGTGAGAAGGGTAAAAATCTTCAAGTAAACTAATTTTGAGGTGTGTCTAATGACTCTAAGGCCATGGAGGGTATTTATAAGTGTCATCCACTATATTTTAAGAATTTTCATGGAAAATTCATTCCTTTTTGGAATCCAAGTGTGCAAGGTGTGTGAAAGAGGAGTTACTTTGACTGCAGACAGTAAAGGCTCACTTATAGAAAATTCTAGGTGATTATGAATACAACAAATGCATGAATAATCATGTCTACAAACCTTCCCTCTCATTACAATAATTATACATATCACTAGTCAGTTTTGGGACATTAAAATAGGGGTGAATGATGAAGGTAGTTTTCTTATGCAAAATGATAACTCCCATGCCACATTTCAAGAGTTTCATGACTTGGGGTGACACTTGTGTTTCCTAAATTTGCATGATAAGTTTCACATTCTCTTATCATTCACATTTAACCCATTTTATTAGATTAAAAAGTGTCCTTGTGACCTTTTTAATTATTTCTTCTCTTCTCTCTCTCAAGTTTTATAAGAACTAGCCATTTTGGCCTTTGTAAAATATGCTCCACCTGAGTATAGCGAATACTTGCTCATTTTCATACCATGGATCAATAAATACTAATTATTTTACCTCTTATATGAATATCCATATTGTTTTCACTTGAATCATTGATCATTTTTAGTGATGAATGTTGTTTCCTTAGCATTTTTATCTCATTCTCTCACCTATTTGTAGCTTGAAAGCTTCTTCTTGTAGGTCATGTGAAGTATTCGATGAAGTGTCAAGGTTGAGTGAATTATTATTTTAAAATAGTGTAATTATATGACTCTTATCTAGTCCTCCTATCCTAAATATTCCTCATCAACCTCATAATGAAATACTAATGTGAGAAGATTCAGATTAGAGAAGTGTATGCCCAGTTAGTCTCTTGGTCTCATATGTGTTTCCTAAATTTGAATGATAAGTTTCACATATCTCACATATCAAGAGCTTCATCTCCTCATCATCACCAATACTAAGGGACTTTAGATCTTTATTTATGCTCAGTTAAACACTCTTAATGAGAAATGTGATGTAGTGGAAATATTCTGGTTTGATAATGAGAATTATTTCCAAATCATCATTATAAATCCATTCCAATAAACAATCATCCCAATATCTAGTTCCACCCATCATTCATCTAGTATGTCAGTTGTCTCAGACTGACCTTGAGAAGTTGATTTCACATTTTAGCATGTGTTATTTTCATGCATATAAAAATGGTTAACCTGATGTGAAATACTTTCATATTTTTCATGTACCCTTTTATTCTCTTTATTCTTTCTCCCTTCTCCATTTTCCTCCTCTCCTTTCATTTATTTTTTAGGTATCCATATAGCCTTAGAATATCTCTATACATGACCTAGGTAGATCACTTGTCCTAGACGAATATATAAGGATCCAACTTAACTCTCGTGAGGCTTGATTGGTAATTTGTAACAAGCCTAATTTTAACACAAATTTAGACTATAAATCCTATGATTATCCTCACCCCAATACTCAAACCAGGAGTGGAATCCCTATTCATGAGGTGTGGGACATATCTAAAACCATTATCAATCATCCTGAATCTAATGTTATGACTCTCACTCGAGGGAGTGAAACCACTCCCTTTATGGATACTAGACCATTGATTATACTAACATCCTAGATGTGGAAAACTCTATTAGGTATGAAAAATATATAGATAAGATCCATTATTTTTAGGATGAGGTTAACCACATGCAAGCAACTACCAAAGGGAATTATATGATATTTTCCTTCACTCCATTAACAAGGAAACAAGGGAGGACATCCAAAATTTTCCCTATCGATATTATGAAGAAGCTCTTGAAAGTGTTTTACAATTTGATCAAGCAGTCATTGATAGTGTTCATCGAACCTATGGAACCAATAAACACATTATCACCCTAAAACAAAATAATAGGAGATTTAAAAATGAGATCCATAATAATGTCAATAATAAATATACCAAAATCCTTAATTGAAATAGGAAATCCACCACTGATGGCATGATTGATCAAGGAAAAAATATAAATTTATTGAGAAATAATCAATCCTTATGCATTAACAACACCAAAATAAATAAAAATACATGTATTAGTAACTAAAGTCCTTGACCTATAGTTCACGCAATTTAATTCAACTAACCTCTACCCTATAACATGCAATCTTAAAACCAAATTCAAAACTAGTTTCATCATGTTGAGCATTTTTTGTTGTTCTAGAACCAACCCTTTTATCAATGGAATAATAAATAAGGGTTTGGTCAATAAGGAAAAAATTAGAGGCCTATGGAATATGATTCCAACATATACTATCTCTTCCATTTATTTATCAATCATGAGACTCAAAACTATAGGGAATATAACAAATTCATCCAAAGATTCCCTGAGGATAAGAGTAAAACTTTCATAGACATCTAGGGATTGCAAGCAAAAAACCTTAATCCTTTCAAAATAGTCATGTTACTCCTCAAAATAAAAACCTCCAAATTTACTATAACCCTTTTCCAAACCACCAAACATGATTTTCCCCAAATTAGACTCAGGGTAACTTGTAGAATCAAAAGGTTAAACATAATTATCCTACACAAGCATGTACCAATGATGTTGAAGCCTCCACTTCTATTAATGATAATATCATTCCCCAGTTTTGAGTCTAAGGTAACACTAGAATGATAGGGGTTGTATAGTTGGAATTTGTGGAGGAAGTGAATGATGGGGAATCAAGAACAACAAACTATGATTCCACTTGTCAGGATCTTACTCCTCAATAAGAGCACAATACGATTACCTTGTATAAGCAACTAAACACGGAATTATACCAGAATTAACAAGTAACTAGAATTCACAAATAGCACAGAATATGAGAGACAATACACAATCTTGTATTAATACTCATCCAAAAAGAAAATACAATAAAGAAGATTGCCACTTCTTCTTCCACCTCTATGAGGCTTCCCACACACCTCAAGGGCTCCCAGTAATTCTCAATCAAGAGTTCACTCTCCTACCAAAAATGGTCCCAACACACAACTCAAGCACAGAATTGGTGTTCACCTCCAACCAGTTAGTAATAACCCTTCCAGTACACAAGTACTCAAAGTACTTCAAGTAGATCTCCCATGAACTTGCAACAACCTGCAACTCAAATGGACTTACTTACCATGTAGAACTTCTACCTGATCTTGCAACAACCTGTAGATCAACCTGTTCTTACAATTGGAAGGATCTACCTTGCCTTCCTCTATTTGCTCATCATTACAATACATGCCAATGGGTCTATAAATAGATCCCAGACTAAACCATAACTTAGACTTCTAATTTACAATAATTAGACACGCAGCTCAAGACTCGAAATAGCCTTTACATTCAAACAATTAGTTCAACAAACTAACTATTCATGTAACGAACAGTTCTAGAACCGCACAGGCAACCGACATCGATCTTTGTTTGTCTGGAGATGACCGACATCGGCCGACTCCTGCCAATGTCAGTTTCCCTTCTGTTCACCCCTAATCGACATCAGTTGTGCTACCGACTCTGGTATCCCTAAAACTCAGTAACCTCCTCCATGTCTGCAAACAGTTGAAGCTTTTAGCTCCACAACCTAACAATCTCCCACTTGGAGATAAATAGCTATAACTATACCTATACATGTACATCATCTAGTTTATTTCCTGGCTTTGTATCCCTCTTCAAGATCACTCTTGAAGACCAACCACCACAAATCCTATGGTGCACCTCCTATCATCCAAATCACCTACCACATCTGCATCTACAAACCCATGTAGAAAAGAACTTGACCCTACATATCATGTGCACCTGCTACTGGTCCCTCTCAAATACCTAAGAATCCACTGAACTGCCCTCCAATGCTTCTTTCCCAGATTGGCTCCAAACTTTATGACAACTCCCATTGCTTGGGAAAACTTAGGTCTAGTACATACCATGCACTTAACCTCATCATGTGAATTAGGACACTATTCATAAAACTGTCCAACCATCGGCATGCTAACCAGTTTCACACAATCATCTGGAGATAAAATCAACCTATGACCTTCCATGTCCCTAGAACACACCCATGCCAAAGAATCTTGTTGCTCCCAGATTCCTCATGACACACCTCTGAACTAAATTTACCTTTAGTTCAGCAACTCCATGCATATGTGACCTTGCAACAAGCACAACATATAGTAACAAGATAATGTAGCTAATATTATCCAACTTGGTAAAGAGAAACACAATGGTCAAACCTCCATTGTCCTTCAGCTTACTCAAGACCATATACCATGGCCTTCCATCTCACATGTCCATTCCCGCTCTTCTTCATCCTGAAAATCCATTCGTCTCTCAGTGCTTTCTTCCAGCTGGCAACTCCACCAAAAACTCCCATTTGGTTCTTCTCCAAGGAATCACATTCCTCATCCATGCCAAGCTCCCACTGTTTCCTGGATCTACCTGCTTTGCTTCTTTAATAACTTCCTGGTTCTTGACCATCAGTGACCAACAAGTAGTGTAAAGAAGGGAAATGATGAATTTGAGACTTACTTACCCTTTTAGTCCTCCATATGGGCATTTGAGGCTCCTTGATAGCTTGTTGTCTACCCAAAATTCATCTCAGTGATCGATGCTAGTCACATCTCAGTCTACACCTGACTGATGTTGGTTTCATGCGACTGCCTCATCACTGACGTCAGTTACCCATGACTGACGTTGGTGTTTATCTATCCTGAGTCATTGACATCAGGCTGCACATAGCCAATGTCGATCATTATCTGGATACCGATGTTAGTTTTCTAATTGATGTCGGTCTTTGTGTTTTACTTGTGAGCGATGACCTGTACCCGTGACCTCCTTTTAGATCAAAACCCTATCCAAATCAACCTTACTCTACTTAGAATTCTTTAACCCCTTATGCTGATCTCTATCTGTCATCTTCTCCTTAAAAACCAAGGCTTTCCTATTCTTGTCACGAACATCGGATTCCTCAAGAAACATCACTTTCTTCTTTTGCTTATAGAAACCTCGATCCATGCTTTTCAAATCTGAAAGCATACCCTTTGACTCAAGAACATGCATCCCCTTCTTATTCATGTGACCAAGCCTATTAAGCCACATCTTTGAATCTACAACTGAAGTAGATAAACTAGAAGGAGAATCAGTAATACAAGTAGATAGATAAAGCAT